>CM046399.1:11285000-12485000 GCA_025413875.1 Rhododendron molle
TCGAGTTCGATCGCCACAAAACAACTTTGCCAGTGGGCGACAACGTAGCTTCTCTGTAATTGAGGCACCTCTGTCCTCAGTTTTGGAGAAGTTGGTAAAGTCAGGGCATCTCAAGCCCCTGGATCCAATGCCTTTGCCCAAGAACCCTTCGCCTGGCTTCAAGGCCAATCTCTATTGTGCCTACCATCAGGGCGCCGGCCACCTGACAGACTCCTGCTTTCGTCTTCGGCATGCAATTCAGGATCTTATAGACGAAGGGACTCTCTCGGCACCGCCTCCGCCAGCCCAAAAGCCTAACATCCTTTCCAATTCCTTACCCAAACACGCGGCTGTTCCCCACATCAGCCAAATCTCCCTCAGCTCCACTCAAATCAACCCTACCTCCACTATATTCGACCCCACCAACCATATAATCCCAATCGATCAGCCAAAACCCATTGTGCTCATACCTGCGG
Organism: Rhododendron molle; assembly: GCA_025413875.1. Taxonomy (NCBI): domain Eukaryota; kingdom Viridiplantae; phylum Streptophyta; class Magnoliopsida; order Ericales; family Ericaceae; genus Rhododendron; species Rhododendron molle. The sequence continues at coordinate 11,285,456 of CM046399.1, forward strand.
AATCCGAGGCCGAACTCATGTATATAGGGCAAACCTATAATCCACCTACCCGTTTGGTGCAAGCAGGCTTGAATTTCCTCAATGACAATATCAATGATCTGCACGACGGTCCCTTTCCACGGATCCGACTTGCTCCTACGTCAACTCGAAATCTTCCCATCTTTGGTGTAGATTCTCCTGGTTCTGCACAGGATTTTGCAAGTCGATGCAGAGCTATGATGCCAGCCTCATCTGAGCCGGAACTTGATATGCAGGCTGTAGGCTGGACAATAGCTGATAGTGAGGATTATGATACTCCTCTTATCCAAGAATGGTTCCAACTCGAGTTGGAGGGTTTTCCTCTACACCTCGAATAGGCTCCACCCGATCCAGCATGGGAAGCAGGATGGATTGCTCAGCACAAACAAATGGTGCTTGACCCTCTGGATGGCATCTCCTTGTACATGCTCTTTCAGGAACCTCAGCTTCAAGTTCTTGAGGAAGAGTACTTTTGGGATCCTGAGCCCGCTTGGCAGTTTCCGGTCGTTTTCCCTGGGCCTCTCCAGGTTTTTACTACTCCTGACTACATGACGCACCTTGTTGAAAACAATCTGATTCAAGAGGAGACCCGTGTCTTGGGAGAGTGTTTTTTCCCTTCTACCCTCGACAGACTTGTTGACTCGGTAGCTGACCCTGCGTATGACCCTGTGCTCAATATCATAGATGAAGATCAACCACGCCACATGGTCTCTCCGCCGGAAGATTGCTGTCATGGTTACAGGTCTGGTTCCGCCAGCAAATCTTTGGGATGTGGATGAGATAGTTGATGTCCAGGTTGGGGCCGAAGTTTGGGCCGTCAGCCGTTCTCTAGCTGATGGTGGTCTTTGGGATGTTCCTTTCACCACAAACCTGGAACCAGAGCACGAAGTCGCAGCAATCCAAGATTTGCATTTCTGGGACTCCCTACTGATAAAGGATCTCGCTGAAGACCTGGGATTGAATATAGAAGCGCCGGTAGCTGCACTAGCCACTGACAAGGGAAAACGTAAACTGGGTGAAGTCCCTTCTGACCTTTGGGATGTGAATCAAAACCCTCAAGCCGTGCCTTCCTTGGGAAACGTTCTTAACGTTACGAGGAGTGGACGAGGTAAGAGAATCGGGTGGGACTTCGTCCAACCCTTCTAATCAAAAGAATGAACCTGTTGCTTTCCCAGGGTCTACACCACTTGAGTTGCCAAGCACGGATCTCATTCGGAGGCAACTTGAGCAGGTTCCCGCTGCAATATCTCTCTGGGGTCTAATTTGTTCTTCCCGTGAGCACCGTCAGCAGCTTTGCCAGACTCTTGCCCGTTTGGAAGTTCAATCGGATGTCACTCCAGAGGTTATGGTTTCCCTTATCCTCCCTCCTACTGCTAAGCATGCTGTGGCCTTCACCGACAAGGATCTTCCTGTGGAAGGAACTGATCATAACCGCCCTCTGCACATTACAGTCAAGTGTCGCGGTCTGGGTCCCCACTGTTCTCATTGACAGCGGTTCAGCCATTAACGTTTGCCCGATGAGGGTGGCCTATCGTCTGGGGCGGCCAAAAAGACTTTGCACCTTCTAACTTGGCTGTCAAGGCATACGATCACTCGTCGTGTGGTTGAAGGCACTTTGATGCTCAAACTTCGATCTTTGAGGTTTGAAATGGACGTTGAGTTCCATGTCGTCGACATACCTGCAACCTTCAACCTGTTGTTGGGTAGGCCATGGCTCCACCGTTCAGATATCATGGCTGTGCCATCCACCCTTCACCAGAAAGTCATGTTGGGACTGCCGTCTGGTACGCTCACCATTTGCGGGGACTCTGGAATTCGCCCGCTCAAAGAAGATGGAACACCGGTGCTGGGAATCATGCACGGTGAAGAGGATGTTGATCTTGGAGGTTCCTCTTTCGATACATCTGGCTCTGTTTGGGCAATCAATGTGGACGGGGACTTCCTCATCAGCTCTATCGCTATGGACATCATGCACCGGATGTCTTACTTTCCTGGTCTGGGTTTGGGAATCCACCATCAGGGAGTTCCGGAGTTCCCTGTCTTTCCTTCTTCTGAGGGCCGTTTCGGTTTGGGGTACTCTACCTCTGCCGGAAATGCCAAAAGGAGGAAATATTCGGGAAAACCTCGAACTCTCTATGGTGATCCTGATAGCTACTTTGTGCGTGAAGTGGGGAATGCTGCTTACACTGGACAGTACGAGCCCTTCATCAATCCGAAAACTGGGGAGCTGCTGCCTAGTTTTGAAGTCTTCGCCGACGACACCTGGTCTGAGAGTGATGACGAGCCAGCCAAGCTGGAATTCAAGAGGAAGCTTAATCAGCCAAAAGTGGAGACTGACTGGCTGGGGACTTTTGATTTGGGGAGCTTAGAGCTATTCTTCAAAGAGTTCTATCAGGTGGGTTTGGCCAAGGAAGCTGAAGAAGCTGAAGAAGCCGAAGTGCTCATGCTCGGGGCGGACGCTCTCGAGGACCCCACTGCTCTTATCACTGAAGCCAAGGGTAGTGTTAAAAATTGCATTTTCAAACCACACCTAACTTGCATTGATGACACTTCTGAGTCTAGGTCTGCGTCTGAGTCAGAGTCTGAGTCCAGTGAATCTTCTAAGTCTAGCTCTGAGTCGGAGTTTGTGCCTTTTGGCCCTCCACGTCATAGCTTTTATTTCGAGTTTTACTCTCTTGTACTTGGCGACCCGTTGGGGTCTTGTGAAATGAATGAGGCATCTTCTGAGTACTTGCATGATCTTTATATAAACTGTGTCGACCCCGACTATGAAGGGATAAATTTCGATGGGGATATTCCCAAGGAAATCCGTGCCCTCATCGAGAGGGAAGATGAAAGGCACGCTCAGCCATTAAAAGAGGAAATAGTTTCTATAAATTTGAAGGATGAGAGTGATCCCCGAATGGTTCAAGTGGGCTCCACGCTTTCACCAGAGGAGCATTGTGATTTCAAAGAGCTACTCACCGAATACAGCGATGTCTTTGCATGGTCTCATCAAGACATGCCAGGCATCGACCCCGAGATAGTGGAGCATCGAATCCCTCTGCTGCCGGATGCTAAGCCCGTGAAACAGAAACTCAAACGGATGAGACCTGATTGGATTCAGAAGATCAAGGATGAGGTCACGAAGCAGATCGACGCTGGGTTTCTCATGGTTTCTCAGTACCCCACTTGGGTGGCCAACATCGTTCCTGTTCCCAAGAAGAATGGACAAATACGAGTCTGCGTCGATTTCAGGGATTTGAACAAAGCAAGCCCCAAAGATGATTTTCCCTTGCCACACATCGATGTGCTTGTGGACAACACGGCGGGGCATGCTTTGCTTTCGTTCATGGATGGTTTTCAGGCTATAATCAAATTCTTATGGCACCCGAGGATCGTGAGAAGACAACTTTCATCACTGAGTGGGGAACTTACTGCTACTTGGTCATGCCTTTTGGATTGAAAAACGCTGGACCCACCTATCAACGGGCTGCTACGACCATTTTGCATGATATGATTCACAAGGAAGTCGAGGTCTATGTGGATGACATGATTGCCAAATCAAAAACCCGAGAGGGACACATTCCTGTGCTAAGGAAGTTCTTCGAGAGACTCCGCAAGTTTCGTATGCGTCTCAATCCACAGAAATGCACTTTCGGAGTCACAGCTGGCAAGATGCTCGGTTTTATGATCACTTCCCGTGGAATAGAGGTCGACCCATCAAAGATCAAGGCGGTGCTTGAGATGAAGCCACCAGTGTCTGAAAAGGGAGTGCGGAGCTTTTTGGGAAAGGTTCAGTTCATCAGCAGATTCATCGCCAAGTTGACTTTAACTTGCGAGCCGATGTTTCGTCTACTCAAGAAGGATACCCCGTTTGTGTGGTCAGATAGGTGTCAAGCGGCTTTTACTTCCATTCAGAACTATCTTCAGAATCCTCCGGTTTTGATGCCACCAGTGCCTGGGAAGCCTTTGATACTGTACTTGTCTGTCAATCCGTCTTCTATGGGGTGCTTGCTAGCTCAAGAAGGAGATAAGGGAGTCGAGAAGGCCATTTACTACTTAAGTAAGAAGATGGTTGGATGTGAAGAACGCTACACTGCGCTGGAAAAGACGTGTTGGGCTCTTGTTTGGGCTTCCAAAAAGTTGAGACACTACATGCTGGCTTACCCAGTGAAGTTGATTTCTCGGATGGATCCTCTCAAGTATCTATTCGAGAAGCCAGCACTTACTGGTAAGTTAGCACGTTGGTTACTCATGCTAGCTGAGTTTGATCTTGAAATACGTCACCGGGAAATGCAGTCAAAGGCCGTGCGGTGGCGAATTCTTAGGCGATCATCCTGTCGATGGGCGGGAAGGACTCGGACTTTACGTTTCCAAATGAAGAGGTGCTAACAGTAGTTGAGGATGTATGGACTCTCTACTTTGATGGGCGGCCAATCAGAAAGGATTCGGAATCGGGGTTTTGTTGATAACGCCCGGACGGTTCTCATATTCCTCTAGCGTTCAAACTCAATTTTGATGTCACGAATAACCAAGCCGAATATGAGGCCTGCATTGTCGGCATGGAGGGTGCTTTAACACTCGGTGTTGAAAAACCTCGAGGTCATTGGCGATTCCAATCTTGTTGTATCTTAGGCTAACAGGGATTGGAAAGTTCGGGAAGAAAGGTTGAAGCCTTACCATCAAGACTTGGAAGACCTTATTCCTCGTTTCAACAAGGTGACCTTCACACATATTCCTCGTCTGAAAAATCAATTTGCCGATGCCTTGGCAACGTTGGCCTCCATGGTTGAACTTCCGTTGGGTGTCAAGCTTCGTCCTATTCTAATTGAACAGCGGGACTGCCCTGCTTACCAACATGTTAGTACCATTGATGATGTCAATGATGGTCTACCTTGGTATCATGACATTTGGAACTTTGTAGAAAGGGGTGAATATCCGGCTGAGGCCTCTAAGAAAGATCAGCTCGCACTGCGGAGGATGGCTGCTCATTACACATCTGTGGGGGAAAACTTTATGTAGACACCCCAATCTGGGCTTCCAGATTGCTTTACTTATGGTATTTGATTCTCCGACGATGAACCGGATCGAAAAACAGTCTTAAGGTTGGAAAGGTTTGAGCTCGGTGTGTGCGGACCCCCCTCTTGAACCCTTTTAACCTTTTTAAAAAGAAAAATAAAAATCAGTCAACTCTGGGTCTGGAGTTGACCGTCGTGGCGTGGAAGTCACTCCTCGCGAGTGTCCTCTTTGTCAGTGTGGTCAAAGTCAAACATTTAACTGTTGACCCACGCGACAGTGGAACACTTTCGCGAGAGTCTCACTGTCTCGTGCGATGGTCCTGGGCTGTCCCTTTCACCTTTTGCCGACCACTTGGTTGCTTGCCGGGGGGTCTGGGGCTTTTGAACCCCGTTTTTCCCCATAGGTCCTGTACAGTGCAGCCTTGGGAACACAACCTCACACAACCCTTCCCATCACCTTTCCACCAAGCTTAGCCACCAAGTTTGGTCCTGAGAGTGTTTGCCACCACCTTTAGCCCTTGGCTTCCTATAAATACCCCCATTTGTTCACTTTCAAAGGGTTAACAAAAATTGGCATTCAAAGGCTTACACCTCAAGAACAAAGCTTGTTCTTCCTCCTCCATCACTCAAATCCCTTTTCATCTCAACTCAACTCAAAGTTCAAACACTTTTCAAACCAAAAGCCAAAGGTATAGCTTACCTTTGTTTTGCTCTCTGTTATGATCTCTGAGGGGAACTGGCAGGGCAAGGCTGGTAATCAATACCAGTCCTGGCCCTAAAGTCAGCAGAAATACAAGAATCCATGCCAAGCACTCCCTCGCGCGATAGACTCACATCCGCGCGCGACAGTCCACTGTCTCGCGCGACAGTCCTCGTGGGGTTTGAAGGTGCTGGTTATTCTTGTTTTATCATGTTATTCATTGTTTTGAAGTATGATAGGCCTTTTAGCTCACTTCTCAGTATGTTAAAACACATAGACTAGCTTTTCTTGCTTATTTACTTTGTTGGAATGCTTCGGTTGCATCACGGACTGTGCAGGCTCGAGCATGCAAAGCGATTCTGAAGTCGGCCGGGACACTCGCGCGAGTACTCACTCTCGCGCGATGGTCCTCTGAGTCCAGTAACTGCCTTTGCATGAGCAGCTTGGTCCTTGGCCTTTATTTTGATACCCCCACTGTTTAGGGGTTGTATTTCAATTTGTTTAGCTCCTGTTTATAATAATTTGTAATAATTATTTACTTTCAGTACATATAAACTGCTTGGTTTGTCCCTGGGTGTGCACTGGTCCTTCCGGAGCCCAGAAGGAGATAAAATTCAACCTGTGGTGAGACTTGAACACTCGCGCGAGGGAATCGCGCGATGGTCCTTTTTGCATGCACGTTGATCCATGCGTGCAAAGGTGGCTGTCATGTGTGATACACCTATTCCATGAGCAGCTTGGTTTATTCTAATCAGAGGGTTAAGTTTTATCCCGTTTCATATTTGCCATCCATCCATGCCATGTTTAGATCACATCTTGCAAACTTGTTACGATTTTAATCCCCGATTAACTGTTCCCCCGCCCTAATCGGCTAAAAATGATTAAAGAAGAGGAAGAATCACAATATTTTCACAAAATGCATAGTAGAGACCGATCTCGGATTGGGTGAGAGGGTGCCTTAAAACCCTTCCCCTCGTAACCTGGCTCCCGAACCAGATATGGTTATGACCAATTTGGTTCCTTCACTTTTCAAATCAAATAAGCGCGATAGGTGAAACACGGTTCCTTGGGTGACGGACCTTGAGCCAGTGGCGACTACGTATTTCTGGCGCTGCTTCTCACTTCAGCGCTCCTCGATCTATCAGGCCACTTGCTTGAAGCGAAATTCCGGAGGCTCGCTTTGGAATCCGTAAATTCCAGGGCATGCTGCCATAATGGCGACTCTGCTGGGGATAATCGAACCAATATTAATCCGTACCTTAGAGTTTAATACGTTTGTGAACAATCCGTTAAAAGTCTGTCAAAGCGGTGAGCTTGCAGAAGGTTGGAATGGTGATTTAACGAGACCTTGTCCGGCCAATCTAATCTGGGACTTTTTCGATTGTTCACTTGCGTAGTTTCCTCTAAAAGATGGACTAAATAAAGTGAGCCGAGCTTGAAAAGGTATTTTGCGGTTTTGTGATTCTTCTTCTTCTTAATCAATTTCTAGCATCTTATTTGCATCGATGTGGGATAAGCCTCGTTGGATCGTTTTGGCAATCCGGCACAGTTTACCGGAGCCCGGGGACCCCAAATGACTAACAAACTTCGACGATGATGGGTCATGCTACCGTTTGACTGTTGCTCAGCGATATCGCGGGCAACAGGAGGTATATCTGTGGCCCTAGTCCAAGGAACCTGTGACGAACCAAAACCGGCCTTTGCATATACAAAGCATTAGAACTCTCCAAACTAGGACAGGTACCTACAGGGTAGGATCTACTTGCATCTAACCCCATATACTGTCTACGTGTTACTGATTTCCCTATCGCATGCACTGTACATACACTGTTTTGCATAGGAGCATGCTTAGGGCAGTTCTTTCTTTCGAGTTTGTCTTACGCTGTCTAAAACGTTATTGGACCCGATGAGGAGTCGTTCATTCCGTTGAATGTTCGTTATCAATTTCAAAGTCCTTAGTTCAATGAGACTTTGAGAAATCAAAATTTATTAAATCCTCGTCTCATGCCTGTTTGAAGATTCAACCGAAAATGAGGAACCACAAAGTGTTGATGTCGTGATATTGATATCATTTTGGTCATCGTGCTAAGCATGTACACCGCCCCGGCTAAAGCACTAAGTTGCCCACGCCACCCCGGTAAAGGTGTCACGCCATCAATACCGCGTTGTTCCAAGTTCAAAGTTGAACCTTCAAATGGGACTAGTCGAAGATTTAGTCTATTTTGACATCTTTTAGGATCTGTCGATCTACACGAGGACACATCACTGAAAAGAATTCTGAGGATTCCGGCAACGTCTGAAACTTGTGAGGCAAACTTGTCTCTAGAACTGTAGATACATATATGCATGTTGTTTTGCGTGAGAGCATGTTTCGGGCGGCTTCTAGGTTGTCACTCACTTTTGAGTCTGTCTTATGCTTATTAGGACGCTGCTAGACCCGATGAAGAATCGTGCATCTCGATGGTGCATGTTGATTAATTTTCAAAATCCTTAGATCAACGAGACTTCGGGAAATCAAGATTTTCTAAGTCCTTGTCTAATGCCTGATTGGGGTTTCAAACAGAAGACAAGGAACAACGAAGAGAATGCCGTGATACTTGTACCGCCCTGGTTATCATGCTTCGCATGTACACCATTTAAGCTAAAGCACTAAGTGCTCACGCCACCCCGGTTAAGGTATCACGTCATCTGCACAGTTGTTTCGACTCCAAAAGTTGAAACTTCGAGAACGGAGTAGTCAAAGGCTTAGACTATTTTGAAATCTCCTAGTGTTAGTTGATTTAAATAAGGATACACCCTCGACAAGAAATCTGAGGATTTTAGCAACATCCGAGCATCGTAAGACAGATTTGTCTCTATTTCTAGAGTTTAGGGCTGACACTGACAACGATGACCTGTGCATTTTCATTCTTTCAATTCTTTCAATAAACTACTGAAAGGACATCACTGAGCTTTCATTACTTTACTGTTCGAAGCTTTGGGTCATTGCATCGTCGGATGATACCGAAGATAAGAGCCAAACCTATTTAGGAGAGTCTGTTGGGGCAGTTACACCTTCGCTTCCAAGGTTATATCGCCTACCTCATTCATCAATTCAGAATGGCAGCACAAATGGAGCTGGCTGAGCTCAGGAAAGCTGTAGAGGAATTGGGTCACAAGATGGACAAACAGATGATTATGGTCTAGGGACTCGTTGGCCTCTCTACCTCTACAACCCGACAACCAGATATCGGACAAGTCAAAGAACTCTCTCAAGCCTGCCACGCTTCTGCGGTTGGGATCAAGTTGTGCCCAAAGGACATGTTCAAAGACCTGGCTGAGTTTCATGAGGCCAGGACCTTCCCAAAGGAGGATGTTGGGTCCTTATTCACAACCATTGCCGAAAGGGAAGACATGCTTAGTGATGATTTCAACCCCGAAGGCGAAAGAATGCATCCTGTTGATGAGGCAATGTGGTGCGATTGCAAAACAAACAGGGGTTCCACTTTGAATTCTCAATCTGTTCGCCGGAACCCACCAAGGACTTTCTCATGCTTCTCGGCACCTTTGGCCTCAGTTTATGAGAAGCTCCTTGATACTGGTGCCATCAAACCCCTCAATCCAACTCCTCTACCCAAAAATCCATCACCCAATTTCAAGCATAACCTCTACTGCATCTACCATCAAATGCCTGGTTATTCCACCAATGCTTGCTTCCGGCTTCGACATGCCATTCAAGATCTCATCGATTGTGGCACCATCACAACCCCACCTCCATCAACAGCCGATGTCAATCAGGTTCAAAACACTCAAAGCTTCCGAGCCCGAACCCAACCCCGGAGTTTTTCTGTCTTCGAGGCATCTCTATCCACAGTAATGGAGCAGCTTTTCCAATCTGGGCATCTCAAGTCTTTGACCCCAACTTCTCCACCCAAAGTCCTACCGGCCAACTACAACGCCAACCATTTCTGTGCCTTCCACCAAATGCCTGGCCATCTCACTGATAACTGCTATCGTCTTAGACATGAGATTCAAGACCTAATTGACAATGGCACATTTCAAGTTTCACCGAAGCCCAACCTCACTTCTAACCCCTTGCCTCAACACGGGTCTGACCCTCTGGTTGGTCAGATAACTATCAACTCCACTCAAATCAACCCGAACTCCAAGCCGGCTACATCCATCCTGTCCGAGCCTGAGGACAGGCTGCTGGCTGTTGTTTGCGTGAATGAGGTTTTCACTGCTATCTGGATTGACAGTGATGAGGGGCTTGCAAATAAAAAGATTGACTAGCTGAGGTCCATTGATCAAAGGAGCATCGAGTAGGTTTGGTCGAGAAGCCAAAGGAAGCCGAAGTGCTGTTGCTTGGGCCTGACGCCCGCTGGATCCTACCTCTTTTGTAAAAGCTATGGGTAGCTTTTTAAATATGCGTTTTCAAAACCGCGTCTAGTTTGCATTGGCGATATGTCTGAGTCTGACACAGAGTCTTTTGCGTTTGTCTAAAAACTAGCTCTGAGTCGGAGTTCGTGCCTCTTGGCCCTCCACGTCGTAGCTTTTGTTTCAAGTCTTGAGTCTGCTGTACTTGGCAAACCCGGGTTTTTATGATATGCATTGTCTTGTTTCTTAGTACTTAGTTGGCTTTTATATAAACTGTATCGACCCTGGCGACGAAGGGATAGATTTCGATGGGATCATCCCTAAGGAAATGTGTTCCCTCGCCGAAAGGGAAGACGAAAGGCATGCTCAGCCTATTAAAAGAAGAAGTAGTTTCTATAAACTTGAAAGACAAGTATAATCTCCCGAAAGGTTCAAAGTTGGTCCAAGCACCGCCCCCAGAAAAGCATTGCCCGGTCAGACAAACTCAAAGAATTCATCAAGCGTCTTGGCGTGGTCTCAATAAGTCACGCCTTGCGTTGATCAGGAGACAAACAAGCATCAAACCCCTTGCTATCGGGTGCCAATCCAAAAAGCAGAAACCAAGAAGGCTACGGGCCTCATACCATGTTCAGAAGCAATCGTGGCGTTCCGCCAAGTACAAATGAGATAGTGTACAAAATGGCCCAGAGTAAGGCATTTCCAACCGAAGCACTCCTGACCCTGCGTCATCAAAGCCGTTGTACCTGGGGCTGCGGCCAAAGATCGATGACCTCAACAGCAACAGATTCAATACCATGGTCAACCTGGATCAATTCAAAAGCTACTTTTCCCTGAGAGAAGCTCGTTGGGCTGAAAACCCCAAGGGTGGGCAGTTCCAAGCAAAAGTTAGAGCAGCTTGCTAGACCGAAAACCTATGAAGGGGGTCTAGGCAAAAGTAATAGGCAATATTCAAAAGCTCGCTAGACCGAAGACCCGAATGGGCGGTACTAGGCAAAAGTTAGAGCGCAAAAGGTGAGGTAAATACTCGAGAGTGAACCTTAGCCCGAACTACGTTTGGACCTGATTCCCTAGCTTGGGATACGTAGGCAGTTTCTCTTCGAGACTCGGTCACAATCTATCAATTGGATCCATGGTTGACGTCTTGGTACACATCAAAAGTCGGAGAGGATCAAAGATCAAGCTGCATTGGAGGAACCAGAAGGGGAAAAACCTTTGTCTTTCAATTTTATTGCAAACTGTTTCTTCAATTTACAGTCTGAGCATAAGTCTTAAAATATTAAAGCATCAAAAACAGAACGAAATGCTAGAAGCCTAATGGCTCACAGTTTATTCTAAGTTCAGTGGTATGAGCAGCTGCAGCCTCGCGTGCTAGCTTATAGTCACGCACGTTTGTTCAAAGTGATTCGATTTGGTTTCAGTCATGTACGTGCTCTTTCAATTCCAGCGGTAGTCTCCTACTGCTCTCGAATGTCGTTCCAGGGGCTTTTGCCAAGTTTTGTCATACCATGCAGGTCATATGGACTTAATGTGACTGCATTGGGGTGTCGGTTTCAGTTCGGGCCTATACGAGTCATCATTGGTGTCTTATGTCCATCTTTGTGACATTTTTCCAGTTTTTCAAACAAGTGTCACGTCGAGATGCTTTTCTTGATTCTGTTTGTACAGGTTTTTGTACCTTTTGCACTTTCGTAAGTGTCAGTTTCACCTGTCTAAGGAATGTTGTGAGTATTGGCGCGTTAATACCCTAAATTTCATTATATTTCATATGCCTAAGGGTTAGCATTGTATCCTGGGGCTTTTTCTCCCTTTTCCATTCAAGCTAGGCGAGTTTGTACATGTGCGCATGTCTGTGTGTCGATTCAGGTCACTTGTCAATGCAAATTAGATATTAGTGGTTAGTTTTGACATTCTCTTCAACACTTGCAAAAGAGAGTCAATAAACTGCGAAAATGCAACTTTTACATTGCTACCCCAGCTCCTGTAATCCACAAGCTATGGAACCTCATGAATAGCAAAGGCTCGTCAGCCCAAGGCCAAGCAGAGCATCTCTGGGGCTCATCTGCCCAAGCATCGAAGAAAGGGGGCATGCAGGCCCAATCTCATTGCTAAATATCAACTGGGGCACGCTTGCCCGCTCAATGTCTATCTATCTGGGTGCACATCTCAGAAGTGTCAGATAGTACAGTAATGAAGCTCAGTGGTAGACCTTAGGCGTCGTTGTCCTCTTAGGAGCCGCCCTTAGCTTGCATCTGCATTTTCAAAATTATGCATTTATTTACACATCATTGCATATTGCGTATCAAATGTTGAAAGCAGGAAAATTCTATCAAGTGTCAAAGCACGCCTGTCCAGTATCAAAGGCAGCAAGTAAACAGGATTTTTGGGGATCATGCCTGTTGCCTGGTCACTTTTGTAACTACGGCCGGAACCGCTTCTTTGGGATAATGCAGCTGTGAGTGGGGTGTCACACGCCGCTTTCCTTTCTCGTTTTCCATGGCAACCGTCAAGCCTGCGACCTATACTAGTGCGCGCAGGTAAATTCAGGCCTGAGGCCCAATCAGCAGTTATCACCAATTTCTCCCCAGCTGCAGTCCGCCTTGTCTCTATCCATGTTATTATCAAGGATAACCACTGCTTGTGCTACTTGGAGCAACACAACGACAGCCGATCCTGTCCATCTTCAATGGCTTGATCGCATTATAGAGCGATCCGCCCATTTCAAGTCAACGACAGCCGGTCCTGTCCGATTTCTCAAACGGTTTGATCATTCAGCACACTGATCTACCCGTCTCGTATCAACGACAGTCGGTCCTGTTCAATCCACGACGGCACATTCATCCTGAAGAATGGTCCGCCAGTTCCATGCCATCAACGATGATCAGGCATATCGCCCGTCTCAATCAACGACAGCCGGTCCTGTCCAATTTTCAACGGCCTGATCATTGTGCACACCGATCTGCCCGTCTCAATCAACGCATACCGGTCTGTCCCAATTTTCAACGGCCTAATCATTGTGCACACCGATCGCCCGTCTCGATCAACGGCGGCCCGGTCCTGTCCAATTTTCAACGGCCTGATCATTGTGCACACCGATCTGCCCGTCTCAATCAACGACAGCCGGTCCTGTCCAATTTTCAACGGTTCGATCATTTATACTGATGATCCTTCCACCCTGACTGCAACGGTTTGATCATTTATACTGATGATCATTTATACCCATCCAGTCTTCAACGGTTCGATCATTTATACTGATGATCCTTCCACCCTGACTGCAACGATTTGATCATTTATACTGATGATCATTTATACCCATCCAGTCTTCAACGGTTTGATCATTTATACTGATGATCATTTCTACCCATCCAGTCTTCAACGGTTCGATCATTTATACTGATGATCCTTCCACCCTGACTGCAACGGTTTGATCATTTATACTGATGATCATTTATACCCATCCAGTTTTCAACGGTTTGATCATTTATACTGATGATCCTTCCACCCTGGCTGCAACGGTTTGATCATTTATACTGATGATCATTTATACCCATCCAGTCTTCAACGGTTCGATCATTTATACTGATGATCCTTCCACCCTGACTGCAACGGTTTGATCATTTATACTGATGATCATTTATACCCATCCAGTCTTCAACGGTTCGATCATTTATACTGATGATCCTTCCACCCTGACTGCAGCGGTTGATCATTTATACCGATGATCATTTATACCCATCCGGTCTTCAGCGGTTCGATCATTTATCTCGATGATCCCGCCACCATCGCAACGGTTTGATCATTTATACCGATGATCATTTATACCCATCCGATCTTCAACGGTTCGATCATTTATCGATGATCCTTCCATCACTGCCAGCGGCTCGATCATTTATCTTGATGATCTTCCCATCCGGTGCGGTGGTTTGATCATTCAGCACTTTGATCTCTCCGTCGCCTTCCACGGCGGCTTGATCTGTCAAATTCAATCCACAACGACGATCAGATATCGTCCAATGGTCCGTTCATCCGCAACTGATTGTTTCCCAGGAGAGCCCGTCTTGGCCTGTCTCGAATGACAATCACCCTCAGTCTAGCCGCAAGTGCATCTTCCAGCAGGCTTATTGCTCTGTCTCGGATGGTCTTTGATAAGGAGATTGGCTCTGATTCCCAACAGATGGAATTTAACCTGCCTGACACGACCTACCCGTGTTTGTTGGAATACTTTGTGCCGAGGATAGCTTGATCCCCAGCAACGACGACCTGTCCCGTCCAATCTGCAGCGACAGCCTGTCCTGTCCCAAATTCGATCAACAAGCGACAATGCAATCGTCCACTTCTACTTCCATCCCTGGCAATGGATCACACGTCCATTCCACCAATCAGGTTCTGTAAGTATGTTTATCTACTTTACTATGTTCTGCTCTGGATTACCTTGAGGGGTGTCTAAAATTCTTTGACGTTACTTGTACCAAGTCAATGGTGCTTCAAGTGCCGTCAAAGAGGGCTCTTGTAGACACCCCAATCTGGGCTTCAGTTGCTTTACTTATGGTATTTGATTCCCAGATGATGAAACGGATCAAAAGCAATCTTAAGGTTGGAAAGGTTTGAGCTCGGTGTGTGCGGACCCCTCTTGAACCCTTTTAAAAGAAAAATAAAAATCAGTCAACTCATGGTCTGCCCTTGACCCTCGCGCGTGGAAGTCACTCCTCGCGAGTGTCCTCTTTGTCGGTGTGGTCAAAGTCAAACATTTAATTGTTGACCCACGCGCGACAGTGGAACACTCGCGCGAGAGTCTACTGTCTCGCGATGGTCCTGGGCTGTCCCTCACCTTTTGCCGACCACTTGGTTGCTTGCCGAGGGGGTCTGGGCTTCTGAACCCCGTTTTCCCCATAGGTACTGTACAGTGCAGGCCCTTGGGAATACACCCTCACACAACCCTTCCCATCACCTTTCCACCAAGCTTAGCCACCAAGTTTGGTCCTAAGGGGGTGTTTGCCACCACCTTTAGCCCTTGGCTTCCCCTATAAATACCCCCCATTTGTTCACTTTCAAAGGATTAACAAAAATTGGCATTCAAAGGCTTACACCTCAAGAACAAAGCTTGTTCTTCCTCCTCCATCACTCAAATCCCCCTTTTCATCTCAACTCAACTCAAAGTTCAAACAATTTTCAAACCAAAAGCCAAAGGTATAGCTTACCTTTGTTTGCTCTCTGATACGATCTCTGAGAGGGCGGGCCAAAGTGGTAATCAATACGATCGGCCCTAAAGTCGATAAATACAAGAATCCATGCCAAGCACTCCTCATGAGATAGACTCACGTCTGTGGCGGCGATCCACCTGTCTCGCGCGGCGATCCTCGTGGGGTTTGAAGTCTTTGGTTATTCTTGTTTTATCATGTTATTCATTGTTTTGAAGTATGATAGGCCTTTTAGCTCCCTGCTCAATATGTTAAAACACATAGACTAGCTTTTCTTGCTTATTTACTTTGTTGGAATGCTTGGGTTGCATACGGACTGTGCAGGCTCGAGCATGCAAAGCGATTCTGGAAGTCGGCCCGGGACACTCGCGCGAGGTACTCACTCTCTCGCGCGATAGTCCTCCTGAGTCCAGTAACTGCCCTTGCATGAGCAGCTTGGCCCTTGGCCTTTGTTTTGATACCCCCACAGTTTAGGGGTTGTATTTCAATTTGTTTAGCTCCTGTTTATAATAATTTGTAATAATTATTTACTTTCAGTACCTATAAACTGCTTGGTTTGCCTCCTGGGTGTGCACTGGTCCTTCCAGAGCCCAGAAGGGGATAAAATTCAACCTGTGGTGAGACTTGAACACTCGCGCGAGGGAATGAGTGTATCGCGCGATGGTCCTTTTTGCATGCACGTTGATCCATGCGTGCAAAGGTGGCTGTCATGTGTGATACACCTATTCCATGAGCAGTTTGGTTTATTCTAATCAGGGGGTTAAGTTTTATCCCGTTTCATATTTGCCATCCATCCATGCCATGTTTAGATCACATCTTGCAAACTTGTTACAGTTTTAATCCCCGATTAACTGTTCCCCCGCCCTAACTGGCTAAAAAATGATTAAAGAAGAGGAAGAATCACAATATTTTCACAAAATGCCTAAGTAGAGATCGATCTCCGGATTGGGCGAGATGGGTGCCTTAAAACCCTTCCCTCTCGTAACTTTGGCTCCCGAACCGAGATATGGTTATGACGGTTTGGTTCCTTCACTTTTTCAAATCAAATAAGCGCGGCAGGTGCTTGAAATATGATTCCTTGGGTGACGGACCTTGAGCCAATTGGCGACTCTGTGTTTCTGGCGCTTTGCTTCTCATTCAGCGCTCCTCGATCTATCGGGCCACTTTGGAAACGAAATTCCCGGAGGCTCGCTTTGGAATCCGGAAATTCCAGGGCATGCTGCCCACACTTTACAGGAGATCCCATTGTGGGATGCACAAGCTCTGCGTCAATGGTGTTGAAGCCACTAAAATAATGGAAGAGATTCATGAAGGAATCTACGGTCCTCACTTGAGCGGTGTCATGCTTGCCAGGAAAATCCTTCGTCAAGGTTATTACTGGTCAACTATGGAATCACAGTGTGTTGATTATGTTCGTCGTTGTCACAGATGTTAGATTCACGCCAATCTTATGCATGTTCCTCCTTCTAAGTTATTTGGTATGACCTCACCTTGGCCCTTCTCTGTCTGGGGCATTGATGTTATCGGCATGATCAGACCGTTTGCTTCTAATGGTCATCGGTTCATTCTGGTGGCAATCGACTACTTTACCAAATGGGTTGAGGCTGAATCTTACAAAACTCTGACTGCAGTTCAGGTTGCGCAGTTCATCAGAAAAAACATCATCTATCGATATGGTGTCCCTCAGGCCTTCGTATCAGATAATGGAGTTCACTTCAAGGGCAGGGTTTTTGAGCTTTTTGACGAATTCAAAATCCAGATTCACCATTCAACGACCTATCGCCCTCAGACGAATGGAGCAGTTGAAGCAGCCAATAAGAACATTGAGGCGATCATCGAAGTGCGCAGACCGCCAGGGGAGCACGAACAACTACCTCTAGCTTTGTGGGGGTATCGAACGTCAATTCGAACATCAACCGGGGCAACACCCTACTCCCTGGTCTATGGGATGGAAGCGGTACTCCCTATCGAGCTGAAGGTGCCATCTTTAAGGATCATGACAGAATGCGAACTCACGGAATCCGAGTGGCTCAGCGGGAGGTTTGTTGAACTCATGCTCTTTGACGAGAGGAGGCTCCGAGCCTTGTATCATGTTCAGGGGTATCAGCGAAGGATTGCTCGGGCTTTCAACAAGAAAGTCAAGTCTCGTGACCTCCTTGAGGGCGATATGGTTACAAAAGAAATCCGTGCTCCCATCTTTGATATCCGCGGAAAGTTCCGGCCAAAGCGTGCGGGACCCTACATTATCAAGACCATCCCCTCGGGTGGAGCAGCTCAACTCATTGATCTGGACGGCAACGAGTTCAACACTCTGGTCAACCTGGATCAACTCAAACGTTACTACCCCTGAGAGAGCTCGCTGGGCCGAAAACCACAAGGGTGGGCGGTTCCAGGCAAAAATTAGAGCAAGCCTGCTAGACTGAAAACCTGTGAAGGCAGTTTAGGCAAAAATAAATAGGCAAACATCAAAAGCTCGCTAGGCTGAAAACCTGAAAAGGCAGTTCTAGGCAAAATTTAGAGCGTAAAAAGAGAGGTAAACACACGAGTGAACCCTAGCCTGAACTACGTTTTGACCTGATTCCCTGAAATGGGATACGTAGGCAATCTCTCTGAGATTCGGTCACATTCAATCAACTTGATCCATGGTTTCCTATTCCAATATACATGCCAACGTTCAAAGCTGACTTCGTGTTCAACACTTAGACCACAAGGGGAGAATTCTTGATCTTTCGCCTTTATTCAAACTATTATCTCTGTTGCATGGCTGAGCAAACCTTAAAAACAGTTAAGCATAAAAACAGAATAGATGCTGGAGGCCTTGACAGGCTCACCGTTTATTTTAGATCATGTAGGTATCGGTCAGGAGTCAATCTGCATTTTGTCTTCTTGCAACTTCTTTCTGTAGCCATGCTTTGTAGCGACGTTGCAGGATGGTGCTGAAATCAGGATCCGCTCCTCCAAGTTGTCTCAGGCCCCAATTGTGTGCATATCCATTCAGGTTTTGGGCAGTGAATGCAGGAGTATGGAAGGCTTCCACCCCAGCTCGGTGTAACCCCTGGCTCATCCCTAGCTGCCGAAGGATACGGCCTGGAATATAGAAAGTGAAGTCGGACAGCCCAGCAATCACCATTCTTTCATAACCTGCGGAGTGTAGAGCCATGTCTGGAATGTTTAGCGCCCTGTGCCTCCAAACTATTTCCTGTGGTGACAGGTTGTTCATGAATGCGTACCAGTCCTCTGTGGACATTTCTGGGTATAGCATCCCTCGTTGGTGCATTCGACCGGGCAGGTGCGGCCAATTCGCCTCTGGAGCTTCAACCAATCCCAGCTTGTCTGATAACCACAGCTGCATGAGTGAAAAGACAAGTAAGGAGCTATATAAAACTTGAGCGGAAAAACAAGTCAGAAACTCCGATGTTTGCCTTAGCTGAGTGTTGAGGTAAAAGCAGAATGTGTGAAAGCCAGAAAAAGGTGAGCTGAGTGAGTTTACCTGTAGTAGGAGTGGACTGCCGCCGAACGTCTCCGTCTGGCCGGTAGCTACCAAATCCAAACCCATGAGCGTTTCCGCCAGAACCATAGGCACAATGTTCTTCCGGACACCTAGCTGAGTGGCCACATGAACCAATGAAGGATTAACTCGGCCATCGGTAGGCACCAGCAGATATGCGGCCAGCACACAGATTGTTAGAGCAAACCGTCGCCTGGCCTGCACAGTGGTATCCGTAAGGTCACCTTCAGGGCCATACCACTCCATCAGGCGCATTATATATATCTGCCCTCCACTTAGCAGGCTCTCTGCTGCACCTTTTGAGATCTTCAGCGCGGATTTCAAGAGTTTGGACATGCTCTCTCTGTAAGGAGGTACAATGATCACGTTGGACGCAAATCCTTGGAGATATGCGTGAAATTCCTCCACTGTTGGACATAGTTCGTCATCGCCAAATCGGAATACGTGGACATCTGGGTCCCAGAACCGCATTGCAGCCCATAGGATTTCAGGGCGCAATCTCACGCTTCGGAGATAACGAAACGCGGCCAGCCCGTGGGTTCGAAATGATAGCCAATCGCCTGCAACGAATGTTTCAAGCCACGGGCCAATCAAGGTGTGGAGGTGATTTGCCATTTCTTATTGTCTGGGGTTTTAGTCTGGAGACAAGTGCCTTACATTCATGGAGGGTTAAGCTTTTTATAGCCCAAGCATGGCAGGATACTTCTCTTATTCAAAGAAAATATCTCTGGGGATTGGTATACGTCTTTTCAAGTCTCAGACACTTTCCGGACATCCTCATATGGGGACAAGGCCTGCAAGCACAGCAACTTTCTGAAAAGGGGTCAAACATGGCATCTGAGCTGAACAACACCATCGCGCGACACACTGGGTCCCTCGTGCGAGGGTCAGTTTTTTTTTTTTTTTTCACGTTTTAAAATCAGCCTACTGGATTATTTGGAGTGATCATTCATGGCTGGCTTTTAGGGTTTGTGCTTTACTAGCAGGTCAATTCAAGTATTTCGACGCGGGGATTCGAAATATTCGTTTTATTCAGCATACCGAGCAAACAACACCATACAGCAGGTCTGGCAATCAAACAAAAGCAAAGAAAAATGTTTGGACGCCTAACGGCTCTTGAACTTATTCTCAATACAGACAGGATTTTCTGGGATTCAGTAGTACCCCCCTGGCCTTGCTTGGATTTCAGCACGGAGCCATGCCATGTAACGGCCGTCTAGCCAATCCACAAAATCCGGGCTAGGACCCTCAAGCACCCCTTGCCTCCAAAGTCTTCGATACTCTCGCAATGAGGACACGTTGAAGTCAGGCAAGTGGAATTCCTCAATTCCGGCTTTGTGCAGTACTTGGCTTATGCCTAGTTGGCGTAGGATACGACCCGGGATATAGAAGGTGAAGCTCGTCAAGCCAGCGATTATCACCCTTTCAAGGCCTGTTGTATTGACGGCCATTTCGGGCATGGTCAGCCATGGACATCTCCAGACGAAATCATCGGATTGCATGTCATGCAGGATCATACTCCATCCCGTTACGTCCTGTTCGGGATACAGCAGAGGTCGTTCGAGCAACCGCCTCGGAAAATTTTCCCAGCCTACTTGTGGAGCTTCGAGTAGACCAGCCTTGTCAGAAAGCCATACCTACGAGCGAAAAGACAAGTAAGAAGCTAGATGCAGCCCGAGTGAAAAGACAAGTAAGGATCTAGAGTGATCCTTAGCCGAGTGTTGAGGTAAAATGCGAAAGTGTGAAAACCGGAAGAAGGTGAGTTGAGTGAGTATTTACCTGGAGCAGCCGTGGACTGCCGCTAAAGACGTTGCTTTGACGACTTTTGAACAGATCCAAACCCATCAGTGTTTCGGCCAGGACTGTCGGGATGATGTTTTTTCGGGCTCCCATTTGTGAGGCCATGCTCACCACGCTGGGACTTACCCTTCCGTTAGCAGGAACCAGTGCGTAAGCCGCCAGCACGCAAATCGAGAAGGCAAAGCGTTTGTGAGCTTCTTCAACGTGATCCGTCAAGATGCCGCCTGGCCCGTACAACTCAATCAAATGCGCAATGTCCAATTCGTCATCATGGATAATGCTGGCCGTCAGCGCCCCGGAAATGTTCAGTTTCATCATCAGTAAATGGCTCATATTCTCCTGCACCGGAGGAACGGTAAGAACATTGGGATTTGCAAAGCCGGGTAGGTAGGCTTGGAACTCTTCCACTGTTGGGCACATTTCGTCGTCATAATTACAGAAGACGTGCACGACTGGATCCCAGTGGTTCATAGCAGCTTCGAGGAGCTCGGGGCGTGGCCCCACGTATCGAAGATCTCTGATCGAAGCCAGCCCTCGAGTCCGAGGACTCACCCATTCAAAGGTTTCGGTTCTTGCCAACCAAGGATCAAGCATTGCAGCAAGTGGACTCTCCATTTCAGATAACCGATGATGTTCTACACAACTATCAATGGGTTCCATTTATGGGGTTTTGGTTGGAAGTGTCGGTTCCTTGTTTATTTGTGTTAAAGGAAGAAATTAAAAAGTTTTGAATACTTTACACTTGGCAAATGAAGGGCTCCCCAATTATGATAATTACTGTGTGCAGACCGTTAGAGGGCCCCCCTAGCATCTCCTGGTGTCTTCAGAAGTTTATTCCAGTCAAACAAAGCCAGCCTGACAGGGGTTGACTCTCGCGCGAGAGTCTCACTCTCCCGCGCGACACATCTCCCTCGCGCGTGCATGTCACTCTCTCGCGCGACAGATATTACTCGCGCGAGTGTTCCACTTACTCGCGCGATGGTCCTTTCTGCATTTTTGACAGTTTGCAGCAGCTACTGGTTTGGCTTGGTCATTTTGGGTTCCAGGGGTATTTTGGCACTTTTTATGGTTCCTACAAGTCATGTTGGGCATATGTGATTATACCCGGGCATCGGTTGCGGAAATTCACGCTTAACGAAGATTTTGGACCCTCGGCGGCTCGTTTCAAGCTAACTCAAGGTTTTGGGAGGTTCGAAGTCTGTTCTAAGGGTTTTTGCCAAGTTCCCTCGTGCTGCACAGGTCATATGGAGCGTATGTGACTATACGGAGGTGTCGGTTTCAGTCCGGGACATAATCGAGTCATATTTTTGCGTCTCGTGTCCCTTTTGTGTCCTTTCGACACTTTTTAGCGTTTTTCTCGCCTCGGATTGTTTTTCTTGATTCTGTCAGCTCGTGCAAGTCACGCTATCCGTGTTTGACCTTACGGAGGTGTCATTTTCGTTTAAAATCAAGTTTTTTGAGTTTTGGCCCATTAATGCCCAAAATTTCATAAAAATTCGCTGTATCCTCGTATCCTGGCCGTGTCCTGGGGTACGTTTTCCGTTTTCTTTCGAGCTAGTCACTTCCTTACATACATGTGTGTCTGTGGACGGTCTCGGTTTGTTATCAATGCAAGTTTGGTATTAGTGGTTGGCGTTTTACCTCTTTAATGCATATCAGAGTGAAATAAACCATAAAATGCAAATTTTATAACTAAACCGTGCTGTATCAAACCAAACCAAAGGAAAGTACTGTATCTGTGGCGCTCCGGCCAAAACAAAACCATCAAAAGTATGCGCGGGCACACTCACCCACTATCACAGGCGCGCAGGCGTCCCAAAAACAAGTATCAGTGTATCTAAGGCGCATCGGCCTTTTATCTAAACTACTTGGGCGCGCAGGCCCGAAATCAAAGTAAAGGAGGCTCCTCAGTCATCCTCATCCCGTCCAAGCCAGTCGGTATCTCTCAAGTCCTCCTCAGCATCACCACCATCGTCGTCGTCATTGTCGTCATCCTCGTCGTTGTCAGCAGCAAGCTCGTGTGGATTCTGCAAGTATCGGGATCGTCGACGGTGTCGTCAGAGTCACTCCTGCTCTCCTCGTCTCCCTCCTCGTCTCTTTCCTCCTCATCCTCAACAGGATCAGGCACAACCAACCGCTTCCGAACTGGCTCCTCTCGGCCCCGCACCTCTCGCATCTCAATGCGATACCGCTCCTCAACGCGCGCCACGGTCTTCTTGGCCGCCTCCTTGCTTGCAGCAGTAGGCTGCGAACTCCTAGTCTGTCGTTGTGTGACGACCGGTCGTGTGGTAGTCCCGGTCGCTGCCTGCTGCGGAGGCGACCGCGCTCTCTTCCTAGAAGCCGCCCGTCCCTGTGCCTGCATGTTTATATGTTGCATTAGTATACGTTTTGCAATATGTTTGTCTATCAAATGTTTAATTGACAGGTACATTCTATCAATTGGAAGCTATCTATCAGCTATCTATTGGTGTCAAGTGTTTTCAAGGCAGACATGTAGCGTACGTATTGAAAGTAAAGAGGAATGTATCGTTTTGTATACCTGGGTCCTCTGAGATGCGGCCGCTTGAGCTGGCTGCGCTGCGGGTGCTGGATAACGCAACTGCAATGGCACGCCCTGGGCTGCTCGCCTAACTAGATTCTCCAATGCAAGCATGCGGCGAACGGCTTCATTCACCCACTCAACAGGCACCTGTGCATGTTTTTACAATCAGCGGATATTTCAAACACAGTTCAAGGATTTTTGAAATTAAAGACATGAAAGTTAGGTTACCTGTACAGTCACGGCCGCAGGCTCTCTAAGTGCAGGCACAAGCTCCACCTCAGCTGTATTCCCCTGATGGTCCACAACATCCACTTTCCAAAGCAACTCCGGGGGCCCGCCAACTACTGGCCTGCTCTCTCTACGCCTCACGCGGCGCTCTCCTCCCCTCAGTGCCTCAGCGGCGGCCCTCCTCTCTGCACCAGCCTCGCGTGCCTGCTCTTGGATCTCTCTGCGAGCTCTGATCCCAAATGGTTTCGCTAGGCGATCTCTCTGATAGACTGCATAGTCCATCGTCGGGCGTAGATGCCGTGTCAGCTCAGTGTCTGGCCTGGTAAACCTCTCCAACTCAGCCAACGTGTAGTCTCCTGTGTGGGAAGCTCGTGGTGGGAGTGGCCCTGGCACCTGAAACTCAAGGTAACCGAGTGACTGGCGGACCACTCGATCCCCTAAATACCACTGCCAGCCAAAGGCTGACTCCAGTAGCACCCTGCTGGCTGTGACTGCTCTACTCTGGGCCAAGTACTCCGGCTTCAGCCCGCTTGTTCTCCAGGGATTCCACTCGACCTGCATAGAGCGACAAACAAGCAGTGTGCACAATTGATCAGCGACAGCATTATGGAAAGCATGCATAATAATTCATTTGGGTCCTTATGTTATACCTGTAAAGCTCTCATCTCGTCCAGATATAGCCTGTAGGCATTAAGGCTGCCTCTCCCTTCTTTGGTGCCCCTGTGCTCCTTACTCCATTTCAGCGCGCGGGGAAGAATGCTCAAATCAGGATGCTTGCACTCCGGAGGATACATCCTCAATACCTCATATGCCCAAAGCTGCAGTATTATCAATAGTAGGAGTGCATTAGTCAAGTTGTACAATTAAAGCTAGTAAACAATCTATGCAATTAATTGGTACAATAGAAATTATGCTACAATAATTGAGATCATACCTCCCAGACACGCCAATAGCCGGCCATGCTCTGCCCGTTCCTTGAGGCATCGCCAAAGAACTGGTAGGCGGTGCCGAGTGCTGCTCCGCCCCAATCAAAACGTGAGGCTGTCCTCAAGTCCCTCAGCGCCGGCAGGTATGACAAGTGCACCGTACTCCCCCTGCCTGGATATAGCGAAGCTCCAAACATGTACAACAGGTATGCCCGGGCCATCTGCGCTTCCTCACGCTCATTGACGGGCTTCTTCTTCAAATATCGTATAAACTGAGCATACCTCGCCGCTCCTCTCTCTACTTGGGGCACCTCCCCTAAGAACCACTCCAGAGCCGCTGGATCGGCGTGTATCCCTGAGTCAAACGGGATGGGCTCTCCCCCAACCCTCAAGCCTGTGATCGCCGCAAAGTCACTCGGCGTCACTGTCATCTCTCCCGGAGGCAGGTGGAAGGTATTGGATGTATCTCTCCATCTCTCAGCTAGGGCGACGAGGACAGCGTGGTCATTCCTGTCCGAAACTGTCAAGGTCAGGATGAATTCTCGAAAGCCTGCTGCATCCACCAGCTCCCTCACCCTCGCTGGCAACCCTATGTATAGTGCCAGAGAACTGCACGGCCTGCCGAAGCCACGGATGTCTCTCTGCTCTGCCTGTTTCAGACAACAAAAACACGCAACGGGATATAATGTTAGCATACAGTGCTTTCATTTTCAAATTCTAGGTAATCAATGCAACAGCCTAGTCATGCATGGTAAACACGCAACGGGAGATAATGTTAGCATGCAATGCTTTCATTTTCAAGTTCCAGGTAATCAATGTATCGGCATACGACAGATGGATGGTTTATACTATTTGGTCAAGCTCTTATTCAAGTGACAGCGTACATGGGGGGTTGCAGCATTAAGAGTTATCTTCTCATTACTTGGAATTCAGTGCCAATTTCAAAGGTTGCCTTTAGATGGTTGGTTCAAGTTGTGCTTTGGCATGGTGTGTTCATGATGCAGCTTAACAATGGATCATTGGCGGAAGTTTTCGTGTGCATGGCATGTTTCGCGAGTTTTCTTTCCTCCTAGTATGTTGGTGTTCAGCCTACTACAGATGGTTGGTTCAAGTTATTACGTGCATGGTATTCAGAGTACATTTCATATCGTTATTACATTGTTCCATTACAAATATGGTTTGTGAATTTCGAAGCATGCAAGTATCAAGATGAAGCACGAAGGGGGTGGTCAAGAGTATACCTCAGCCCAGGTATTCGCAATGTGAACCCCGGGGTCTCTCAGCACTAGCTCCACGTCATAGTCAGTCTGCTGTGGCGGCCTGTAGCCCGCAAACCCTAATGGTACGAACAGGTGAGGCCGCGGAGGCGTATAGGTCTCCTCTGAAAACTCCGGGCGCTTCAGGGCACCCGCCTCAGCCACTGCACTCACTCTCGGCCCCAAGGCCTCCTCGGCCTCTGCCTCCTCAGCCTCTATATCGGCCGCCAGTCCCTCTGGCTTGACTCTATCCCTCTCAGCCCTCGCTGCGGCCTCGGCAGCCTCGACCACCCTTGCCCTATCCTCTTTGGCCTTCAAAATGTATTCCCCGATCTCGGGGTGCTGTTCCAGGACTCTCGCCAATATCTCATCGGGTGTGTGCTCGGCAATATCATCATAGGTGATGGGCACGTGACGTGACGATGTAGCCGTGGACGGCGGCGGCCTGAATGCAATATCCTCCTCCCGAATCTCGACGGGGGCGACCTCTGTGGTCTGTTCTTTCCCCATCTGTTCTTCCTCAACAGGCTCCTCTGCAATAACAGCCTCCTTACCCTTCGCCGAGTCCCTCGGCGGGGTTTGGCTTGGCCCGGGATCATCTCCAACGACACCGCTGCCTTCCACACCACCTGAACTCCCACCAACTGTGGGCGAGGCCCTTGCCTCTGTATTCGTGCCCGCTGGTTCAGAAATGGACCCCACGGCCCTGGCTGGCTCTGTCGCGTGAAGCTCCGTCTCACTCGCGCGACGGTTCTCTTCGCCACCCGTCGCCTGCTCGCGGTTGCCACCGTCATCGCCGCCTTCTTCGACCATTGCATCTTCAACCCCGACGGGATCCGCCGTTGTCTGATCTGTTTCTTCAACCGCCATTGGCCCCCCGCGGTTTTCCGGCTGATTAATCACGCCACCATCTACGCTGTCACCACCGTGTTCAGCCATGGATGGGTTCTCTTGTGTGGGTGTGTTGATTTTCGGACAGGTTTTGGGGTTTTGGAAGATTCGTTGAGAGAGTTTGAGAGGGTTGGAGAGTTTTCAAGTTTTGAAAACCGCCTGTTATGGCATTCTGAAGCGTCCCCGACGCTTAAGCGGGCAAAACACAGGTTTGGGCCGGATCTGGGCTGGTTCAGAACGCAGGCCCAGAAACATTCCGTCGCGCGAGGGAGTGAGTGCCTCGAGTCGCGCGACACACCTTTGGGCTCCAGGCCCATTTTCCCCAGCAGGCAGGCCCAATTCCATTGTTATCTATTTTGATATAAATCCAACGTTTTAATTATGGTCCTAAATCAATTTTGGGATCATATTGGATTAAGTTCTCGTAATCTAGAGCATTTATATCCCCCAGCTATGGTCCGCCTACACGCTCCGGTATGCTCTATGAATCAGCGACGATCTAGCCGTCCAACTCCGAATCAGCGACGATCTATCCGTCCACATTCAAATCAACGACGATCTAACCGTCAACCAACGACGATCTATCCGTCCAATCTCGAATCAGCAACGATCTATCCGTCCACATTTAAATCAACGACGATCTAACCGTCAACCAACGACGATCTATCCGTCCAATCTCGAATCAGCGACGATCTATCCGTCCACATTCAAATCAACGATGATCTAACCGTCAACCAACGATGATCTGTCCGTCCAATCTCGAATCAGCGACGATCTATCCGTCCACATTCAAATCAGCGACGATCTATCCGTCCAACTCCGAATCAGCGACGATCTATCCGTCCACATTCAAATCAACGACGATCTATCCGTCCACGTTCAAATCAACGACGATCTATCCGTCCAATCTCGAATCAGCGACGATCTATCCGTCCACATTCAAATCAACGACGATCTATCCGTCCACGTTCAAATCAACGACGTTTCCGATATGCTCATTCGAATCAGCGACGATCTATCCGTCCACATTCAAATCAGCGACGATCTATCCGTCCACATTCAAATCGGCGACGATCTATCCGTCCAACTCCGAATCAGCGACGATCTATCCGTCCACATTCAAATCAACGACGATCTATCCGTCCACGTTCAAATCAACGACGATCTATCCGTCCAATCTCGAATCAGCGACGATCTATCCGTCCACATTCAAATCGGCGACGATCTATCCGTCCACATTCAAATCAGCGACGATCTATCCGTCCAACTCCGAATCAGCGACGATCTATCCGTCCACGTTCAAATCAACGATGATCTATCCGTCCAATCATTCTTCGGTGCACGGTATTTTCTTATATACTTGCACATTTTTCCATTAAATCGGCTTTTGGGTGGATTTGGTGGGTGTCTAGAAACCTTTGACGTTACCCGCATTCAATCAATGGCCTAAACTACCACCTCGAGGACTCTGTAGACACCCCAATCTGAATCTCCCGATCGTTTTACGGTTTCTTGTTTCCCCGATGATGAACCAGATCGAACAACAGTTTTCGGGTTGGAAAGGATTGAGCTCGGTGTGTGCGGAACCCCCCTTTTGACCCCTTTTAACCCTTAAAACCAAGGAAATAGAGAACCAGTCAAACCCTGGTCTGAAGTTGACCCTCGCGCGTGGAAGTCATTCCCTCGCGCGATGGTGTGCCTTGTCCAGGTGTGGTCAAAGTCAAATGTTTGACTGTTGACCCACGCGCGACAGCTGGGACCCTCGCGCGCGTGTCTCATTGTCTCGCGCGATGGTTCACTCCAGTCACTGTCACCTTTTGCCAGCCACTTGGTTGCTTGCCTGGGGGTCTACAGGGCTAGTTGAACCCCGTTTTTCTCCTCAGGCCTGTGGCAGTGCAGGCTTTGGGCTCTCCACCCTCACAACCTCTCCCCATCACCTTTTCCACCAAGCTTAGCCACCAAGTTTGGTCCTTAGGGGGTGTTTGCCACCACCTTTGGCCCTTGGCTTCCCCTATAAATACCCCCCTTGTTCTTCTTTTGAAAGGGTCACTAAGTCACAAAATTCACCAACTTTTTGAAAGTTTAGGAGATTGAGAACCCTTGCAAGCACAAAGGCTCTCAACCCTAGCTCACATCCTATACCTTTCTTCACTCCATTTTCCATCACAAGCTTCTCCAATTTGTTCAAACCTTTTCAAAACTTTCCAAGCAAAGGTATAAACACCTTTATCAAGCATCTTGTTTTGATCCTCGAGGGGGTCACATGTGATTGGTAATCAATACCGCTTGTGGACCTAAAGTCACAGAGTTACAAGAAATTGCTTCAAGCATACCTCGCAGTGACTCACACACACGCAACTGGTTCAAGCATACCCTCGTGGGGTTTGGGGATGCTAGGTTTTCTTGTTTTTCATGTTGTTATTTATTTTACAGCTTTGTAAGCCTTTTAGATCACTGTTTTGCATGTTAAAACAAATAGCTTGGCTTTCTGTGCTTACTTATCTGGTTGGAATGCTTCTGGGTTGCATCTGGACCTGTACCAGAGCTCAGAGCATGCAAAGCAGTTCCTGGAAGTCCAGCCAGGACACTCGCGCGAGGGACTCACTGTCTCGCGCGATGGTCCTCCTGAGTCCAGTAACTGCCCTTGCATGAGCAGCTTGGCCCTTGGCCTTTGTTTTGATACCCCCACTGTTTAGGGGTTGTATTTCAATTTGTTTAGCTCCTGTTTATAATAATTTGTAATAATTATTTACTTTCAGTACCTATAAACTGCTTGGTTTGCCTCCTGGGTGTGCACTGGTCCTTCCAGAGCCCAGAAGGGGATAAAATTCAACCTGTGGTGAGGTATGAACCCTCGCGCGAGGGAGTAAGTGTATCGCGCGATTGTTGTCTTTGCATGCACGTAGATCCATGCATGCAAAGGTGGCTATCATGTGTTACACTCATTCTTGAGCAGCTTGGTTCATCTTTCATCAGAGGGTAGGGTTTTGTCCCATTTCATATTTTGCCATCCATCCATACTGTATTCAATCACATCTTGCAAAGTGTTACAGTCTTAATCCCCGATTAACTGTTCCCCCGCCCTAATTGGCTTAAAATTGGTTAAAGAAGAATTCGAATCACAAACATTTGCAAAATGCCTAAGTAGATACCGATCTCCGGATTGGGCGAGAGGGGTGCCTTAAAAACCTTCCCCTCTCATAACCTGGCTTCCGAACCCAGATATGGTTATGACGGACTGGTTCCTTCACTTTTTCAAATCAAATAGCGCGGCAGGTGCTTCAAAATACGGTTCCTTGGGTGACGGACCTTCAAACCCAGGTGGCGACTCTGTGTTTTGCGAGAGCTTGCTTCTCCGCTCGCGCCCCCTCGATCTATCGGGCCGCTTTGGCAAAACGAGGAACGAAATCCTCTTTTCCAAGGGCATGCTGCCCACAAATATCAATGAAACGAAAAATTAATGATGACAGTGCTGTTCCGGGTTCTTCTCCCAGATCAATGACTACGATGACGCTATTGTAGATCGTCGCCATTGACTTTTTTTTTAATAACCCGAATGCCCCGCCGTCGACTTGAAACACAAATCTGGAGTGGTTCAAACTGGTTGCAAGCATGCCTGGTTCTAGAAAAGAAGAGTTCAACGTTCATGCCTCAATTACAAGGCTTGAACTCGAGCATTGATAGGATTCATGTGAAACATAGAAAAAGGATCTAATGAGCTTTTTCCAATATTGATCCTCGGCTGGATATTTAGCAGCATAATTCGGAGCAAATTTTATCTTTACAGTAACGGTAAATGGGATTGTCTAATCTTGGTAATTAAAGAAAATGAAAAGGAATAAACTAATATATTAATACATAGATAGAGATATAATGGGACAACATGACAATTGAGAAAGAAAACATAAATATTTAAATTTATTAGAATGAACACATAAATAAGTCTTCTAAACAGAATGCCTATTTTAATTTCTTCTTTTATTTTGTTCAAACGGAAATGGGCCCAGTGCTATTTCATGCTCAACCATGCTTTTACATACTTAAATACACTCTCACTCACATGATTTGTGACCTCCACACACACTTACACATTCAGTGTGTATGAATGCCACAAATCATATAAATTGAATGTGAAAGTTGAGTGTGATTTTAGGATAATTGTTTTATGCTAGAGGAAGGAGAGTAGGGGTCATTTAAGGGCCCGTTTGGACAAATAAGTTACTTTGGCTTATTTTTTATTCTTATTCAAATTTTTTTCGCATTTTGTGACTTATTGTCAATTTTTTGGGAATTATTGCTTCGTTATGACGAGAGGAATCTAAAAAGTAAAAAATTTCGATCGAAATCCAAATATTCTTCCTTCCCGCCAATTTTCGTCGAAATTCAAAAAAAATTGAATTTCGGTCGAAATTTTTTACTTTTTAGATTTCTCTCGTCATAACGAAGCAATAATCCCCAAAAAATTGACAATAAGCCACAAAATGCGAAAAAAATTTGAATAAGGACAAAAAATAAACTAAAATGACTTATTTGTCCAAACGGACCCTAAGTCCTACAAAGTAGACATTTCAGTATCACTTGTCAGAGTGTACTGGTGGCTGACTACAAATAATGGAGAAGTACGCGAGTGTCAAACACCACCGTCCGCCTTTTAGGCTGATTTTTGCATTTGCCTTTTGCAAAATGAAAAACTGAGGGAGTGTTTTTACTAATAAAAAATATTGAAAATTTAATGCATTTTATCATTTCGTTTCTGTTAACAAAAAAATTATTAACAAATTTTTTTTGTTACAATAACTTTACTCATAAACCCATCAACAATTTATTTATTATTGAAAATAACTCCATATTTTTCAACAAATTATTCACTGTTAAAACAGGACCGTGGGAGTGTGCTGCACAGCTTCGTGCTGTGCAGCGTGCTGTGCGGTTGCCGGCGCCGCCTTGCCGGCATCGGCCCGACGATAGGACACGTCCACTGCGTAGAGCTCGTCGAGTACTACAAATGTACCAAAAATCAACTTGATCAAATATCGTTAAGTACTTCATCGGAATACATATAACTTGGAAAAAAATGAATCCTAATGGATACGAAACACTGTATCAAAACCACTAAATCCATTCTTTTCGAATTATATGTGTTCCGATGAGGCAGTTAACGATATTTGATCGGGTTGATTTTTGGTACACTTATAGTACTCGAATAAAATTTAGTTGTCCCTACATTTCCTCCATCATATACATCATCATTATACAAAAACCTTATCTCTCTTCCATTTTCAACATAGTTCAAAGAAAAATACATTTAAAAAAGTTTATATTTTTTGCAAAAACTATTTTTTTTTTAAACTGTTTTTTCCAAAAATTTTTTTTTTGGCAAAAATAGTTTTTTTATTAAAACTTTTTTTTTCATAAACTGTTCTTTTAAAAAAGAAAACCTTTTTTTCAAAACTATTTTTTTATTCGAAAAATGGTTTTTTTAAAACTTTTTCCCGAATTTTTTTTAAATCAAAGTTTTCAAAAATATTTCTCTTTTTCTAATAATCTTTTTTTTATTAATTTGAAACCTATTTTTAAATAATTGTTTTCTATGTTCACAATTTTTAAATTTTTATAAATTGAAAATGTGATGTGGCAAGTTTTGGTTATTCAAATTTGATTGTACCATTACGGATCTCTACATTGCTAATCTTAACAACTCCTTAGATACATAATCAAAAGATGATGTAATAATTTTTGATTATTAACTTTTGATTATTCCAGTGTAATGCTCTAATAAATGGAACTAGTCAGCAACTGTTGATCAGATCATCAGAATAGAATCTTCGGGGGGAAAAATATCAGCAAAACCCCAGTAGAAAACAGAGATTCGAATTGTCTGTATGCACCAAGCAATCACACCACACTACAAGAAAATGTAAAACTTCCCCCACATAATCCCAGTCTCTCACTCCCAATCCACCCATTCTCCAATCCCATATGGAAAAACCCAACGACGTTGCCGAAGGATTCAACGACTGGGAGCAAATCCAATCACCATCTTCCACCGCCGCCGCCGGCACTCAACGCGGCGGCGGAGCGGTGGCGATTATAGACGACTACATACCCGATAACTACTCAGTTTTTCATCCCAGCAATCACGAGGGCTTGCCAATTACTACTCCTCCACGAGACGACCCACGTGCTCAAGAAACGCCGTCATTTTCGTCTGACTCGAATTCGAACGAAGGTGATGGGGTTGGTCCGGTTGGCAGGCGATTGGGGTCGGGTTTGGCGGTGCTGAGTTCCTGGGTGGTTCGGGTTGGGTATGGGGTTCGTAATTGTAGAGGGCGGGGAGGGGGTTTCTGGTCATTTGTGTGGGTGAGCGGAGTTTTGGCGGTGTTGGTGGTTTATGGGAAGGTGAGGCGGTGGCGGAGGAGGTTTTTACGGCGAGAGAGTGAGGAGGGTCTGATGCTGCTTCTCAGAGAGAAAGACAAGGTTCGGTTTTGTTAAATTCAGTCTTTCTACCTCTTCGAAATTTTTTTTTTTTTTTTTGATCCGTTACCATTTAGATTCACTTACGCCTCTTCAGGTCTTTACAAAACAGATTATTCTCTCATAATACATCACTTTTAATTCAAAAAATAAGTAATCATTCTCTTAGCAGAAGTTTGGCTGAACTTTTTCTTGGTGAATTAGATTTTAGGGGAAGCCTATATGGTACACACCCAAAACCCAAAAATAAATGGCGAATAAAATTTTGGTTGCAAAGAAATGTGTAACACTAAAGAAATTATCAAATTACCAAAAAAAAAAAGCGTAATTAACAAAAATGCCTAATTATTCTGGGGTTTATTGTGCACCTTTATTTGTAACCTCACCAAAAGAATATGTGTACCATCTTTCGTACACTTCCGAAGTACACCCTTGCATATTTTACCAAAAGATTAGATAAAGTACACCAGAAGTATACCCCCAAAGTATGCACAATATACTCCACAAAATCAAGCAGTATTTCTGTCTATAGAACCCTTAGTTTTCTCCTAAATTTTATACCAAGAAAAAACCAATTAGTACAACCTGAACCACAGGGGCATACCCCTGGCCTAAACAAAGCAATGGACACGAAAACTTTCCAAGAACAATCATGGAGGGAGACCGGCAAAATGCGGAAGAGTTTCAGAGCATAGAGCACTTCAACTAACAAGGGAAACAACCTGGACAATATTAGATCATCTTCCTAACTACCGTACCCACCCCTTATTATAATCAAAGTACTCGATAAAGTAGTAGAAGGCATAGAAATAAAGGCCTCATATTCAAACTTTTACAGTTTTACCTAGACAAGATAGGCCATATTTCCAAGATGGTAGGCCTATCAATATTCTATCGTGTCCATCGCTTCTTGTTCAATGGTTAGGTCTGCATTCGATTATGGAGATCTCAATGAAATTTGCTCTTGAGTCAATCTTCTCAGTCTTCATTGGCTGGAGTCTCTTGGTTTCACTTATTATAGTAGAATCACTGGGCGGAATAAAAAATGGACCCTGACTCAACACTCATAATCTGAGAAGCACAAACATTTAAAAGAAGGTAGCGTGTTTGTATTCGACACGTGTCGGACACCAACACTCCTAAGATATTGTCGGACACATGTATGATACTCTTTTTTCCGTTTCATTATTAGAAAATTAAACTCGGACACGTGTCCGACACTCTTTCGTAACGTGTCTGATACTTCTTTGGTGTCTATGACTAAGAAAGAAATATGATTGACATTTCTTAGGCACTTGCTAACATGTGATTATCAAAAATTTCGGATATTTCATAATGATATGCAAAGCAGGAAAATTAGTAATTTTTACGGCTAATCATATTTAAATTCAGTTCGAGAACTTTCAAGGATTTCTTGAGGATTCCTACTGTGCCCTTGTCTAATTTTTAAGGATTTTGTGATTGATAACTTTTTGTAACTCAACTTTTTTATGATTTGGGACTTATGCTTATGGTATATAAGCGCAATCACATAATAGTATATTCGATATATATAATTGATTGTATTCCAAATGAGTCCGTGTCCTACATTTTGGAGAAATAACGTATCCGAGTATCCATGTCGTGTCATATCTGTGTCTCATGTCTGTTGTGTGCTTCTTAGCTCATGATGAACCAATCCAATAAATCCTAGGAAATTCCTGTATGATTTCTGATCGGGAATGTCCACGATGCATTGCCATTCGGACTCAAGATATTGGTACTGGACTTAACAATTGATTCATAACCTTTTGAGCACGATCCCGAGGAGGGAGAGAGAGAGAGAGAGTCTTTTTGGCTCAATTCAGAACGGGAAGCTTTTTCTCGATGCAGCAAGCAACAGAGAATCAGTTTCATCAAATTAAATGATGATTTTGACTTTGTTTTTAAACTCAAGCTTTCTGCTCTGATACTCCTATACAAAGCGAACACACCATGGTGTGGACTAAATCTTGAATCTGGCTCACTTTTTTCCTTTTTGAAGAAATCCCACTACGTACATAATAGTAAGCTGCGCAGATGACCGACATTTTTTATGATTAATCCCCACGTTTCTATTTTCCTGAGATTGGGCTGTTGTGATAACCGCAGTCGTTTTTAGTCATCCTTTCCTCTTTTTTCTGCATTCCTATGGCGGCGGGAGAAACATCAAAAAGAGGAGTAAATGAGAGCGGAAAAGAGAATTGGGACACCTTGTCGTGTTTCATTTTCCTCAGTGATTCTGCATTGTCTCGTTCTTATGTCTTATGCTGTTCTTTTTGACTACTCATTTGTGTCAACTGGGGAATGAACACAACTTTTTTTTGTATTGAAGAGTGGAACATAATTAGTGGTTCTAGTGAGGCACAATTACCGGTTCTTCTCCTGTAAAACTACAGGGACGCATGTAACTTAAAGATGCATGTCTTTTGTGTAGAAACTGTAGATTAAGATCATGATTTAGTAATTGTCGGTTTCCTCTGAATTTGACGCGGTTGTCCTTGTATATCATGAATAACGTGGTTTCTTGATCAGAAACGTATTTATATGTCGGAGGATTGTGCTCGCATAGACAAAAGCGTGTCCAAATATGTTTATACTTTTCAAAGTTATGATTCCAATCCTTCTATTTAGCTTTCTATCAATATAATCTACAACTCGCATCTTACCTCTTGTTTTTGTCACATGTATTACATCCCAAATGAGTGGGTTTTTTTTCTCACTTGATGACATTTGCAGCAAATCAGCCGGCTCTTGCTTCAAATTGCCCAAATGAATGAGATACTGTCAGCCCAGCGCACAGTTCCAGTGATCAGAGTTGGTCCATTAATCGTATCATGATTCATGTGACATTTGCAGCAAATCAGCCGGCTCTTGCTTCAAATTGCCCAAATGAATGAGATACTGTCAGCCCAACGCACAGTTCCCGTGATCAGAGTTGGTCCATTAATCGTATCGTGATTCATGACTACTCAAAATTGCTCTCTCTCTCTCTCTCTCTCTCTCTCTCTCTCTCTGGTTTTGATAGCATTGTAATCTGATACCACCTTATTAAAACTGAGGAAGAAGAGTTGATAGCATTGTACTATTATGAGCTTGGTAAAGAAGCCTTCACTAAGTTAGTCCAAGCTACATGATTATTTATGCTTTTTTTTTTTTTTTTAATCTATGCTTTACTCATATGGTTGAGAATAAAACTCGATTTCATCAAGGGAAATAAAATACCGTAACAGTTTTACATGCAGGGTTGGGACTTTCTATTGATTTTTCTCTCCCACAATATTTGTCTACAATATTGGGGTTTTATAAGTACTATTGAGGCTCAAACGTTGTTTAGAATTTCCCAAATAACAAAATGCACTTTTTCTTCTTCTTTTTTTTTTACACTTTTTTCGTCTCCAATAGTTTTTTCTTTTTTTCAACTTTAAGTAATGTTATTGTTTGTTAGTCCCTCGTGATGGGACAAGGGATTAAAAAATACTCCTACGGGAACATGTATCGAATTTTAACAGAGGAATGTTAAGGATGTATTGGATTTTTTTTTTTAATAAGGTTCATATACTTCTATTTTTTCAGAGGTGCTATTTGGTATGGATATGAAATCTGTACCAGCACACACATACCCCTTTTGGGCCTGTTTCAGGTCTCAAAATATGATCGGAGCCGCTCATTTTGTTTACGGTTCCTACTAAAAATAAGTTCAATTTGGTATCGGTAAGGGCGTCTATGAAAGTCCCAACTTTGTCTCAAATTCATGCTTGAATTCTAAAGCAAAAGTTAGATGTTTCGTAAACGCCCTTACCGATACTAGATTGAGCTTATTTTTGTAAGAATTGTAAACAAAGTATTTTTATACAAAATGAACGGTTACGATTATTTTTTGGGACTCAAAATGGGCCGGAAAAAAGTTTGTGCGCGCTGGTCCACATTTTGTATTTGTACCATTATCCTTCTGCTATTTTTTCTCGGTTCCCCATCCAAACAAAAAACTAACCTTACTAAGGGTTCCAAACACACACTAGAAAAGATCAACGCGCTTGTAGCCGAGTGGCACTTCCCCATGAGGTTAGATTCTCGCTAGGAGAGCGAGTTTTTGGTGTGGTGGTTACTTGCCTTTGGACTTGCTCCACCTATTTGCCCCTTGGCGGTATCCCTTCGACTTATCATTAAAGTTCAACTCAGTCCTTCTAGTTTCAATTTCACCCAAATAAATTTTCGATTTGCAAATGTGTTTCAATGTGATCCTTCCGTTGGCCCGCGTCTGTAAATTGGACGGAAAAGCACCATGTGCCCATCACGTGACCCACGCCCAGGGGCATATTTGCCCATTCCCCTCCCTCCCCTAACCCTATATCCAATGGAAGGAAATGCCTCCATTTAGACCGCCATTTTCTCCCCTTCAGACCTCTCTCTCTCTCTCTCTGCACAGGTTAGCATCTCTCTCTCTCTCTCTCCGATCTCTCTCTCTCTGTCTCTCTCTCTCTCTCTCATTTTACACGGTATTCCCATCTCCCATTTGTCTCTCTCTCTCTCTCTCTCTCTCTCTCTCTCTCTCTCTCTCTCTCTCTTGACAGGGTATTCCCATCTCTGTCTCTCTCTCTCTGTTTTTACAGGTTATCTCTCCCCATGGATTCTTCATCTTCAACAAGCACACATGGAATGATTCCTAGATACAGAACTAAATATTGCCATTGCAAGCTCCAGGCAGTCATCAGAGTGACTAATTCAGATCCAAACAGAGGAAAATTGTATTACTCATGTCCAAATGGAGTATGTGATATCTGGGATTGGTGCAAGCCAATGAACATAGCCCCAAGTGTGCCAACCCAGAGGAGGGTCTTCCATGAAGATGAGACAGAAAATGCAACAACTGCGGATGAAAATGCAAGACGTGGGGTTGATAATGCAATGGTAGCTAGGATGGCAGTGCTTGAAGGGCAGCTAGGAACTCTAAAGATGATGATGGCCATGTGCCTCATCACCATTGTCTTGTGTTTTTTTGTTATTCTACTGAAATGAATGTAATGCAAGTTCAGGAATGTAATGCAAGTTCTGAACCAAAGTGAAATGAATCAACTTTTGTGGCTTTGCAAACCTGTGTTTATGCCACTTTTGTGTCTTTCAAAACTTATAACATGCCATTACAGTAGACAAGAGTCAGTTCAAACAACAGGCAGTTCAAACAAGAGTCAGTTGAATAATACACTTAATTGACAAACCATATGACAGTTGATGAATAAGACAATTCATTCAACAAGAAGACAGTTGGTACCTGCCAAATTCAGTGCAATACAACCATTTAATATCAGTAAATACATCAACCAAACACCAAGTTGCCAACCAACCATTCAACATCCAGTTAACACAAAAACCTACTTGTCAACCAACAAGTGAATA
Source organism: Rhododendron molle (assembly GCA_025413875.1). NCBI lineage: Eukaryota > Viridiplantae > Streptophyta > Magnoliopsida > Ericales > Ericaceae > Rhododendron > Rhododendron molle. The sequence goes on from CM046399.1 coordinate 11,323,765, forward strand.
CCTAGTCAACACAAAAAACTACCTGCCAACCAACCATTCAATATCCACACATTACAAAAACCTACCTACTTGGCAAACAAAATACAACCAATTGTGCACAATGACCGAAGTCTGTCAGATCTAATGCCAAGGAATCAAAATGAGAAACAAGTTCTAACTTAGTATTGTGCTGGTGCTGGTGCTTGTGAAGCTTGAGCAGGTGGTGGTTGTGAAGTATTTCCAAAACCCCTGCCCCTTCCCCCCTCTCATTCCCCTTCCACCATCACCCCTCCCCCTTCCAGCACCACCCCAACCCCATACAGCACCACCCCAACCCCATAATTGTTTGCCACCATCAGTTGGTGCAGCAACAAATCCCCTTCCCCTGCTAGTTAATGCTTGCCCTTCTTCAGATGCTGCTGCAACAAGTCCCCTTCTTCTGGTACTAGATGCTTGGCTGCCTCCTTGCCTTGGCCTTCCTCTTGGCTTTCCAGTTGGCCTACTGAACACTAACCCTCCACTAGGCCTTCTCCTAATTTCAGGATTGACTTCATTTTTGCAGCTCCTCATATTATGGCCCCACTGACCACATTTGCCACACCTCAATGAAGTATTCTGTCTCTTCAGCTTAGATGCATCAGGATTCTCCAACTCTTCTTTGTCCTTCCTTCTAGATTTCTTAGGTCTGCCAGAAGGCCTGCCATAGTTGGGAGGGAGAACTGGGACACAGCCACTTGAAGGCCACATGGTCCATCCATTGATGGGGTAAATGATACCCTTATAGATGCTGGCATTTGTCTCCTTCCCATAGCAAAGGTGGCAGTAATCTAGTACATTTCCATGATTGAAAGTAATGGCAACAATAGCATGAACACATGGGATACCTTTCAAATCCCATCTTCTACAGCTACATGTGTGGTCTACCAAATTCAGGGTATACTGCTCTGGTGGAGGGCAATGTATTTGGAAATGTCCCTCACCATACCAGATTGGGTTACAACCACCAACTCTCTTCTTGTACTTCTCTATTTTTTTAATGACATTGGGGCTTATACTGTGTTCCCACTTGGTTATTTTGTCTCTCCTTTTGGCCAATCTTTTCATTAAGTAGCACCTGATTGCTTCCAACATGGTTATAATTGGTTTATCTCTAGCCTTCCTTATGTCTTTGTTGAAACCCTCACATAGGTTGTTGACAAGAATGTCACAATGATTAAAAGTGGAGAAGTGAGACCTGGACCATTGTGTGGCAGGTTTTTCTACAAGCCAGTTGTATGCTTCCACATTAGTACTCCTCATTATGTCCATTGCTTTTTGAAAATCTGGAACTGTTGTAGCTCTAGCTGCTGCCCATAATTGTTTCCTCAACTCCATCCCCTTGTGCTCATCTCTGAAATTTGTGTACGAGTGCCTGGTGCAGAATCTCATCTCTACATTTCGCACCACTGTTTGTAATGCTGGAACTAGGCCCTACAAAGTGAAGCATTACAAGATGCAATCAAATTTACTAGGGAAGTAGTTAAACAAGATGAAGCTTTTACAGATTCAATAAATACAATGGTTCTATACCTTCTGTTTGTCTGTCATGAATGTCCATGCACTTGTGTTCTGAATTTGTAGGTCTTCAACCACCAACTCCAAAAACCAGGTCCATGTTTCCTTGGTTTCACTCTCAGCAACAGCATATGCAAATGGGAATGACTGATTGTTAGCATCTATCCCCACAGCAACTAACAACTGACCCCCATGTGTTCCCTTCAAGTGGCATGCATCCATACATATCAACCTCCTGCATCCAGCTACCATTCCTTGCTTTAATGCCCCCAAACATATATATAATCTCTCAAATATTGGCTGACCATCTGGACTTGGAGAAGGTATAGTTTTCATCACAATTGTGGTGTTAGGGTTTGTTCTCCTGATCTCTTCACAATAATCCCTCAACCTGCCAAATTGTTCCAAATTTGTTCCCTCAATAAGGTCAAGTGCTTTCCTCTTAGCCCTATATGCTTGAGTGTGGGAAATGTCAACCACAAGATCTTTCCTCACTATTTGTTGGAAGTGTTCCAAAGGCATGTCAGGATTGGATCTTATACTGTCCACATACTTCTCAGCAAGGTACTGTGAAGTTACATGCCTTACTTTGAATGCTCTGAGACAACCATGTTCACTTGTGTGGGTTTTGACCTGAAATGATTCACCTTTTTGTTCAAGTGAACCAAAAATACTCCAACCACATTCCTCTGTAGCACATTTTGCTTTTACTCTTGTTGTTTCATTCTTTACAAACTTAATGTCTTTTCCTTCTTTTATTGAATACTCTCTAACTGCTTCCCTAAACTCTTTTGCTGAAGGAAACTTCATCCCCACACTAACTGGACCTTCCCCAAATCAGTTTCTCTTCTATACTCATGGAACTTGTCTTTCCTCCCATCATCATCAGAGTTTGAACAAGCACTATGGAGATCATCTGATGAATCATCTCCATAATCTATGCCGCCATCATCATCATCTAAGTCAGCATTCAAGTCTGGTTGTTTCCCTTTGCTGTCATCAAACCCTGCCCATTCAGCCTCTTCATCAACATTGGCCTCATATAAGCCATCATCATCAGACTGCTCATAATCACTATCTACCTCAAATGACACATCAGAGTCACTACTTGTGTCACCTAAATCTTGAACACCTACCCCATCAGAGAAACCATCTTCAAAAAAAGCATTATCAACAAGAAATTCCTCATAGTTCACTTCATGACTTGGCCCTCCCTTATCAGTTGGACCCCCCTTATCAGTAGGACCCCCCTTATTAGTTTTAGTTGGAACCCCCTTATCAGTGTTAGTTGGAACCCCCTTATCAGTTGGAGTTGGAGTTGGGGTTGCTCTGCATGGGGTTGGAGTTGCTCTGCATGGGGTTGGAGTTGGGGTTGGGGTTGGGGTTGGGGTTGCTCTGCATGGGGTTGGGGTTGGTCTGCTTGGGGTTGGGGTTGGAGTTGGAGTTGGGGTTGGGGTTGGTCTGCTTGGGGTTGGAGTTGGGGTTGGACCCCCCTTATCAGTTTGACTTTCAATCATTTGAATGGGAGTTACTGGTTCTACATACATGTCCACTATCCTACTTGGGGGAAGTTGTTCAATCATTCCTATTACATCACTATCAGTCAATAACATTCTCAATCCATTGTTAATGTTTTTCCCAGTCATCACATAGTAATAATTTAACAAACCAAAGTACCCCAGATTCTCAAACATTTCACCAAGTACTATTAAATACATTTTTTCTGGGTCACATTCATCTACATATGCAACAGAGCCACCTTCGTACCTGATTGTGGGCCTATTAAAAAACTTTCCCCCATGATGAATCTGTATGGTGAAATACCCTCCTGCACATGATTAAATAATGCTTATGGGACCACAATCAGAAAGTAGTACTACAACAGACAAAAAAACCATAGCTTTTGAAGAAAAAAAGCCAACCAACACATGTAATAAAGTTTTCAAAGAATATCTATTCAAAGAATCATTTTTCTTTACTGAAAAGGACAAATTGTTTCTTCCTAAAAAGTGTGTATTGTATTCGACAGAGAACCGAACGAATCAGTCACGAACTCAGCAATTCTTATGGGACAACACACACAAAGAAGTACTCCAACATAGCTTTTCAAAAAAAAAAACCCAACCAACACATGCAATCACCCCAATCCAGAACCCAATAAAGCATATCTGTTAAAAAAAACATTTTCCTTTACTGAAAAGGACAAATTTTATGGATTTCTTCCCAAAAATTATGTTATTTATTCTACAGATAACGTAATCAATCAGTCACGGACTCACCTAAGGTTTTTTCTCTGTTCCGTAATGGCATGCTTCTTCACCCAAATAAACCTTCGACCACGATTCCCCCTTCGTCGTCTCGAGCACGATTCCCACTTCGTCGTCCCTTACTTGTCTCAGATTTTCCTTCGTCGTCTCAGATTTTTGGGTGGACTGAAAAGGACTGAGAATAAAGTGGGAAATCGATTAGGGTTAGGGGAGGGAGGGGAATGGGCAAATATGCCCCTGGGCGTGGGTCACGTGATAGGCACATGGTGCTTTTCCGTCCAATTTACAGACGCGGGCCAACGGAAGGATCACATTGAAACACATTTGCAAATCGAAGGTTTATTTGGGTGAAATTGAAACTAGAAGGACTAAGTTGAACTTTAATGATAAGTCGAAGGGATATAAAGACAATTATCTCAAAAAGAAAAGAAAAGAGAGAGACTAAAAAGATAAGTGAAAACAAAAAACTTCTCAAGCTTTTGGGGGTAAATATGCAATACTAGAAAATTTTGAGGTCTCTTTTGTGAAACTGGCTATATATATTTGTCTGCCCTGATTTGGTTACATCGGAAAACCAAAGAACGAAAGTGAAAACTTGAGATCGAAGAAAGCACCGATCAGTTGACACCCTGGTACGCTACTACGGTCTCTCTCTCTCTCTCTCTCTCTCTCTCTCTCTCTCCTTCCTGTGCGTGTGAAACCCTAGCTCCACAATCTCTTTGGGTTTTTTGTGTTTAGCCCACTCTTTCACTGGCGTGTTTCTAATCTATATTTTCCGGGCAGATTAATTGAAGAATACCACCTTCTTCAACCCTTTTTAGAACAAGGTATGCACTTGAAATGGTTTGGTACGTTGAAAATTTAATTCGAATTGTATATTGAATTTCTATTGGTGCAATTAGATTACTTTGCCTAAATCACTAGATTGGGTGGGAGGAGTAACCCTAGATTGGCCGCTCTAGGTTTTGCCATGTCAGCCCGTATACTGTGTAATCACTAGACTTATGACTTAAACCCACTGTTCTAAAAATCGGCTGCCTAGGTGTCGAATGTCTAGATGAGGCAGCTGACTAATCGGCGCCTAGTCCCAGCCTAGGTGCTCCTTTTCTGCCCGACTAGTACCTAGTGATTCTTAGAACATTGCTTAAACCTACTACTTTATATGGTATCGTCAACAAGGTCAGAGTTTTTTAGACATGAAACTGCAAGTTGCTGGCACATGTTCTTTGGCACAAAACTCAGGCAACAATCACTATATCTAAATATTTAGCCTGCTTTTGGAAAACTGGAAAAACTCTTGGTAACTATTCAGGCTACCTTTTGTGGTAATGTAATAGTTTGCTTGTAATGTTTGTGTATTTTTATGGGTTTGATCTTCTGTTCTATATGTAAATATTTAGCCTGCTTTTGGAAAACTGGGAAAACTCTTCGTAACTATTAATACTAGCTTTTGTGGTAATGTAATAGTTTGCTTGTAAAGTTTTCGTGTGTTTAGGTGTTTGAAATTCTGTTCTAATGTTCTAAATCATGTTTTAGATAAATAGGTTAAGGTTTCCTCATTTTTGAAAACTGAAAAAACTCTTGATAACTATTCAGGCTACCTTTGTGGAAATGTAACTGCCCCCTCTCTGCAAGACCATGATAAAATCATCTACATCAATGCTTTTACCTCAGTCAACACTCATTCATCTATACATAAACAATCACCCCATGAAGCACGTCCTTCTTTCTTTCTCTTTGTGTTTTTCTTTGTATCCCCCATCCCCCTCTGCCTATTTCGTAAGCTTGAACCAAAATTGTAGTTCTTCTTGGTAAGCGATGTCTTTCTCCGTAACAAACCCCACTACTAGTGGGCCACTACAATTTACGAAATTAAATTCACCTTACTCATACAAACCCAACATAATAAAAAAAAGCCCATGTGCAGGCGTGTGTTTCATATCCTTACGCGTGTGTTTCGTTTTTCCGTCTGGGCTTGTTGGTAAAGTGTGGCCCGATAGTAGACTGGCCCGTAAAAAGCCCATGTGCAGGCGTAATACCCGGCGCGGTGAAATCCTAGCCCTCGATTGAGAGAAAGATATTCAACGGTGAGAGAGAGATTCGATCGAGAGAGAGCGCATTTGAGAGGGGAAAATCTAATGAAGACAAACGGGGAGAGTTAGAGGCGGAGCTGAAAGCTTTGGAGGAGGCGCAACAAGCGCTGGAATAGGAGAGGAAAGAATTCAAAAGAAAGAAAGTAGAGGAGAAAGAGAAAAATGGAAAGAACAAAGAGTACAAAGCCAGATACAGGGGCAAATAGAAGAACCTGAAAGTCATGGCTTCCGTAGTTTAGCACCGTCTTGACGCGTCTGTTGAAGCCCCTACATCCGGTCAAGTCCTTTCTCTTTCCTGCCCTTCAGTTGTTTTTTCTCAAGTTGCTAGTTTCACCACCTTTCCTCGAAGAACAGCTCCAACATTAAGGACATTTATCTTTCCAACATGGTATCTTTCCAACATGGTTTTATGGGTTCCTGCCATGGCTTTGTCCATGACTTGGACCTGTTCTTTGAGGAAATTTATCTTTTCTTTCATCTGATCCTCGAGCTTCGTGTATGAATCTAACATGGTTTTAAGGTACTCATGTGAATTTTATTGTAAGCTGAAGAGCCGGGAAGAGAAAGGACTTGAGCGGATGTAGGGGCTTGAGCGGACGCGTCAAGACGGTGCAAAACTATGGAAGCCGTGGCTTTCAGGTTCTTCTATTTGGCCTTGTATCTGGCCTTGTACTCTCTGTTCTTTCTATTTTTCTCTTCCTCTCTGTTTTCTTTCCTTCGAATTCTTTCCTCTCCTGCGCCTCCTCCAAAGCTTTCAGCTCCGCCTCTAACTCTCCCAGTTTGTCTTCGTTAGATTTCCCCCCTCATTGCTCTCTCTCGATTGAATCTCTCCCCCGCCGTCGAATATCTTCCTCTCAATCAAATGCTAGGGTTTCGCCGTGCCGGGTACGCTGGCTGCACATGGGCTTTTTACGGGCCGGTCTACTATTGGGCCACACTTTACCGACAGGCCCAGACGGAAAAACGAAACATATGCGTAAGGATATTAAACAATAAAATCCCGAATATACCCTCCGCCTACTTGTCCCCAAAATGAACTTTTCTTTAAACTAGGGGCAAGGCACGTGCTTTGCATGAAATTGTCGTGCCTGTTGGTTTAATTTTGTTTTTGTTTTTTTGGTCTGATGTTGAATTTAAAGTTAAAATTTTGTATTATGTTGGGTTTGTATGTGTAAGGTGAATTTAATTTCGTAAATTGTCGTGGCCCCCTAGTAGTGGGGGGTTTTTTTTTTTTTGGTTTGATGTTGAATTTAAAGTTATTTATTTATTTATTATGTTGGGTTTGTATATGTAAGGTGAATTTAATTTCATAAATTGTAGTGGCCCACTAGTAGTGGGGTTTGTTAGGGAGAAAGACGTCGCTTACCAAAAAGAACATGTACCAAAAAGGACTAGCTGTATTTGGGTTATTGCGGTCTCCTATATTGTTGATATTCACCAATTTCAGTCTGAATGTGGTTATAAGAGCATGCACAATGTAATAATCAAAACCAAAAGGTTGCTAAAGTTAGCAATGTGTGCTCAAAAAAGTGCTCACATTGGTATAACCAAACTTAGCAACTCATCAAATTTTGGCCTTTGGATAATTAAAACTAGCAACCTTTTGCCAATAACCAAATTTATTGGACCACACATCTTCTCAATCAAGTACACCCATCATGGGAGAGTGAAACTCACTCTCCATAAGAAACCCACTCTCCACTTTAGCAAGTGGTCGTGCATCTAACAAAATTGTTCACTTTATAAATCTTAACAATTGCTCTCCACTTTCACTTATTTTACTAGAATGCCATTCAATGTGACCATTAGATTGAGAAGAAAAAAACTAACCGTTAGATTTAAATTTTTGCCAACCCATTCTGATTATGGGCAAAAAGTAAACAATGTGGGACTTGATATTGCTAACTTTAACAACCTCTAAATGGATAACCAAAAGATAATGTGGCAACTTTTGGCAATCAAATTTTGATTATTACATTGTGGATGCTCTAAGAGGGACAACTGCTTTGTGATCTTTCCTTCCCAGCCTCCACATGTTTATGGTGGGTGGGATCTCTGTCACGTCACGGATCGTTTATAGTTTTGATTGTTCATGTAGTGACACGCATATGTAGCGATTTCGATTTCGTCAATCCAAATTCTGATTGATTCACTTGTACTAAATGTTTATACCTTCATGAGTTTCTTGTAGTTTAGGGGAGTTGATAAAGATATTTGATTTTGAGGTTCGTCTGTGTTTGTTATAAACTCGTGAGCAAAGCTGTACAAAGTTTTGTCTCATGAAAAGGGACTTGAACTGAATTGTCTTGCTTTCATGACCTCCTTGTTAGGTTTTTTCTAGGTTATTTGTTAATGTGTTTTATGCTCTCAAACTGCTGTTTTTATGCGGAAAATGTGCTGGAACTGCTGTTTTTTCACTGAAAATCTACTGGAACTGGTGTTTTAGGGCTGAAATCATGTTGAAGCTGGTGTTTTTGGCTTACATTGTGCTGGAACTGATGTTTTTGAGCTGAAACCGTGCTGAAACAGTTATTTTTATTACTGAAACTGCTGTCTATACTGTTGAACTACAGTTCTGTTGCTGAAATTGCTATTTTGAGTTACAATCCTTAGCAGGACATAGTATGTATCCTTTTATTGACTCTGACAATGATTCCGAGGATGGAAGAGGTGGTGGTTTTGCTAAGTTTGGCACTATATGAATAGAATAACATGTAGATACACCATATACAGTGTTGAATGTCAATGTTAAGGGGCCATGAACATGTCTTAAAAGTCCTCAATGTCCCTGAAGAGGTGTCATCGAAACTTTAGAATGACACCACAAGTATTCATTGGCTTTTGTGAGGCATAGAAAGTACATGCAAACTTAAAACACTGATACTTGACACTCCAAGAGCAAGTGTTATGAAACGCCCCCTTAGCTGTTTAAACATTGTATTTTTGTATTCTAGTAAAAAGAATTGTTGACCATTTAGGGGCCTGCAGCAACGGCTTTTCTAGGCTTTTGTTTGTGTTATTCACGCATACTTGTTGACGCTGAGTTTTTTCTTTTTTCACAGGAGATATTTTCTCTATTTTTTTGTGTATATTGTATTTTATGGCTAAGAAATTAGAGGAAAGAATGGAGAAAGTAGGAGGAATTAAAGGAAAGAGAGTAGAAGAAATTTGGAGGTCATTCCGATCTATATCTGAATGTCTATGTGATGTATTTGTCGTTGGTGCTACATTAGTTTCGTTGTTCTTTATCTCTTTGGTTGTATTTGCATGATGATGCATGCATTGTGGATGATTGATAATTATAAGGTAGATTTTTCTGCTTTGGCTGTTGGTATGATGATTCTTTCAAGATTGGCCTCAATCTAATCACCTTTGAATGCAAAAGTGGGATTCGTCATTGGGACATGGCTCTACTAAGAGTTACTCCCGACTTTTGTATCATTTAAAAGGGTATAGACAAGATAATGCATCCACTTTTTTCTGATTGGAAATTGAATCCCACCTTGTATGAATTTCGTGTATGAATTCGTCTCTGAAGAAAAAAACCAGCGAATGTCTTCCATTTTGGTTGAAAAAATGGGAAATGGGAACTGTTTCATCTGAGTTTTGTATATTTTACAACTGTTTTTCATTTTGGTTAGTTTGTGAGGCTAGTTATGTATACTGTATACCTAATTGTTCACTTATTTCTGATTTTCTGGAACCTCAAGGCAGTGACCATGTCTTCATCATACCTCCCAGCAACCACTGAATCACTCGATCAGGCTCAAGAAGCAAAAAAACCATCGGAGGCAATCTCCATCCTATACCGCATACTTGAGAATCCTTCTTCTTCTGCTGAAGCACTGCGGATAAAAGAAAAGGCGATCTCGAATCTCGGAGACCTTCTCAGAGAAGAGAACAGGGCAGAGGAACTCAGAAGCCTCCTGACCCAACTAAGGCCTTTCTTTTCCTTGATCCCCAAGGCAAAAACCGCCAAAATCGTCCGAAGCATAATCGATGCAGTAGCAAAGATACCCAACACGTCAGATCTCCAGATCTCTCTTTGCAAAGAGATGGTGCAGTGGACCCGCACGGAGAAGCGAACGTTCCTCCGTCAGAGAGTGGAGGCGAGGCTTGCCTCTCTTTTGATGGAGAGCAAGGAGTATTCAGAGGCACTAGCCCTCCTCTCTAGCTTAATCAAGGAAGTGAGAAGATTGGATGACAAGTTACTCCTCGTGGACATAGAATTATTGGAGAGTAAGCTCCATTTTTCTCTAAGAAACCTTCCTAAAGCCAAGGCGGCTCTAACTGCCGCTAGAACTGCAGCCAATGCTATTTACGTGCCGCCAGATCAGCAGGGAACAATAGATTTACAGAGCGGAATTCTTCACGCAGAAGAAAAGGACTATAAAACTGCTTACAGCTATTTCTATGAAGCATTCGAAGGTTTTAATGCTCTTGAAGATCCTAGGGCCGTATACAGTCTCAAATATATGTTATTGTGCAAAATCATGGTGAGTCAAGCTGATGATGTGGCAGGGATATTATCCTCCACGAAGGTGGGTTTGCAGTACCAGGGTCCGGAAGTCGATGCAATGAAGGCAGTGGCCCACGCCCATGCTCAACGGTCTCTGAGGCTATTCGAGACTGCGCTGAGGGATTTCAAGGCGCAGCTGGAGGAGGACCCAATTGTGCACCGCCACCTGTCGTCCCTTTATGATACGCTGCTGGAGCAGAACCTTTGCAGGTTGATTGAGCCATTTTCTAGGGTGGAGATTGCGCATATTGCCGAGCTGATTGAACTACCAGTGGACCATGTGGAGAAGAAGCTGTCTCAGATGATCCTTGATAAGAAGTTTGCTGGGACCTTAGATCAAGGTGCTGGATGCCTCATCATCTTTGATGATCCAAAGACAGATGCTATCTACCCCGCAACACTGGAGACTATTTCAAATATTGGTAAGGTCGTCGATAGCCTTTATGTTAGATCTGCGAAGATAATGGCATGAGGTTCAAGCTAATAGCTGCCTGCCATTTCTATGGCTTGTTTGTTTGGTGCGATATCTTTTATATGCTTGATGGAAGCGCTTGTACTTTGTTTTCCGGGGATTGATTCAATTATTTAGAACTAAGATGTTGAACAACTAATTTATCTTTGATGTGCTTTTCGAACTAAGATGCTTTAGTGCGGATTTATCTTTGATGAGCTTATAACCATTGACTGATGGGTGGTTCATTTCTCAACTATTATGTGGTTAAGCTGTGGCTTCATATTCTACTTGCTTTGAAACCATTGGGAAAAGTTCTCTTGGTGAATTGTGGATGTTCAATGGGATGGTGTTGGCTGGGATTCAAAAGAGTTTTTTGAACTGGGGATATCAGATTTGTTTTAGTTCAATTGATATGGAATGTGGCTTTGTTCAAACTGAATTTGCTCCATTCCCTGCTTATCTCGTGTAACTCTAAATTTGGGTGGATGGTGATTGCTCTAGTCAAAATGGGTGGGAGGATCGTTCTGTCCGTAAGGTTTCTTGTTTCTTTGTCTTGATATACTTGCATTTCTGGTATTGCAAGATTCTGAACACATTGTGCAACCGTGACAGTGATTTTGGGACGAGGTCTTCCTGAGGCGATAACTTTCACTTTCTGTGATCACTGAAATTTGTGTCTTTGTGTTCAACTTATGTATTGACATCAGAAAATTTGTTGAATGTGGCGGATTTCGTGATTCTTTTGGTTGGTGGATCCTGGGTTTTCGAAGGGGTTAAGTTGCATTTAATTTCAGGAAAAAAACACACAGAGAACAAATCCAGGAAAGTGGAAACTACATAGCTGTAGTCAGAGCCAAGCACCAAAAACCCGGATATACGATATTAAACAGAACTGAGTAACAGCCCAAGAAACAGCTTAAGTTTTTTCTTTTTTCTTCGGTCAATTATTAAGCAACTCTTGTAGAGATATTCCAAGATAAGAATGTTAGCCGGTTTGTCTGAATATTCACAACCTGCCAAGAGAATGTGAGCCGGTTTGTCTGAGTTTTTCACCAGCAAATCAGGCACGGTATTAGCATAGGTGCAGAAGTTTGAGCAATTCGAACTGGTTTAACCCTGGCCATGGAAGGAGGCTTCACCCAAAAAGTAGTCGTGGAAATTTGGCGAACGATTTAGTTCTCACCAAATTTGGTGAAAAAATTGAGTAAGACGTAATTTGGTTCTTTGATTTGGTGAAGGACTGGATATGAGTTTTACTCAAATTTGAGTTTTGAGTCTCAATTCGGTGAACTGTGGAGATGCTCTAACAAAGCCAATCAAAAATAGTACTAGTAAAATTTTAGTTGCTTCTCCTATCAATAACTGAAACGAAAAATTTTCTCAACCAGGAAAAAAAAAATGGAAATCAGAAAACAGAAAATAAGGAAATTGAAAAAGTAAATTATGAGGCTCCGTGTTTGATTCTACAAGATTCCCCAGTCCCTATGGTCCCACCTACCTATAAATTCCAGAGAAAAATATCACTCTCTCTCTCCCTCCCTCCCTCCCTCTCTCAGACCCTCACGCATAGAACTCCTCCCCCAACTCTCTCTCTCTCTCCCTCTCCCTCTCTCAGACCCTCACGCATAGAACTCCTCCCCTAACGCTCTCTCTCTCTCTCTCTATCTATCTGCGTAGACGTACACACATAGAAACAGATACGCACACTGATTTGTGTATAAATTACTGTTGTAGTTACCGTTACATTTGTAAAACACACAATGGATTCTCTCTCATTGATTTCCCCTTCAATCGTACTCCCCCCAACGAACCCCCTCCGCCACCAACGCCGGCGGCGACGGTTCACCGTCTCGCCAAGCCCTATCCCCCTCCGTCTCCCCTCTCTCTCCTCTCTCCTCCCCGTTTCCTACTCCCCTGAACCATCTGGAAGGAGATTCACAGCTAGAGGAGCGGCAGGGGACGAAAACGACGGCGTGGAGAGTGGAAAGGAAGAGCACGAGAGCGAGGAGGAGGTGGAGAGGGCTCTTCGGATGGAGGGGGGAATACCGGGGACGTCTAACGAGTTCGTGGATAGAGTGTCGTCGCGCGCTTACGACATGCGGAGGAGTCTCCAGCAGACGTTTGAGAGCAGCAGCTATGATGGTATACAAATTATGTCTACTGTATTTTGTTATTGCTGATGATTTGATTTTGCAATTTTGGCATTTAATTGTTGGTGTTTTTTTTTAAAAATCAATAGAAGAAAACATTTTGCATCGTATATTACAAATTCAGGACACTGCATCAATTTTGAGAGTCAATGATTTAACCAAGCCCAACGAGTCAAGCAATACTATAAATAAGCACATCATAGAGAAGAAACAAAGAAAGCAACAAAAAGCCCCTCTAAGGGAAGAACACCCACACGCAGGTGGGGAGATTCAAACTCCTGACCTTCTAGTGAGATGCGAGAGTCCTAGCCAACTGGGCTGGCCCCAGTTGGTTTAATTGTTGGTTTGTTGCGCCCGATTAGGAGTTTTTCTTTAAATTAATTCAGTATAAGCTGTTCTACACAACTTATTCATTGAAGAATTAGGCTTCTTTGCAGACCGAGGTCAACTGCAGTGAGAAGTCTGTGTTAACTCAGCCTTCCAAAAGTATTTTCAATGGTTGAAAGAATCGTTTCAATATCAAGACAATTGATTGCCGGGATAGACGGTCTAGATTTAATTGCACAGGCTTCTCTGTAGTCCAATTGCCAAGAAGCTGGGCCTTTATGGAATAGTTTTAGTTTTTGTTCTAGCATGCAAAAAGCTGCACCATACATGTTAACGATAATCTAAAAATCTAACTTCTAACTTGTAAGAAGTAAGCAGTAACAAACGGGGCATATGGCATTTTGTTTGGGCCTACTATTTTCTTTTTTTAACTATTGATTTATTGTGGTTTATGGTGGTGAATTGCTCTATTTGTTGATAATCTCAATGTTCAGTCAAAGTCATCCGAGCCATTTGAGTGCTTGAGAGAATGCTAAATTTTTTTCTGGGAGTGATTTGAGAGAGACAACACAAAAAAGAACACAAGAAGATCTGCGTGATTCCGCAAACCATGCATACTTGATCAATTGCCTCACAGTATCTCTTGCTGAATGTTTTGTGGTTGATGTGTAAACTGATGTTTAAAAGGTGGAGACCAAAGTGAATACCTCAAGCATTACGATATTTGCAACTGAACTAAAAAATGTACATCTATGATTGGGGGTTGTGCGGCTGTCAGCGGCTGCACACCTGATTTATTTCTCGCTTGATGTGGGGCCTCTGCCATATCTTTTCTTAGAAAGAACCATTTCTTGATACGCTATTGTCAAGTATCAATTATTTGGCAAAACCAATTTGCTATATATCAGTTTGCCTTCTCTTCCTGGTGAATGTCTACAGCCGTGTTTGGGTTTCATGTCCTGTTTGTGTCACGTGAACTCAACAAAGTGAATTCCTCTGGCATTACGATATTTGCAACTGAACTCAACAACAACAACAACATAACATAACCCATCTAGTCCCCAATCATTGGGGGTATGGGCGGGGGATGATTGGAGACAGACCTAACATTTGGCAATTATGCACGAAGTGGCTGCTCTCAGAATACCACTGCAACAGTGGCCCCCCTAAACCTCCAAGAATCGAGGAGCTACAGGGACGTTTTGTTGTAGAACCGTGCCCCCAAATCAAAGCCAAATGGCATCAAAGAGGGCAGGCCTTGAGACCCAAATCAATTTATGTGCAAATTACCATCCTTCCTTCATTGATAGTCCAGAGCATCGGTATGCAACTGAACTCAACAATGTATGTATATGATTGGGGATTGTGCGGTTGCACAACTGATTTATTTATCGCTATGTGGGGCCTCTGCCATATCTTTTCTTAGAGAGAACCATTTCTTGATATGCGATATTGCCACGTATCAATTATTTGGCGAAACCAATTTGCTACCAGTTTGCCTTTCTTCCTGGTGAATGTCTACAGCCGTGTTTGGGTTCCTTGTCCTGTTTGTGTCACCTGAAAGTTGAAATTGAACTTGGGTCCTTCCAGATACATTAATTTTCTTTGCTGTCGATTGTAGTTTTTTTTTTTTTTGAAACATTTTTGGATCTTAATAGTTCCTATTAATCAAAGCATCATTCCTTATTGGCAGCAAGTAGAAGTGACTTTGACATTTTGCCTTAGAACAATAGGATTCCATCTTAGAACAACAGGAATCCATTTATTTCACTATTAACTACAAAAACGGCTTTAAAGTATTGGGAACTAGTTCCTTATTGCGATTTTTTTTTCAACTTTTTGTAATTTTGCATTTATTTGCTTCAGATGACAAGTCGGTAAAGTTAAGAAGGTGAGACCTTTAATAGTGGTTTTCCTTTGATGAGACTCAGACATGTCAGTCAAACACCCATTGGTATATATGCATGCTTCCATAAAGACATGTGGAGTTTAGGTATAAGCATCACAGGGGAGAAGTTGGAACCTCTAAACATTGAAATGGAAAATGTTCTGGACCGATGCATATTAGTTGGTGGTGGTTAAATAATGCATTATATATGAATGGTTTTTGCAAGAGGAAAACATAAAATAATATGAGAAGGAAAAGAAATTGGAAGTTCTCTTGCAGATGGTTCTCTTTAGCCTAGTAAACAAGAAAGGGACTGTAAAGTTTGTAAGTGGAATTTTCCATGTGTTTGCGCTCGAGAAGTTGTTTCTCTACATGGAGTGGCGTTTGAAGATTTTGTGGAATTTTTCTGTATATTTGGTGGCCGTGGTTAGATGGACCTTTCTTAGGTGCTTGGTTTTTGGAAGACTCATTATGACATGTATGAACAAACTTTTTAGAATTTCAGTGCCACATTTCTTGCATCAAAAAATCGGAGTTGTATCCTCTCTGTTTATGGACTAGTTCCCTCTATAACAATGACTACACCCATAGCTGGCACTTAATGGCATAACTCCTTATTGCGACAACTTTTTTGCGTGGTATCTGTGGCATAGGATTGCCAGATATACCACGATGCATTGCGGTTTCGTATTTCTCTCTCTCTCTCTCTCTCTCTCTGTGTGTGTCTTAGTCATCTATTATGGTTGCGAGGCTGCTCATCAATTTACAATGTCATGTTCATTTTTTATCTGAAAGGTGCTGATCAAACTTCCAAAAGGCCTTCTTACAATTTCTTGTCCTTTCTTCATCTTTTTCAGTTTTGGAAACCAACCCATGGAGAGAAATTTCAAAGCCTGTATATGTACTGACCCACAGGGAAAACCAGTTATGCACAATGAAAACCCGAACAAATCGCAGGTCTGTCATGGTTTGATGCAACACTTTCATTGCATAGCTGTTACTATTAGCCCAGCTCAGGCAATATTTTTCATGGCAGTGAAGTTGAAAGAGAGCTTGGATTATTGTTTTCTAAAGGTGAAAATCAGATGCGTGTTGAGGATGTTAGAGAGGGAGTGCTAGTAAGTTCTACCGCTTGTTCTTGGTTTAATCTTTCACGTGGTCTTATGTTACAAGGTCTGTTGTGTTGGTATGGTTTTTGGAAGTTGAATGCCTGGCCCAAGGCCCTGACATCTTTTCATATGGAATGAACCTTGAGTGATAAGGTTAAAAAGTAAGATTAGATCTGTAATATGGGTTCCCCTCATGAAAGCGTTGGCTAAATAGTATGTACTATCTAGTGCTTAAAAAGATTGGATTAAGCTCTGAAGAACTTTTGTCCACTTGGGGTGTCTTTGGCTGGTTTAGGGAAATAAATTTCTCCATGCAATATGGCACTGCACTTGAACTTATTGACTAATCACCTATCAAAGAGATTACAGCAATATATGGAACCGAGGCTAAGGGCTAAGTTTAAGAAGTGACAACTTCAGATCTTTACTGTCGTTCTGCATGGAGCGCTGCTATTTCATCTGCCGGGCTTACTGGATGGCTTGGTGAGAAAGTTCCTTTCTTAGCCTGTTCTGAAATTTGTGAACTCGGTAAGATCTGCTTAGACAATTTGTGAACTTAGGAAGAAGCAATTAGATATCTAAGTCGTAGGGTAAATTACACTCTCGGAAAATGAAGGGAATTCTATGTTAAAGAGCAGCTATGGTGTAAACCTATGAAACTGTCAAAGCCACATACACTCAAATCATTGAAGTATCTTAATTGATCACAAATGATTGTTTGGTCTCAGAAATAGACCAGAAACTAGATCTCTCTTCTGCTTTGGTTAGAAAATATTCCTTTCCCCACACCTTACTGGAACTTGTAATTTAGTTGGATAAATATCTGGTCTCTTTGCACAACATGTATTAATTTCGATATTGATTACCTTGTGAATATAGAAACGGGGAAGCACTCTGGTATTATGATGTGGAAACCTGAATACTTTCTTAGACAAATCCAAATGTTTGAAATTCAGTGTCTTTGTGACTAAACATATGGGAGAGAGAACTGATCTGTATTATTGAATATTGAGAGTGAATGGTTACAATGCTAACACAAACTTAAATAGAGAAAAGTCTAGAAATCTATACCTAAAATAGAAGATTACAAAGATCACGATACTATTCTATGCCTAAAATACAAGATACGACGAGATCACGATGCATAATACTTTCACAGTCTTGTCGTAGTTTCACAGTCTTTGTTTGTAATTCCAAACACAACAATTTTGCTAACAGGTGTTTGAAGACGAGAGAGAAGCTGCCAATTACTGCGACTTACTGGAGGGAGGAGGTCAAGGTTGTGAAGGCATCGCAGAGATAGAAGCCTCATCGGTGAGAAATGCTATCACATCTCCCTCTTGCACTATGCTTTCTAATTATGTTACTTGCTCCACAGGTATTTGATCTTTGCCGGAGAATGGGGGCTCTCGCAGTTCTGTTTCGCCGAGGGAGGACTCCACCTGTACCTGAAAACCTCGACTTTAACCTGAGGGCTCGTAAGCGGTCCCTTGAGGACCAGGAAGATATTTGAAGCCGATCACATTGGTGGAAAAGATTTTCCGAGAATGTATTGGTACTGGTGTACTATCTCTCTTACCACTTCACAGTTACATTGCCAGTTGATAAGAAAGTTGAATCAAACTGCTTTACCATTTGGAGAAGGACATCTTTATACAATACAAGTTCATTTTCGTTCAATCCCAATGTTTTATTGATGCTCAGAGCAATTGTGTTAAAATGGTGAAAGGAAAGACGAAGCATCATTTTGCTAAATTCGGACAAAATTGTTCCCGTGGTGTCAAAGCTTGTTTTTGGGCCTTATCTGAGCACGACCATTGGATTGCTTGGAGCATTCTCAAGCAATGCAAAGCCTCCTTCTGTTTGGCTGGACAGTAACCAGCGCCCAAGGTCTTTTCTTGAGACTTGTTGCCAGATAGTAATATGCGCATTGACAGGAGAAATAACTCAGCCATTGGAGACGCTCTTGTAGGATCAAACGCTTACCATCTTACCAAAACCCGCAGGTAGTGGTAAAGGCGCAACTCTATTTCCTTATACCATAGCGTAGCAGGCCCCAAGCGCCACGGTTCGACCCGCGTGGGTAGGATGCTGGTCCGCTGGTCCGCTACCAACAGCTCTAACTAGCTAGCCCCTAACCAAGATTAGAGTAAGAAAAACGTAGACCATATGCAAGACCAGAGTAGGGGTTGATTGAAGTTGTTAATCACATACGGCCATGTGGTGTTACGTTTTCATTTCGTTCTTTTTTTTTTTTTGGGTCGATTTTTTTAACGGTTTGGGTGGTGGTAATTTTGTTAATCTATCCCTTTGGCTACTGAAATGCGGAAGTTCAACTCCTAAAAAAGCACCTCATGAATAATCCCAAACCCTTTTAAATGCATTTTAACTATTTATGATGAAATTCCGTGGTTTGACCACTTCAAAATCTTGATAATTATATTTTTGATTTTTTCAAAATTTCCATAATCCACTAATAAAGGCAAATAAATACCCTTGTTGCTTCTACTACAATGTAAATATCCTCTCATGTTTTCCAATCTTCAAAAGTCAAAACATCAAACAAGCCATTCGTTGAGTGTTTGACTTTTATCATAACCCTCAAAATCTGAAACTTCCTCTCTCTACGTACCAATGACCCGCCACCAAAACAAAACTCAACTCATGGCTTGTTTTACGGGTACATATTTCAATTCATACTAAAATGAATCCAAAATAGAATTTCTCAAACGCAGACCCGACCTGAGGTAATTAGATTAGGTCGTCTGACTTATCTTGGGCTCCGAAAAATTTGCCAAAATTAAGGACAAGAGGGTCCGTTTTACCAAGATCTCATCATTGTGATTCAAACCGTTCTATACACTGGCGGCTCCATGTGTAAAGGGAGGTGTTCAAGAGAACGCCCTAGCTAAAACGATAAGTGTTTTGGATGGGTGAGATTCACCTCCGTAAATCCATTTTCACGAAAACCTCTGTACGGAAAGAAGATGTTCTCATTAGAAATGTTAGGTACAAAGAAAATTTATCCCGAAAGTGCCCCGAAAAGAGCAATCAGTGTCGAGATTCGCTCTGATAATTGGGTCCAACACATCAAAGTGAATTTCAACTACTAGTTGCTCTTTTCGGATAAATTTTCTTTGTCCCTTGACATTAATGTTCTTAATTCCCTTAGTATGTCCCAAAGATATCATTTTGCTATCTCACTTTAATTCCCAGAAAACTGATCTACGATCTTATTTTACAATCTCGCTTTTTTGAGTCCCGGAAAATTCAGAGCCGGCCAAGCTGAAACGTAATGCAAGACAAATGCTTAACTTCAATCGCAAGGCAAACGTACCACTCTGGCCAACTTGTGATAGCCGCCTTTATTTTTATTTGTTTTTTGGTACTGGATAAGACCCTAATTACGAGCTGTTTTCCTTCCACGCAATCTCGTGGATGTTGGCTATCGAAATCAAGACGCTTTCACATGAGGATTTCACATTCAATTCTTCCAATTGAGACCCATTTTATTTGACAATTCTCTGACTGCATTATTTTCTCAACGTGTATATACTATACACACAAAATAGTGGCTGATCCGACATCGGTATCTATCCATATGAATAAAAGTCTATTAGACGAATATATACGATATGTCGATCAAGTAGATATCAATGACTGGTCAATAAAAAAAAAAAATCAAAAAATTTTTTTTTTAAAACACCAACAATGCATACATTGTGTATGCATTGAGGTAGACATATAGAATAAACAATTTGGGTTCAATTTTGAGAAAATTACATGAAGAATGATCACTCGAGAATCCAACTGCTGTTAGCACGAGGAGAGATTATTCAGTTCTTTTGAGGCACCGGTACGTGATGTCCTTTCGATCCCCACATTTGGCTGGAACCTATATATCTTGTGCCCAAGTCAAATGTGTGGGTAAAAAAGAGGGTGGAACACCCTTATGCGGTGCCGCAGGGCATTGAATAATTTTTCACAAATGAGGGACACTAAAACTTATTTTCATCTTCTTCCATAGGCAGTCAACGGTGAAAGGCAAAGGGGTGGTTGGAAAATACAACACGTTACTTGTCCAGGCAAAGTGTGGAATATGTAGAGGTATATTTACACCATTTTACACCAACTTGCTCCAAGATGACGCATGGCAGACTGGCAGAATACTGCTACAGGTACAGCATTTGCTGCACAGCAGCCGCCGTGCACAGACCAGTTTTGCACCTGTCTCGGGTGGCTAAATTTTGAAGCAAAGTTAGATAATTCGTAAACACCGTTCTTAATATCGGATTGAGGTGATTTTTTACAGGGACCATAAACGAAGTATTTTGAACAAAATGAACGGCTCCAATCATCTTTATGAAACCCAAGACGAATGCAAAACTGGTCTGTACACGACTGCTGTGCAAGCAAACTTTCTGTATTAGTTTATTAGTATAGTAGGAGTACGAACTAAATTCAAAAAAGTCTACAACCACAATTATAAAATACAACTGTATTCTGAGCCGCTTTTTCATGTAGACCCATGTGGAAATTTTTGGGTACCAAATGAGTATCACGTGGTGTTCGATCAGTCCATCCGGACCGTTTAAAAGTGTGTTGGACGGCTCAGATTGAAATTCTTTCTCTCACCTCTCACCCCACTACTCTCTCTCCTCTTTCTCTTTCCTTTTTTTTCTCTCTCTCGAAATCCGAGCATCCAAAACCGAAATGGACGGCTAGAATGCGCCGAAACGGGCACCACGTGGTACCCACCGACACCTAAAAAGTGCATCGAACGGCTCCAGACCCAGTTGTGTTGGTTGCTTTGGTCAACTTAATTTGGTAATCTCTTTGGGACTAAGTCAATAAATCACTAATTGTTGCTTCTGGCTAGTGGGAAATAAAACACAGTTCGGCTGCCATTGGAAACTAGTACTAATATCTGATTTTGTAGTTTACAGTATTTTATGTTCGTAAAGATTAGGAAAGAAGAGAAAGGATTCAATTATGGGTCCTACCCATTTGAACATTTTCACGAGGCACTGCTTAATTAAAAAATAGACAGATATATAAAATTACCGTAAATCCGATGTTGGGCTCTTTTTGGGTTTTGAAAGAAGTTTTTAGGAATAACAAGTATAACAAAAAATTATTGAAGACCGTGCATAGAAATTTTAAAACTCATAATGAGCAAGCCCTTACAGACTATATCTTTGAAATCATGCATTTGGACCAATCAATTGTGAACTACTAGCACGAAGCACCCTAATTAAATTTGGTTGGCGTTCTTGAACGAACCAGGCTATTCAACCTCGACACTTACTGAATCTCATTTAAAAATTATTGAATCTCATTTAAAATCGACTCCATTTTTGAACAAGTCAAGGTCAAACACATTTTTGAATGTTATTGAGCTTCTGAGTGAGGCTTGAACAACTGATTTTGGTCGACAAACTAATAATATGACATCACACACATAAAATTCGAAACTACCTGAGTTCGAGTTGTGTTATCGATCAAAGCTTTTCTTTAGATCGCCTAAAATGACAAACACGTATACCACGAACACGTGTTTTAAGCTCGCAATTCTTTTCAAGTCAAACTTGAACAAGTCACGATCGCGCTCGTGCTATGCTAGTATGCTGGACTTTTCCCCATAAACATTTGCTGGTGAGTGAAAGTGATACACGAACTATAGTTGAGGGGTCTAAAAGCAGGCTTTCAAAGTTGAAGGAAATGGGTAAAAAAAAGACTGTTAAAGTGTACATGAACGGCACAGTGAATCTGAGCCATTCATGTATACTTTAAGGGGGTTTTTTTTTTTTTTCTCATTTTCTTTGCATTTTTAACATTTCTCTGGAAGGAATTAACAGTTGGAAACTTCTTGCAAGGAATATAAATCTATCTGTATCTAGAGAGAGAGAGAGAGAGAGAGAGAGAGCCAGAGAGATTGTTGAAACAGAATAACGGACGCCCATTCCTCTGAAACCAAAAATTCTCTGATCCTCTGAATCTAAAACACAGAAAGCAATCGATTCATTAGATCTCATCCGTTCGATCAAATCATTTGTAGTTGGAGAGCGCTGTGGGCCCGCAATGAGCGGCAGCGAAGGGAGCTCGGCCCATTCGGCCAGCTCCGGCGGCGGCGCGGCGGCGGCGGAGGAAAAGAAGAAGGTGAAGGCTAGGGTTAGCAAGACGTCGATGATACTGTGGCACGCCCACCAGAACGACGCCGTGGCGGTGCGGAGGTTGTTGGAGGAGGATGGGTCGCTGGTGCATGCTAGGGATTACGACAGCCGGACACCGCTCCATGTGGCGGCGCTCCACGGCTGGATCGATATCGCCAAGTGTTTGGTGGAGTTTGGAGCGGATGTCAACGCCCAAGATCGTTGGAAGAACACGGTAATCCATAGACACGTGCGCGCGCGCACACACACACAAACACACAGAGAGATAAATTTTTGATAATAGAAGTGGTCAGCTTATGCACACCTTGGCTAGTCGTGGGAGCAGTCTACTAGCGGCCCCAATATTACTTAGGAATGATAAACGAATTAACCTACTCGAGTTTTATCTCATATTTGCTCCTTAAAAGTTTGTTGAAGATCGGTTTGTCAGGTAAACAAATTAAGCTTTAACATTTCTTTTGAAGTTCTTAAAGTTTAAGACCTGTTTCGAAGAAGCTACTATTCGGCTTTTTCGGCTTATAAGGAGTATAAAAATTCAAGCAAATCGCTTTCGTTTTCAGCTTGGTTTGAGATCGGCTCGTTCGGTAATCTAGTTAAGCTGTTAAGTTATCAAACCAAGTTCGACTCGTCTATCACCCCTAATAGCACTTGCAATTGGGAGAGAGACATGTGTATGCATATATATGCGGTATGTATAAATGCACTTGTAAAAATGGGGACTGTATTCTTGGATTAGCAAATGCGACGACTCTGTATGAGGACACGTGTTGAGAAGGTCTGGTTGTTAATTCAGAGCTAATTGCCTGTTTTATGCTTCTAAAAGTGATAGCTTTACTTTTTTTTGCTATGCTAATCTGTAGGAAATTACGTTCAAGGAGTTAGTGTTACAAACTTACAATAACAGAACTAATTGAAGTGCACAATAACAAAATCAAGCCCAATAGTGACTAATGACCAAAGAAATAGCGCCATACGGGAAAGCAATAGATTTGCAATAAAAGACTAAAAATTAATTCTTGCAATATGCAGGAGAACTAAGAATTAATTCTTATCTTCTGCAATATTTAACCCCTTGACACAGAATTCACCCACCCACCCACCCACCCTCACACAAACATATGATTTTGATGTTTAGCCCCCCTTTGTTTTTTCGAGGTGGTTGGTTATAAAATGCGCAAAGTTACCAAAAAAAAAAAGAAGATTTTGATTGATTTTTGACAATCTAGTTGTACCAATTGACAAGCAGCCAATAATGGGATATGAGCACTGGTAATCACTTATTGGAAGAGCTACTCAATAATGGGATATGATGAAGGTTGCCCCTAGGGGCTTGAAAAAAGCACCATTTTTGTGTTCTTCCCTTGTTAAGAGGCCCTCACAAAGAATAATGTGGCAATGACAATTTTTTTTTGGTTTCAAAATGGTGATTTCCTGGTAAGTTAGTCCATACAGTAGTTGCAGAAATGTCAAATCTGAAAATAACTAGAAAAACTGGTGCCTTGTTTATGACGAGGGTGCATCCTTATGCAGAGCGAGCTTTAGCTTGTGACTATGAATGAACTGTCATATACGTAGAGTTTGGATGGAGGACGAATATATCGGCATTGTTGGGCTTTGAGGAATGGTAGTGGTATATGAACTCAACATGAAATCTGTTATGAAGCTAGGCATGGTTGGTTTACATAGTTGGACTGGAATGTTCTGGTTTATCTTATATCCAATTAATCAATGAAAATTTGAAATTTAGACTCCCATAATCTTTAACAAACTCTTTTCATGCTAGTATTGTCTCCATGAACATGCAAGTCATGCATGGTTTACCTTAATCCTAGTTTGATCTTATAAGGAAGTGCTTGGTATTACAGGATTTCCAAGTTCCTGAACCATTTTCTGATTTGTTATTTGTTTTTTGTTCTTTGCACAGAAAAAAGAAGCATCTTAGTTGTCTATCTTACTTCATTACCATTTTCCGCTTTGTCGGGTGAATAACATTCTGAGCTTATTAGGATTTAGGATCAACTTTGAATTCTCAGCTCAGCTTTTCCATTAACATTGCAACATTCTACTTTTTCTACCAGTATTTTACGTATCCGTATTATAGTCTTCATCTGACTTTGTTACTTAAATTACACTGCCGAGTTTGCTTTCTGAAGTCTGTATTAGCTCATGACAGCCTCTAGCTGATGCAGAAGGAGCTAAAAAAGATGCTATGATTGAGTTGTTAAAGTCACATGGTGGTCTGTCCTACGTAAGTTCAATGCTTTTCTTTGCACTCAATGTATTACTTCTGATTGCTTTTGTTTGTTGTGTAATGCTTGTATTGTTTCTAGATTTTGGTAAGATAACTCTTCTTCGTTTTCACGTACGAACACGCGTATGTAAAGTTACAAGTCCTATGGTTTCAGTCGTTCTCCCCTTGCTATTCTTGATATGGTCAATATAGCTGTTGATTGGATGGGTGTGGTACTGGTCAGAACTAATGGCTTTTGGAGACTTGGGGGTCCGCCTCAAATTTTGAACAAATAAGTGAGTTGACTAGACAATGTCCTTGGGATTGTTGCACAATTAACATTTATTTTGTGCCCTTGGTTTTTAGATGTTACATGAGGTAATTTTAGTTCTCTGAATGACAGGTACAGCATTATCAGCCTGTAATTACATTTAGAATGTTTCAAGTAGGATTCACGTGATTTCCTATGGTACATAAGATTATAACAAGAATACAGTTTTAATTTTCACTGTTTGTGAAGTGGGCTGCAAGTAAACCACAAGGTTAAACCTCGGAAGTCCATGAGACTGAAGTCCGCGCAGGGTTCAATCAACATTGACTGACTTAAGTTATTCCTAGATGCAAACATATCAGAGATACTGCTCCAGCGGCCCAGCCTCCAGTGCTCCTTTGTTTTTGTCTTATTAATTGTATACTACAAGGTTACTTCGTGAAGATGCTAATATACCTTCTTGATTTTGTAAGTAATGCTCTTGGTGGTCTCTAAAGTCATAGGTTATGTGCAGGGCCAAAATGGAAGCCATTTTGAGCAAAAGCCTGTCCCACCTCCTCTACCAAATAAATGTGATTGGGAGATTGACCCTTCTGAGCTTGACTTCTCAACTTCAAATATTATTGGGAAGGTATGGACTCCAAAACTATGCATGAATAAAGTATAAAAACAGCTAGAATTCTTCAAAGTATTTCTTCAACAATCTGGCCAGTTCAGACACATTCTTCCATGTTTTATATTTCAAAGGTCATAAATAAAGGATCTTCTAGAAATTATAGGGAATTAATATTCGCGCTCCCTTTTTTGATGCAGGCGCTCCACTTTGTTCATAAAGTTACTAGTAACTTCATAAACAAAGTGGAGTGCCTGCATCCAAAAAGGGAGCGCAAATATCAATTTCCAAATTTTAACTTATTTGTTATGTTATACGTTGAGACATAAGCATCAAGACTGAAGAAGTTCCCACAACACTCCTTGTCCAAATGTTTGTTTGCGATACTATATGGTATGGATATGGATGTGTATACCATGATGAAATGTCTGCAAAGGGCCAGACATTTGAATACACAACCACCAAAACTCTGGGAATCAGAAATATAGAAAAATGGGCAGTCGAGTTAATGTTGGTTTTGAGACTGCCAAAAGGATAGGAAGGACATTAGATTCCCAAATAAACTCCCCGCTTCCTATTCTAGAAAAATTCATGAAATGGCATGTTGTCTACTTTCTATTTTGTCCAATGCCTCATGCATCTTGGGTTTTGCATTCCTTTTAGTTAAGTTTTGAAGCACCTAGTTATTTTAATGACATTTACACTTTGACTGTCAGTGTCAAGGCTTTTAGCATACATCAATTTTTATCTTCATTACCTACTCTTATTGAATGGTGCTGATGCTGGTAGGGATCTTTTGGTGAGATTTTAAAAGCATATTGGCGTGGGACACCAGTTGCTGTCAAACGCATTCTTCCCAGTCTTTCCGATGATAGATTGGTGATGTAAATTCCTTAATCTTGTTTACTCAGCTCTTATTATTGGGTTTGAATCTTCTGAGTTTTTCTTAATGCTAATGTTTAAGTACATGATATACCTAAAAAAAATGTGTTTAATTATACGAGTTTCGAGATCTGTGTTTTTATTTGTTCTCTTAGTTCGGATTACCAATATTGTCAGTGTACCTTATCATTAAGCTCTGGTAATTGTAAATGGAACCTGAAACCAAAGTAAATTGTAGGAGGTGATATTTAAATTGTTTCTTTTGCCAAATGGCTATGTGCTCTTCTTACTACTTACATCAAGAACTATTCGCCAGAGATTATGCTTGACATTATGTGTTGACAGTGGATCTCACAGATACATGTTTTGATTCCAATAGATCAATTATTTTTGTCAATCTGCAGTTCTCAATATTTCCTGCAACATAATTATCTTTTTTTCTTCAAATTGATTCCTTATGTTTTTTGATTCTTTGATTCAGTCAGGACTTTAGGCATGAAGTGAATTTGCTAGTGAAGCTTCGCCATCCTAATATAGTGCAATTCCTTGGAGCTGTAACTGAAAGAAAGCCTCTAATGTTAATTACTGAGTACTTACGGGGGGTAAATGAAAACAATTTTCTTTTTGTTACTTTTGTATATTTAGTGATAGCATAATTTTCTAATGCTAAATTATGGCATTCATGAATGTACTCCCAAAGGGTGACCTTCATCAATATCTAAAGGAAAAGGGTGCACTTAGTCCATCAACAGCTATCAACTTCGCATTAGACATTGCCAGGTACTTAATGTTGTTTTCTAGTATCAACTCCCATTAGGCATTAGCATTTGCAAGACAGCCTTCTAATTCTGATGAACTTAGTAGCAAAGTTTTTATTGAATTGGAATCCCATACTAACAGAAACTTTTTAATTTACCAGAGGCATGACATATCTTCATAATGAGCCAAATGTCATAATTCATAGAGACCTAAAGCCAAGGTGAGTATATCTTTTTCCAGATCTGTTTAAACATAATCACATTTTCATACTGAAAATCTATTTCTATGCCTTCCACCAGTGTTTTCAACCTATCAATAAAATCTTAATTAGTTGAAAATCGAAAGATTACAATATCTTTTTCTCTCTCAGTTTTGGATATGTGATGACCAAATGTGGCAATTATTTCAGGAATGTCCTTCTAGTCAACACAAATGCAGACCATTTAAAAGTTGGGGACTTTGGACTAAGCAAGCTCATCAGGGTGCAAAATTCTCATGATGTGTACAAAATGACGGGCGAAACTGGAAGTTGTAAGTTATATACAAATATATAACTTCATATGAAAATGTCTTTGGTTTCAATGACATAGATTTTTAGAATGTTTCTAGACTCAAATTTTCTTACTGTTCATTGGATAAAACGATAGATCGGTATATGGCTCCTGAAGTTTTCAAGCATAGGAAGTATGACAAGAAGGTTGATGTTTTTTCTTTTGCAATGATACTATATGAGGTAATTTTGCTTTCCCTTAGAATTGCGAACAAGGTGTAAACTGGTTAAACCAAGATAAAGTTGGTGATGTTTAACTGGTGCAGATGCTTGAAGGCGACCCACCGTTGTCACACTTTGAACCTTATGAAGCAGCCAAACTTGTGGCAGAAGGACGCAGGCCTACATTCAGGGTCAAGGGTTATACTTCTGAGTTGAGGGAGTAAGTCGACTGCAATTCCTAGTCTTTGAATATCTAACTAGACCATATCTACAGACCAGAAGCCCAATGTGTTCAAGTGGAATCTCTACTCTGTTTAAACTCTTGGACACATGACACAAATTGAGGAAGAAGATTGATTGGTCGTTCCTGGTCCACTTCAGTATTTCCCTTGAGTGGATGATTGAGGACAAAAAGGGGTGAACTCAAGAAACGATTGTCTTTGCAGCTATATTTGACAGCCTAGGACTCAAGATTCTGCCTTTCTGACTCCCTTAAAAACCGGGGAACACAGCATAGACACACGGGGGACACAGTGGGGACACATACGGGACACGGCTGGGGTAGATTTATAATAATAATTAATTTTCCGTGCGTAAACATGTTATTAATAAAAAAATATGGGTTTCAGTGTAATTAAATCTATATAAACTACGCTAAAACATCGATAACACATCTGGAAGCCAAAAAAGAGGGAAAAGATACAGGAAACCCTAGATCGATCATCAATCAATTGAAGCACTCTATCTCTCTCTCTCTCGCGTTATGTTGTATAGCTGTTTATGAAAACTATTGGGATGAAGCATTTTGCTAATTTCACGCGGGAACCCTTAAAATCACGTTCTAATCACATTGAATGGTTCGGATCATCGAAATTTGATAGGGAAAGGGGAGGTCCGCTTTTTAACGAAATGCGGGATCCCTCACGGGATTAGTGGTGTATATCTGTATATCTTAGTATTTACATATATAGCAATGTATATATATCTCTGTATATACATGTCTTAAGTTTATGACATATATTTTTACGTTTTAGTTTCAGCAACCTAAGCATGGAAAATATATTGTCTGTCCCTTGCCGTGTCTGTGTCCCTATTTTTTTAGAATTCCCGAGTCCCGTGTCCGTGCTACATAGGCTCCTTCTCTTTTGCATTTGCATTTCCATTTCCTCATCCAAATCCTTAATCCAAATATGGCCTTAAGGTTTGGGGGTTGATGGGTTTAATTAGCTGCCGAAACCATATTAGCTGATTTTTCTCAACTTGGCCTCGATTAAGAGTAAACTTAACTTCCCATCAATGTTTCTTGTGCAACATTTTCGATGCTCGATTAAATCCTATTTTTGTTAGCTTAATCCAACATCTTAGGGACCTTGTTATGATATGTATTAGACTGGAATATTTAAGATGCTAATGTCTGTTGCTTTGTCTAATTTTTTAGGTTAACAGAGCAATGCTGGGCTGCAGACATGAGCCAAAGACCTTCTTTCTTGGAAATTCTCAAGAGGCTTGAAAAGATAAAAGATACAACATCGTCGGATCATCCCTGGCATATCTTTACATCATGACACAATAGAGCCGTTGCATACTTTCAGAGGTTGAGATGATCCCTATACCCTTACACCCTTGCATCTTATTACACAGATTAGGCTGTGAGTGTGCTCAGCTCATACCGACTATTACCGGGGGTCTCTTTTCCAAAGCGTTTTGAGACTATTTTTCAAAAATTGTTCATTCTCCAACCTGAATTCCCTCTTTGCTTTTAACTGTCAAAGAGTTTTAAACAAATGCTGACAAACGTGGCCAAGCGATTCTGTACTACCACTTATTAACTTGGCCAAGCGAAATCTGTGCTACCACCATGGTTTCTCCTTCCACACTAGAATGTTCCCTAGTCTTGTTCTTCCTCTCGTAAACACCAAATCTGTTTGTTTCACAAAACAAACTCGGCAGAATTGAATCTGTTGAGGAAATTTAATTCATGCGGTTGCTGTAAGTTGATATCTGTGAGTTCTACTGTATTGATTGTGAAATTCCATTCAAGATATTTACACTAAATTTTGCCTCGTGTTTCTCTTCATTTGTTTTATGATTCTTTCCTCCCTTTCTTTAGTTTTGATAGATGATATTTTATCATTCGGCCTAACCAATTTGTCATCCCAATTATTTGCATTTGCTATAACCGAAAGGGTAGAAATTAGATTGGGACTGAACTGCAGGCCAACCTCCTTGTCGTTTCGTCTTCGTACATCAGTATAAATAAATGTTAATCGCCCGATCAATTCATGATTTTCCTTTGAAGAAGCATCAAAGTACATGTTATAACAAAGGGTTGGCAAGTACATTTTCTTGTTAGGTCAGCCACATAATTGAACTGGATGGTTCACAATTTTGTGATTCACTTATTTCGACAATCACAATCCCCTTAACTGAGGTGCATGGTAGGAATTGTGAAACATCACTTGGTTTCTCTCAGAGTGCGAAGGGCCAATCTATTCCTAGGGTGTGTTTGGATTGTGAATTTGTTGAGGAATTACTAGCGGGATAAGGAAAAACAGGAACATACAATACGCTACAGTTATGTGTATATCTCTTTGGCCCTGTTTGATAGGAGGGATTGGCCTATTAATCCCATGTTTGTGTTGTTTTGAGTTCCGGGACTATTAGTCCCGACTGGACTAGTTATCATTTTTGCTTGGGACAAAATAATCCTAGGGGGAGGGGTGGGACTATTGGTCCTGGGATTAAGGGGAGCTTCAGATTACCAAAATGCCCCTAGATGGCTCAGGAATAACACTTAGCTATTCTATGTAATTAAAAAAGTAATTTTGTTATACTTCTAGTTGAAAAAAATACTTTTTATACCGAGCTTGACAAAAAAGTCTTGATTATCATTTGCAGGGAAAAAAAATCAAGGCCTAGGATCACTCATCTATAAAAAGTAGAATCAATTGAAAATAACGTAATCAATTGAAAATCAAGTTTTTTGGGTTCAAATAGAATCACTCATTTATAAAAAAATACTACTATGTTACATTTTATTTTTTCATACCATTTTCTGTTGTTTAAGAAATAAGAAAAGAGAAATGATTATAAACTTCAAAGTTGGTGATGCAGTATGGAGGTTGGTCATAAACTTCAAAGTTCGGTGATGCTAGATCAGTTTCTTTTGTTTTCACATTTTAATTTATTGTTTTCCTATTGAGCTACTTGAAGGAGGATAAACTTTTCTTTTTCTTTTCTTTTCGGTCATAAACTTTTCTTTTCTTTTTTTCATTTTAATATTTTGGAATCAAATTAACTAAGGTGGTTGCAAAGAGAAATCGGGGTTAGAAGAAATTTTTGGGGTTCAAATAGCATTACTCAACTATACTAAAGGCAATATGGACAATTGAGTCATTAATCCTTGTCAAAGGGTATTCAAAACAAACATAGGACACACGGTATTGACCTTATCCGTTGTTGAATCTCATGCACAAACAAACATGGGATATGAGAGACTATACTCCCAAAATAGTCCCCTCACTAATAACCCCCTCACTAATAATCCCTTTATTTTCCCTTCCCTTACAGGATTCTCCCTTCAAAAGAGCCCAACTATGGGTACATCAAATCGCGTTAGACCTGTTTCGGAGTCCCACACTACAAATCAGAGCCGTTTAATTTGTTGAAAATAATCTTTCTTGCAAAAAATCAACTTGTTCGGACATCATTCGGATATTGTTAGGGGCCTGTTCATTCAATTTTTGTCCTCAAGAATTCAGGGAATTTTTGTCCTTTCAAATTCAGGGATGAAAAACTGGTCACACCCTTAGCAATTTCAGAATGAGCTGATATTTTATACGACTCTTAAAAACATGTTCTACACAAATTGAACGAGGTGAGTCCCAGTGTCCAACACAACACAATTGGTGTTCACCAACTGGTGCGTACCCATAGTTTTTTTGCTCAAAGAAATGATTCAAACACGACTCTAATGCATGCATGTTATCGGTCCAAAAGACAAGCTAAACTGTTTCCTGAACTTGGTTTCAATTCACCATAGGCAAACTGGTGTTATTGCATTCTACATGGAAATCAACAGCCTGTTTGATTTAAAGTCCATTTTTAAATAGGCCTCGACATAGTTACGCAAACAAATTAAGAGACAAGAAGAGAATTTAGTGGCAATTTATCCTCATCTTTTGATAGCTCGAGCAGAAAGAAGCTTTGCTGGTTAGAGGGGCATGAGAAGCAATATATTTTTTTCCCAGTTTTATTCTCTCCAATTTCTTCTAATACTAAGGGCATTTTTAGCACTCTCTAGGAGAAAAACCAAACCAAGGGCGAAATGGCATCCCAGTTCAATGTTCTTCGCTCATGTTTTACTATGTGTAACTCAAATCATCAGACTTAGACATAAAAAGTTCGTTGTAAATGACAGCGACAGAAAATTGTACATGACTAAAAACTGAAAAAGAAAGACTGATGCTAGACTTATATAAGCTTCTTCTTTTCGAAAAAGGTCTTCAAGTGCCATAGTTGCAAGCCTGCCACCGATATGCAAACAAAAAACGAAAGGAAACTCAACCAACCCATTCTGGAATTGGTTGTTCTGTTAAGCTCCTGCATTTCCTCTTCCCTGCAACAAGCATGAAATATATGTTTGAAACGTCAGAAGAACACCCAATGTCATGAATCGTTGAAGAAAAAAGTATTTTCCACTTGCCTTTCACGGAGATAATACATCTCATCATGAATCGATGAAACTGTTTCATATAATTTCTTCAGCTCTATTTCCATGGCCTGGTAGACAAAAATACCAAAGAGGTAGTAAAACTAAATTGGACAAAAGCATAGTTGATAAAAGAATGGATATGCATAAAGCCTACACCACATATCCATCAGGGAGTATTGCCCTCAGCACCTAGTGATTTGCAAGGAACCCCACCACATCTATGTGGGGGCTTATGCTTAAACCCCACCAACCTGTTGTGGAGACTTGAACCCAAACATTGAGTAAGGACACCAAGCACTTACCCATAGAACCAACCACTTAGTGGTGGACAAAAGCATATAGCAAAGGGTCTAGTGCTACTATTAGATCAAGCAAACATTTTGGCTATTCTATCTAGAGTCTAGAATGAACCACAGTTCACGGTTGTGTTAAGCTTGGAAAAGTGTAGCTAGCAACAAGAAATTAAACACATGAGCATTTGTTCGTTTCACGAATTGTGGATGCACAAAGCAACCTAAGTTTGTTTATTAGGTTCTTCATTTATACATTACAAGTTTCACCCCATGCATAGAACAACAACATTGAAAGGCCAACATCACATTATAACAACCACACAGCCGCTACGCAGCAACAAATAAACAATCCAAAGTAATTATGTCCACTTTATAAGAAATACTAATCCAGAAGCTGCAGCTGCTGCACGAAAAACAATAAAAAGAAAACAACCAGAACGATGACACATGCAATTACCTAGGGAACTTAAAAAGCACAGTGCAGTCAAATCTACTGCTAAGGGAAACAGTGGGAGAAAAATAGCATAAAAAGTGTTGCATAAAAAAAAAAACATTATTGGCAGAGAATGAGCATTAAAATGGGATAATTGATACAACCAGTTCATCAGATAACAAATATTAAACGCAATCTCTCATTCTGTTTTCTAATATAGCACATGAAGTAGCAGCTCTCCACCAAATTGTTTCAGCGTTCAGCGGTTATAACCAGCTCTCCCCTCTAGAAGATGAATATTTTGTTGTGTTCTCGTGTCCTCAGACATTGGAACTAGACAAATCTGACACTTAAACACATAGCCTCATCTGACACCCCAACCTCTGTCCAATATATATGGTGTGTGCTTAAAACAGAGGTGGATGAGTTTTTGACTAACAAGGTATTTTTAGGTCATACCACTCAAACAAGCAAGCTTTGATTGGTCAGCATGAGTCATCCTTAGTGTGGAAAGGTTTCTGGGGTGGTAGGAATAACCTAAGGTGGCCCATTTATGCACATATAGATTCTACCGGGAGAAGGCAATTGACTTTGAGTTGGTGTTACACGTGCATAAAAAAGTGACTTGGAAAATCTTCTTTTTTACATAGCCAAGATGCAAGAGAGCTCTGGACTTTGGTTCTTTCTTGGTTTAAGGTGAAGGAGTTCCCACAAAGAGGCCAAATTGCTTCATGATTTTGGCAAGGGCTCAAGCGTGGAAGATACTTAGGACAAAAGATCAGTCATAGATTCTCTTGTGCATTGTGTAAGAAAAAAGGTGAATCAATGATTCAACTTCTATCCACTGCAATTTGCAAGAGAGCCTTGGACTTTGGTTCTTTCTTGGACTAAAAAGGAGGTGTTCCTTGACAGAGTTGTCAAGTTGCTTCATGGTTTTGGCAAGGGGCTCAAAGTGCGGAAGAGAATTGAGGAAGACGACCCGGTTGATTCTGTTGTGCACTAGTGATTATTTGGAAGGAGAACAATTGGTTACCTTCTGATGGAATAATGGGTACATTGTATATTCTCGAAAGTTATTCCTTGTGTTTTCGTAGTCACAAAGAATCAGGGACTATTAAGCCCTTCTCTTGACCAATTCTTGGATTTTTGTAGACTTTACTAGCAAATGCTATCTATTTTACATCTTTCATATATTGGTCGCATTCCTTATTATTTCTGAAAAGTAAAAATTTTATTCAAAAGGGGCATCAAGGGGATGCCACCCATGTACGAAAGAAAGCAAGAACAAAAGGCCAAAAAGCCGACAACCCCCCAAAACTTCTACTCAATCCACGGAGCCTATACTCCATTCTAAACACCAAAAATATCTAACATGTCACATTCCTTATGCCGTCTTTTGGAATGAAATCTTAACTTATCAGAAACATAACAACGGATGAACAATGAAAATAAATTACAAGGTGAGAGATGCCAGTGCAAGCATTAGTCTTGTTCCTCAACATGGGTAATCTTAAGACATTGGTGGCCAGTCAGTTTTCTAATTATATGGTTCCCCTGCATCTGTATTACAATAGTCTACAAACTGACAGCCTCTAGACTGAAAGTGGGACTTCCAACTAAGCATTTGTGGGATGCAGGAAATGTACCTCATTCGCAAAACAACTGACTACATCAAACTCAGATTTATGGACGAGTCACAACATGTGAAGGGACTATTTTCAAGTCCATTTACTATAAAAAAAACCCCGATCCATACGGATCTTAATAGGTCAGAATAAGCAAGTTTCTTCACTATTTAGATGATTTCAGGCATCTTTGTCTACACATGCAACAAAAAGCAAGGAGCGGTAGGACCTAATACGAGTAGATACATCTCTACCAGTCATCGATTGCTTTAAGGCCTCAATATTTAATGCAAATCACTGAAAGTTGTTTTGTATAACTAAGTTTGAGAAAAACAAAGAACACAATAGGGAGAGTACAGAAAGAATATCACAACACAAGCAGTTCAAATGCAGAAGAACATTTACACAAACATGTAGTAGATTTATGGAAGCAAGCTCAGACAGGCATTAGTGCTGCAAAATATTGGATTGATTCAACAAAAGAAAAATAAAACAGAAAACGGATCATACAGATATTATCGGAAAAAAAAACAGTGTTTCTAAAGACTTGAGATAAGGCCTGAAGGCGTAAGCATTTTGATATTTACTTTGAGCTCTGTAGCACAGACATGGACACGGTAATTCTAAAAAATTGCGAACGGACACGCTACGTGTATATATAATACACACACACACACACACACACACACATATATCCAGACAGGTTCCTATCCACACCTCTTACTGTCCACACCGTCCGCACCTCTCCTTTCCCGATCAAATTTCGATAATCTGAGCCACTCAATGCGTTCAAAACGTGATTGCAGACCTAAGCTTAGGTCAGGGATCCCTGACTGTATGTATGTATATATGGATCTCATAAGGGATCCCGCACGGTGCTACGGTGCGGGACTCCCCTTTCCCGAGCAAATTTCGATGATCCGAGCCGCTCAAAGTGATTAGAACGTGATTTTAAGAGCACCCATGAGAAATCGACAAAAAAAAAGACCGGGAAGGGCTTGATCGGAGCAGTTCCCGGTCATTTTTCTTTGCTGATTTCTCGTGGGTACCCTTAAAAAATCACGTTCTGCACACTTTGAACGGCTCGAATCATCGAAATTTGCTCGGGAAAGGGGAGTCCCGCACCGTAGACTGATAATGGATTCCTCATTGGACCCGTGGTGATATAAAATATACATTACATTACATATATATATTTTATTTCTCCCAAGTTTAAATTGCAAAATGTAAACAAAACGAAATGGGTGAGTACCAAATACCAATACCATTCAAACATAAGGAAGACATGTCCTAGATGAGTGAGATAATTAAATTGACACATACAAGCTATACCACAAAATATAAGATATAGAAGATATATAAACTACCAGGACATATACATTACTACCATAAGACTACCAATGTTATACATAACATATAAACTGATTCTTTTTTTGTATATGCATCTAAAGTTATATAATTATAAACTGTTATTGTGGTTAATGATACATCAAATATACATATTTATACATACCTACATAGGTCGATTGTTGAGAGTAGTAGTCTGATGTTAGGGTTTCACCGGTTAAGGACTTGTTTTTATAGGTTTAATTACACTTAAACCAAAAACTTTTGAGTAATAACATAATTATCCCCCAAAAATTTTTAAAAATACATTTACACCCTCGCTGTGTCCCTTCATGTGTCCCCCCGTGTCCCCCTAAAAAAATTAACTTAAATTATTGGACACACATGTCGGACACGTTTCTAGCCATGTCCCCGTGTCCGACATGGCGATACGAGGTGTCGGTGACTCGGTGCATCATAGAATTTGAGAAATCCGAGGAATGATCTTTGGAATGAAAAAAGAGTGAAAATAATAATAAATCTCCTCTAAGCCTAGAAATAAACATGGCCATGAAAGGATGTAACCAAAGCTCATTCAAGGTAACAAGCTAAAGCTATATTTGTAGGCCGGCTTTATTTCGTACACCAATTTTTATCAAGCTTAGCCAAGTTGTATGCTATTTGTGCTTGTTTTTCAGTCATCTCTCTCTCTCTTGCATAATTTATTTCAGTAACCTACCAAATTACCAATAGTTATATTCTTTCTCTCAAATCGAATAAATATCTGCTGGTTGAGAGAGAGAGCCTTTAATACTCAAGAGAACCCCACGAGGTGATGACATACAAAAGCCAAAGCCCTAAAGAGAGAGAGAGAGAGAGAGAGAGAGAGAGAGAGAGAGAGAGCCTTTAAACTCAAAAGAACCCCACGAGGTGATGACATACAAAAGCCAAAGCCCTAAAGACCTTTGAAATGAATGTTTGAACTTTTAAGTCTTCTCCACAAGAAGGGCCACATTAGGATTCTCGAATCCATCTCTTGCAAGGTTCAAACAGTGCAATAGAAGCTAGTCTTACCTATTAGACCACGTGATTATAAAATAATCATTTAAAACTAGATTTCTTCAAATCGGGCCGATGTACGATTCGATTCGATCTGCAACTTGTTAAAAGACCATTTCGATTCTTGATTTGACAACTATGAGACATGTCCTGAATTTTCTTCCGTTCCTGAGGACCACCCCACTAGCTTATTTTGATCCTGACCTTGCAGTGCAAAGAATTTAATGAACCCCAACGCACATTGCTAATGGTTTAAGTCGAAAAGAAGGAAGAGACCAAGTGTTGGCCCACTGGTTGAGGTGCTCCTTTACAAAGTAGTCTCATTAGCTACGAGAGCAGAGGTGCAGCAACCCTTCCCTCTCCCGCAATTGATCCAATAGGCCATGTTCTTCCAATTACTAAAAAGAAAATTGCAAAAAGAAATATAAACACACGATACAGTTGTTTCGTAATCTAATTTCTACAGGATCATCAATCAATAATCTATTTATCACAACACTCGTATATGTTTCCATATGTTGAGCCCAAAAATTCTATCTAGTCTGTCTCAGTCTCCTTCTCTCATTATTTGGGCTGTTTAAAGATTCCATCAAAAGGATCTCACATTTTTTCATGCAAATTTGGGTGCATAGTAAAAAAAAATCAACTAAATCCACACGAAAAGTCAATAAAGCAAGCTACAATCAAAATCCAAAACCAAACCTATCACCATGAAGATCCTTTCTTCCCACTTAAGTGTGCAACAAAAACGCATTGCCACCAAGTATACCAGTGAGCCAAACATTTATAGAACTTACAAACGTAAAAAATATGCAAAGAGAGACTCACATCGATCGAGCCTTTCTTAGCCACGTTGGTCCAATCCTTAGCAGCCACACCAGACTTCCAATCAAAGTCAACTGTGATTGTTACCAGGGGCTTGTGATCAGCTGCCCAAAAGCAAGCCATGTAGTCCCCGGCCTCCGATGCCTGGAAAGCAAACTGTCCAGACGGCACATGGTCCGCATAATGATAGCTATTCCCGTACTGCGATGTCACCTAATATAAAAACAAAAGACCAACACGTTCAAAATGGAATCCATAAAAAGCCACCTTCGGACTTCTGAGAACATGAAAATAAATAGAAATTCCCAATTTTCTTGTCTGTAAGCCACAAATTCCTCCAATTGGCAGCTAAGGAAGTTCAAGAAAACCAAATATACAAATTCCAACATAGACCGACAAAACCATCCTTTTGGCATCTGAAAAATGAAAGAATTTGTTCACCAAATAAAAAAGAAGCCAATCTAAATAAAAACCTCCTTTCTAGCTGCTGAGAAAATGTAATGGAATGACAATTCCTATATTCTTACCTATGTCTACAAGCCACACAATCCAAACAAAACCTAACAAGTTCCTACCAGCCAAGATGCTTCAAAAAAACCCAATTTTCTTTTGCAAACCACAAATTCAAATAACATCCCAAGTTCCTCCTTTTGGCAACTGAGGTGTTCAAGAAAACAAAAGAAACAAATTCCAACATAGACCCATAAAACTCTCCTTTTACAATCTGAAAAAACTGGAAGAAAAACGAATGATCCCCTAATAAAAAAAGGGAAAGAAGCAAATCCAGATTAATAAATACATTAAACCCTCCTTTCTAACTGCTGAGAAAACGCAATAGAATGGCAATTCCATATGTTACCTATATCTACAACCCAGAAATCCAAACAAAACCCAAGAAACCACTCCAATTACCAGCCAGGAAACTTCAACAAAATGAAAATCCTCTCACAAAATGAAGTAAAAGAAAAACCCACAAAAACCCTTCTCACGAATTCCAAGAAATCCAAGATAATGGAAGTTCCCGTATCTCTTACACCCTAACCCACAAATTGCAAGAAAATCCAAGAAAACGAGATTTCAAGAAAAACCCACAAAACCTTTCTTTTAAATTTCAAGAAAATCCAAGAAAACTGAGAGTTGTGGCATACCCGAACGGTGATCTTGTGAGAATCAGGCAAGGGATGGCCTTCGCTGGGGTTGACAATTGTGTACTTTCCAACAGTCATGGCATTGGTCTTGATGTCTTCAGATATGCACTTGGTGTGGCCCGATTGGAGATCGAACCGGAGTGATTGGACGGTGTTTGATATAAACCCTAGGGTCAAAAGAAGAGACACGAGTGTGAATCTGTGGATCGCCATGGGGTTTGAAGAGAGAGAGAGAGAGAGAGAGAGAGAGAGAGAGAGAGAATTGGAGAGAGAGTTGTTAGATTATGGGTTAGCTCCAATGGCGGAGGGGATATAGGGTATTACTGATTTCTTTCTTCGCTGCAGATAATTTGGATTTGGTCTTACTTAATTTTGTTTTTTTAAAGTGAGTGGCCGACCGAATTAATTTTGCACAGACATAAATATTTTTTTTTTTTGAAAAAGTGGAGCTACAACATGAAAGGAGATATGACGAGAGGGTGGACATATGTGTGTGCGTGACGAATAAGTTGTACATAGTTTGTATGGGTAATTTATATAATATGGGATGTATATGCTTGATTTGTTTTAAGGTGAACACGAGTATGTGACTATAGAATTAAAAGAAAATAAGATTTTTTTGTAATTAAATTGATAGGAAAGCGGTTATAATAACGTTATGGGAGAGAGATGATGTTATCATATTCGGTTTCAAGCTATGATATTATATTCATCATCTATATTCGAGTAACAAATACTCCTCCCGTCTCTTTTTTAGAGTTCAGTATTTCATTTTGGGCTGTTCCTTAATAAGTGTCCATTTTGTAAAGTTAGTGGGTAAAAGTAGAGAAAAAAGTTGATGCGAAAGGTATAATGATGATGTATTTTTAATAAGTTGGAATTACGAAGCAGGACACTTAAAAAGAAACGGAGGGAGTATCATATATATACTGTCTGGGATGATTGTATGGTTGCCCTCTATCTTGTCGACAAAAAGGCCGTTAATGTCCAATAATTTGTTTTCTTGTTAGTTTTTTGTTTATATAATTTATCACTTATTTGTGAAGAATTTAAACAATCTAAAAAATCAATTTTAGTGAGTTTTCTGGGCTTTTAATAAATTTTCTGTAGATTCGACTTGTGAACAAATACAGTTGATTCCAAAAGGTAAATTCGGATCCGATACCCCGTAAAAGTTTTAATAAAACGACGACAATGACGATGGCAATAATATTAGAAAAACAATAAATCTACAGGGAGCCTTGGTTAGGAAGACATACTACAGGGGGTTTAAAGTAATAAGGACATCTAAACTTTTCCTAACGGTGCCAGTACATTCTACAATAATTTTGCAACAATACCTCCACATTTAAACACAAGCGGCTGAAACGGTTCTCCATTTCAGTCGATCCCTGCCAGAGAGAGAGAGAAGGAACGACAAAAATCCTGATCGCCGCCTTCGTTTTCCTTCATTGTCGTCTTCGTTTTCCTTCGTCGCCGCCTTCGTTTGGTTTCGTCGCCGTCGTCATCATCTTACTCGTCATTTTCAAACGGAACTAGTAAGTAAATATTACACATTCTTGTCTTCGTTAAGGTTTTATAGTGCTCGTCATTGATTAGAGTTTGTATTTCGTTTCTATTGCTCTTAGGGATTGGTAAGCATCTTGTAGTCTATTTAAAGTCTGTTGGTTCTTATTATGGTTACATTAGGGTTTGTATACCGTTGATTAGGATTTTTAGTTATCTGTGTAAATTAGTGCTCTGGATTCTTGGTTGTTAAATAAATGTGGTTATCTACCTATAGTTTAAGAGAATAGTCTAGATTTGTGTATTTGATTTGATTATCAGTTAATAAATGTGGTTACATTAGGGTTTGTCTACGTTTTTTGCATTTTTGTAGTCCCTTGCTCTGATTGTGATCTGGTTAGGGTTAAGGCTTTGAGTCCGTTGGTTAGGATTTGATCTGTCTTGTGTTTTTTAAGTACATTTGCAGTTTGGTCGTACTGGTTAGGGTTTTGTTAGCGTTTTGCAAATAATTTTGAATGTCGATAAGAACGCACAGTTGTGGTCATCTGATTGCATGTATACTCTGAATTTTGTTTGTGTTAAAGATATGACAATAACTACAGAATTATGTTGTCTGAATGTTGATAAGAACACACAGATGGGGTTCACTTTTCAATTCTAGTTTGTGTTGTATGCCAACAATTTTAATAGATGACCATAACTGTCGAATTATATTTTCTGAATGTTGATAAGAACACAGATAGATATGGTCATCTGCTTGTATGTATACTCTGAATTTTGTTTGTGTTAAAGATATGGTATTCTAATTTTGCTTGCTTAGTATTGTATTCTGTTTTAACAGTTATGCTTATTTGTTGGTAAAGTGTTTAGGGTTTTTATAGTCTGTTTGCTTGCTTCATATTTGCATAATATTTTAACAGTTGTGGTTATCTCCTTATATGTGTAGAGGTCATGACAAAATCAAAAGAAAAAGGTAAAGAATTGATGGCTGTACGGGAAGCTCGGCCATTAAATATTATTTTGCCTTCACAAAAGATGAGAATGAAACAGTCACCGAGAAAAAGAACAATGAAACCAAGTCCAACAAATCCGAAGGTTGCCTCTCCCCCTCAAAAGCAGACAACTCCAATGAAACTATCTGCTAAAAATGTCTGGAGTCCAAGTCCAACAAATCCATTGAAACAAAAGACGGTTGCCTCTCCCCTTCAAAAGCAATCAATGAAACAAAAGAAGGCTACCTCTCCCCCTCAAAAGCAGTCAACTCCAATGAAACCTTCTGCTGAAAATGTCCGGAGTCCAAGAAAGAGGACAAAATCAAATAAAGAACATGAAGAACATATGGATGAGCAGCGTCCGACAAAAAGAACAACAAGATCTGCCACACAAGATACGAGAAGTCCCCAGAAGAGGGGGATAAAGAGAAAGAAGATGAAGAAGAAGATGAAACGAAAGAAGAACAACAACAGAAGATTAATAAACAAACAACAAAGGCTGCCCATCCTAAATCCAGGTATAATTATGAGTCAATCTATCATAATATATGTGTTGCAACAGCAACAACCTACCTATATGTGGTTATGTATGATATGGTTGTGATTATGATCAATCTAAAAATTTAAACTTATCTAGGTCTCAAACTCAGAAATTGAAGTTAAAGCAAGTCCAACAGAAAAAGAAGATGGAGATGGAGAGAGTGAAAGTGATAAAAACAAAGAAAACAAAGGAAGAAGTGAAGAAACCGAAGAGAACAAGTGTAAGGATAGGAACAATGAAAAAGGACATTAAGAAAATAAAAAAACAAAAACAGAAAGAAAAAGTGGCATTAGAAGACGAGGAAGAAGAGGAAGAAGAAGCGTCAGAAGAAGAAGAAGAGGGGTCATCAGAAGAAGAAGAAGAGGGGCCTGAAAAAGAAGAGGAGTCATCATCATCATCAGAAGATGATGATAAAGAAGAAGATGAAGAGGATCAAAAAGAGTTGCAGAAAAAGTCTGCCCGCTCTAAATCCAAGTATGATTATCAGTCAATTTGTTTACTAAATGATTTGGTTAACTGTTGGCATTCTGGACTGTGTTGTATGCAAACAACTTCAATAGATGACCATAACTGTAGAATTATGTTGTCTGAATATTGATAAGAACACACAGATGTGGTTCACTTTTCAATTCTAGTATGTGTTGTATACCAATAACTTTAATAGATGACCATAACTGTCGAATTATATTTTCTGAATTTTGATAAGAACACAGATAGATGGGGTTAACTGTTGGCATTTTGGACTGTGTTGTATGCGAACAACTTTAATAGATGACCATAATTGTTTAATTATGTTGTCTGAATGTTGATAAGAACACATAGATGGGGTTCACTTTTCAATTCTAGTTTGTGTTGTATGCCAACAACTTTAATAGATGACAATAACTGTCGAATTTAGTTCTCTGCATGTTGATAAAAACACAGATACATGTGGTTAACTGTTGACATTCTGGACTGTGTTTTATGCCAACAACTTGAAAAGATGACCATAACTACCAAACTATGCCAACAACTTCAATA
The DNA here is from genome assembly GCA_025413875.1 of Rhododendron molle. Taxonomy (NCBI): domain Eukaryota; kingdom Viridiplantae; phylum Streptophyta; class Magnoliopsida; order Ericales; family Ericaceae; genus Rhododendron; species Rhododendron molle. The sequence goes on from CM046399.1 coordinate 11,367,227, forward strand.
GTAATCATTTATTTGATCCTATATGAATCCATACATATATCGACCAATAGTCTGAAAACTGAAACTCATGCAGGAAGTCTGTTGAGAAAAAGAAAGAAGCTGTGAAGATAATGAAGAAGGAAATGGAGAAATTTCAGTATAGGTAATATAATCTTTGCTTTTTCGCATACTTGAATTACTTGTTAGATAAGTTTTTGTATATTTAAATATTTTAAATTATACGTTATTTTGTTTGCAGGTCCAGCATGCTGTCTTTTCCCAAGCTTCTCAAAAATATAAAGTTCACAGAAACAAAAAAAAAAAAGAGATAAAAAAAATCACCTTTTAGTACTCTTATCTTGGCTATAGCGGATGCAGAGTGGGATGACTCATATTTTAAAAAAAGTGATCATGATGCTTTGAAACTTGTAGAACAATATGAAGGACAACGAGGGAGGTTCAAGCTAGGAGACAAATTGGTGAAAATAACGGCTAGAGAGTTTGGCCTTATATTTGGAATCAAATCTGGGCCCAATAGAATTGAACTGTCAACAAAACCCAGGATGTCAAAAATACCGTTTGCCTATGAAATTAGTGTGAAGAGGATAATGACAAATATTAGTCTGATAGAATTTTTCAGTACAAAAGTTATGGCGGGAGAAAGTGAAGAAGATGCGAAGGATGTAGCACGTGTGCTAACCCTCTATCTCATTTCAACGGTGTTTTTGCCAAGCATAGCATCGAGAATTAGTTGGAGTTACTATCCGTTTATTGAAGACATGGAGAAGTGCAGCTCCTATGTGTGGTCAACGTTTTTTTACAGAAGAGCTGATTAAACAGTTGAAGACCAATTTTATAACACCAACGGTTGCAGGTGGATGCATTGTGGGTCTCTTGGTAAAAACCTCTATCATTTTCTTATGTAAAATGTTTCCTATTTTGTATCTTAAACGAATTTGTATTTTCATTAAATACAGTACTGGTTGTGTGAACATACAACCTTAATACAACGAGCAAAACCAGATAATATGCCAAGGTTCATGAAGTGGAGGCTTTCTGATTTGACTAAAGCGCTGGTGACACTCGTTATGTTCTCTTGATGCGGAAAAGGCAAAATATAATTTATTGAATTCTGTAAAAGTTTATAAAGTTCACCAACATCAATGGATAATCATAACTGTAAAGGTGTATGCTCTGTATCTTCTTGTGAATTTTTGGAATGTTTGCTATACCAACAACCTCAATAGATATAGTTATCTATTATTTTGAGAAATTTTAGTCCAATTTTCTTAATTTCAGTTGGAGGAATTAGAGTTGGAATCAAATGATGAAGAGTAAGAGTTCGTTGGAGTTACTGAGAGTGATGAGGAGGAGAAAGACACAAATGAAGCTATGAAGACTGAGGATGTGGCGCATAACGACACAAATAGAGAGCAAAACTGAATAAAAATCCTTGAAGACGAAAATAAGAGATTGAGAGAAAAAAATGAGCAAAAGGATAAGACCATTTGTGAGCTTAATAAAAGGATTTTGGAGCTTGAAGATGAAACAGTTTCTGACTTTAGTTTCGAAGTAGAGATCTCTCATGTTGAGAGGAATTTCATAGCAAACGAGGTTAAGGACAAGGAAGTGGAGATTTGTGGAATACTCGTAGAAAATGAAATAATGGCTGACAAGCTTGAAAAAGCAGAGGAAAATTTAGACGACATGACAGCCCATTGTCTTACCTAACAAGTCAATGAGGGAAAAGAAGTAAAGCTCCCTGATGAACAAAGGAAAGATGAAGATGATGAGATCTTTCCCAACGAAGGTGCGTCCCTCTTCGACGAAATGGTCCCTGATGTACAAGTGGACAAGACAATTCATGAAACAATCCTTGATATTCTACAAGATCAAGACAAACCCAAAAAAAAAACCGGGAAGACCCCTTTATCTATGACAAACATGCTCAAAGTAGTTTACACAAGAGTGGAGAAAAGGGACTTGAGTTATATCTATCCTGAGGATGAGAAGAAGAAGAAGGGTACTGAGGATGAGAAGAAGAAGAAGGATACTGAAATGTGGAAAGCCGAAAATACAAAGTTGGGCCATAACCTGCCAGAAAAGGACATGAATTTGTTGAAACGCTTCCATCTTTTATATCAAGGAGATGAGATGTAAGTAAAAGGTCTAACTCTGATATTCTAAATTTGTGGTATTCCAACAACATCAGTAGATAACCATAGTTTTTTTTTGTATTTCATAGACAAAATGAACCTGTATGGGAAAACAACAAAACCAATGAAACTGTGACTCTAAAATTCATAATCAAACTTTTGCAAGAAGGAAATGTGGGGAATGAGGTAAAGAAAATTTGTATTATCATGTGCCAAACTATACTTTTTGCTGACCTTAATCTGTGACATGAAAAAATAAATTATGTAGGTGATTGATGGATATACTGACAGGCTGAAACACAGCAGGAACGTAAAGACCAAGATTGTGGAAACGTTGCGTACATCACATCCACTTGCTGGGTAATTATATCTCATTTTCCCACAAAAGTTATGTATTTTTGATGTGTAATAACTAAATATTTTCAACAGACATTGATCACATCGGCAAATGAGTCACTCAAACATCACTTTCATAAGAAGATTGCAGAACTGCAAGAGGAAATACAACAAAAGGGCAATGATTACTATAGATTAGTTGTTTTCCCCATTAACTCTTTTGGGAAAAAGACTTCCAAAAATATCAGTCCATACCATTGGCCAGTAGTCATTTATGATGTTGAAGCGGAGGAATGGAGGCATTACAACTTCTTCTGATCAAGAAGGAAAGTTGTTCCCTACCTTCAAGATGCCATCACAGTGGTACGAAATCTTGCACTTTATTCCATTTCGCATAATGCATGTTTGAAAGATAACAAACTGAAAAATAATATTTGTTTTTGAAACATAGAAAACCTGTGTAGAAGAGTTCATGAAGGAGCTGGAATTAAAGAAGAAAGATCTTCCGCAGTTCAAGCTCCTATCACAAGCACAACCCATCTTTAAAATTGGTGTTCCGATAAAATCAGTGGATGAAACCCCACAGCAGAATGAATCATCGTAAGCTTCCAGCAAAGTTGCTTTATCGTAAGCTCCGATCATCATTCTTTCCTCTCTTAACTTATTTTCCCTTGAATATATGCAGCGTTGATTGTGGCATATTTGTGTGTTACATCATTAAGCGATTGGTAAAGAAAGGGAGATACCACAAGCACTACGGCCACGTGATGTTGCAGAATTCAGAATACATATGGTTCGCAAATTTCTGAATGATGACCAAAGAACATGGACAAAAGATCTGTGGAAGGACAACCAATTGGCTAATGAGATGGAACAATAGACAAAATTCTGTAGAATGGTAGTGTTTTGTCTAACAAGAGGGTTAAATGTACATGTTTTGTTTGTGGAAGTACATATGGTTCGCAAATTCTGTAAAATGGTAGTGTTTTGTCTATGGAAGTACATATGGTTCGCAAATTACGGTACATATTTCTTGGTGTCCGGTGCAAAATTTTTGATCTGTTGGGAAGTAAAATTAGTCTTTGTAGAGGTTTTTTTTGGTGTCTGGTGCTAAATTGTTGATCTGTTGGGAAGTAAAACATTGGAATGTACTGTACATGTTTCTTGGTGTCTAATTCAAAATTGTTGATCTTTTGGGAAGTGAAATTATTCTTATGGTTAGCTTCAAACCAATTGGAGTATAATGACGCATTATTTGTTGGTTTATGGAATTACAATAACTGTGTAATTCTGGACAGTATGACAACAACATCAGTAGATGACCATAACTGTCAAAAATTATTTTCTGAATCTTGATAATAACACATATAGATGTGGTTAACTGTAAAATTCTGAATAGTGTTGTATGACAAATACATCAGTAGATGATCATAACTGTCAAAAATTAATCTGTGAATCTTGATAATAACACATAGAGAAAAAATTCTTTCCACCTTAGGTGGAAACCCTATGGTTTCCACCACACATTGCGGGTCCCGTTGTGTATTTTTTTCAGTAATCTGAACCGTTCAACTTGTAGGACCCGTATAGTAGTACATTCACACCAAAAATCATATTTATCGGATATCGATAGATATATTAAAAATTAAATCTTAGTTTAAAAAATAGACGGTTATGGATATTTTAACTTTAAACTTATCTACCGTCAATTTTTTTAAACCAAATTTCAATTTTTTTATACCTATCCAACTCCGATAAAGCTAGTAATTTTTAGTGAATATATACTATTTTGCGAACCCTACAAGATGAACGGTTCAGATTACTATAATATACGCACGGTGGGACTCACAATTAATGGTGGTGGAAAACCCCACTTTTCCACCTAAGGTGGATGGAAGTTACTCTCTAACACATATAGATGTGGTTAACTGTAAAATTCTGAATAGTGTTGTATGACAAATACATCAGTAGATGACCATAACTGTCAAAAAATGTTCTCTGAATCTTGATAAGAACACAGATAGATGTGGTTAACTGCGGAATTCTGGATAGTGTTGTATGACAAATACATCAGTTGATGACCATAACTGTCAAAAATTGTTTTCTGAATCTTGATAAGAACACAGATAAATGTGGTTAACTGCGAAATTTTGGGCTATGTTGTATCACAAGTACATCAGTAGATGATCATAACTGTCAAAAATTGTTCTCTGAATCTTGATAACTGTATAACAGACATGCATAGGTTATCAAATGATAATGCTATTTTATGTGTTGCCAACATAGCTGCAAAATATACTATGTTTATTTATCTCTAAAGGAAAGACAATACGTGTTCAATTTTATTAAAACTGACACATATGAATGGTTAGCTCTGAAACCTAAACATACTTTGTAAAAACAAAAAAAAAGAGAGAGATAACAGTTATCTCAGCCAACATTCAACCTTTCATTCAACGTCCAATGAATATGAATTAACAATATTCCTAACTTCCTTACAATGAATCAATCGCAAGCTTCCTTACATCTTTTCCTATTATGATTTCCTAACTTCTTCCACCTGCCACACCTTATTTGCCTCACCTTCTCACCCCTTGACCGGATTCTTACAACCTTGGGTATCCCACGTGGCCTCCTTGTCTTAGGAGGAAGAATAAGAGGAAGAATAACAGCAGAATTTTCGTCGGACACTTGTGCAACTCCAAGAGTAGAAATAGGAACATGATATATAGGACAATCGTAGGATAATCGGAAAGCATCAGCAGTGTATAATGGATCAATATAATTGGATACATCTATGCCATTCTTTTGAAGAGCTGTGAATGCATGCACACAAGGAAAACCATAGAACTGCCAACGACAACATGTGCATGTCTTGTTTCTTATGTCAACCACAACAACCGGTAATGAAGACACTTCAAAAACCTCATCACTTGATCCAAACACAGTCCATGTTCGTCTTTTATTAAAGAACTCTCTCAATTTCGCATCATATTCAGGACACAAAATACTGTTCAATTTTCTTGATAACTGTTTCCTTTCACACATTTGAGTCATGATTTGAACCCTGATCGTATCAACACACTTACTGGCAACTTACGAGCTTCAAGAATCCAGTTGTTAAAAGACTCCACAGCATTTGAGGTCATTTCCCTATATCGTTTACCTGGGAAATATGCATTTGCCCAATTATACAACGGAATGGAAACAACAAACTCTTTAGCTCTGTCTCCACCGACCTCAAACAATTCGTTTACACAGTTTTCAAAATCTAATACTGTAGGTGCAAGAGCACAATCATTGAAGAGACTCACTACTCGTTCCCGAAAACCATTAGGTGCTCTTTCTGACATCCTATCCTTCAAGTTATTTTTCAAATGCTGCAAATAATAGGAATGATATCCGTTTGAGAATACCTCTGGCACATGCTTCACAAGACCAGTATGGCGATCCGTTATAAAAGTAAGTTCACGAGCTGACAGAATAGATCTCAACTGCAACAAAAACCAATGTCAATTGTCGTCGGTTTCAGAATCAACAACACCATAAGCAACCGAAAACAAGCCTACACCACAAAAAACAATAGATAATAGTATCTTAGCAAAAACAGTCTCTGTATCTACCAGAATAAAGAAAGAGATAATGGTATCTCAATAAAAACAGTTTCTGTATCTACCAGAACAAAGCAATAGAGAATGTTATCTCAACAAAAACAGTCTCAGTATCTACCAGAATAAAGCAATAGATAATGCTTTCTCAGCCAATAATCACAAAACTAGAAAGAGATAACACTATCCCAGCCAATACAATTCATAAATAAAAGAGAGAGATAACTCTATCTCAGCATAAACATTCTCTGAATTTGAAAAAAAAAGGAAAAAACTGACCATTATCACCATTTTTCCCAACGGCTGCAAGCAAAGTTCCCTTATATCTCCGTAAAAAAAGTACCATCAAGACACAAAAAAGGCCGACAGTAGTTGAATCCTTTGATGCATGCATCAAATGCCACAAATAACCCTCGAAACCGATTATTTTCACAGCATTCAACGTCTACAACACTACCGGGATTTTTCTCCTTCGCAACCTCCGCATACAATTGAAGTTTGTTAAATGACGATGCATAATCATCTTGAGTATCATTGTTCGCCATCTCAACCCCCAATCACGTATGGTGATATCCGATTGTAGTACCGTATCGTTGCTTGAAGAATCTAACAGCATCTATAAACTTATACGACGCTTTTGAACGAACTTCATCAAGAATTTCTTCCGCAACAAGCTTTGAAGACATCCGAGAATTTTTTGAATTACAAATTGTAGCACCACATCTGTGTTCTTTTTCAGGCTCCTTAATGCAAAAAAAAAAAAAATTGATTTGTGCTTTGTTTGGATTGATATTTGAAATTTTTTTTGAAAAATAGTAGGGGTAATAAGTGGAGAGAGATAGAGAGAAAAATGTTGAAAGTAGGAGGAATCTAGGGGGAATCTAGTAGGTATTTTTTGAAAAATTCTTTTTAAGTTGTAAAGAGAACAAAGCATTGATTTGTCTAGAATTGCATGAACAAATCATTTACACCCATCTGCCTTAAAAGCACACTCAGCTGTCACTCTAGATTGATCATTCTTCAAATACTTAAACCTAAATCAAACTTCAATTGCATACTTACACAAAGATAACCTAAATTCCTTAACACCGTCTCTAAATTTTTGACCAACATGACTAATCAAATACGCTCAATCAGCAGAAAGTCTTTTTGTCTCATGATGAAGACAAAACTTTTCAAGAGGATCCTCAACAATTTCAGAATGCGAACTACTAGTTACTCCACCATTTCTATTGCTACAATTGCTTTCACCAATTTCAAAACGGCTACTAACTCTACAATTACCATTGAACAGATACCTCAACACAACGAGCACTATATGCAGCAGCTAAATCCATCATATTATGAAAATCATCATCATTCTCAAGGAGTATATTAAGATGATCACTAACAGAATACAATAACCTCATTGATACCAAACTATTCCACTTGTTAGAAATACTTCCAATAAGATCCTTAAATTGATAACCTTCTGTCACCTTAACAACAAGGCTATAGGATCCATATTTGCACAATAGAAGAACAGAAGAATCCATTTCAACTTCAAAATTAACAGTTCAGTCTGCAAGCAAATTACATTATATCAGAATTAACAAATTAGATACAAATATCTCAAAAAAAATAGTTTCAGTATCTACCAGAACAAAGAAATAGATAATGCTATCTCAGCAAATAAACAAAAATAGAAAGAGATAACAGTATCTCAGCAAATACAGTTCACAGTGATACACATATCTCAGCAACAATAATTTCTGTATCAATAATTTCTGTATCTACCAGAATAATCAAATCAAATCAAATACTGCGACAGAGAAGAACACGGCGAGAGGCAAAAATCAAATCAAATACTGCAACAGAGAAGAACACAGCGAGAGAGAAACATCACCACAAAGATCGCGATCAGGAAGAACTCGTGGAGATCGTGATCGTGAGCTGAGCTGTGATCGTAATAGGTGTACAGTTCGAAGATAGAGATCGTGATTGTGACCTATGATCTCGGGAAGAGAGAGAGAGAACTGAGCTGAGTTGTGATCGCGGGAAGAGAGAGAGAGAAGCACCAGCGAGCTCTTGATCGATATCCAGAATCGAGATCGTTGTCCAGAACGCGATAGAAGAGAGAGAGAGAGAGAGAGAGAGAGAGAGAGAGAGAAGCACCAACGAACAAAGTTCAAAAACAACGCAATATATAATACACGACAGTAAGAGCATTTTTGTCTACAAACGGACTGTACACCTAATAAATGTTACAGTAATGGACCTTCACCACTATTACACATTGGGTTAGACTAAACACCCCAAAAACACATTCAAAACGGACCCTAGCCCAATTTACCGAAATCTAAAACCAACCCAACCCAAAACACTCACCCAAATATAAAAACACTCACATAAATGTGACATGTCCCATGCATCATTAGGCAATTGGGGGATGATGGTGTGCGCTGCACCGTGTTGCGCACTTCTGAGCCGTCGGATCGTGCATCTGATAGCTCGGATCTCATCTCGGCAATGAATGACTCTTGATAGTTGGTTGCCGATATGAGATTCAAGCCGTCGGATGCACGATCTGACGAGTTGTATGGGAGTAGTTTTTATTCTCATGTAATTAAATTTCTTTTGGTTTTTTGAAACTAAATTTCTTTTGGTTGGCTCGTTGCTAACCATATGATTTTTTTAAAAGCAAATTTTTTATTTATTAATCTCTGAAATTGTTCAAAGATTAAGAGAATAATGAGAACGATAACAAAGTGCCTAGTTCAAGACCTAATTCCTTGATTGGCAAGACGCCAACCAAGGAAACACCCAAATGGACAGGTCCATAAAATGGATGGGAAAATGACGGCCGCCAAGAACAAACTAAGAACAATTGTTAATGCTGAAAATATCTTTGGCGGATATTAATTATCAAAACACGTCTTTGCCAGTCATTTTCTCAAAACGGATTGGGAAATCCTATAGCGTAAGGCCCTGTAAGGCACTCTATAGGGCGCACACAGGCCATCGATCTTGACAATAAATGATTGAGATATAATTTTTAATTATGACCGGTAAGAATCATTTATTACCGGGCATAATTGATTTTTGATGAGATCGACGCATGTGTACCGCCTTACACATGCACTACATGAGGGTGCACCATAGCACTCCCGGATCCCCATAAAACATATGGGACACAACTCAAACACCTAAAGCCCAAAAAGTCCAGATAACAAGGGATAAACCATGTCTTTCATTTTGCGTTCCTTTTTGGGTTCAGGGTTGGCATATGATTGTCGAGCATAAGATTGTCAACATTGTTATTGTTAGAAAATCAAAGCATAAAATATCGTAATCATATCTTGTTATGATATGATTATGATATTATATGATTCGCTTGATCTTTATTATTGTAATGGATTATGATTTGATTGTAATTAGGTTGATTTTATAAATAGGAATTTCATTGTACAATTTATTATTGAATTCAATACACAATTTCTCCCTTCTTTGTTTTATTTCAGTATGGTATCAGAGTTTGGTCATGATCCGGGACCTTTGGGTTATGGGCCCACCTTGTGATGCTTTCTCCCCATTTTGATGCCGTCCCCGTCCTTTTAATTTCTGTAAATACTAGTAATTACAATAAAAAATTAATTAAATTTCTTTTTTTACCGTTCAAAGGAAAAAAATAAGTGCACTCATTGAATATTGTCTTCCAAGCAGGAAGTCAAAAGAGATTCATATCATATCATAATAGGAGACCTAAGCCCGACCTCCACACCGAGCATAATGCCAAGATCTTCCTGCCTATTTGTCACGCCCTCGATTTTCAACATAATTATATACACCATTTCAATAAATAAACCTCACATACGGCCTATAAACCCAAAAAGAGCATTCCCACTTGTTTAAATTTACAAAACAAGTTTCCCAAATTCAGAGATATACAATGTTGGCACACCGGCCCCAAATTGAAAATTAAAGACAAGTTCTTGAGTTACATACGGTCTAGTCAAAAGAAATTTAATAGAAGATTTAGTCACATATTCATCTAATCAAAAGGAGACCGCTACAAGATGATTAAGTAACTAAAATGCGATTCGCTTCCAAAAAGTCTTCACATCTTAACACCCGGTGCATACACGCTATGGACCGGCATTTGAACCTGAAAAGAATGATTTTATTGAGCTACACTAGCCCAGTAGGAAATTCTCTAAAAAATCTACATGCAATGAGACGATAAACATGGATACGGCGAATCAATTTAGGTAACAAATTCAAACGATGCACATCAACACCCTTGGCAAGTATCATAGCAATACACACATATAGCCACACACACACACGTACACACACTCACACTTCCTCCAACCAATTTCCACCCCTTGCGATTTTGTATTACCACCCCTTGCGTCACAATATACTCCACGCCTTGCGATTTTGTGTTACCACCCCTTGCGTCACAATAAACTCCATTTTCACTTCATATCGACAATCACACTATCGTCATAGTCAACACCATAATCTCATTCTACACACATCGACACAATCTGCTACATCCCAAATGGCCAAGGACCATAGCATTCAAGACTACAAATTCCATATTCAAGAAATACACGATCCACAAGCCATAAAGCATTCCATTCGACCATTTACGACAAATAAACACTCGTATTCATGCATAATCACCACAAGACATGTAAAAGAAGAGAGAAATCCCTACCAAGATGGGTTTTGAGCAAAACTCTAAGTCTACCGAAAGCAATAAGCGAGAATCCTCCAAAGACAAGCCTCACCCGAGCTTAGGTACAAGATCTAGAGTAGATAAAGCCCAAAAACATCAACAACAAGTAAAGATCAACAATTAATCGAGAGGAGAGAGGGAAAAAATATGGGTGAGAGTCCAAGAAGTGAAAACATGAACACAAACTTACCCCTTGTTCTCCAAAATGCAAGATTCGAGTGATTTGAAGTTGGAAACCCGAGGATCTTGAAGATTTGCGGTTGAAATCGAGAGTTTTGGGTGAGATTGAGGTTAGGTAGGTGAGAGGAGGGTTTTCCAGGTCTGGTTCGTGAGTTTTGGGGTGAGAAATGACAAAAGGGGGGTATTTATAATGTCCCAAAAGCGTGCTGAAAAAGTGCAGAAAAACGCAGCAGGTATCGGTACTGGGAAAAAGGGGGTACCGGTACCAAAGCCTTCAAAGTGCCAATTTAAACATGCACTGGACAGTAGGTACCTGTACTGAGAAACGGCCAGTACCGGTACCAACAAGGCAGAAAAATGAAAAAATTACAACGGATTCCGGGACGAACCCAACTTGATACCAACACTTCCCAACATCAATATATCACCAAAACTAACATTTTACCATCCTTCAAGAGTCCAATACACACCAGAATACGTATCCCCGTACACCCCACAACATACGAGCGATTTTACTAACAATACAACTACTTTACGAAATAAACGATTTCCGAAATTTAATAAATTCACAAGTCTCCACACTATTACCCGAAATATTGCCATAGTCATAGATAAGGTTTGTTTGATAATTCAAATTCATTACTTAAACTGATTGAATTAAGTAACAAGTTATTAAGTATTTTTTATAATCACATTTAATATTACTTAAAAAATTAAGTGCCTCTCAAAATTAATGTAAGCTAAAAATTATTTAGCATTGAGCTACTTAATTCTGATTGAATTTATGAGTACTTGCATTCAACTCTGTCCTTCTCTACCACTACCCTCCAAACCGTCGCCACAATTATTGTCGTTACCACCACCACCATCTCCACCCCTCTGGCCGCCCCTACCACCAATATCACCACCACTGCTAGCACCACTATCACCATTACCATCACTCCCATTACCATCGCCACTCCACCACTACCACATAACACTACACTGCCACCATTACTACTACTACTACCATTCCAACTCCACCATCGCCAACGCTTCACCACCATCGCCCCGCCCACTACCACCACCACCACCACCACCCAATCACCACCACTCTTCCACCTATACCACCACCACCACTATTGTAGAGACCCGTACTTTTCGAAAATGATTTAAAGGTTTTATAAATGCTAGAATATTGAATAAAAGAGTAACTCTGTGAGTTTATTTGATTTGGGGCTTAAATGATAGGATTGAAACTTGATGTAGTGTTGGTGTGATAAAAAGATATAGTGGTATAAATAGGATGCGTGTGTGGTGTAGGAGATGATATTATCTCCTTGTATCTCTCTCCCTCACGTTCTCGCTCTCTCTCTCTACCGACCTCTCTTTCTCTCTTGCCTCCTCACACAAAACTCTACTCCATCTCTCAAATACTCCAAGAATCAACCACCCTCCGGCCACCCGATCGTGTCCTTGAGCTCGGAAACCCTTGGGTCAAGCTTGGGGTGATGCTTTGAAGTTTGTGGAGGTTAGAGCTCGTCCAAATCGCTTGGATCTTGGTAATCGTCGCGAGGTAGGGACTTCTTTACCTCTTTTATGTGTATGTATGTCGATTTGGTGCAAGGATCGTGCCTTGATCGTTTCCCTTTGGTACTTTGAAAGTCTGTCAAAACTGCAGAAAATCGCCTCCGAACTACGTGATATCGATACCTAAACATGGGGTATCGATACCCCTTCTTTTTCTGGAAATTTAGAGCTAGGTATCGATACCTAAACAAGGGGTATCGATACCCCTTCCCTCTTTGGACATTCTGCTTATCTTCTGGTTTTCAACCCAACTTCAAACGGCCATAACTTCTTCGTTCGGTGTCAGTTTCATGCAAACTTTATATCGAATCGAAGGTCTTAAAGTCAGCTTTCATTTGCCACTAGAATCACCTTAAGAATCTTATTACACAAAAAGTTATGATCATTTGAGTAGAGATGAGTCAGGCTACCGATGTCCATGGCTATTCCTAAGGTTGTTCTCGTTCCGTGTTATGACTCCCTATATAATTTGAACATGTTTAAGTCACTCTCAAGCATGATCGCTTTTGTTCTAATGACTTGTTATTTGATCTTGTCTCTTGACACTCATTAGGGTATGATTTTAGCGTCGTTGGGTAGAGAATGTACTGTAAGGTTGATAAAAGCACCGTGGGCTATAAGGGGTAATGTGGTGAGTGTTATGGGTAGACATGAGTTTGTCTAGTAATCAGATGGGTAGTATTATGATTCGAATCCTCGTGCTTAGTCGTGATGAACTCCCTAGGTTGCTTTGGCACCTATTTCATAAGATTCTTGTTTAGAACCTAGCGGGTGGTGTGTCGTGGAGTCATTTGTGGGTTCGGTGCGTGACACGGAATGCTTTGAAATGTTATTGATAAATCGATATGTGGATATGATGAGATCGTGTGACATATTGTATGAATGATATAGATTGGTTATATGTTGACCATGAGATCATTAAGGAATGCGAAATGGGAAACAAGAAATAGGATGATACCACGAACATAAAGAAAGTCACGGATCCACCGGATGGTGCGATGCCGGAATGAACATGGACGCACGGGGTCCCAAATACCCGGACAAGAATGAAAGATTTCTAATGGACGCACGAGGTCCCAAACGCCCGGACAAGAATGAAAGGTTTCTAATGGACGCACGGGGTCCTAAATGCCCGGACGAAAATGAAAAATTATAATGGACGCACGGGGTCCCAAATGCTCGGAATTGCATTGAAATGGAAAATTAAGTGACATGTTCGTATCGTTTAACTGGGAGATATATTCATTGTCATTAGCACCTTTAGGTTCGTCGTGCACATTTATTATTGCTCTCATATTACTGTTGATGCGTGATCATCACATATACTTACAGTTTGAGGCAGAATGGGTATCCATATGAGAATCTATTTTATTAATTTTGCATAGCGATAGATAAGTGATGCTTGAGGACAAGTGGTGATTTAATTAGAATGGTTCGAGTTGGTTCCTACCTCTAGTTGATGTGTGGGTTATTGATGATACTCTTATGAAATCTTGATTCCCCTTCTTTGTTGTTGAGTGCTCGTTCGTGGTGAAAGACTCTAAGGCATTCTTTTCTGATCTGTCTTTTGTCCTTGCTTTCCCGGTTCTCCGAAACCCTTTTTTTACTATCATTTCTGGTTTTGCGGGAATACGTGTATATGATATGCAATCTCTTCCTCGAGAATTAATTCGAAGTCATAGTCTAAATACGTCTCTAGAATTAAAGAGTATTCAGGCCATCCGTCCTCTCCCTCAACAAAAACCTCTTTTAGTTCTTGGCGTTGGATCAAAATATCTTGTAATCTGAGGGTTTGTTTTGTCTCTATCTCTTGTGATATTCTGTCGTATTCACCTATTCTGGATGCATGGTTCATTGCATTTTCATAAGATTGGTAAAGATTTTCCTACTGGGCTAGTGTAGCTCAACCTAATCTTTCTTTTCAGGTTCAAGTACCGGGCAATAGATTGCATGCATCATGTGCTTGACAGTGAAAGATTTTTGGAAGCTGACATCATTAGTTATTTCATCATCCTTGTAAAGATCAAATGTTGTCAAAGATGGTCTTGTAACTAATTACTCTTGAATTCTCTTTTGATTGAAACTTATAATATTCTAAACGTTTTCTTACTCGTATCTAAACTAATTTGGGCCATGGCGCCAAAGTTGTCTTTCATTAAACAGGTGGGGACTCTTTGGGTAATTTTAATGTTATGTGAGGATTCTTAATTGAAATAAATTATATAATTATGTTGAGAATCGATGGCATGACAACTAGCACAACCACCACCACAATTACTACTCCACCATCGCCACCACAATTACCACTACCATAAATACATGGTGACTACTAGTAAAATTAAAAGTGAAACACTATAGATAATGGAACTTAAATTATTTCATCATTTATTTTAATTGAGTGCTTCATATGTTTATCAAACAGTTTTTTAGCTTAAAAAATCCAACATTCATCTTTTAGTACTTAAATCTTCAGCTTTTAACTTCCAGTTTTATCAAACAGCAATCTTGAACTTAAACTGGTAGGACTGTGTTATCTGTCTCAGTCGATAATATAATTTATCCTAACATTATATAGCTCCTAAAAAAATTAATGGAGATGCTCAAAGTACTATATACAATTTTTCTATTTTCTAAACAACTAAGGAAAAAACAGTGCTTTTGTAAAAATAAAATGAAAAAAACTACAAAAAGAGGTAAACCTTGCAGTCTCATTCTCATAGTACCCTTTTTTTTAAAATTATTTTTATAATCTTGTTCTCGTAGTAATTGGAAATGACTTTTCAATTATGTTGTGACATCTTGGGTGACGCACCTTGCTCCTAAGCCATCATCTTTGAATTGGTTTCTTTCCAGTCAATGCATGTCTTTGTGTTTTCCCTCCCCCAAGAAATGTCACTATATGATACATCTAGATATATCCAAACTCCTAACCTCACGGTCCTCGTCTCACAATCTAGCTACATCAAAAGATTAACAATTCTTAACTTTCCATTCAACCGATATTGAATCCCATTCCCATATAATTTCTATAGTTTTAGCCATGGCCGGTGTAAAGCTTATAGGAGCCCGTCCAAGCCCATTCGTGATCCGGGTTGAAATTGCCCTCAAACTAAAATCGATCGACTATGAGTTTTGTGAAGAGATATATGGTTCCTTTAGCAAGCTTCTCCTGAAATCGAACCCCGTTCACAAAAAAATACCGGTTCTCATTCATGATGCCAAGGCTATTTGTGAGTCCCTCATCATTGTCCAATACATCGATGAGGTATGGGCGTCTGGTCACTCTATACTTCCTTCGGATCCGTATGATTGTGCCACTGCACGATTCTGGGCAGCGTATATCGATGAGAAGGTGTGAGTTTTTCGATTTGGTTGACATTCTTGAATTGAGGAGATTCTAATTTATTCATTTTATCACCCTCTAATTAAGCAGCAAATTGTATGTTTTCAATCTACCGAGCTATCGGCAAGACAATAGAATTCCAAATTACTATGAATTAATATGGGATTTCCTACGAAAAGATATGTAATTTTTGGATAAAAAATAAATTACTTTTGTGCGTAACTTTCTAGTACAATTGTGCACGCAAGTACTTTATTTTATAATCCAAAAATTGCACGTGTTTTTGTGGGATACACTTAAAAGGGGTCCGAGGGAGAGTATGATTTTTGTTTACCATATAGAAATATTACTGCCTTCTACATTCAAATGGTTGCAGTGTTTTTCATCCCTAAGTGAACTTCGGCTGGCGAAAGGAGAAATCGAGAAATTAGCAGCAGCAAATCGCCTTTTCGAAATGTTGGACTTGTTAGAAGAAGTCCTTGTCAATTGCAGTACTGAAGGGGGAAAAGGTTTCTTCGGTGGGGATAAAATTGGGTACCTTGATATAGCACTTGGGGGCTTCTTGGGCTGGCTGAAGGCGGTGGACAAGCTTGTTGGCGTGAAGCTGCTAGACGAAAAACGGACGCCGGAGTTGATGGGGTGGGCTGAGAGATTTATTGCAGATAATGCAGTGAAGGGTGTTATTCCAGAGACTGAGGAGCTTTTGGAATTCGCCAAGAAGTATCTGCCAAAAGCATAGGCATTTTATTGTCGAAATAATCGTTCTCAGAATTTCTCTATGTTTATCCTGTTCAAAAAGAAAAATTAAAAGAATTGCTGTATTTTTTTTTACTATGAATTTCCGAAGTACCAAAAAAAAAATGTTGGTTTTAATATATTATTCTGTCGAGGATATCTATCCAGGACAATTATCCCGGAGAAATGATTGAGCAATATGAGAATAAAGATTCACTAGTAGTGGTTCAACCGATAAACGAAGGAAACCCCAACGAACACCCGCAACAAGCGCATGTAGCTACTGCACAAATTCTCATAGCTCGCACAGGAGCTGTATTAAGCCATATTTACACACAAGCTAACCAAAAGTGCAGACCACTTAGCAAGCATGGGAGTGAAGCAAATATGGAGGACTTGATGGTTACGAAGGAACCACCGCAATCTATTTGGCATTTTGTCTTAGAAGATGTCCTAGGAATTGGCTGGTTCAGGGATTAGACTAGTCCACTTTTATTGTGTGTTTTATGTGTTGGAACAATTAATGGTTGTACTGAACTATCCTTTTTCGCTGTTTTGAATGTTTAATTTCAGAAGTACCAAAAAAGTACGTTGGTTTTAATAGATTACTAACTTTTGGCGGATTTGCTGGACTCGAATCTTTCATTTGATTTGGATGTGTTAGCTGTCTCCCTGTGTGTAATAAGTCTATGTAACAGCTGTATTAGTTGAACACGGTAGCTTTTACTCTTTATATTCAGTCATTAATGAATTTCTTACTGATTTCTCCAAAAAAAAAAGTTCGTTCAAGACTGTTTATTAAGTCGTCAAGCTTTACCTTTTCTCTGTTTTTTTTTTGGTAAATTTCTTTTCCATTGAAAATCAATACAAGCTCAAGGGAGAGTCCCTACATCCCAACACCAAAACAGAACCTGCCTAAACAAATACAACTTAAACAAACATACAAAGACTAGTCAAACAGGCCAGCTAGGCACAAGAAATTAAATACAATTGATGAGGGAATAATATGCCAAGCCAAAAAAAACAGCCAGGGTATTCTTGTCCGACTTCTTCACATGACGCTCTCTATGTGGCTCCATTCTGCTAACATTCTTATGTTTTAAATATTTATTTTTTGTTTTACGAGACAGGTCATTCTCTCACAATACATCTCATTTAATTCAAAAATAGGTACTTATTTGAAAAAATGGGACCGTAGGTGACTTTAGCAATGAGATCTGAGGAACTGAAAGTTTGTTTTTGAATAATCCTCCTATTACGTTCCAGAGACTGTTTGGTTTGTGGCCAAGGCTAAGCGATTTTTGGCCGACCGGCCTCAGCCCAACCGGTTCAGCTTCGCCCGGCCTTGCCTTGGCCATCCGGGATTCACTCGACCCCCCGCAGGCCAACTGGCCATGCGCCACCTGGTCGTGGACCATCCGGGGCTAGGCCTTCGGTTCTTGGCCACCCGGTAGTGCTTCTGGATCAAGTCCGGCCTTGGCCACTCGGCCCAGGCCCCAGGCCACACCCGACTTCTTGGGCACCCAGCTTCGACATGCTTGGGTTCAAGCAACCGGATTTGGTACACCCGTGCTCGGGCAACCGGTCCTGGCCACATCCGGCCTCGGCCATTTGGTTTTGGGCACACCCAATTTTAGGCAAATGGCGCCTTTTTTTCAACACGCCATGTACGTTGGAGAAATCTTTGCCCTCTACACATTTTGTAATGGAGTAAGTTGGTAAAATTTGTGATTCAATGATAGACAAACATCTACTTAACTAGACTATTATTTACTTCTTAATAAAATCTAAGTCAAACAAGAATTGGGCATTTCTTTATGGGTGCCTTTCATTATATTATTATGTTGTGACATCATGGGTTACGCATGCATGTATATTCTCCTACAAGCCGTCCCCTTGAATTCTTTTCCTTTCATTTAGTACTCCCTCTGTCTCAAAATATTTCATCGGTTCACAAAATGAGGACGTAAAAATAAAATATAATTTTTGCAAGAAAATGTTAAAATTTTTTTTTTCAACAATTTACTAGATATCGATGAGTTCTTTTAACTCATGAAAAAAGTTCGAAGTTTTTCTTAAAATAAAGGCATTGTTTTTGAGTCTTTGTTTTGCGAACCAACCAAACATTTTGGGACGGAGGTAGTAATATATTTCCGTTTCCCCTCCTCCAAGTCATATACACCTATATATAAACAATCACAGTCTTTAAAGTTTCTCTCAATCCAAATCAAAAGAATCCTTCATTCATAATTGTACTTTTGGCCATGGCCAGTGTAAAGCTTATAGGAGGGCGTCCAAGCCCGTTTGTGAACCGGGTTCAAATCGCCCTCAACTTAAAATCAATCGACTATGAGTTCCTACAAGAGAAGTTTGGTTCCAAGAGCGAGCTTCTCCTCAAATCGAACCCGATTCACAAGAAAATCCCGGTTCTTATTCATGAAGACAAGCCTATTTGCGAGTCCCTCATCATCGTTCAGTATATCGACGAGACATGGACGTCGGGTTCTTCTATTTTACCTTCTGATCCCTATGATCGTGCTACTGCACAATTCTGGGTGGCCTATATTGATGAGAAGGTACGGTTTTTTTCAATTTGACTAATGTGCTTAAAAGGGTATTCTCATACGTAAAGGAATCAAATGATAAAGTTTTTTTTGTATGATGAAGCATTATCGTTTGGAGAGTTGGACTACAATCGCATTATGAGAATAAATTATATACACCGTCGGTGTAAATATTTGTTTTCTCCAAATCAATTACATTGCGCTACGTTATCAAAACAGTGGTCCCAAAACAATTTAGTAGTAATGAAACTGTTATTTGGGCCCAAAATCTGCCTAAAAATATTGAGTCCTGTTTCTACTTGTCACTAAGCTAATGCAGTGATTCATTTCATTAACCTCCAATAAGTAGTCGACTTTCGAACACATCGTTTCTTTTCAAATTGTTGCAGTGTACACCCAACCTGAGGGCTCTTCGGGTGGCAAGAGGAGAAAAAGAGAAATCGGAAGCATCAAATCAGCTTTTTGAAATGTTGATCTTGTTAGAAGAAGTTCTTGTCAAGTTCAGTGAAGGGGGAAGAAAAGGTTTCTTTGGTGGCGACAAAATCGGGTACATTGACATAGCACTTGGGTGTTCCTTGGGGTGGCTGAAGGCGACGGAGAAGCTATTTGGCGTGAAGCTGCTCGACGCTGAAAAGACGCCGGAGCTAGTGGGGTGGGCCGAGAGGTTCTACGCAGATGATGCAGTGAAGGGTGTTATTCCAGAAATTGAGGAGCTTTTAGAATTTTCCAAGAATTTTATGCCAAAAGTCTAGTCTGCCAATCGACATGGTTGAAATTTCGGTTACTTGGGAAGTCTGGAATATAGGAAGCTTTTTATTGTGAAAGATGACCTTCTTCGTTCTATTGGTGTTTTCAATATCGTTCTACGTACTATGAATGAAAAGCATTGAAGTACGAGTTGAGTATAATTATTAACAACTGTGCCAAAAATAGCCTTTACTGGAGGTAACAAAAGCGTCGGTAAAGAGTGTTATTACCGGGGTTAATGGAAAACCGCCGCAAAAGGTAATTATTAATGGCGGTAATATGGAACCGCCGGTAATAATGGCGGTATGTAATTCAAATACTACTATTATTTTGTCATTGAAGCGCCAAATTGGATTCACAATAACCAATCTTCAAATAAAATACTCGTAATCAGACTCAGATTCAAATGCAATTTTAACAATTCAAATTCGCCTCGTAGAATTTGGAGGCGAGCTCACAGTGTTTTCTCAACTCTATGATGGGAATTCTACAGAACATCTCATGCTTGTTTAGACGTGGAGAATGAGGGAGATTTTTCCAACTCTTTTCCAACACTTGATTCATTAATGCGTGCCTTGATGAATCAAGTACAATGCTTGTTTACGTATTCCACATGCTTCTTTGAGCATCTAAGCATCAGTGTATGTATCTTCTTCTTGGGAGGCCGTTTCCGAATAAGATAGCTCTGCCATGTCTCACAAATCTTTCGAGTCAATTAATACTTTCATTGGAATACTCTAATTTCCATAGTTCCTTTATAAACGAGAAACTCGAGGCGTGTAAAAATTGCTTGGGTTGACTATTTTGTGGTCTAAGACTCTAATAGCCATAGACTAGGGATAAAAACATTTATTTTTTCCCGAGCAAAATTGCTAAAAATGGAAATTGCGTTTGAATGCGAGAAACTAAGTTTATAGGGACCAAAGTGAAAACATAGTAACTATTGTCAGTGAACGGAATAACTTGAAATGTACAAGGGCTTGACAGTTATTACACCTTTTATTGCTACTACAGTATATACTTGTTACCTTATTAGTGCTACTACTTATGCCTGGACTTGCCTTCGTAACTGAAGAGACGAATTAGATACCTTGATTTGCGTTGGGCTTTCCCGCGGGTTCTCTATAATCTTGGGAGAAAACTCTTTTTCAGATTACTCGCGGCGTCTTGAGGCGGCGCGTACAGCGTCACCACAGGATCGGATTGGTTCGTTCTTGCCGGCTCCGAATTCTTTAGAGACTGAGAGGACTCGGATTACCGCATCGAAAGAGTGAGCTTCGATCCCTTCTCTTTTTTCCGGAAGAAAAACCGGAGCGAGGTTAGGAAATTTTTACACTCTATAATAAGAACTTGTGTTTTTCTCCCTGTACTTCAGAAAATCTACTCTAGAATCACTTTTGGTGAATCACAAACATGATTTTTGGGATCGAGACAAATTAATCAAAGTACTAATCTTTACTGAGAATCAAACTCGAGATACATTTTAAAAAGAACTCTCAAATTCTCTCACTGATTTCTTCTCGCTTTCTCACTCTTCGCTTTCCCATGATTTATACAATACATAAATCATATATTTGTAAATGGAGCTTCTCACAGTGGATATGTTTTCATCATTTCTAAGCCATTTTGGCCCAGAAATGGAAAGCAGAAGCTGTGCCGTGCCATCCACTCTGGTACCCTGGCACCATGGGCGAAACTATCAAGGAGTGGATGTCGTGTAGCACGTGTCACCCTCGTTTCAAAAATGTAAAAAAAAAAAAAAAACGAAAACAATAAACATCTCAATATATAAAAAATCTACACATAAGTGTACTTTGGCTGTGTGGTTAATGCGTGTTCCATGTGCAAGGAACTTTTCCACCAGAGTTCAAATTTCTCTGGCACCATTTTTCCTGTTTAATTTCATAGCTCTCTCTCTCTCTCTCTCTCTCATTTTAATTTTTTGCATAAAATCCCATAAGGTTCGTAATTTTTCTCCACTAATTGGAGAGGGCGTAACCCATTTGGTTATTAAATTATTTTTCACAAGTTCTAGCATTTTTATAGCATGTTTCTTTACATACGAACTATGGTGGATGTGAATAGAGACAAATAAAATGAATTCACAAACATGTCGAGAATACTTTACGGTGCCACCCGTATCCGAATCCTTGTTTCGCCCCGCCTGGCAAACCATCTGAGGTGAAAATTAGCCATAAAGGTAGCCGAAGGTAACTTGTTGAGAGCATCTCCGGCCCATCTCTCACTCTTTCTCTATTTTCGAGATCCAAAAATATATATCTTGCTCAAAAAGCAAGTTCGGATAATTTGACTATTCACAAGTCTGACCCCAATTCGCCATTTTCATCTCCAAAATTTCCGTCAAAAATTTTTCCCTAATTAATTCTTTCTTACTCTCTCCGTCATTTGATTTTTTAAACTATTACTAGCAATTTTCTTTTCCGACCCACTGTTTCAATAATGACCTCCCATATGGTTCGAGAAACATATGATCGATGTTATTTCAACACAACGGAATTGGGAAGATTCGATTTCAAGACACGTGTGCCGAAGCCAATGATTTTTTCCGGTAGAGCAAATCAGAAAGAGATGGATACCAAGCTACTTATAATTATTGATAATTATTCATATATAGCTACTTATAATCTTAATAATTTTGGTTTGGTTTGATAAAAAATTGGTTATTTTGCATTCTCATTTCTCAATTCTCTTTCATGTATAATAAATAAATACTACGTGATTGTTGTTGAAGTAGTCTAAACCAAAAAAAAAAAAAAAAAATTGATTGATATACTTCAACTGCATTAGACTATAATCATTTTAATGTAGAAATGTTACGTATTAGAAAGCAAAAACTTTATGATATAATAAGTATACGTTTTGATAAAAATTACTCCTATTTGTCTACTAATTAAGCCGGCTCCCGGATCAAAATCTTGGTTCCGCCACTGCTAGTTTTGAAAGGGAGACCTCAAGTGGACCTGAGATAGAGACTCAATAACTGGTAAGTCTGCAAAGAGGAAGAAAACCACCATTATGCAAGATACACACCCACTTGCAGGCACACGAAAGTGAAGATATAAATTAGGCCTAGGCCTAATACTGCAAGCTGGTACTTAAGAAATCACAAGCACAATTCAATGACGAGAGGCTCGAGCAGTAATCCTGAAGTGCTTAAAAGTTAAAAAGCACTAAAAAAAGATGCTTAAAAAAGACAAATCGCGGCAAAAATCTGAGAGCACAACAATCCCAAAACAAAAACTATTAAGAAAACGAATGAACAAAAAAGATTACATAACTTAAGGAAACCTTTACAACTTTTTCTACTTCCAATGAAGCCTTCTCAAGAATGAAAATAGCGCCATTCTTGGTCCCCTGATCAAATGGTTGAATTGGAATGCCTGCAAGTTCATGTGGTTTTCTTAGAAGTCAGGCGAAGATATTCTTAAAAGTCAGGCGGAGATATATATGTTGAAGATTTAGCTGAGTTGGGAATTCGAGATGAAGGATCTTGGGGAGGCACGTAAGATCTTGTGGATGGAGATAACTCGGGACAGGGTGTCGTTTACCAAACTTAGCAGCAATATCTGAGACTTAAGCGGTTCAATATAGATGGTAGCTCGAAACCGGTGAGCGTATCATTGGCTTCCCATTTTAAGCTTAGTGCTTCACTATCTCCCACTACAGATGAGGAAAGAAAATACATGGTGACCGTTCCTTATGCAACCTTGGTTGGAAGTCTAAAGTACGCCATGGTTTGCACGAGGCCTAATTTTGCTCAAGTCGTCAGTATGGTTAGTCATTACATGCACGATCCTGGTAAGGTGCATTGGCAAGCGGCTAAGTGGATTTTGTGGTTTATTCAGGGGACCGTGAATTTGGATTTGAAGTTCTAGAGGTGCGCATCAGTTGTGATCTGATTTCTGATTTTGTGGACTCAGATATGCGGGTGTTTGGATAAGTGTTGTTCAACAACTGGGTATGTATTTACCATGGTGGGCCGGATAATACGCGATGTACTTTAGTTGGCGGTTGCACTGTCCACTACTAAGGCCGAATATATGGCTGTGACTGAAGCCATAAAGGAGGTGATCTGGTTGCATGAGTTGATGGTTGATTTGGGCGTTGGGCAAGATCATGCCGTCGTTCATTATGATAGTTAGAGTGCAATTCATCTTGCAAAGAATCAGGTTCATCATGCTTGAACCAAACATATTGATGTCCGCTTTCAGTTTGTTCATGAGATCATTGATGATGGGGATATTATGTTGGAGAAGATTGGTACTGTTGGTCCAAATAGCAACCCAAGAGGGGGGGTGAATTGGGTATCTCAAACTTTAACGCGGAATTTTAAAAAACTAATTGCAATCTATTCAACTACAATTCCAATTTCAATGATATACTATTCTACTCATGCAATTAATATTGATATGCAAAATGGAAAGTAAAGAGAGTAGGGAAGAGAGAATCGAACGCAAGGATTTATAGTGGTTCGGTTCTCAACTTCACGGTCTAGTCCACTCCCCAAGTGTCCAACTCGGGATTTGCTGCTCTATCTCCAATAGTTACAATCCTTCTAGCTTCGCGGGTGCTAGACAACCTTTACAACGAGTAATCTATCCCCAATCACTCCAACTATTTTTGATTCCGGTGTTAGTAACACCTAACTCAACTAGTTATGACTCCGGTGCTAGTAACACCTAACTCTCAAGTGATTTTCTCTCCAAAACCACTCATAAAAAGATTAACTCTCACAAGAGTATGAATAGGGGTGTACAATCCCTTTTACAATGAATATCAACTCACAAATAACACTCTCTCTAAGTGTGGATAAAACCAATTTAGCTCACGATTAATTTCTTCTTTGCAATAAGCTCTTTTCTTCAATCCCTCGGTCTATTTTTGTGCATGCCTCTTCTCTTCATTATATGCTTGAAAATATAACCGTTGGAGAATAATCTTGTAGCACAAATCTTGCCTTTCCAACTCTTTCCAGTTTCTTCTTTGATTTGACTTGAATGAAGCTCCTTCCAAAATGCAATTTGTCTTCTTCTTACCCATCTTCAACATTCTATAGTGAAGCACCACTAGCCGTTGAAAGGATTGGCTCCAATCTTCTAGTCAACAAAAATGTAGCCTATCAATATCTTGCTCCCATTTCTTTTCTGCAGTACTAGCCGTTAGAACCCATATACGTAGCCATATTCTATTTGACTTGTTCCCATCATTTAGCCGTTAGAGATAATTAAGCTAGCTCCCAAGTAATCTTCAATCTTCCTCCTTGATTATCATTTGCTTTCTATAAAATCCCTTGTAGCCAATTAAAAATTAGGAGAAGATTTGTCCTTAATCTTCTTCCTTTCAATTTATCTTGACCGTTGAAGATAGTGATTTGGTGTAGCAATCTTTTCATGTGCACTTCAACCAAATCCTACAAAATAAACATTAAGGTATTCCAAATATTACAATTTATATTTCTTTTCAATAAAATATATTTTGTTATCATCAAAATCAATAAGGTATTCCATAGAAACCTTTGAGCTAACAGGTACTGTTGACAATCCAGTTGATATGATAACTAAGGTTGTTACTGGGGTCAAGTTCCAGCATTGTGTGGACTTGATCCATATGCAACAAATCTAAGCACCTTCGGGTGCATGTGCCGTTGAGCGCAGCGATGGCAGTTAGAGCACGATTCGATTGGGTAATCTGGTTCTGATTTTCTGGTTGTTGCATGGTTGTTTTTGGTTTAGCAATATCTCACCAAGGTGGAGATTTGAAGTGTTTTAGCTCAAGTTTGAAGCTGTTTTAGAGCTACCTTAAGCTGTTTGAATTTTCTACCAGGGCCCAGGCAGAAGTCTTCTGACCAGGAAGCCCATGCTGCCTAAAGTCTCTGAAGTTTCTATCTGGGCGGTCGGGCGTGGAACATATTAGTAGTTAAGCTGTTTTTAGGGACTTATTGTATTGCATTCAAAGCAGTTTTTTCTGTGAGATGCAAGAGAGGAACTTTGAGCGATCTCATCTGTAGCCCTTTGGGCATCCATTTTCTTTCTTATAGTGAAACTCTCAAAGAGAAGAACTTTGAAAGATCTCATCTATAGCTCTTTGGGCATCTTGCCCACAGAGTAAGTATTAATTACCGAAACACGTATATTTGTGTGTTCTCTCTCTCTCTCTCTCCTCTGTGTGGTTTGTTTAATTACATAACAATAAGCACGTCCGTTTTCTGTGTTTTTTAACGCTTCTGCACAACATCCTTGCAGAGAACTTTCAATGGACAATGCAAAAAAAAAAAAAAAAAAAAATTCAATGCCTTCAAGACTTCGAATGCACCTGTTACATGTCTCCCCGTAGACTAGAATTGTCGACATACTCAAGACAGTGTTTTACCATCGACATACTCGTTTCGGCTTTTCTAGTGTAATTTGAAGTTTATCTACTTACAAAATTTATGCGCAAGAGCAGACGACTTAAGCTAATTAAAAACTTATATACCATCATCAAATGAAGGAGACAACTCAACGCCCATTTTATGGAACATAGCATCATGTGGATAGATTCCCCCTATGCTTTAAGCAATGAAGGAGTCTAGCATGACAACCACTTATGAGTTATTATAAAATCCGTACATTACGATAGAGTTGTTTTTTTCAATTCAACTGAGTTGTCAAAATCCACCAACCACTTGTGATCTCACCCTCTAGATTGCAAACGCTCTGCTCTCATTTAGAAGTTAGATAAGGGCTCTCAGTCCTTTAACATGAGACATCGACAAGTCCTGGCACGTTCGCATTTCACACCTCATGCCTTGCAGATTTTCGCTTTGCACGAAAAGTGGTAAACCCAAAGCAATGTGCCGAAGAAAACTTCTTTTTTTTTTTTCTTCAAAAACTCCACGAATACTATGGACACAAGTTTTGTTTGGAGTTGTTTGATGTATGTGAAACCACGTGCATCGAACAACTATGGACACAATTGTGTCCGAAGTCGTGTTTTGAAGTTTTGTTCGAAAAAGCATTGTGCTTTTCCTTCTGCCCAATTTCAGAAAAGAACAAATGCTCTATTCTTTACTTGAAAGTCGTTTTTCCCCAATTTCAGAAAAGAAGAAATGAGATGCTCTATTCTTTACTTGAAATCCGTCTCTCAAGTGTTCTTTACTTGGTTCAACAGGTCTTTGTCGCACATTATGCTTTGTTTGGACCTTTTGGAAGATAAGGGAGATTTTAAAATTTCCCTCCTCTCCTGTTTGGATTTTCCATAAACAATGACGGAAAAATAACAAAATGAATTCGACTTTCCTTCTAGTTTCTCTCCAATTTTCCTCCCATTTTCTCTCTTAATTATTCTCTCTTCCTTTCTTTTCCTTTCCACAAGTTGCAAACAGAGTCCATAGCAATGCTGGAATTTACCGAAAGATTGTTGATTCCAGAGACTGAGTAAAATGTAGTGAACTCCAACTCACCACAGCAGTGCCGGGGATCCGTAGCCTCTCTGACTAATTAAGAGGCAAATAATCAGGGAAGAAAAAAAAAAATTCAATGGCGGAAGCTGATTTCAACGCTCCTTTACAAAGTCTTGGTGAATGGCTGGCTGAAGGAGCAAATCTAGTGACGGGAGAGAAGAAGTTGCAGTTGGAATGGCTGGAAGAAGAATTGGTTTTAATTTATGCTTTTCTAGACCATGTCGAAAACGTAGAAAGACTAGGTCACGCGGAGGCAGCTGTGGGTACGTAAAGCGATAAGTGATATCGCTACACGAGCACAGCAAGTCTTCGACACCTTCATTCAAAAGTCACTGAGAGAAAGAAGAAGAGGTGGTCTGAAGCGATGCGTTCTTGTTTGCAAAACGTGGAAGGATAAATATAAAATAGCGAGGAAAACGAGAATGATAAAACTTGGAATCTCGGATCTCTTCCGGATAATTGAACTGCATCCGGTTGGTGAGGGGAAAGAAGAATCTTTATGAGAATCCGGTGATGAAGTTCAAGGAAGAGAGAATGTTGGAGTTTTGATTGATCAGTGCCCGGTGAGAAAAACCTTTGGTTTGTCTTTGGATTCAGTTTCCAGTACAGGTCGAAAGGAAAGTTTGATGAAGAAATATGGAACATTCAAAGTTATGTTAGCCATATGGAAGCAGCCGCGCAAGAGCAACTAAGTGCAAGGGACATAGTTTTGATGGCCCAAATGAGGGAAATCATAAGCTTTGCAGGAGCTGCTGTTAACCAGAGAAGACGGCTCTCTAAGACGGAGCAAGTAGGGGTTCTGATTGAGGGTCTCCGAGAAAGAATGGATGCTTATTATAGCCGGAATGCCAACTTGATTATGATCTCGAGCAGATAGCCTCGACTTCTACCGGGAAAGGAAGTTGGAACATTGGATGCCAAAGTTAATAGTCAAAAGAGATCTGGAAATGATGCACGCATTGTTTGAAGATGTTGGACCAGTGGAAGAACTGAATGGAAAAACAAGGGTTTGGGTGGGGGAAGTAATGGGTGGGGGAAGTAATGGGTGTTGCTCAAAACATAGATTCTGTCCTTCCCAACGATGATAACATTAGTCCCTCTTCAATCTTTGACCTGAAAAGTCGATCAAAATTTGAGAAACAGGTCAATCAGATTCTCGATCGGATTCAGAACCTATCTAGAAGAAGGAAATTGTACAGAATCAATCTAACCACGAGAAGACCACAAGATCCAAGTCCTGATGAGGAAGCACCGCCATTGCCACCGATCTACTCCGCTAATCTCGAGTCGGATGATTGTATGCATGCCATCATGGATTGGATTCTTGCGGATGATGAACATCAGCGCATTGTTTCAATTGTGGTGTAAAAGGCACGGGTAAGTCCACCCTTGCTCGATTAGTTTATAACAATCAGACTGTACAAAATCATTTCGTTTATGGTGTTTGGGTGGATCTATGTCAAAGTTGTCAAACACGCATAGACGAACTACAGGGACGTAAAGTAAACTATAGAGAAGAAATTGAGATAATTGAAACTAGTGGGACGAAATTAAGACAATCGTAAAACTAGAGGAACGAAACCAAAAATTTGCCCAACCAAAAATCTTGTTGATAGAATATTGCCTTATATATTTGGCATAACACATTTATTTTGAGAAAAATGAGTTTTGATCCATTATTATTATTGTAATATTTTTCAAAACTCATCTTCCTCGTGATAAATTTGTTTCGAAAGTAGATTAAACGATATCCAAATACGCCTTATTATTGGTATGACATCTGATAAAGCTGCAAATAAACGGAGTCGTTTGCAAGTTGTTTGAGGCTGGGGTCAGTAAGGACTCATTTGAGCTCGATTTATTTGCTAAACGAACCAAATCCAAGTCTCATTTTTAGGCTCGTTCCATAAACAAATTAAGCCCAAACATAGATTATTCTGTTTGATTAGGTTCAGGAACCATCTGAGATCAAATGTAAATACTAATCTTCTTGAGAATTCATAGATAATATTTAGTATATATGCATTGTTATAGAGATACCATATCAGGTTTTTGTTGATTTGATGGATTTTATTTTATTTAATTACTTTTGTAGGTGCGGTCAAAATTATTAATCTTTGACCAGAGGAGACTGTTTGACCCTCCAATTAGCAGTGGACACGTGACAATGGGGCCCGCGCGGAGAGGAAGCCTTGGTCAAAACTTGATTTAAAGAAGAATAGTTGACCATCCAATGGAAAGAGAACACGTGTGCAAAGACTGAAGGATACACCCCCGGAGGATGCCTGCGGAAAGAACGACCCCGCGGAGATCCGCTCACTCCGCAGAAAAGATGAAGTGAGGATAGTCTTGTCAATGGAGAGCTAAGGTCCTGCGAGTTATCAAGATCTCACAACTTTGAGAAGATCCTATTGGAGAGTCCCCGGAGTTTTGGCCAGGCCAAAAGGCAAGGCCTGGGAAAGACTCCGCGATGGAAACACGATCGCCGCAATCGCAACCTTGCTCCCGCGAGAATTGGGGGATTTCTTGTGGTTTGGTGGCTTGGGATGGAGGATGCGCCGCGGAAAAATCGAGCTCTCCCGCGGAAAAGTTCTCGCGAGAAGACGAGTTTTTTCCAAGGCCTGGAGGTACAGCAGGGACACGTGTTGGGGTCTCATAGGGGCACCGTCCTGGGCCTGACTGATAGGCGCGTAAATGTTCACATACGTGCTCCCTAATTATCCTTGCTAAGTCCTATAATATAGTTACTTGGAGCTTAATGCTTGATTTTTTTTGTGTTTTAAGTGTTTGGAGGCTTATCATTCTAATTTAGCTTTATTATTATAAAATTGGGTTAACCAGTCAACTCCAGTGGGGTGATTTATGGCCTACTAGGTCAGCACGTGGATTTGGGCTTGCAAGCAAACATAAGTCGGCTGGCCTAAGAAAAGAAAAGTAAAAGAATTGGCCCATGCCAATTCTCGGCAGTGGGAATGGCCCACAGCTCTGTAGGTTTAATATTTGAGAGGCCACGCAAGCACGGGGAAGGATTTGGAAGTCAGCTACAGCAGCCTATAAAAGGAGGCTACACACGACAGCAGAGGACACGCACGACAGTGGAGAAAACGAAAGAGGACTGCGTGCATCGAGCAGAGGATTTTCGAAGCATGTTGTGCTGCATATCACGAAAAACAGAAGCAATATTGCGATGAGTTCCACCCCGACGTCCGGCTAAACCCTCCTATTCTAGAGTATAGATGAAGCTCGAACTCCTAGTAATAATGTTTATATTTTGATTTAGTTTTTTATTATTCGAATCGTGGTTGTGTGACATAAAGATTTATTTGCGGTATTAATTTTTCCAATCACATCTTGTGTATGAATTCCTAGGTTCCATGCACGTTCATACAACGGTTCTTAATTGTTTGTGATATTGAGTAAGATGAGTTATGCTCCGTAAGACGCGCCGTGCTAGTAGACGATCTGTGCCATAGAGACGGATCGTACTAGTAAGACGGTTCGTGCTAGGCGGAGATACCTCATGCTATTCGGTGATTCATAGAAATCTTTTGGTGATACCGTGAGGGCCCTCGAACCCTAATGATATCTGGATTGATTCGAATAATAGACCTTTATCATCGTATAGAAATTGTTACAATGAGTCGAGTGGATTCGAAACCCTAGATCTTTTCTCCCATAAATTCCCATTACTTTTAATTGCTTTACATTAATTTATTTTGCATAATTTAGGAAATCAAACAATCAAATTCTTTTTCGAATTAAGTTAGAAATTAATTAGAACAACTGCAATTTAGCCTTCGTAATCCCTGAGGACAATACACGGAGTACTTACCACTATCTTTTTTTGTAGTAGTAATTATTCTATTTTATTAATTATTTTTGATATGGAAACGACACGATCAAATTTTGGCGCCGTTGCCGGTGATTACAAGCATAGTTGCATTGTTTTAGTTGATTTTTATTTTTATTTTTAGATTAGGTATTTTTAGTTTTCTTTTATTATTATTCCTCATCTTTGTTAGATTGCATTCTTTCTTTGCTAGCATTTTATTGTGTCAGGCACACGAATCGAGAAACTGTAGCGCAGAGGAGCAAGAAATAAGCGGCAACATTACAACTTAACAGTGCACTTCAATTGGATTTTCCTAGCGCTGTGAGTTTTCTTATTTTTCTGAGTTTTAATGTTTTGCTTGTTTGTTTTTATTTTTATTTGAGTTAGGGACATTTTGCATTGTATGTTTGGTCGTCGATCACTGGACCCTGTACTTGATAATTTTGACCCAGAGATCAAACGGACCTTTAGAGCTAATCGAGCAGCGTCTCGTAACCCTTGGCCTTCACCCACTTCACTTGTTATAATGACTGAAAGAATAGAGGCTGAGGATCCACCTGCGATCGGGGAGGACTTTCTCCCATTTGCCTACACCTCACCATCGGGCATAACATTGCCTGCCACTGCCTCAACCCAATTTGAAATCAAGTCCAGTTTGTTACAAACACTCCCATCATTCTATGGACTTGATAACGAGGACCCATATCGGCATTTAGGGGACTTTGAAGAGACTTGCTCCACTGTTAAAATTCAGCACTTCACAGATAATGCCCTTAGGTTGAAGTTATTCCCATTCTCGCTTAAAGATAAAGCCAAATACTAGCTTAATACTTTGACACCGAATAGCATCACCTTTTGGGATCAAATGAAAAATGAATTTTTGAAAAAGTACTTTTCCATAGGCAAGACAAAAGAAATTCGCCAATAACTCACTAGTTTCTATTAAAAAGAAGGCGAACAATTTCATCAAGCATGGGAGAGACTTAATGATATCATTAGGAGTTGTCCACACCACCAAGTTCCTAAATGGCAATTAGTCCAATGTTTCTACGATGGACTATGCTAACAACATCAATATATGGTGGATGCCTCATGTGGAGGCACATTTATGCTTAAGAATGAGAATCAGGGATGGGACTTGTTTGGGCAGTTAGCAGAGAATTCACGGCACCGAGCCGTATCATCCCGCACAAATAGGACAACTTCTACCTCTTCAAAACAGAGTGGCATTTTTGAGGTGGGCCATTCTGACGATCTTTCTTATAAGGTAGATGCATTGACCCGCAAGCTTGACACTCTCTTATCTTTGGGTCATGGTCCATCACATTCTTCACCTCCTGCTGCTGTTGCAGAGGTTTGTCAGTTGTGCTCCAGTCCATGCCATCAAATAAATGAGTGCCACATGGCATCTCAATTTCCAGAATTTCTTCAAGAGCACGTGAACTCGGCCCAGGGGTTTGGTAGGCCAGTTAATGACCCATATTCTCATACTTACAACCCCGGCTGGAAGAAGCATCCCAACTTTGGATGGCGACAGCCAGACCAAGGACAATCATTTGCCCAACCTATGAGGCCTTCATTTCCTAATACTTCCAACACCCAGGCCTATTGTCCACCAACTGCACCACCCCAGTACCAACAACCTCTTGCCCCTCCTGCGTCCTCCCAAAGGACACCAAATTTTGAGGAGCAAATGTTGAAGGCCATGGCTGAAATGAGAGCCGATTGCCAGCAAATGAAAGCTGACTCCCACTCTCAATCCATTGCCAAGATGGAAACCCAAATGGGTCAGCTAGCTAATGCTCTTAACCGCGGGGATGAGGGTAGATTACCGAGTCAGCCAATGGCTAACCCACGAGGGATGCACCACATTGACAATTCACAAGGTCACGAACAAGCGAAATTAGTTGTCACCCTCAGAAATGGGAGAGAAGTAGAGACCCGACCGGAGGAGGTCAAAGCGAAGGAGACAGTGTCTCCACCTGTCACTGAGAGGTCTAAGGTTGATAAGCGGTCTAAGGAGAAAGAGACCGATCCAGTGTCCACAGTTGTTCCGGGGTCATCTGAGACCCCAGCTTATATTCCTAAGGCACCTTTCCCGATTTGTCTGAATGCACCTTCACCTTTTCGCAAGAAAGGAGTATCCACTGATAATATCATGGAGGTGTTTAAGCAATGAACATCCCATTGCTCGATGCCATTGAGCAGATCCCTTCTTATGCCAAGTTCCTCAAGGACTTGTGCACTCACAAGCGGAAGGCTCGAGCCAAGTTTTTAGAACCCATCCCCATTCCTCACCAAGTTAGCTCTGTTCTTCAATCTAACACTGCCCCTAAGCTTGCTGATCCTGGTGTGCCCACAATCTCTTGTGTCATAGGCAATCACTTCATTAGTAAGGCACTCTTAGATTTAGGGGCAAGTGTCAATCTTTTACCATACTCTGTGTATGAGGAGTTCGGGCTTGGTGAGTTGAAGCCCACATCGGTTACCCTGCAGTTGGCCGATCGTTCTGTGAAAGCCCCACGGGGCATGTTAGAGGATGTCCTTGTCAAGGTGAACAATTTCTACTTTCCTACTGATTTCATTGTCCTTGACACAGAGCCAGTCCACCCCGCAGCCCTTAAATCTCAAACGCCTGTCATCTTGGGTCGTCCCTTTCTAGCCACGGTCAATGCACAGATTTTTGTGAGGAGTGGAGTGATGGAGGTATCATTCGGCAATATGAAACTGAGTCTAAATATGTATTCAACCGTTCGACAGCCTCATGAGGAGGAAGACTGCTTTGCAGTCGATGACGTTCACGAGTGAGTAAAAGAGGCGATGCTGTACATTTTGGCTAATGATCCTCTTGAGGCATGTCTTGCCCATTTTGGCTATGATGAGTTCGATATTGACCAATCCATTGCTGAGGTCAATTCTTTGTTAGACCTAGCACCTTGTATGGCCAAACTTACCTGGCAAACTCCTTTTGAGCCTTTACCTGCTTTATCTAGCACTTCAGCTCTTCCCTCCATAGAAGCCCCACCAAAGCTTGAGTTAAAGCCTCTCCCGGCTTCTCTGAAGTAGGTTTTTCTTGGCCACGATGACACCTTGCCCGTGATCATTGCCTCTGACCTCTCTTCCGAGCAAGAGGGTCAATTACTTGAGGTGCTTAAAGAGCACAAGGGCGCGATAGGGTGGTCAGTGGCTGCCCTCAAGGGTATAGATCCCTCCGTTTGCATGCACCGCATTCATTGCGAGGAAAATGCAAAACCATCCAGAGAGATGCAAAGGAGGTTGAACCCTAACATGAAGGAAGTCGTTATGAAGGAGGTGGTCAAATTGCTGGATGCGGGTATCATATACCCCATCTCTGATAGCAAATGGGTGAGTCCCACTCAAGTAGTGCCCAAGAAGTCAGGCATTACTGTAGTTGAGAATGATAAGGGTGAGCTTGTGCCCACATGCATGACGACTGGTTGGCGTGTGTGTATTGATTATAGAAAGCTCAATTCCATGACTAGGAAAGATCATTTTCCACTTCTATTTATTGATCAAATCCTAGAGAGGTTGGCAGGCCAGAGCTATTATTGTTTTCTGGATGGCTATTTCGGATATAACCAAGTGGCTGTCGACCCAGCGGATCAAGAGAAGACTACCTTCACCTGTCCTTATGGTACTTATGCTTATCGGCGCATGCCTTTTGGCCTGTGCAATGCGCCTGCAACCTTTCAAAGGTGCATGATGGCTATCTTCTTTGATATGGTGGAGGATTTTCTAGAAGTATTCATGGATGACTTCTCGGTCTTTGGGGCCTCCTTTAATTCATGTCTCCAAAATCTTGCCAAGGTGCTTAAACGCTGCAAGGAGACTAACCTGGTCCTAAGTTGGGAAAAGAGCCATTTCATGGTTCAGGAAGGGATTGTTTTGGGCCACATAGTGTCCAAGAGGGGGATTGAAGTTGATAAGGCAAAAGTTGACTTAATTTCTCGACTTCCTCCCCCTTCATCAGTAAAGCAAATTCGCTCTTTCTTGGGACATGCGGGGTTTTATAGGCGTTTCATCAAGGATTTTTCTAAAATTGCCAAGCCCTTGTGTGATCTTTTGGCTAAGGACGCCCCCTTCGTTTTGATGAGGCTTGTATGAGAGCTTTTGTGAAGCTCCGTGAGGTGTTGTCCACAACACCTATCATGCAGTCCCCCAACTGGTCTGACCTTTTGAAATAATGTGTGATGCATCCGACTACGCAGTCGGTACTGTTTTAGGCCAGCGGGTTGACAAGGTCCCTCATGCCATTTATTATGCGAGTAAGACCCTCTCTGATGCGCAGTTGAACTATACGACTACGGAGAAGGAATTACTCGCTGTGGCCTTTTCCCTTGACAAGTTCCGGTCCTACCTTTTAGGGTCGAAGGTCATAGTATATACTGATCATGCCGCTTTGCGGCATTTGCTTTCTAAGAAAGAGACCAAATCTAGGTTGATTAGGTGGATTCTGCTCCTCAAAGAGTTTGATGTGGAGATTCGAGATAAGAAAAGATCTGAAAATTCTGTAGCAGACCACTTATCAAGGATCCTAGTGGATGCCTCTGGTGACACATTGCCCCTTAAGGACTCATTCCCCGATGAGCAACTCTTTGAGGTGCACACATTGTCAACTACCTAGCCATAGGCGCGCTTCCCTCTCATTGGTCCAAGCAGGATCCGGAACTCTTTGCGCAGGTTAGGCACTATTTTTGGGAGGATCCGGAACTCTTTAAGTTGTGTTCGAACCAGGTGATTAGGAGGTGCGT
Source organism: Rhododendron molle (assembly GCA_025413875.1). Classification (NCBI taxonomy): domain Eukaryota; kingdom Viridiplantae; phylum Streptophyta; class Magnoliopsida; order Ericales; family Ericaceae; genus Rhododendron; species Rhododendron molle. The sequence continues at coordinate 11,403,233 of CM046399.1, forward strand.
TCCTGAGACTGAGCACCATAGCATTCTTACCTTCTGTCACTCGCTTGAGAGCGGAGGGCATTTTAGTGGGAAGAAGACGGCGGAGAAGGTCTTACAAAGCGGTTTTTACTGGCCCACTCTGTTTAAGGATGCATATTTGTTTTGCAAGGCATGCCTTAAGTGCTAGAAAATTGGCAATACTTCGCGCCGTGATATGATGCCATTGTCCTCCATCCTGGTTGTGGAGATGTTTGATATTTGGGGGATAGACTTCATGGGTCCGTTTCCTTATTCGCATGGGAACGAGTATATTCTTGTGGTAGTGGACTACGTGTCCAAGTGGGTGGAAGCGGTAACCACAAAGACTAATGACCACAAAGTTGTGGTCAAGTTTCTTCAAAGTAATATTTTTACTCGTTTTGGCTATCCGCGGGCGATTATTAGTGATGAGGGCACCCATTTTCTCAATAAACACTTCGCCGCCCTTGTGCGAAGTATCACTCATAAGGTGGCGACACCTTATCATCCTCAGACTAGTGGGCAGGTTGAAGTGTCAAATAGGGAGATTAAACGTATACTTGAAAAGACGGTTAGGCCCGATAGAAAAGATTGGTCTTTAAGACTCGATGATGCTTTATGGGCTTGCCGTACAACTTATAAGACTCCTATTGGCATGTCTCCTTACCGGTTAGTTTTTGGTAAGGCATGTCATTTGCCCGTTGAGTTGGAGCATAGAGCTATGTGGGCCATTAAGAAGTTTAACTTCGATACGGCCGCTGCCGGATTAAATCGTAAGCTCCAACTTGCTGAATTGGAAGAGTTGCGCAATGAAGCATATGAGAGTGCCCGAATTTATAAAGATAGGACTACGACATTTCATGATAAACACATTGTTAGAAAGTCCTTTGCAGTTGGTCAAAAAGTGTGGCTCTTTAATTCTAGACTTAAACTTTTCCCGGGCAAGTTGAGGTCACGATGGGATGGTCCCTATGTTGTCATTCGTGTTTTTCCCCACGGAGCTATAGAGATTAAGGATCCACGTGTTGGTAATGTTTTCAAGGTCAATGGCAAAAGGCTTAAACCTTACGTGGAAGGAATTGGTGATGGTGTGGTGGATGGTGCCACGGTGGAGTCCATTACTTTGATGGACCCAATTTATATAGATTAGTGCTTTCATTGGAGTCTAGGAGACTTAAAATTCATGGAGTTTATGATACCTCTAGTGTTTGCCGTGTTCGAACGGTTTTCAATGGTCTGGTATAGCCACCTAGTCAAACCTATGTATGTAGTACCTAGGAGGTTGGGTCTGGCGATAGGCGCGTAGTTAGCAGCGAGAATTCTGCCTGAACCATCTGACTTTAGTGTCCAACTCTGTGGAGATTGCTTCACAAACAGAGTGGTGGGTAAGGGATCTGGCAGGCCCAGAGGGAGTGACAGCCTATTAGATGATGGCACCACTTCTCAAGATATCGTTGAATCCTATGCATACTGTTCTTCCAACAAATAGGGAACCACAGTCTTTGCTCAGGGAGAAAAGTAGTACCCGTGTCTTTTCGCGTGAAGAAAGTGGATGGATTTTTATTTTATTTTATTTATTTTTACTTCTTGACTTTGTTTATGTCCTTTAGTTGCTTTCCTCGTATATATTTTGTTGTTTTGGAGGTTAACATTTTGCAGGTTGTTCAATTCCAGTTGGGGGGTCTCCCTCTTGCCATTTTTTTAGCTTGCTTCGTTCCTCCTTTTCGAGGTGCTACCTTTCCTCTCTTTTACGTTTATGTCCTATCTTTTCTTGTTTATTCTTCTCAATGTGGACATTGAGTAATTCAAGTTGGGGGGAGGGATCACTTTGTTGTTTTTCCATTGTTAGATTCTCAAAAAAAAAAAAAATGAAAATTTTGAAAAGTTCAAAAATAGTGGGATCTTTCTTGCATGTAACTTGAAATTTGTGAGGTATTTATTGGTTGCTTGAGTTGAGACACGCTGGCATTGCTTTGGTACTTTGCGGACTGTTAGTTCTTTATGCTATCTTGTTAATGCATGTAGCTATGGCACTTGTACCTTTGCACTTCACGTCTATTTGGGCTTAGCTTGCTTGCGAGTGTCGTTTGAATGTTCTCGATGGCTAGATTAGTGGAGACTAAGCCCTAGTGAGATTTTGTGCCTTAACTTTTTGTTGGAGTGGTGTCACGTAATTTCTCAGTTTGTCAATGAAAAGAATATACTTGTTGATGGTCTCATTTGTCTTGGTTGTTGAGTGTTGGAACTTGAATGCGTAACAATTTCTCTTGGCATTTGGTTTGTCATATGGATGATTCACCCATAGGAGAGGATTATAGGCCATTTTGATGTTTGGGCCAGTTCATTCCTTTATTTTCACATTTATCCCTTGCAAGCCACTGAGCCTTTTATACTTAGCTTTTCTTGGTTACCTCCACCTTCCGTATTGTGTTTGGAGAAAGGCAAGAATGTAAAGGTGAAATTTTTGGGTGGATTGTGAATTGTGTGCTTGAATGGGTGGTGTCCCTTAAAAAAAAAAAGAAGTAAAAAAAAAGAGCAAAAGACAAAAATAAAAAGGGACGCCAATATGTTTGAAAAGGAAGAATCATTGCTTTATCGTCGAAAAATTTGAATGGTTGGAAGGAGAGATAAAGTGGAGTTGAAAAGAGAATAAAATGGGCGCACATTGTTAAATTAGCCTTAAGTTGCTTGCCTTTTCTCGGACATTTGAATTTGATTTATCCTAGCCTTTACACACTTTTCTTACCCAACGTTATAACCGAATTAAAGTCCTATTTGATCCTTGGGGTGGTGGAAAGTGGATTGATGGATATGAGAGAGAGTTCCAATGTTTGGCGTTCCATTCATGAGACCGTGTGTACACCGTATAAAGCGTTCTTTTCATGTCATAGTGTGCGAAGTATTTTTTGCTTTCAATTTTATAACTTCCAAACCACACACTTGAGAGATCATAATGCACCTTGTTTCAAGCGAGTTTATTTGTGAGTGCATGACATTGTGAGAATTGAAGTCGAAGCTCGGTCCAGATAGAACTTTGACTGGTCAGTGACTAAGTCCAAGTGTTCACACACACTAAATTAGGTGCCATAGTTTATATGCATGTCTTGATAGCATTTTGAACTAGTGTTGCCTAATATACTCGTGCAATGACTTTGTGCCTTGGCTTGGAAGATTGATGAGTTATTTGCAGGTTGTGGGTTCCGTATAAGAGGATTCACGGTGTTTTGTGGGTGATCACTACTGAAAACCCTCACGAGACGTCACTCGTCCTACCGGGGCCGCCTGGGGGTTTAAAAGAACTATCAATTTTAAATTATTTTCTTTAGTTGCATTTTATTTTCTTTGCTCAGAACTAGCAAAGTGTAAGTTGGGGGGTGTGATAGACGCGTAAATGTTCACATACGTGCCCCCTAATTATTCTTGCTAAGTCCTATAATATAGTTACTCGGAGCTTAATGCTTGATTTTTTTTTGTGTTTTAGGTGTTTGGAGGCTTATCATTCTAATTAGCTTTATTATTACAAAATTGGGTCAACCAGTCAACTCTAGTGGGGTGATTTATGGCCTACTAGGCCAGCACGTGGACCTGGGCTTGCAAGCAAATGTAAGTCGGCTGGCCTAAGAAAAGAAAAGTAAAAGAATTGGCCCATGCCAATTCTCGGCAGTGGGAATGGCCCACAGCTCTGTAGGTTTAATATTTGAGAGGCCACGCATGCACGGGGAAGGATTTGGAAGTCGGCTACAGCAGCCTATAAAAGGAAGCTACACACGACAGCAGAGGACACGCACGACAGTGGAGAAAACGAAAGAGGACTGCGCGCATCGAGCAGAGGATTTTCGAAGCACGTTGTGCTGCATATCAAGGAAAACAGAAGCAATACTGCGATGAGTTCCACCCTGATGTCCGGCTAAACCCTCCTATTCTAGGGTGTAGATGAAGCTCGAACTCCTAGTAATAATGTTTATATTTTGATTTAGTGTTTTATTATTCGAATCGTGGTTGTGTGACATAAAGATTTATTTGCGGTATTAATTTTTTCAATCACATCTTGTGTTTGAATTCCTAGGTTCCATGCACGTTCATACAACGGTTCTTAATTGTTTGTGATATTGAGTAAGATGGGTTATGCTCCGTAAGATGCGCCATGTTATTAGACGATCCGTGCCATAGAGACAGATCGTACTAGTAAGACGGTTCGTGCTAGGCGGCGATACCCCATACTATTCGGTGATTCATAGAAATCTTTTGGCGATACCGTGAGAGCCCGCGAACCCTAACGATATCTGGATTGATTCGAATAATAGACCTTTATCATCGTATAGAAATTGTTACAATGGGTCGAGTGGATTCGAAACCCTAGATTTTTTCGCCCATAAATTCCCATTACTTTTAATTGCTTTACATTAATTTATTTTGCATAATTTAGGAAATCAAACAATCAAATTCTTTTTCGAATTAAGTTAGAAATTAATTAGAACAATTGCAATTTAGCATTCGTAATCCCTGAGGACAATACTCGGAGTACTTACCACTATCTTTTTGGTAGTAGTAATTATTCTATTTTATTAATTATTTTTGATACGGAAACGACACGATCACTGACCTAGGCCCAGATGTCCTATAAATACTCCTGACATTCCCACTGATTAGACAGAGCTGACTTTTTCTGGAAAGAGAGGGTGTGAGCACTGAATTTGAGGAAGGAGAACATTCTTCCCCAGAAAAAAGGGACCTCGCCCATTCGAATCCGGAAAAGAGTCAGACGCCCTTGCGGAGGAAAGTAAGAGATACGCTGCCTTTGTCTCTTCTGTACCTCTTGCTCATTCCCTCGCCCCACAAGATTTCTCCCCCTTTTCCCTTTGCTAATCATCGATCAATCACACATTTCCAGTTCACATGTAAGCGATCCCCACGGAACCCTCTCCACCTGCAACATTTTTTTTTTTTTTTGGTAATTAGCTCCCCCTACAACTTTGTTCTTATATCAGGTAATATTGACATTTTGCGATGAAATAAAAGTTAACTCGAGCTTGAATGTGGTTTCTTTTGATTCTAACTAATTTTAATGAACCGAGACGAAGTTTCAAGAATTTTTAATGATCCAAGAGTCTAAATCGAACTTGATTTGGTTTTTAATTAAAACTCAAACAAACCAAATTGGGTTGAGCTCGAGCTTCGAAAACTTTAAAAGAGCCGAACTTGAATTCAATTATTAAGGTTTGAAGCAAATCCAAAAAAAACTCAAGCCAAACAAACAATTTATCGAGCCGAGTCCATAGGGTTTGGCTCGTTTGCACGGTTGCACCTAAAACTTCTAGTGACAAAAAAAAAAAACCCCCTCTTGGTCAGACTTAACACTGCAACCAAAAACAACACTTTTAACTGCAAAATCTGGCGATGAAATCTAAAATTCTTTACCAAATGATACCTTTAATTTAGACTGTGACAAAGACTGAATATTTCCCTTCCCTCGGTATTCATTAATGGATGCACTCCAAACACAAGTGATGACTCAAACAAAAAAGTCAACCTCTCTCTCTCTCTCTCTCTCTCTCTCTCTCTCTCTCTCTGCGTATGTATTCAAGCTGTGATGAATCCCAACTGGAAAAGATCCACGCTTGCACAATACCCTTCAAATTCTCTGAATGGGTCTGAATGCTTCCAGGTGACAATTGTTGTCTACAGCCAAACCCCACTGAACCAAGAATAATCACCTTTCTTGGGGACTCAGACTAGGAAATGGGGTTCAGTAACTTGAAGTTGATCAAGATTTTGGCAGCTTGTTTTGTTTCTTTGCCAGTTTTATTTACCTTGACTATGATTTATCGAAGCCAACCAAATAATCACACCAAAGGGCTAGCTAAATCCAGGGATTTTCATGCCATCGCTGATATAGTTGACCCACTGGAACCAGGTAATAAATGGAACCTTTCATTTGGATGAGTTCCTAATACGAGTAGATCCATATGTCTAAATTTGGGTGTTCAAATTTATACTGATATGTATCTATTTTTCTGATAGAAGTTTGAGTAAACAAATTTCATTTAAAGGCAAATTAAGTTGGGAGAATTTTGCATAGGTCCACTATAGCAGTTTTCAAACCCATCTAGTCCACTTCTAAATTTTATAACCCCTTAAGTCCACTAGCTGAATAAAACAATACCTATGACTAAAATACCCATCCTACATAATCACTCATAAAGAGAGAAACCCTAACAAAAAAATTTCAGCTCTGGGCCCCCCCCCCCCCCCCCTCGCTGCCGGTGCACCCTGATTTGGGAGATGAACAAAGAACGCCGCGTGAAACTCTTGATTTCTTCATCTGGACCGTCGAGGTATTTCCTTTTTTTTTAAATTTATAGATAGATCTCAGTGCATGATGCAATAGATCATGATTTTGGTTCTTACTTTGACTTTGTTTTTTTTTTTTTAATATTTTAATACATGTCCAAAATGACAGTCCCTGCCGTCGTCGTTCACGCCTCGCCGTCCACAGCATCGCCTTTCACGGCGTCATTCACGCCGCCGTTCGTCGCCCTCCATGGCCGCTACCACCATGGCCGAGTTCCCGCCATCCAGCGTCGCTAACATTGCCGCCGCCGCCTTTATCATCATATATCCGTTCAAAACATCGACTGCCCTTCCAAACCATAGCAAATCACTCGATCTACGTCGTCATCGTGTCCTTCATTATGGTTCTTTGCATTTGAAGGGTTTATACATCAGTAAAAGCATAAGAATCATTCTCTTTCTTTCTTAATACTTCTCTGTGAATATGTAACGTTATATGTCAATTTGTTATAGTTTGGTTAGGTTCCAATTTGGTCATATATGGTTATTTATCAATTTCGTTATGTGGTTAGTGTTTGTTCTAGTTAGGTTTTGGTTTTTTTTTTTTTTTACTTTTGTTTAGCTGCTATTGGGTAACATATATGGTTATATGTTTAGGTACGTTAGACCAATTCATATAAGATTTTCTATGGTTATATATGATTGTGGTAACATATATGGTTATATATGGTTGTGAAAGTTTGATCATACATTATTATTATATATAGGGTTATATGTTCTAACTTCAACATGCTTTATTATTTCGATAGATGTGTGTTTTTTTTCATTTATATAGCCATATATACCCATGGAATGACTGGAGTTGTTTAAAGTGGAGTTAGGTGCTTTATTAATGACTTTCTATTTCAATAATGGTAGTTCAATTGCACTGAAAATGCTTTTTTTCTGGCTTTAGAATGTTTTTTATACTTTTGTTTAACTGTTGTTGGGTAACATATATGGTTATATGTTCAGATCTGTTAGACCGCTGCGCGGACCAATTCATATAATGATGTCTACTGTTATATATGGTTATGGTAACATATACGGCTATATTTGAATGCTAGTGTTTAGGTTATACATTTTTTGAATTTACTTTATTACTACAATGCAAGAACAGTTTTATTTTTTGTACATTTGTTTAGCTGTTGTTGGGTAACATACATAGTTATATGTTCTGGTCTGTTACGCTGCTACGCAGACCAATTCATATAAGGTTGTCTATGGTTATATATAGTTATGGTAACATATATGATTATGGTTATATATATATATATATGCATATATATGTTTAAATTTGAACATGCTTTATTATTCTTTCATAGGGTTATATATCTAAGTTTGATCATGCTTTATTATTGTATATTGAATTATATGTCCTAGTTTCGATTATTATTTTGATAGATGTGATTTTCTTTCATTTATATAACCATGAAATGACTGAAGTCGTTTGAAGTGAAGTTAGGTATTTTATTGATATCTTTCTATTTCAGTAATGGTAGTCCAATTGCACTGAAACTGTTTTTTTGCTGGCTTTAAGAATGTTTTTTGTACTTTTGTTTAGTTGTTGTTGGGTAACATATATGGTTATATGTTCAGGTCTGTTAGGGCTGCTGTGCGGACCAATTCATATAGAGTTGTCTACTGTTATATATGGTTATCGTAACATATACGACTATATTTGAATGCTAGTTTTTAGGTCATACATGATTCTTGAATCTACTTTATTACCATGCTAGTGTTTAGGTTATATATGTTTGCATCTGTTTGTATCTTTGCAGGAATGACAAATCCAAATCAGAAAGGTAAAAAGTTAGTACTTGTGGAACGAACATATAATGCTCGACCAATAGCAAGGATAGACCCTCCAGCACGGATGAAATAATGAGATGGTGATAGAGAATGAATGAGATTGTGTCATTGGGACAAATTTTATTTTATTTATTTTATTTTTTGTGGGGGTTTGAACAAATTTTGTCTTCGATGGTCCGAACATTAATGATGTTTCATTTTGAACAAATTTTGACTTGCCCACTGACTTAGGTGGTACATTTTGTATTATATGGTACATTTTTGAAATTGATGGTGTGTAACGATTTGGTACTGCATTGTATAATATTCATGACAATAAATTGCACATATAATCATATATGTACCAATTTGGTCACTGTATACATGGTTAAATGTTAGCATGTGTAATAAATAACTTTTAAAAGAAAAACATATGACGTTATATATGATGTGAATATATAACTATATAACCATATTGTTCCTCACTCGTTATAACCATATAACCTTATAAAAGAATAATAAAACCATAACCATATATAACCATAGACAACCTTATATGAATTGGTCCGCTCAGCGGCCTAACAAATCTGAACATATAATGTTATCTGTGCAGCGGCAGAGTGAATGAGATCTGGAATGTAGAGAGAGAGAGAGAGAGAGAGAGAGAGAGCTGTCAAAATTCTAAAAAATGAAAAAAAAATGGCAAGGGCATTTTTGTCTTGTATTAATTCCTTTTTGGCTTGACAAGGGCCCAGTTTGGCAACACAAAAAAATGAAAAAGAATAAAAATACATTTTTTTTTGTCTAAGTCAAACAAGGCTCTTGTCTGAGTGGACCTAGTGGATTACAAACGTGAGAAGTGGACTTGGTGGATTACAAACATGCTATAGTGGACCTTATGCCAATTTTTTAAATTAAGTTTTAGTATGAACTGAGAACTTTGGGGAAAGGTTTGAGTCAAAGAATTTGAGTAAAACTCAATTTCGTATATGTTTGAATGGGTGAGTTCTTAAGAAGCTTTTACTCAAATTTTGCGTTCGAGTTAAAAAGAAGAAGAGTAATGGCTAGATGCTTTTCCATGTAAATGGGCAGTTAAGTATATAGTCTGTTGATTTTGCAATCCAGGTCAAAAAGAGGGATTGAGCTCGAATTTGGCTTGATTGTAGTCCAAACATGGACTCATTGGACTGCATAGGTGCGGTCCAAGTGATCACAACTATCGGATAGTGTTTTTAGCGGTCTAAGTTTCAAAAAAAATTCTAGAAAAAAGCTTAATTCTCCGAAAAAATAGGCAAAGACGAGCGGCCGTGATGCAACTTCAGAGACTCTCTACTCCAGAGAAGCTGCCTCCATTGAGCTCTCTATAATTCTCCAGTATGTTTCGACTTTGGGCCATTGTTTGCCCACTCAAGTTTCACAATGAAAATTATAATTTTGTAGCCATTGCGGAGGGTCATGCCCAAAGTTAATCCTACATATACAAATTACGTTTGTGAAACGTAACACAACATAAATCAATGGCATATATGATTTTTAAAGCTTACATAATGTATTTATGTTTTCACAAATATGTTTTTTTTTTTAGCTATTGGTGTCTAATCCAGTTAAGTTAAATTTGAGCGTCAACGACTTTTTCTCGGGTGCTACGAATGGAATGATTTGGAAGGATTTATTTATTTATTTGGTTATATAGGTGATATGGACATATTGCCAGCGATACAAATAAAGATTGGAGAACTCGAGCTTGAATTTGGTTGGTTTGCTTCTAACGAGCTTGAACAAGCCAAGCCCAAGCTTTGAAAATTTTAAACGAGCCTAAATTCAACTTGATTCGACTTTTGAAACTCAAACAAACCATACTGAGTTGAGCCCGAGCTTCGAAAACTTTGAAAGTATAGAGCTCATTTGTTTAGACTCGACCGAACGTGAACCAAAATCGAGTCAGACTAGGAGCATGCACAATGTAATAATCAAAACCAAAATGTTGCTAAAGTTAGCAATATTTGCTCAAAAAAGTGCTCACATTGTAATAACCAAACTTAGCAATCTCTTAATAACTCATCAAATTTTGGCCTTTAAATAATCAAAACTAACAACCTTTTTATCAATAATCAAATCTTAGAGCATCCCCAATGTAATAATCAAAATCAAAAGATTGCTAAAGTTAGTAATATGTGCTTAAAAAAGTGCTCACATTGTAATAATCAAAATTAGAAACCTCTTAACCAATAATCAAATTTGGGCATTTGAAAAATCAAAAGTGACAATGTGGGACTTCACATTGCTAATTTTAACAACCCTCTAAATGAATAATCAAAAGCTGACGTGACAAGTTTTGATTATTCAGTTTTGATTATTACATTGCGGATGTAGTCCCCACATTTTCTCAATCAAGTACACCTATCATTACATAAAAACCTTCTCTCTCTCTCTCTCACACACACACACACACACGTGTTTCCAGAAAGTTATTTTTCAAAACTGTTTTTTTTTTTTTCAGAAACTTTAAAAAAAACAGTTTTTACAAAAAAAGTTTTTTATTTTAAAGTGTTTTTACACAAAAGTTATTATTTTTAAACGGTTTCTGTTTTTTTTTTTAAAGCTGTTTTTTTTTTGAAAAAAACTATTTTCAAATTTTTTTTTCACTAAACTATTTTCTTTAAAGAACTGTTATTTTTTTTCCAAAAAGAGTATTCAACTTATTGTCAAAAATTTTAGTTTCTAGGATTATGTAGTTTAAAAAGGTGATGCGATAAATTTTGGTTATCCAATTTTGATTATCACACTGTGAAACTCTACCTTACTTACCTTAATAATGTCTTAAATGAATAACCAAAAGATGATGCGTCAACTTTTAGTAATTCAATTTTAATTATTGTATCGTGAATACTCTAATATTTTATTTATCGAGCCCCGGGAATCCCGCTCTACTTGCATTTGGAATTGCTCTACTTGCATTTGGAATTGTTCCTTCCCTCCCTTCAAAAAAAAAAGTCAAACTTCTCTCTCTCTCTCTCTCTCTCTCTCTCTCTCTCTCTATGCGCATGTGATCAAATTTCTGAATGGATCTGAGTGCTTCCAAGTGACAATTGTTAAACCCACTGCACGGTCTGCACCAAGAAGTCCCACTAAAGCAAATGATGGGGTTCAGTAACTTCAATTTGATCAAGATTTTGGCAGCTTGTTTTGTTTCTTTGCCGGTTTTATTTACCGTCTCTGTGATTTACCGAAGCCAACCAAATAATCACACCAAAGGGCTACCTGAATCCAGGGATTTTGAAGCCATAGCTGGTAAAGTTGACCCACCACTGGAACCAGGTAATAATAAATGGAACCTTTCATTTCATTTGGGTGAGTTCATAATACTAGTAGATATGTCTAAATTTGGGTGTTCAAATTCGTCTTTGCTGATATGGAGTATCTATTTCTGGAACCCGGGAGGGTGCTACGCATCTGCCGGCACGGCCTTGCCGGTATCCGTCCGACGATCGAAGACGTCCACTGCGTAGAGCTCATCGAGTACTACAAATTTATCAAAAATCAACTTGATCAAATATTGTTATATGCCTATCTAATGGGCGGGCTTGCCCAGCCCGAAGTTTTCATGGGCTGGGCTTGGGCTTATGAATTTTTATTCAATCCATCCATCGGCCCAGCCTGTGAACCCGCCCGCGATACCCGCCCGCAAGGCCCGTCCGATAGCCCAAAAATCAGTAGCCTTGAGAGCATACCCATTCCTTCCTTGTGCTGTTGAAGACTAAGCATATGCAACTTTACTGCATGCCATTCCCATCCAAATGTTCCAAGGCAAAAAAAGAGAAAATTTAGAGCGTGTTTTATTTATTATTTAATCATTGTTCTTTTCTGCTCGGGGACAACAATTTAGGGGGTAGTATTTACCAAAAAAAATTAGGGGTGTAGTTTTTTCACGCAAACTTTTTAAGTTTTCTTTTTTCCACCCTTCTTTTCAAAATTTGTGTGGCTCGGCTTGTGAGCCCGCACGAACTTTGGCCCGCTAACTCAACAATTGGGCTAGCCCGCGGGCGGGCTTGGGCTTCAACTTAAGAAACACAGTTCGGCCCCCAAAAAGAAAAAAACCCACTCAGCTCAGCCCGTGGGCGGGCTTGGGTAGTGATTTGGTGGGCTGGCCCGGCCCGATGATGACCCTTAACGGTGGAGAATCAGAGATGAGTCGCCCTCCCACCCCCCTTCTCTCTCTCTCTCTCTCTCTTCGGTAACTGAAGTCCGAACTGAGAACTGTTCGGTTTTTTAAAAATAGGGCTTTTAAAAATAACATTCGGATCGGATCGTTATCGGATTTAATCCGATGCAATCCGAATCCGATTCGATCCGTTTGTTTATTATCAGATTCAGATTATCGGATTAACTTTATCAGATTCGAATCGGATTTTTCGGATTGAATTCGGATCGGATCCGGTCTATCGACAGGCCTATACAAGCGTATTAGATACAGGAAAAGGGGTCTTTTGGCTAAATGTACCAATTGGGTTTTTTTTTTTTTCTAGTTTTTATTTAAAAAAAATCGCATTTGCTAGTTTTATGTCAAATTTTTATAGATTATTGGTTAGACTCGTTGAGAGAAATCAGGAAAGTAAAAAATTAAGGTTAAAAACTAATTTTTTTTGAACAAAGACGAAAAAATTGGATTATTTTCGTCTTTATTCAAAAAAATTGGATTTCGATCGTAATTCTTTTTTTACTTTTTAGATTCCTTTTGTTATGACGAAGCAGTAATCCACAAAAAATTGACAAGAAACCAACAAATGCGAAAAAATATAAATTAAGTACAAAATAAAATAATCCAAATGTGTACCCATATGTTTCCCTCCTAGCTAGGTTTTGCCTTAACCAAAAGGTTCCAAGTACGTACTAAACCAGAGCAGTACACAGTCGCAGTAATACATTTTCTACTATATATACAAGTTGAGCTTGATCATGCATGCTTATCATTTTCTATTCAGCAAATTAAGCTAATTAACTTGACGAGGCTGCTTATTACCATGCTTATCATGCTTTAGAATTAAGCAGTACAAGGTAGTTTCTTGGTCTAACCAGTTTGTTCCTTGCCCTTACCCTTAAATCTGTTCTTTGTATGCTATTCAATTAATCAAGTCATTCAACTAATCTTCCTATTCAGTTTTCTTGTAGTTTTTTATATAATGCCTCTCTTTAAGTACAAAATAAAATTAATAATTTATTCAACGACGCACCGGTGCCCATATCTGTGCTTCCTATGGGAAGGAGAAAAGGCTGCTTGCCAAAGAAGTTCTTTTTCATTTCTGTTCTGTTTTTACCTTAATTTGTTGTGGTGGATGGTACATACTTTTATACTGTTGTGTGTGGCTTCAATTTAATGAAGGGGCCATTGGGTCAGTTGGGCCTGTGAGTTGCTCTATAAATGTGCGTGTTCAACCGTCTCTTGGTGAGAGCTAGAAACCGAGAGAGACATAGTAGAGAGGAGATTGGAGCTTGCAAACCTTATTCAGTATAGGGGATTGATTCGTACCTCTTTGAGTTCTTGTGTGCTTGGTTTCTTGCGTTCTTCGTCTTACTGTTCTTGCTTCTAGATTGATTCTGCTTGATAGATATGTCATGTCTTCCACTTATCGCACCACGTATACCATTACTTATCCTAATTCCCTTTCTTTGATTTGCAGACAGTTACGCCCAAACCAGTGACAAGCTGCTTGGGGGACTTCTATCACCAGGCTTCGATGAAGCCTCCTGCTTAAGCCGGTACCGATCCATTCTATACCGAAAACTTTCCCCCCACAAGCCCTCTCCCTACCTCATCTCCAAATTACGAAACTACGAATCCCTCCACAAACAGTGCGGTCCCCATACTGAATCCTACAATGCAGCCGTGAACCACCTCCGCCACCACCACGACATTTCCGACAACAGTACCTGCAAATACGTTGTGCATCTTTTCTATGGTCACAGCGGCTTTGGAAACAGAATGCTGAGCCTCGCCTCGAACTTTCTCTACGCTGTTCTAACAAACAGGTTGTTGCTTGTTGATCAAGGCGACCACACTGCCCTCCTCTGTGAACCGTTTCCTGACACCACTTGGGCCCTCCCTTTGGACTTCCCACTCAGAGACCAATTCGACAGGTTCGATCCAAATCACTCACATTGTTATGGAAACATGATGAGAAATAAGACTGTAGAGTTGTCAATGGATGACTCCCCTCCACCGTTCGTTTACCTGAATTTGGTTCACGATTTCAACAAACATGACCAGCGCTTTTTCTGTGATCGAGATCAGAATATTATGAAGAAGGTGCCGTGGTTGTTAAGTAGATCGACTCAGTACAATATTCCATCTCTGTTTTTGATGCCGTCGTTTGAGAAAGAATTAACGAAATTGTTTCCGGAGAAAGAAACAGTTTTCCACCACTTGGGTCGGTACCTTGTCCACCCCTCGAATCAAGTATGGGGACTGATTACTAGCTACTATGAAACTTATTTGGCTAAATCTGATGAGAGAATTGGAATCCAAATCAGAGATTTCAGCAGCACAGGTCTTCCTTTCCATAGTTCTAAGAAATTGGCATCACTTGAAACAATTTTGATGGACCGAATACTTGACTGCTCTGTGCAGGAAAATCTGTTGCCAAAAGTGATAACCAATACCCAGAATTCTTCTGCTTTAAATGCCACAAGAAACACAAAAGCAAAATCCGTTCTAGTAACATCGTTGATTTCCTGGTACTTTGAGAAGTTGAGAAGCATGTACCGGGATAATCCAACAATTACAGGTGAATCAGTTACTGTTTTCCAACCTAGCCATGAAGAATCCCAGCAGAGTTACAACGCCCAACACAATATGAAGGCATTAGCAGAGATTTACCTTCTTAGCTTAATGGATGAGTTGATCACAAGCCCTTGGTCCACTTTTGGGTATGTAGCTCAAGGCCTCGGGGGTTTGAGACCGTGGATTTTGAGCAATCCCCTGAGTGAAATGGATTCTGACCCGCCTTGTCGTCAGGCTACTTCAATGGAACCTTGTTTTCATTACCCTCCCTCTTATGATTGTGAGGCGAAAATAAAAATAGATACCGGTGCAAGGGTTCAGTATGTGAGGCATTGTGAAGATATGAGCCGGGGGATTAAACTGTTCGATGATCATGAACTGTAGCTGCACCCAATGGCGGACCCAGTCACCCAGGAATTTTATATATTAGGGGCACATATTATTCATAATCTTAAAAAATATTTCTCAGTATGCAAACCAATAAATTATTGTTCAATCATTGAATATATTGATGTCTTATTTTATTCTGTAATCGATTTTTCACCATCTTCATGGCTGAAAATCTCCTTTCAACTGTCGCAATGGTAACCGTAAGAGTAATGTCAAATTCAAGAGCAAGTAAACTAAGGAATATAGGAATTTAGTAATTTGATTTTCATAGTATTATGGATTGGGAGGAAAACAAAATGAGGTAGAACAAAAATGAAAAAAATATAAGAAAGAAGTAAAACAAAAAATGAGAAATAAAGAAAAAACAAGGGATGGGGGACTTGAGAAATGAACTCAGTTGCCTGGAACATTTCAGGCTTGCAGTGACCACAACACCATGTTGATAGTTGCAGCTAGTGTAGCAGAGACGAAGCTGACTTGAGGGTTTATGGGGGGTTGTGGCCCCCATGATGTTTCATTTTTTTTTTTTAAATTTTAATATTAATTTTAGTTTTTTTTTTGTTTGTTAATACTTATATTTTTGTATTGGGTGTTATCTAAACATTTAAATGCTTTAAAAATGTGTTCGTTTTGGGTCTGTTGAAAAATAGAGAGAGGCTTGAGTTGTTCCAAATTTGGACATTGAAATGGGTAAAATCTAAAATGGAGAAAAGTTTGGATAAATGATTGGAGAGAGATTTTTTGATTTTTGCTCAAATTTTAAATTTGGATCTTAAAATGGATCAAGGCTCTAACACTGTATACAGAATGCTATAAATGTGAAAAATCCTAGATTTAAAAACCCCAAAATCGAAAAGTCCTAAAATTTCTGGTTTCAGAGTTTCCAATATCTACTGGGTTTCCTTGCTCCTTGTGGTTCCACTTGGTACAAAAGAGTTCCCAATAGAAAAAAATTGTCTCAAGAAATGAATTGTGTTTTGCCGAAGAAGATGCAAGGCCGAGGATTAAGGTCCGAGGCTCTTTGTTTCGTTCTTTTCGGCAAACAGACGGCGATTGGAAAACAATCCGCTGTCAATCTTCAACACTAATGAAGGAACCATCTAGAAACTGTGAAATCGCGGAGAAGGGATTCCGCGCCTTGCTGGAGAGGGGAGAATAGCGGGTGCTGGAGAGAAGAGAGCGGCAAGCAGGGAATTAAGACCACCAGAGAAGAGAGATGTTATCAGTGGCCAGAGAGGAGAGAGAAGAGAGGAAGGCAACGTGCCACACCGGTTGCAAATTAAACAAGTTACCGTCTTTTTTGTTTAATTAATGGCCTACATCTAATATTGATTTTTGCATGTGTATGGTACGTGAAAACCGCTTTTGTGTACCGTAAATGGACTCCACGACTGAATATTTATTTTCCTTCCCTCCCGATTCGATGCACTACAATCTACAAACACAAGGTTATCGATGACTCAAACAAAAAAGTCAACTTCTCTCTCTCTAGATCTCTCTCTCTCTCTCTCTCTGCTTATGGAATCAAGCTGATGAGTCCCAACTGGAAAAGATCCACGCTTGCACAGAACCCTTCTAAAATTTTCTGAATGGGGCTGAATCCTTCCAGGTGACCATTGTTGTCTACAGCCGAACCCCATTGCACCAAGAATCACCTCCTTAATTTGGGTCCCTGACTCACAGTATATATAGCAAAGGACATGGGGATCAGTAACTTCATGTTGACCAAGATTTTGGCAGCTTGTTTTGTATCTTTGGCAGTTGTATTTACTGTGTCTCTGATTGGTCGAAGCCAACCAAATAATCACACCAAAGGGCTAGCAGAATCCAGGGATTTTCAAGTCATAGCTGATAAAGTTGACCCCGTACTGCAACCAGGTAATAATAAATGGAACCTTTCATTTGGGTGAGTTCCTAAGGTGTGCATTTGGGTGTTCAAATTCATATTAGCTGATTTATGTGTCTATTTCTGATAGAAGTTTGAGTAAACAAATTTCATTGAAGGCAAAGCTATAATATGGACTGAGGACTTTGGGGAAAGGTTTGAGTCAAAGAATTTGAGTAAAACTCAATTTGGTATATGTTTGAATGGGTGAGATTTTAAGAAGCTAGCTTTCACTCAAATTTTGCATTCGAGTAAAAACAAAAAAAGAAGAAGAAGAAAAGCAATGGCTAGAGATTGTTTTGCATGTCAATGGGCAGTTAAGCATATGGTCTGTTGATTTTGCAATTGGCCATGTCAAGAAGAGGGATTGAGCACGGTATAGTTCTCCATAGGCCTGTCAACGGACCGGATCCGATAAAATTTGAATCCGATCCGAATCCGATAAGACTCAAAATCGATAGTGGTAATCCGGATCCGATCCGAAAATCCGAATCCGATCCGAAAACTTTTTTACTTCAAAAATTTTAGCCAAAAAAAAAAAAAAAATTAATTTCCAAAAAAAAAATAAAAGAAAAAATTGAAAATAAAAATACAACTTCTTAAACATTTTTTTTTCAAAATAAAAAATTTACTGTTTTTTTTTTTTAAAAATTCAAAAATTTATAAATTTTTTTTAAAAAATAACGTTCGGATTCGGATTGATAACGATTTAATCCGATCTGGATCCGAATTCGTTACCGGATTCGGATTATCGGATTGACGTTATCGGATTTTTCGGATCGTATCCGGTCCATTGACAGGCCTAGTTCTCCAGTATGTTTCGACTTTGGGCCATTGTTTGACCACCCAAGTTCCACATTCTAGGTCCGAACTCGATGATGGTAAAATTGGAATCGTTCATTTTGTAGCCATTGCGAAGAGTCATGCCCAACGTTGATGCTACATCTAGCCAGTACAAAACTTACGTTTGTGAAACATAGCACAAATAAATGGCATATATGATTTACAAAGCTTAGATTATATATTTATTCTTTCACAAATATGGTTTTCCTTGTACCTATTGGTGTCTAATCAAGTTGCGTTAATTTTGAGCTTTGAAGGACCTTTTCTCAGGTGCTATGAAATGAATGGGTTTGATCTTTTCTGTGAGCTCTGAGTGGGATGTCCATAGTCGCCCAAAAGCTAGTGGACCATATTGAAAGATTACAAACCAATTGTTTTAGAATCGCACACCCCACGCAAACGCTACATACAACATACGCACACTTATATGCCCACATATGTGTGCGAGTGTGTCTGTAAAGTGTTTGTGCAAGTATAGGTGTGCACAGTTGTACAGAATTTTGGAATTTCAAACTGGACTGAAGTTCAGTTCCGAAAGGTGAAGTCTTAACTATTTTTGCAGGTATTCTTTTGAATACACAAGTGTTTTTGTGTCTTGATCTGTATTATATCTCTTATACGTAGTATTTCACTTTCATCATCATCCATCATATGAAAAAAATGAGTTTCGTATATGGATAAAAACAAATTCTGAAGTAGATTCATTCGACCTAATAACTGAAAATCCCGTAACTAATATCTTCAACCACTAAACCAATCTCTATCGACGCAAGAAGTCTCCTTTGATGGAGACCATGAAGCATAGGTACTTCATAAAGCATGTCATATCCGTGCCAGTACTTGACATGGTACTTGTACAAGCATACTAGATACACGAAATAAGTACCCATATGTTTCCCTCTTAGTTTTTGCCTTAACCAGAAGGTACCAACTACTCCCTCCGTCCCTTTTTAAGTGTCCTACTTCGTAACTCCAACTTATTAAAAAGACATCATCATTATACCTTTCACATCAACTTTTTCCTCCACTTTCCCTACTTACCCATCATCATTACTCTTTTACTCACTTACTTTTCAAAAAGGAATCTACTTTTAGGGACAAAATAGACAATACACCAACTTTTACCCACTAACTTTACAAAATGGACACTTATTAAGGGACAGCCCAAAATGGAATACTGGACAATAAAAAAGGGACGGAGGGAGTACCAAGTACTAAACCAGAGCAGTTCACTGTCGGAGTAATACTTTCTAATTTCTATTACTCCATGAGTTAAAATTTTTTCCACCTGTGGAGGAAATCTTGGGTTTTCCACCACGATCTATTACGAGTCCCACAAGACATCTTTTGTTATAATTATAACCGTCCATTTTGTAGGGTCCATAAAATAGTATATCCACGCAAAATATGAGATTTATCGGACGTCAATAGGTATATTAAAAATCTACTTTCGATTTAGGAAATGGACAGTCATGGATAATTTAACTTCAAAATCTATGACTGTCCATTCTGTAAACCAAAATTCAATTTTTGATATATCTATCGATATCCAATTAAGCTGATTTTTTTCAGAGATATACTACTCTATGTACCCTACAAGATAAACGATTCAGATTAGAAAAAAAAAATCTTATGGGACCCATAGACAGTGGTGAAAACTTCACCTCCGGCGGATAGAACATACTTTCATTACTCCGTACAAGTTAGCTTGATGAGGCTAATTGCCATGCTTATCATGCTTTAGAATTAAGCAGTACAAGGTACTTTCCTGGTCTAACGAGATTAATTAAGTTCTTACTTGTTCCTTACCAAGTGCTTTTTGGTGCTCTGGACTATGAATGAAGAAAGTATTGAACGTGCATAAAAATTGATTTGGGTTTCTAGGTCTGCCCTCTATGATGTCTTTTGGCTTTGATTTGAGGGCATGGTTTCACAGCAAAATATCCCTTTTGCTCCTTAATTCTTGGAGGTATAGGGGGGCCACTGTTTCAGTGGTATTATGACAGCAGCCACTTTATGCATCTATTGTTAAAGATTAGGTCTGTCTCCAATCCTCATCCGCCCATACCATTGGAAACTAGATGAGTGTTGTTGTTCCTTACCCTTGGGCCTTAATCTATTCTTTGTATGCTATTCAAAAAGCCATTCAACTAATCTTTCTATTCAATTTTCTAGTAGTTATATGCATAATGCCTCTCTTCCAAATATAAAAGAATTTATTCAAGGACGTTTACTAGCCGTATCCGTGACCTAATTTTCTTAATTTTATGTACTCATATCGTACCGGTGCCAATACCTGTGCTTCATAGGATGCCAAAGAAGTTCTTTTTCATTTTTGTTTTTTATTTTTTTACTTTTGTTGTGGTGGATAGAAGATACTTTTATAATGTTGTGTGTGGCTTCAATTTCCCAATGTTGTGTGTGGCTTCAATTTCCCATTGGGTCAATTGGGCCCGTGAGTTGCTCTATAAATGTGTGTGTTCAACGATACAATAGAGAGGAGATTGGAGCTTGTAATTCTTATTGAGTATAGTGGATTAATGATTCGTCCCTACATCCGTGCAGTAGATACACAACCTGTGTATCGAATCACGTAAATCTCTTGAGTTCTTGTGCGCTTGGTTTCTTGCTTTCCTTGTGTTCTTCATCTTATTTGTTCTTGCTTCTAGATTGATTTTGTTTGATAGATACGTAGTGTCTTCCGCTTATCGCATCTTCCGCTTATCGCACAATGTATACCATTACTTATCCTAATTCCCTTTCTCTGATTTGCAGATAGTCATGCCCGCACCAGTGACAAGCAGCTCGGGGGACTTCTATCACCAGGCTTCGATGAAGCCTCCTGCTTAAGCCGGTACGGATCCATTCTATACCGAAAACTCTCCCCCCACAAACCCTCTCCCTACCTCATCTCCAAATTACGAAACTACGAATCCCTCCACAAACAGTGTGGTCCCCATACCGAATCCTACAACGCAACCGTGAACCACCTCCGCCACCACCGCGACATTTCCAACAACAGTACCTGCAAATACGTTGTGCATCTTTTCTATGGCCACAGCGGCGTAGGAAACAGATTGCTGAGCCTCGTCTCGTCCTTTCTCTTCGCCGTTCTAACAAACAGGTTGTTACTCATTGATCAAGGCGACGACGTGGCTGCCCTCCTCTGCGAACCGTTTCCTGACACCACTTGGGCCCTCCCTTTAGACTTCCCGCTCAGAAACCAATTCGAAAGGTTCGATTCAAATCACCCACATTGTTATGGAACCATGATGAAAAATAAGACCGCGGAGGATGACTCCCCTCCACCGTTCGTTTTCCTGAATTTGGTTCACGATTACAACGAACATGACAAGCGCTTTTTCTGTGATCGAGATCAGAACATTATGAAGGAGGTGCCGTGGTTGTTAATTAGATCGAATCAGTACTTCATTCCATCTCTGTTTTTGATGCCGTTGTTTGAGAAAGAATTAAGCAAACTGTTTCCGGAGAAAGAAACAGTTTTCCACCACTTGGGTCGGTACCTTGTCCACCCCTCGAATCAAGTATGGGGACTGATTACTCGATACTATGAAACTTATTTGGCTGAATCTGATGAGAGAATTGGAATCCAAATCCGGGATTTCAGAAGCACAGGTCTTCCTTTCCAGAGTTCTAAGGAATTGCCATTTACCTACATGATGGACCGAATACTCGACTGCTCCGCACAGGAAGATCTGTTGTCAAGAGTGATAACCAATGCCCAGAATTCTGTTTTAAACGCCACAAGAAACACAAAAACAAAATCCGTTCTAGTAACATCGTTGAGTTCCTGGTACTTTGAGAAGTTGAGAAACATGTACCGGGATAATCCAACCATTACAGGCGAATCAATTACAGTTTTCCAACCCAGCCATGAAGAATCCCAGCAGAGTAACAACGCCCAACACGATATGAAGGCATTGGCTGAGATTTACCTTCTTAGCTTAATGGATGAGTTGATCACAAGCCCTTGGTCCACTTTTGGGTATGTAGCTCAAGGCCTAGGGGGTTTGAGACCGTGGATTTTGAGCAATCCTCCAACGGAAATGGATTCTGACTCGCCTTGTCGTCGGGCTACTTCAATGGAACCTTGTTTTCATTATCCTCCCTCTTATGGTTGTGGGGCGAAAACAGGAATAGATACCGGGGCAAGGGTTCAGTATGTGAGACATTGTGAAGATATTAGCTGGGGGATTAAACTGTTTTGATGATCATGAACTGTAGCTGCACCCAAAAAAAGTTTTGTTTCGGTATGTTTCATTTGAAATAAACTGAGGAAAAGTAGAAGAGGTTGAGGATGAATGCATCATGTTTGTCATGGAAATGAGGATACACCATTTTACAGAAAAACTGGTAGGGTTTTGTGAATCTTTCGCCATTAGCGATGACTGAGCTTCAACTGGCGGAAACTAGCTCTCAACGGTGAAGGCTCGTGCTTGTGATACTACTACAACAAGGGTTGTGGATCGTCCTTTCAAATGCAGGCCAGGGCGAGCAGGCTTTGAAGAGTGTAGCCGCATCGGGCCCCTAGATTTTATCTAACGTTTTTTAGCTCTAAATTTTGTATGCTCTTATACTATGCCTACACATGAAATTAATCTGAGAGCATTTTTATTTTTTATTTTTTATTTTTGATCGGAGTCTGAGAGCTTGATTACAATTTTTTGCCACTAAAAAAAGAGAGAACAGTGATCCTAAAGTAGTGCAAGTTGAATTAATAAAATGATTATTGTCACACCCCACCCCGGGCCAGCACTCAAATGAGTCCAAACCAACGTGAGGATACAACTACAACCACTAATCCAATCCTATAACTCAAGTTGTAGCAATTAAGTTAGTCAAAAGTCGTTTTATTGATAAGGCAAAACATAACGTTCTTACAAATACAGCGAAAGTCTAAAAAAAACATTAAATTACACAACAAACTACATATCAACATGAGCTACAACTACATCTCTATCTACAACATCTTGCCAAAAATTCGTCCAGCCTTCCCGACATGCTACCCTAAGCAAGGGTACACCCACACGACGATTAGCAGTGGATATCTACAACGCCTGCAAAACTGGATTCCAAAACGGAATCCGGGAGTGTTTATGAGACATGGATGCAATTCCATATTAAAAGTACAGCTAAAAGATAATCTCAACTAGTCAACAGTTTATCGAGAAATTAAAAGCAACACCGGGAACACAGCCAATAATTTAAGGCATAATAAGCCTTTGGCATTAAGCCAATCACCGGATACACAGCCAATAACTTAAGGCATAAAAGCCTTTTGGCATAAAGCCAATCACCGGGCACACAGCCAACAGTTCAATTTAATATAGAACAACTTCTACGAATCAAACACTCGCCTCATACTCCAAAAGAAAGTACACCTTATGGTTTCTGTGCTCCTTGATTCACCGACTCGTCACCTATCCACAAGCCAAACATTTTAGTATAGAAATACTTGAAAGGCTCAACAAGTATAACACTTAGGTAAGCTCACCAATTCACACCCCAATACTGAGAATCTCACAAAACACACACACAAGAGATAATCCGATAACCCTGCGGTCTACGATTTTATGGAATTAATCTACTCATCCGCGTATCCTGATATTTTTACCTCAAACCATAGACATGTACAGGGACATCATATTGTAATCTCAGAATTGTACAAGCTTTGTAGCTATTCCTAAGCAGATAACAACTAAACCAAGAACTCGCAGCAAATCCCGCAACCAGACATCTAACTAACTTCAAACTGTAATATGCTATTCCACAGGAATAATTGGGTTACAAGGCTGGTCAATTACGAAAGCCCCACGAGTCCAGTTTCAGAAAAATCAAGCGGAACGTAAAACCGATACTCGAGCTAGGTGATATGCCCATTTCTTCAAGACGTGTCGGTGCTGTCAGCATATACACGAATCTGAGAGTAGTTTGGTGCGTGATTTTTATCTTTTTCCTCCCTCCGTATAAAATTCTGAAATTTTAACAGCATATACTACACACATAGATGCATCCACAGTAAAAATACCAGAAAATAACATGGTTGGCGTGTCGATGAGAAAAATTCGTCAACACAGGACAGATTCTCAAGATCAGACTCAAACAGATTCTCAAGATCGATCAGACCAACATTCGTAAATTCACAATAAATTGAGTTCTTAACCATTTCAAGTGATTCAAATGCCAAAACATCCCCAACTCATCAATACTTAAGACTCATAAGAACTCATGTCCACCTAGCATGCTTAAACTTGAGGAATTTCATGAAGAATACATGCCAAAAGCTGTCCAGAAATCCAGAACTCCCAAGAACCTGAACTTTAATTCAAAAACTGCTATAATGTAGAAATATTCACGGCACAACCCATACATATTCAGAAAGATATACAAGTCTAGTTTTTGAATCAAGAAACGGTTCGCAAAATAGACACCCGAGCAAGAAGTTATGCCCGTTTTTCCGACACGTGTCTGTGCTGCCAGCACAGGCGTGAACCAGACACCAGTTCAGTCCACGAATTTTGTAGGCCAGAATACTTCGAGTTATTTTCTGAAAATTTAACACGATGCAATAGACTCACAGACGAACATTCAGGATTTATTTCAAGAATTTAGAAGATTTCTAGGTACCTTGAAAAAATTCGTGAAGTACAGCCACGAATTTCCCTTTCCTCCTCCTCTTCTTCCACCCCCCCCTACGTTGAATAACATCCAGCCCTATTGGGTTTCTTTTTTTTTTTTTTTAAAAAGACACACACACACCTCACCATAACACACAGCACACATGCACAATTCCTAAAAAAAATATGCACTTTATCCCTTTAAGTTATTGAATGTAACATTATAAGCACGTACCTTAAGTATAAAGGATGTTACAATTATCATGTTAATTCTTATATCGATTCCCTTTGAAAATTAGTCTGGTCGTTTCCAATTTTCTATTTGTAGATTATATAGAGGGGCTTACCTGAAAATTTTACTTTGGGCTTTTCTGAAAACTCAGAACCAGCTCTGATGCCAAGGTATCAACTTGCCTCATCGCAAACAAGTTTTATCGGCAATCCAAATGTGTTCATAATATTTATACTAATTCATTATCATGCTCTAATACGTGAAAAAGATTTTTTTTTTTTTTTCCCCTTTTTAAGGAACATGGGAAGTAAAGATTGCTTGTTAGAAATGATGTTTCTTTCACAAGCAGTTGAGGTACTATTTTCAAGTCGCAGTTGACTTCTAGTTTCAGTCAGGTCAGTTACCACGTTAATTCTCATGTATAATGGTGTAATTATTTTTGTAATTATTTTTACAATAAGTCTGTCCACACAGACATCCTGTACACAAATTGTGCATAAATTTTGTTGTAGCTACAATTTGAGAAAGTGGTAGCTAGAGAATTTTCAACAACTCAAGCAAACTATTGACGATAGTTGATTATTTACATAACCACAACCGATACAAATTCTATTGTTACAAAAAAATAATGGAAATTTATTGAGATATTATATTCCTCTACACAACTTGGGTGGATGGATTATCAAGAAGGCAGAAGCTGAACTATAGAAAGTCCAAAGTTCTACTTTAGAGCAAGTCCAATGAGATGGAAAATGACTACAGAAAACTACTGGTATAGTAGTACGCGCATATATAGACAGCGTGTACAGTGCGCTTTTTGGTCCTTCTTGGGTAAAATAATAATAATAATCGGAACTGCACATTTTATTTAATATATTTTGTTTACGGTTTTTGTAAAAAATCAGCTCCATCCGACATCGATAAGGGAGTTTACGAAACGTCCAAAATCGCTTTTTAATTTAGCCTAACTTCTGAAGCAATTTTGGACGTTTCGTAAACACCCTTATCGATGTCGGATGGAGCTGATTTTTTATGGAAACCTTAAACAAAATATATTGAACAAAAAGAGCGGCTCCGATTATCTTTTTTGGACCTAAGACAGGTCAAAAATAGTGTTGTACGTGCTCTCTGTGCGTGTACTGCTGTATCAGTAGTAGCTCTCAAATGACTATGGTCATTCGGCTATTTTAGTATCAAAAAATTGTAAAAAGTTAGTTAGATGGTAAATAGGACTTTCCCCTTTCAAATCGTGAGTTCTAAAATAGAACCAAAGAGTCCTAAATGTTAACTAATTTTCCCTCTACCTTATTTCCCCCCAACTTTCTCAACTTTAATTCAACTACTACTCCTGTTCAAAAATAATGATCGCATTTGCCAAATGGGACTTTAAAAAATATTTTTTCAAAAAATTATGTTTATTTTTAACTCCCATCCTAAATTTTCCACAATCAATCCATAAATAAGTATATCTTTTCTTGGATACAATACCACCACACTTAGATACAATACCACCACACCACACTAGCATGAAACCACTTGACTCTCTCTCTCTCTCTCTCTCTCTCTCTCTCTCTCTCTCTCAAACACACACACAGACACACACACACAAACAAGACCAGTGTGAAATCCCACCCCTCATCAATCGACCCAATACCCTCACCAATCCCTTATCTCTTCCCTACATTTCTCCAAAACCGTCATCAATCGACCCAATACTTGTTGGGGAAAAAAATGGTAATAACAGAATTTCAAATGACAATTTCATTGATAACAACGCAATTACAAAATACATGAACAAAACATGTTACAATGAACAAGACACAAACACGAGCCAAGTCCTCTATGATACCACAATCTCTTTAAGAAAAATTCACCGCCTACTAAGGGTGTTGTAGGATATGTCAACGTCTTCCTCCTAAGGTTGGCTCGGATAAACCATAAACTTTCAAAACACCTCCATTGACTGTCTTGACGAACTGACTACCGCCTGCCTTTCTCTCACACAAAGAACGAATTTCAGTCTCTCCTGGAGCAATGTGAATCCACCAATACAGTAAGTTCTGATTTTTAGCCACTAAACAGAAATCTCAAAGTTTGACATTAAGGGAAACTTATTAGCTACTTGTTCTGATTTTTAGTTCGGTTTGGAACTCCAAACTCAAAATTTTGGAAAAAATAACTTTTCTATTTTTTCTCTTTCTAACTTTTCAATCATTATTCTCATTTTTCACTCTATCTCTCTCTACTTTTTACCTCTCTCCACAATCATTAATCTCATTTCTCTCTCTACCTTTATTAAAAAACACTATTCAAAACCCATAACCGAACAAGGGCTTAGTTTTTTAGTATCTTCGGTACCTTTCTTGAGAAGTAAGCGGTACTCTTTTTACTTTTGTCATCATATCAAAGCCAAAGATCTTCGTAGTTAGTTCAAGTTAGCACGGGTGTAGTCCGGCAATTTTCTGCCAATTTGGATTTTCTTCAATGTTAGGATTCGATTATATTATAGAACTCGTTGATGAGAATCACGTATAACCAAGTTAATCAGATATTGATCCATGTCTGAACGAAGCAAATTTATCTTCTTAAAAATAGGTTCTTCAAGTTATGATCCAATTTGGTCAATTTATTTTTCGTAAAATAATTCTTCTATGATCAGATACCGATAGAAATCCAATCAACTTAATTTTGTACTTGGTTATTCTTGTCAACGAGTTCTATGATATAAACGAATTAGATCATTGAAGTAAGTCCGCGATGAGGTGGAAAATGGCCAGACTATATACCCTATACAGTCAGCCAACTTGAGAGAAGCTAACTCCTCTTTTTTTTTTTTTTTTCTTTTTTTCCTTAAATCAGGTTTTAATCAACTTTCGTTTGTTTGGGTCTTCATCTTTCTCTTTATACTTTGACTGTGGTTGTCAGTTGTCACCAAAACCCTCTCTCTCTCTCTCTCTCTCTCTCTCTCTCTCTCTCTTTCTCTTTCTCTCTCAACATATCCATTCAAACGTGTCCTCTTTCGGTGTTTCCCTTTTCTTTCTTCACACTTCACTCCCCTTCATCAATGGACACTGCCTTGCAAGCGGCAATTAGCAGCATGACCACCACTGTTAACGCCCTCACAACTTCCACCCCACAAAGACTTACCTTTGGCCCATCATGGCCAATCCGCAGACCCAACATGCTCGATTTTTACCCCTCTAATGCCTTCCTTAATCCCCTGAAAGCCTCAAACCCTAACCCTAGAAACAGAGCAAATTCCCTGTTTCTCACTCACTGCTCCACAAAACCAAACACTGACAGAGAAAATGCTACAGACAACAAAAATTCTCCTTTCGAGAAACCCAATTCAAATATCCAAGAACCGAGAAAACTCACTTCAAGTCAACCCCTTTCTTCTTCGAATTCGTCGTTTTCGAGAGGTTTGGTGTTTGATTTGGGGTTAAAAAGCTCATGGGACGGTTTTGAAATTGGGTCTCCTGTTGTGAAAAGGTACCTCAGTGATGAGAAGGAGAGGTGGTACATGTGGTATCATGGGAAGTCTGAAGGAAACCCAGGTCCGGATTCGATCGGTTTGGCTGTTTCAAGCAATGGGATTCATTGGGAGAGGAGCGGTGGGCGGGTAACATCGAGCGAGGACACAGGTTTGGTGATGGATTGCAGTAAAGATTGGTGGGCGTTTGATACTCAGAGCATTAGGCCTTGTGAGGTGGTGATCATGTCTAGTGCAAAGGTAAGAGCAAATGCTGTCTATTGGCTTTACTATACTGGGTTTAGCTCTGAAATTGTTGAGTTTTGGGACAATTCTGTGGAATTCGGATTGGAAAACCCTGAAAGGGTTAGGATTCAAGATGATGAGACTGGTAGAACAAGTAAGGTTTTTAGGTCTTTGCCTGGTTTGGCTATGAGTCAAGATGGGAGGCATTGGGCTAGAATTGAGGGGGAGCATCATACTGGGGCTTTATTTGATGTGGGATCGAAAGGCGAGTGGGATTCTATGTTCATTGCCTCCCCACAAGTTGTTTTTCACAGTAGCGGTGATCTTAGGATGTTCTATCATTCGTTCGATGTGGAAAATGGTGTGTTTGCTGTTGGGGTTGCGAGGTCAAGAGATGGGATTAAGTGGGTGAAGTTGGGGAAAATTATTGGGGGAGGAGGGAATGGTGCTTTTGATGAACTTGGGGTGGTAAATGCTCGCGTTGTGAGAACTCGAACAGATGGGAAATTTGTGATGGTTTATGAAGGTGTGGCTGCAGATGGAGGAAGGAGTATTGGGCTGGCAATGTCGACGGATGGGTTGAAGAATTGGCAGAGAGTTCAAGGTGAGGCGGTTTTAAAGCCAAGCGAAGAAGATGGGTGGGATAGTTTAGGTGTGGGATCGCCGTGTCTTGTTCAGATGGACGGGGATGCAGATGAATGGAGGTTGTATTACAAAGGAATTGGCAAACGGGGAGAGACAGGAATTGGGATGGCGGTGTCTGAAGGTAGTGAGATTAGAAGTTTCCGAAGGTGGACCGGATTTCATCTATAGGACAAATCTAGCGTGGCTTCATGTTTTCAATGACATTTGTTAATTGGTTCAGTCATGCTAAATTGTTTCATGCTTGATGCCTTATGGTTGTTTTGTTTTGTTTTGTGTTGTTTAGTTTTTCTTTTTCCTCACATCGATGTGAAAGAACCTTGTGGATTCTACTTACAGACCAAGATTTCTGAACTTGGTCGT
This sequence comes from Rhododendron molle, assembly GCA_025413875.1. Classification (NCBI taxonomy): domain Eukaryota; kingdom Viridiplantae; phylum Streptophyta; class Magnoliopsida; order Ericales; family Ericaceae; genus Rhododendron; species Rhododendron molle. The sequence continues at coordinate 11,432,840 of CM046399.1, forward strand.
TGCCTTTGTATCCTTCTGCGTACTCAATAATACTGTCAATGACAACTTCAACACTGCATAGCTTGTTGTGGATTACATTCCGATGATTTTATTCAGTGATCTTTCAAATGTTTTCCTTATCATCTTCATGGTGCTGATATGATCATCACCATCTCTTTTCTTCTCATCTTTTTATGTGGATTTTTTTGACGAAAGCAACATGTGAATAGAGTCTTTGAAAACTTTTTTTTGTCTGCCATACATACAACGTTGCATACGCATTTCGTGAGACAGCTTTCTTTTTGTATGATCTTTGTAATATTTGTTTTGCTAAAATTATGGTTTTGTACCTTGTACAATTTATCTTCATTTTGTTTATAACTAGGTAAGGGAATTGGGTTGGAAGTGTCTGAAGCAAATGATTTCACAAGTTTCAGAAGATAGTCATGGTTTTAACCATTAAACATATGCATTATTGCTTGTTATTGCCAATTCCAAGGAAACTATTTCTTGCTTTAATGGATGAACTAAGCTCACTCTAGTCCGTGATTCGAAAATAGGCTTTGTTTGAAGGAGTTTTTCTCTGATAATATCTAGTCTGGCTTCTTGCTTTAAAAGACGAAAAACTCCATCTACTGATACTACCCAACAGTGCTGGTTTGCTTACTGATCCGTCTAGCGAAGGGATCGAATCCATGCTCACGTGCATTTTTTGGAGTAATTAGTCGAAAAGGTGATCTTTCAACAGAAAGGATGGAGATGGATGTTAGAGAATTGCCAAAGGCATGCTCGGTAAGGTCTAGCTACTAGCATTCTCATATTCTTATTGTACTTGTTTCAGGGTATTTGTGTTTATACAATGCAAATAGTTTTATAAGTTGATGATTCTCATGCGAGTTTGTGAATGAGAGATAAATTGTTGTCTTTTTGGTACTTCATGTCGTGGGGCTATACTATTAAGTTTGGTCAATTGGCCAATTAAGGAACTGTCAATGTATCCGAAACTGGATTACCTCATGGCAACAAAGATACCAATGGTATGTTGACGGTATTTACCGCATGAGTCGTGTGGTCTGGGATGCCTTCTGAGAAAATATACGTGAATATTGAGGTCCAACTAATAAGGAGAACTAACTGCATCGTCCGCTGGCAGGAGGCTTAAAGACTGGGTAAAAGTCCCAAATGTACTAACCTAACACAGGAATTTGAGTGCACGCAATTAGGAGTTGAACCCTATGCCAAAGGTTTTGCGAGATTAACCCTCGCCAAAGGACTATTACTACACCAACCGCGAGTTTCTTCTGATTTAAATTTTTGTAATTTGTAAAGGCATCGTGTACCATTGACAGTCTTTTGAACGAATCATAACCCGCATTCTAAGGTCAACACGTTGGAGAGAAGATATATCCATTCTACTACAAGTGTGTGTGTATATATATATATATATATATATATATATATATATATATATATATATATATATATATATATATATATATATATATATATATATACAGACACACACGGCTGAGTAATCTATTGGAGGTATATCTGAATCAAAACTTATTGCACAATAAGTCAAGTATTCTGAAAGTGGATGATCAGTGGTTGGATTTAGGGTTAGGAAGTGGTGCTTGGTTACAAAAACCGTGCTTGATTAATTGCCGATACAAAAACTCACTGATAATTAATTACTACAAAACAAAATTGAAGACCAATGACAAGATAAATAAATACTTCCAAAAAAATAAATAATTATCTCAGAAAACATCATAGTAGTCGAAATTATTGTCGCTCACGTAAATCTCAAAGTGTCTTTCTAAGAACGTAATTCGTATTTTTTCGGTATTGGTGTCATTCCCTTTTTTTCTTACCCGCCAATTATTTTGGCCCCACAATATATGGAGAAAACTTTTCTCGTGACGCAAAATCCTATACTTTTGGCCGGATCACTTTTGCAAGAAAGTAAATCTTGCAAGAAAACTTAAAATCATGTTTCCTACTACTTTTCTGCCAACTGAATACTATAAAAGTTCTAGGAAAATTGATTTTCCCATCATTTCTTACACTGTCATGACAACTGAACAGGGCTTTAGATGCATACTAAATTAACTATCCTTCCTTAATCTCATTTCACCTAGGCCTAGTTCAGTTGCACAGGAAGGATGGGAAAACCAACTTTCCTGTAATTTTCTATGTGGTCATTTACCAGGAAAGTTGAAGAGGAAAGTTGTAGGACCCGCAACTTCAATTTTACCATTGAGAAACACTTTCCTGCAAAATAGATTTTGCTAAAATGAAGGAATTCTTATTTTCCTGTAAGATTTATTGTCAACAAAACACATGTAGCAGGAAAATAAATTTCATTTCCCTTTACTTTACCTCACTTCATTTTTTCTGGGAATTAATTTCCCACACAACGTACTTTCTTAACAACTGAACGGAGCCAGTGTTTCACGTTTCCTGAAATCCTTTTGGACCACATTTCAAGCTTCCATTTCGGGATTGAGTTTCCTGCTTCCGTTTCCTTTATTGGCTACTATACGGCTATACCCCAAAATCCTTAGATGGGTTTTGCCATTGCTCTCATTTTGTAGACACTGTTTATTGTAGAATGCTAGATGGGTCCATGTATGCACGCGAATTGTTTGCATCTTTGCACCGATGGAATGTAGTACTAACTTTGCTGACTACTTGTATTTTTTGTCACAGGGAAGCATATGCGTGTTCAAGGGAGGAAGACATGACCCCTTCTTGTTTCTGCAACTGCATTAACGATGTCTACCCAAGACCCCTTAACCCCAATGACATATACCAGCAATTTGAGATATTCCCCTGTCAAAGAGGCTGCAGAAGTGGTACGTTTTCTGCAAAATCAGTTGCACCAGATGGGTTCCCTCACCACTTCCTCAGAAGAAGAGGGTGGGAAATTTTCACCAAAACCCCCAAAACCTATGAACTTGGTGAAGCCCTAGGCACCAATACTACCATCCGTGCCTGCCTCCCGAATTTTGATTCTCCCGTTGTTGTGGGGAAATGGTATTGTCCTTTCATGTTTGTAAAGGATGGAAATTTGAAGGATCAAATGAAGCAATCGTTGTTTTACGAGATGACACTTGAGCAAAGGTGGGAAAAGATTTTCGCATGTGAAAACAATTTCAGTAGTCAAGGGAATTCTGTTTCTGTGGAAGCTGAAGTCCAGAGGGAAGTGGTTTTTGTGGGTGGGAGGGAAGCAGTGTGGGATGAGAATAGGGTGGGTGATGGGGTGGTTTGGTTTAGGGGTTCTGGTGGTGGGGAATGATAGGTGCTGAAAAGCACCCTTTTATTCCCATTAACTTAGGCTTTGTCGATCCTTTCTAATGTTATTTAACGAGCTTTAATTGGTTTGTGGTATTTCAGGCCTTACGGAGCATATAGAAATGATTTGGAGTAATAATCGTGAGTTAAGGATGTTTCGGAGGAATCCACGGCGAGAAGAGGAGCAAAAAGGTGAAGGCTGGAATTTGGTCCGGACCAAAGATATTCTGGTCCGGACCACCAAGGCTGGCACTGAATCTAAACAATCTGTTTTTTTGGTCCGGCCAATGGAATTGCTGGTCCGGACCAGCGGCAGTAGACGGAAATTGCTTTACGTTTTTTTTAGTCATAAGTTTTGGGCTAAAGACTATAAAAGGAAGCTTTAGTTTATTACTTAGGTTAATTATTCTTTCCAGAGGCACGTTCTTTTCCAGTAGTAGCAGCTATTGGGAGAGATCCACGGCAAGAATACAATGTTGAAGAAGAGTTTCTCCATGTTCTTCATTCGTTCTTCAACTTCAAGCGGATCTTCTTTCTCCATGGCCGGCTAAACCCCTTATCTAGGGGGAAGATGAAACTCCGTATCAAGTAACTATATTTTTGTGTAGCGTTTTGGTTTTGTTATTCGAATCGATTGTGAGACTAAGAACCCTTTCCGTTTCAATTGAACGGATTGATTTTACTTTTTCTTATCTATTGAGTATTTGTATTCCGGATTTCAAATACCTAGTCTTGCAATGGTTTTCATTGATTGTGGTTGGAGTTCTGAGATAGATTATGCTCGTAAGGCGGATCGTGCCCGTAGGTAGCCAAACTGTGCTACTGAGAGACGGTCCGTGCTATGGGATAGTCTATGCCTTTTAATAACCCGATTATTTTCTTGACGATTATTGTTAGGATTTGCAAGTCCTAGCGATAATCCCTTGTGATTCGAATAAATAAATCTAACCTATGCATATTGTTGTTACGCGGTCGGAGTAGATTCTAAACCCTAGATATTTTCCTCCATCGTTTTCGAACCTTTTAATTCATTGTTTTAATTTAATTAGATTATTCCAAACAAACCAAATCAATCAACTCTTTTCTTTCCGAACTAATTTGCAAACTAATCGAATTTGTCATAACTTAGCCATTCAGTCCCCGTTGGAACGATACTCGGTCTTAACCATTATTCTATGGAGTAGTAGTTAATTCTTGATTTTATAAATTTATTTTTGACACGAAACGACGCGGTCAAATTTTGGCGCCGTTGCCGGGGACAGTTTGCACGGTTGCATTAATTTAATTAGTTTTTATTTTAGTTCATTGTTATTTACTTTAATTTTGTTTGTTAGTTTTGGTACTCATAGTTACAGGTTACGAGGTGACAAAACGAGCGGAAATTATTGAGGAGCGGCGAAAAAGTGATATAAAGCGATTTCGTTGATCCACTGTAAGTTTTGTTCTTCTTTTTGGGCAACTTAGTGTCTGTGTCTGGAGTACCCCATTTTTATAATTGAGGGGTGTTGAACTTGCATGCTTGGTCGTCGGTCTTTGGAACCCGAACTCATTCCTCTTAATCTAGACTTAGAAAGGAGACACAGGGTTACCAAAAAGACCAATTTAATCACAATGGCAGATGATGCTGATGGAGCACTTGTGGTACCTGACCCCCTCCCTCTTAACTCACACTTTGCCCCCATGGCTTACACTACACCATCGTGTGTACGATTACCCGCAATTGCTGCTAATCATTATGAGATTAAGTCCGGTACACTCCAAATGCTCCCTAAGTTTCAAGGGCAATCTCAAGAGGATCCATATCAACATATCACTGAATTTGAAGCCCTCAGTTCCACGCTTTTAATTCATAATTTTCCGACGGATGCATTGAGATTGATTTTGTTTCAATTCACTCTGATAGGGAACGCAAAACATTGGCTTAGTACTTTGCCAGCTAATTCTATAACATCTTGGGCGCAAATGAGTGCAGCATTCCTTAAGAAATTTTTCCCCATAGGAAAAACACTCAGACTTCTGCAGGAGATCACCACTTTCCAACAAGCTGAGAATGAACAATTCTATGAGGCTTGGGAGAGATATGGAGATCTCATTCGTAAGTGTCCGCACCATGACATACCTAAGTGGCAATTAGTACAGAGTTTTTATTCCAGGCTGCATCCGCAGCATTGTGTGATGGTTGATGCCTCATGTGGAGGCTCTGTGATGGTTAAGAATGAAGAGGATGCCTGGCAGTTGTTTGAAACTATGAGCGAAGGGTCCTTGCAAAATGTTTCTTTTGAGAGGAGAGCTAAGTCAGTCACTACTGGTTCTGATAAGCCACGAGGTATGTATGAGATTAAACCATCTCATGATCTCCATTCTAAAGTTGAAGCACTGGCTGAGAAGGTTGACAAGCTTCTTAGTATGGGCATGGCCACCCCACAACCTCCACCTTATAAGGAGGCATGTTCTTTATGTGCTAGTCCAGTCCATTATATAACTGAATGCCCCGTAGCACCACAATTCCTCTTGTTTGTGCAGGAACAGGTTAATGCTGCACAGGGGTACAACAATGCACAAGGTTTCTCGTGGAAGACGGAACAACAGGACAACAGTTTTGCCCTGCAGCCTAGGCCATTCAACACTCAGTTCAATCATGCGGCCTATCGCTCACAGAACTTCCAGCAAGCACCTTCCCAATCCTCGAGGGACCCATCCTTTGAGGAAAAGGTGCTACAAGCGCTTGATAAACTAAATGACACCCAACAGCAAGTGCGCTCCAACACACAGTCCATCGCGAGGTTAGAGGCCCAAGTAGGTCAAATAGCCAATGCACTCAATTGTAGGGAAGATGGTAGGTTGCCTAGTCAGCCTGTCCACCCCCCTAGAGGACAGTTTGTGGTTAATGAGACAGCCCCTGCTGATGCTAAGGTAGTCATGACTCTGCGCAATAAGAGAGAGGTCGAAACCCGACCAGAGAAAGTGAAGCTGAAGGAGCACTTGGCTCCCTCCGACCCCGATGACTTTGGGGAGGAGAGTTCACATTGTAAGGAGAACACCCCTCCCGTCACACCTTCACCATCCACCTCCATTTCCAAGGGCTCTATGTGCCTAAAGCCCCATTCCCACAATGTCTTGATGCCCCATCTCCCTTCTCCAAGAAGGGTGCTGCTATGGAGGATATTCTTGAGGTTTTTAAGCAAGTGAAAGTAAACATTCCTCTCCTAGGCGCAATCAAACAAGTCCCTACTTATGCTAAGTTTTTAAAGGACCTCTGTACTCAAAAGAGGAAAAGTAAAACCAATGTGTCGAAAAAGGTCCTACTCACTGAGCAAGTGAGCTCAGTGTTCCAATCAATTGCTCCCCCTAAGTTACAAGATCCAGGCACCCCTACTATTTCCATAGGAATAGAGAACCATGTCATTGAGCGAGCATTGCTAGACTTAGGGGCAAGTGTCAATTTGATACCTTACTCGGACGTCGGTTACCTTGCAATTAGCTGATAGATCCATTAAGGTGCCACGTGGAGTAATTGAGGACGTTCTTGTTAAGGTTAATGATTTTTACTTTCCGACTGATTTTATAGTCCTTGACACAGAACCGGTGCAAACCCTCAAAAAGCAAACTCCGGTTATTCTTGGTCGTCCCTTCTTGGCGACTGCTAATGCAAACATTCATGTGAGGAGTGGGGAGATGGAGGTGACCTTTGGTGATATGACCCTTAAGCTTAATGTTTACAAGGCCGCGAGACCTTCTCCAGTGGAGGAAGATTGCTTCGCAGTCGATGTCTTAGACGACTTAGTGGAGGAGGTGTTGCCTTCTATTTTGACTGATGACCCATTGACCGCTTGTTTGGCTCATTTTGACTTTGAGAATTTTGATATTGATCAGTCTATTGAGGAGGTGAACACTTTACTTGGTTCCACACACCTAATGGTCACCCCTCCTCGACAAATCAAAATTGAGCCTGTACCCACTCTTGTGGGTGAACCACCCACTCTTTTTGTAGGGTCCCCATTAAAGCTTGAGTTACAGTATGTGTCGCCTGAATTTATGGCTCCATGTGTTAATTTCGCAGAGGCTATCACGATAGATTACGGACATACAGAGTGTACTCAAAGTTGGGGGGTAGGCGGTTCTTGCATCGACATTCATGGTTCAGAGGGAGAGATGGAGAGTAATGTGTCTTGTCCGGTCTTAATTTTTCGGGTGAGTTTCGAAACCTTGCCATTTAAGCACATTTTTCCTTGGTATGATGATGTTACCCGTATGGTGACTAGAGGGACAATTCTGACTTGGTTATGTGATCAACTATCTTTCATTTTTCTAGTTGAGTCGAATGATGTCTTTTGGAATGATCCATCTCGTGTAAATTTTAAGAGGAGGATAAAACAGTTCTTAGAGCGTTGAGTGTGAGGTGCAATGTGACGAATTCTAGGAGACTTTAAATCCATGGAGGATGAGATACCTCCAGTGTTTGCCGTGCTCGAACGGCTCCCAATAGTCTGGTATAGCCACCTTGTCAAAGCTATGTATGTAGTACTTAGGAGGTTGGGTCTGACGGCAGGCGCGTAGTTAGCAGCGAGAAATCTGTCTGAACCACCCGACTTTAGTGTCCAGCTTGGCGGAGATTGCTTCATAAGCCGAGTGGTGGGTAAGGAATCTGGCAGCCCCAGAGGGAGTGACAGCCTATTAGATGATGGCACCACTTCTCAAGATATCGTTGAATCCTACGCATATTGCTCTTCCAACAAGTAGGGAACCACAGTCTTTGGCAAGGGAGAAAAGTAGTACCCGTGTCTTTCGCGTGAAGAAAGTGGTGGATTTTAATTGTTGTTTATGTTTTTATGCAATCTCATGAGTTTTCTTTTCTTTTTGCTTAGTTTTTGTTTTGTTAATTAGTTTTGTTCTTTGTTTCCGTATCTTGTTTTGGTGGAGACTAACGCATTGCATGTTGTTTTGTTCAAGTTGGGGGGCCTTTCGGCCGCCATACTCTTTTCTGCTTAGTTCTCCGCTCGAGGTGATATCTTTCCCCTCTCTTTCTTTTCATTGTCTTATTTCTTTTAGTCTCTTTGCAATCACTGAGGGCAGTGACTAGTTTAAGTTGGGGGGCAGGGACTACTTCGGGTGCTTTAGTTGTTTGTTTAGAGTCTTGAAAAACAAAAAAAAAATTGAGAAAACTGAAAATTAAAAAACAAATGGGAGCCTTTTTGCATGAGATTGTTGTTTGTTGTACTCGCTTGTTGATTAATTGAGTATAAGCATGCTGCTACCATTTCGATATCTCTTTGGTAGAGTAGTTTCACTTGCTAGACTGCTGGCACTTTTGTTTTAGCATTTTTGCACATTGCACGTCGGCACTTGATTGCTTGTGAGTTGTGATTTGACTGTTCTTAAAGGCTTTGATTAATGGAGACTTTTGCCCGAGTGAGCTTTCGTGCCTTAACTGTTTGTTGGAGTGGTGTCGAATAAACTCTTTGTTTGTCATGGAAAGAAACATATTTGTTGGCAATCTCATCATCTTTGGTCGCCGAGTGTTGGAACTTGAATGTATAACAATATCTCTTGGTTTTGGTTTGTCGCATGGATGTTACACCCCTGGGAGAGGATTATAGGCACTTTCTTGATATTTGGGCTAGTTCGTTCTTTTGTGTTCAAATTTACCCCTTGCGAGCCACGTTGAGCCTTATACATTTAGCTTTTTCTTGGTTAGCTCCACATTCCATATTGTGTTTGGAGAAAGGCGAGAATGTAAAGGTTAATTTTGGGTAGATCGTTGAATTTTGAGCTTGAATTGGTGGTGTCCCCTTAAAAAAAAACACAACAAAATACAAAAAAATAAGAGAAAAAGGGGCACTGATAAGTTGGAAAATAGAGGAATGGTTGCTTTGTAATTGAAAGATGTTGAAGGGTTATAAGGAGAGATAAGGTGGAGTTGAATTAATGTTAGCGGGGTACTCATTGCGTATTTGCCCTGGTTAGTTGGGATACTCGCCTACTCTCTCACACTTGAATCTATTTTTACCCTAGCCATGATACATTATCCCATCCCTAATGCTATAACCTTGAATAAAGTCTTGTTTGATCTTTAGGGGTGTTGGGATTGAGGATTGATTGGTGGAGAGTTTCAATGCTTGGCATTTTGTTCATGAGATTGTGTGTCCACTATATACAGCGTTCTTTTTGTGTCATAGTATGCGGAGTACTTTGCTTTCCATTTACGTAACCTCCAAACCGCACACTGGTTCATTATGCACCTTGTTTCGAGTGATTTTATTTGTGAGTGCATGACACAGTGAGAAATGAAGTCGAGGCTCGGTCCGAAGAGAGCGGTTGGTTATTGTTCATATGTGATTGAGGCCCGTATTCACACACGCTAAGCTTCAGTGCCACAGTTTATTTTTTGAATTGTTAGCGCTTGGAACTATGCTTGCCTTGCTATATCTTTGTGGTAGCTTTGTGTCCTCTGCTTGATATGTCGATGAGTTGCATGACAGGTAGTGTTCTTTGTGTTGAAAGGTTCCCCCGTGTTTGTGGGTGTTCACTGCTGATAACCCTCACACTTTTACGGTTCTAAACTCGTCCTACCGGAGCACCCGGGGGTTCAAATGTCCTATCTTTTATAGCTTTCATTAGTTGTTTAGTTCTTTTCTTTGCTAGGGACTAGCAAAGTGTAAGTTGGGGGGCGTGATAGGTGCTGAAAAGCACCCTTTTATTCCCATTAACTTAGGCTTTGTCGATCCTTTCTAATGTTATTTAACGGGCTTTAATTGGTTTGTGGTGTTTCAGGCCTTACGGAGCATATAGAAAGGATTTGGAGTAATAATCGTGAGTTAAGGATGTTCCGGAGGGATCCACGGCGAGAAGAGGAGCGAAAAGGTGAAGGCTGGAAATTTGGTCCGGACCAAGGATATTCTGGTCCGGACCACCAAGGCTAGCACTGAATCTAAACAATCTGTTTTTCTGGTCCGGCCAATGGAACTGCTGGTCCGGACCAGCGGCAGTAGACGGAAATTGCTTTACGTTTTTTTTAGTCATAAGTTTTGGGCTAAAGACTATAAAAGGAAGCTTTAGTTTATTACTTAGGTTAATTATTCTTTCCAGAGGCACGTTCTTTTCCAGCAGTAGCAGCTATTGGGAGAGATCCACGGCAAGAATACAATGTTGAAGAAGAGTTTCTCCATGTTCTTCATTCGTTCTTCAACTTCAAGCGGATCTTCTTTCTCCATGGCCGGCTAAACCCCTTATCTAGGGGGAAGATGAAACTCCGTATCAAGTAACTATATTTTTGTGTAGGGTTTTGGTTTTGTTATTCGAATCGATTGTGAGACTAAGAACCCTTTCCGTTTCAATTGAACGGATTGATTTTACTTTTTCTTATCTATTGAGTATTTGTATTCCGGATTTCAAATACCTAGTCTTGCAATGGTTTTCATTGATTGTGGTTGGAGTTCTGAGATAGATTATGCTTGTAAGACGGATCGTGCCGTTAGGTAGCCAAACTGTGCTACTGAGAGACGGTCCGTGCTATGGGATAGTCTATGCCTTTTAATAACCCAATTATTTTCTTGACGATTATTGTTAGGATTTGCAAGTCCTAGCGATAATCCCTTGTGATTCTAATAAATAAATCTAACCTATGCATATTGTTGTTACGCGGTCGGAGTGGATTCTAAACCCTAGATATTTTCCTCCATCGTTTTCGAACCTTTTAATTCATTGTTTTAATTTAATTAGATTATTCCAAACAAACCAAATCAATCAACTCTTTTCTTTCCGAACTAATTTGCAAACTAATCGAATTTGTCGTAACTTAGCCATTCAGTCCCCGTTGGAATGATACTCGGTCTTAACCATTATTCTATGGAGTAGTAGTTAATTCTTGATTTTATAAATTTATTTTTGACACGAAACGACGCGGTCAGGGAACAAGTAAATATTGGGTTGAGTTCATTGATTGTTGATAGAATGAAGTGGGAGGAGGAGAGAGGAGGGTGGGCGAGGGAGGGAAATAGACAAGTGAAGGTGAATAGAACAGAGGAGTTTGGGGGGATTGGTGGGGGATGGAGAATGTTTGGTTGCTATGTGTTGGTTGAGAGATTTGTGTTGAAAAGAATGGATGGGAGTGTTGTGTTAACCTATGACTTCAAGCATACTCATGTGATTAGGAGCAAATGGGAATGAAGTTTATTTGATTCAACACTCAGAAAGTTTCTTTGTTTAGTTTGCTTTGATTTTGTTTATATTTTGAACTTTTCTGCGGATCAAAAAAAAAAAAAAAGAACTTTTCTGGATTTTTACTTATGTTTTGATCGGGTTGTTCGGATTCCCCGTATTTGTGTATCGAGTGATTTTTGCAGAAAAATTTTCAAGTAGTGTATATCTTGTTCTCGTCCTTTTCTGTTGTTTGTTTTTGCTTCCATTAAGAATTCTGAAAAAAAAAAAAAAGATTATTGATGGATCTAGATTATTTATGCCCGTCTTCCTTGGGGTTGGCCTGGTTGTTATGGGACTTAGCAATTTGCTCCGGCTCCTTATAAGGTCTCAGATTTCAAATTTCTCATATATGGGTTCTATTATTTTCTATGGGGCTAGTTCATGCAGAACAATTGCTCCAAATTTAATTGGCTTTGGACTTAGTGTGACATGACGATAAACAAACATGTGATCAAAAACCTTGTACTGATCGATGGGGGAGAAGGTCATGCGTCTCCACCGGTCCTACTCCTGGGTTTGATCGGTTTTTGGCCTAACAGCTTGCGATTGTCGATGTTTTCGTTGGGACTGCTGGCTGCTGCTCTGTGGTGGTTCTTGGTGGCATCGCGGCAGCGGGCTTGCGCCTGTGGGGATTTGGAGGAGTTTGGTGGGCGGCAGTAATGTTGCAGCTAGGGTTTGGTGTTTGGGTTGGGTTGGGCTTGTCCCACGTTTTTCTGGGATTTGGGCTTTATAGGTGTCTGTGCTTATTTATATGGGCTTTGTCCCTTTTATCTGGACTTTAAGCCCATCAAGAGTGGGCTTTGTCCCATTGGTGCACCCGTGTTTGGCTTCTTGCTAAATTTGGTTTTTGGTCTTAGAAGAGCTTAGGATTATTCTTAGAGAAAATGTTGGGCCGGTCCCAATTTTCAACATTATAGTCTTTAGGCTCCGTTCCACAAACGAAATAAGAACTTATTTTTTGTTGAATAAGAAGGTGTGTTCCTGAAAAATATGAAGGTGTGTACTTATTTTCGTAGAATATGTATAGGTAAATACCGGCCGGGGAGGGAGATCACACCAGTAGTCATGCCGGGCCGTCTTCGGTCACCGGACGGCCGATCCGAGCCGTCCAAAAATTCTAAAAAAAAAAACCAAGGGGGCCATTGCGGGAATAAACGGCATCCGAGGTGTGTAGGGTGCTTGATCCGAGCACCCCTTTTCCGTGTACTTATGAAGTTCATACGTACATGGAAAAGGGGTGCTCGGATCAAGCACCCTACACACCTCGGATGCCATTTATTCTCGCGTGAGCCCCCTTGTTTTTTTTTTAATAGAATTTTTGGACGGCTCGGATCGGCCGTCCGGTGGCCGGAGACGACCCGCCGCGGCAACCAGTCGATTGCCGACCGCCGGCCCTCATTCTTGTCCAAACATTCCTGTGTTTTCTATACTGAAACTTCCAGGTCAAAAATAATAGGGTTACGCAAAAAATTTTTCTACCACTATGGATCTTATTTGATAGATCTCATTGAGATCTTTAATACGGTGCAAAAAAGAAAAAAAAAATTTTGCAATTTATATTATATTTGAGTTTGAAAATGTGAAAAAACTTCATATTTGGGAAAAATAAGAAGGTTGGCTTATTTTTTAATAAAAAGTAGGAGAAATAAGTACTTATTTTTAAGAACCGTTCTGAAATGGAGCCTTAGGATCCTTTTCAAATAAGTTCAATAGCCTACTAGATCCAGGGGGGAAAAAACCCCACGCGCGCAACTTTTTACCTCTTTCTTCCGTGTCTCTCTTCTCACTCATCCACCCATGTGCATGTGTGCATATGAAGGGCGGTCAAACACAGTAGCAGCCTTGCAGAACCTATAAGCCTATAAGGGATGCTCTCTCTCTCTCTCTCTCTCTCTCTCTCCCTTCTCTCTCTTCCTCTCTTTCTCTCTCTCTCGCTCTCTTTCTCTTTTCTCTCTCCTAAGTACTACAGTATCTTTCTTCCTCTCCCTCTTCTCTCTCCTACATTTTTATTTAAAATCTCTCCAATATTTCTCTCCTATTTTTTTATTTAAAACCTTATAAGGTTTATAACTCTTTTTTGTAAATATTTATTTTTTATAAAATTTACTCGGCGAGATGTATCAAACAAGACTAATATTGAATATGAAATTTTGTATAATTTTTTTCAGTATAGTCTTTTTTTATACCTTGAATTGTTAATTATGCACTATAAATTTGTATTTTGACCAAATTAAAATTGTTAATTAATACTTTACAAATTCAAATTCAATTCATTGTAAAAGTGTTAATTAACACTTTATATAGTGTTAATTAACATTGTTTATTTATAATTTTTATGTTAAATATTGGTCTCATTAGATAGATTTCGACTAGTAGATTTCAAAAATGTAAATTTTGTAAAAAAAAAAATATGTATAAAAAAAAGTTATAAACATTATCATATTTTAAGTTTTGAAAAAAAAAAAAAAGAGTGATGGAAGAGAGAGGAGAGAGAGGAAACTGCGGATGAGAGAGGGGGGACCATGTGGGAGGGTAAGAGAGAGGAGAGAGAAAGAGATTGGACATTTTCTGAATGTTCATGCGCGAGGGAGGGGAGAGAAACAAAGCAGAGCCGAATTACAAAGTATCAAGGGGAGGGAGGGAGAGAGAGAGAGAGAGAGAGAGAGGAACCCTCAATGGCCGATTGAATGTTGTCTGGATCTGAAAAAAATTGTACGGGGGGAAGGGATAAGAAGAAGGAAAAAAGAGTCTACAAGGAGTACCTCCTCTAAGGACTCAAACCCGCGTCTCTGCTGGGTTTAACTCTTTGGTTCTGTAATGGAAGGTTTTGGCAGCAGATTTTTCATTTTCAGAAGAAGTGAAAGTAAGGTTTTGATGCCTCCTCAAATTTTCAAAATAGTGGAAACTGTTACCATTATTTGGAAATGGAAGTAGTGCACCAAACATATTTTCATTCCTATTTTTTGAAAATTTTGCAAAATAAAAGCAGAAAATAGAAAACATAAGTGCTACCAAACATAGCCTTGATGTTCCGTTATTCGCTTTGTCTTCCTTCAGCCAGCCTAATTTCATCCACCCTCGTTATAGATGTGGTTTGGTCAGCCGAGCATTTTTTGAAGTGGATAAGAGGGCAAACATGGTAATGTAGTATTGGTGATAGGTACAGACTGGATTTGTTTTTTATTGGTGATACTACCAACCGATAAAGTTTTCTATTGGATTCTAGTTTTCATAGATCATCAAAATATGATGAGGAAGGCTCTAAATTATGACGTACGCATTTCTTTCTTTTCTTTTTTTTTGGGTAAATTTCACTTACCTCCTCTGAGGTTTCTGACAATGACAGATACCTCTCCGCACGTTTTTGAAATTGCACTTACTTCCCTTGTCAGTCTTGTCGGCTAACTTCTGTTAACAGAAAGTGTGAATTTTCATTTCTGCCCTTGTATTTACCTCCCCTGAGGTTTATAATAATATCAGATACCTCCCCCGAAAAAAATAGTTTTTTTTTTTTTTGTAGTTACTTTGACTTCTATTTTTTCCTTTCTAGTACAAGCCAAAGAAAGTTGATTGAACATTGAATTAACATGTTGTAACACTCCATATTTTCCGTAGAACTTATATTAGTTGAGCCGAAAAATTGTTTTTATTTTGCGCAATAGATTACAATATTTTAGGCATTGGAATAGAAAACAATATTTTACGATATTTTAGAATGACTATGGTATGATGCAATTATTAGGGTAGGTTATGTTATGTGATTGGAAAATTCAAGGGAAAGTAAGTTTAAGTTTCAAAATGCATGCATTGGCTAGTGTCCATGTAATTAGTGGCCTTTTGGCCAAGAAAAATTATGCTCGGTGATGGTTTTTTGTGTGCATAGGATTGTCGCCTTAATCAAACATTGTGATGACATTTGATGAACATGGAATTAATCTTCCACGAATTAATCATGATGTGCGTAAAGTATCCCAAAACACCATGAATTTTAAAAAATACATTGAACTAATGTACATAACCTAATTGATAAGTGTAATTTCAAAAAATTGATAGTCAAAGTCATTCATCTATAAAGCATAGTTTTTTTAGCCAATATGCAAAAGAAAAAAAATTTAGCATAATTTTTTTGAGTTCATTTTCGTAATAATTTTTTTTTATCAATGTTAATGTAAAGTGTTTGAAGGTTCATTATTCAATGAATATGTGGCTTAGAAATTCCAAAAGTTCAAGAAAAAAAATTTGATGGGAAAAAAGGAATTTTTGGCTAAAAATGTTAACATGTTTTTTGGCGTGTAAAAAAAGGCGGTATAGGATTGCAAAATAAAATGATTTTAATATGAAGCTATATATTTGAGATTTTTTTATTCATTGCCAAAAAAAATGTGAAGTATCATAAAAAATAAAAAAAGGAAAGAGACTCTAATTCATTTGTGTTTATGCCTCGTACGTATGTGGCTTAATAAAAATTCAGAATTCTTTTGAAGCTTTAAAAAGAATAAAATATTTATACATGCATGTTTAAAACCAAATGTCGATATGCGTTTAATTTAACATACAAATGTATATATGGATATGTCTCTTTTAAGAAGTTGTGATTAGGGATATTAACGTCTTTTAAATTGAGTTGGGAAGGGCATTCATGTCGTACCATCATTATAAGGGTAAAATGGGTAGGGAAATGGGTTTAGCTGATGATGTCAGCAATTTTCGTTAATTGGTAAAACGATCTCCTAACGAAATGGGGGAATCTGCAACCGACAACTAAAGCAGAGGGGAGGTTAGTGCAATTTTAGAAACGTGAGGGGAGGTCTCTGTCATTGTCAGAAACCTCAGGGGAGGTAAGTGAAATTTACCCTTCTTTTTTTTTTGCAAATTTTCGTAGTTTTACTGTTGTTTCAATTTCATCCATCTAGTTTCAATTGCTACCAAATAAACCCTGTAGTTTGTTTTACGTTCTAAATTGGTAAAATCGTTACAACCGTTAATGAAACTAACGAAAAAAATTGATTAAAAAATTAAGTGTTCCAATTTTCAATCTGGTTGAACCGGTGCGAAGATCTTATTTTTTTGATTATTTTATCCTAGATGGTCGTAATGAATTTTTGACTCTAAGGCCTTTCAATAAGCATCCGAAGACTCCTTATTTAGTTTCAGGGCCTCTCTTAGGGTGCTCATTAAAAGGGTTTAGAGCCAAAAATTCATTATGACCATTTAAGATAAAATGATCAAAAAACTAAGATCTATGTAGCGGTTCAAACGGATTGAAAATAGGAACACTTATTTTTTTACACCGTTTATATATTAAAAAATATAGTTAAAAAATTAAGTGTTCCAATTTTTAATCTATTTAAACCGATGCGAAGATCTTATTTTTCTGATCAATTTATCTTAAATGGCCATAATGGATTTTTGGTTCTAAGGCCTTCCAATGAGCACCCTAAAAAAGCCGTAAAACTAAATAAAGAGTTTTTGGGTGCTCGTTGAAAAGCTTTAGAGCCAAAATTCATTACGACCATCTAGGCTAAAATGATAAAAAATAAGATTTTCGCACCAATTCAATCGGATTGAAAATTGGAGCACTTAATTTTTTAATCATATTTTTCCGTTAGTTTCATTAACAATGTTAATGATTTTACTAATTTGGAACATAAAACAAACTACAGGGTTTATTTGGTAGCAATTGAAACTAGAGGGACGAAATTGAGACAACCGTAAAACTAGAGAGATGACTACAAAAATTTGTCCCTTTTTATTTTTAGGATTGTTCATCACATTGGAATGCATATTACTAGAGCTGCTTGCGGTCCGGTTCGGTTCGGATTTCTGGGAATCCGAGGACCGAACCGCTAGTCACGATTTTTACAAAATGAAATCCGTGTTCGAACCAAAAGTCCTATGGTCCGGTTCCAATCTGAACCGCTAGTCACGGTTTTTATATTAAACTAGTATTTTATATATTTTTGTTCAATCGATAGAAAAAATCATTTTAAGTACAAACTCGGGACACTACATCAATTGTGAGAGTACACGAGACAACCAAGCCCAACAACTCAAACAATACAAAAAATAAGCCCATTATAGAGTAGAAACAAACAAAGAAAGAAAAATCCCTTTGAAGGAAGAACACACACACGCATGTGGGGTCGAGAATCGAACTCCTAACCTCTTAATGAGATACAAGAGTCCAAACCAACTGAGGTAGTTCCAGTTCGTTATTAAACTTGTATTCTTAACGAACCTACAAAAATGTTGCGAGCACTTAAATTAAATTATCGGGATAATTGCACAATGGTAGGTGTGGCCGCCACATTGATTTGAAGAATCTAATAATAAAGTTGGACCCTTGACTATTACACCATATATATATATATATATATTCCTGGCTAGCTATTACCACCATGAGGTTTCTTCCACGTCTTTGCAAACCGTTTTTCCGTGGAAGGTCATTCTTTGAACAAGTTAAATATTGCTTTATTTTGCACACGGGGAAGTCTTCGAATTTTTCTGAGATTTTACAATTGAATGGAGTTTTTGATTTATTTTTTTTTTTTTTTGTCGAACAAGTAGAGCAGCAATTTGTTCTGTAATCCACCTTATCCCATCCTTGGACCTCAATAGCACATGGTGTTTCTGCAGTGAATATTATTAAATAAAACGGTAATAAAGCGTGACGGAACCGTTACGCCTCTTTAAGTGATAAATGTTATGTCGCCCAAGGGTTAAGAGTGCATACAAGCACGGCTGGCGCCTATTTGGTAAAATATTACGCCTCTTAGTTGTAAATGTTATGGGTGCATTCATACGCTAAGTGTATACCATAGCCGTTCCGGTCAAAGTTGATGATTACTTGTTCAATGTGCTAAACTCATTTGAAATACTATTCAACGCGGTATTTGTTCGGTATCTATATGCACGTACTTGTAGCTATAAATGGACATGTCTACGAATCTCAAGTAGAATAAATTGATACGCGGGATTGTCGATCAATTCAAAATAGAAAATCTCACTTGGAAAAACAAGCAAAAAAGCAAAGGGAAGTTCTCATAGAGAGAACAAGAAGATGTATGTGACGAGGCCTCTGTCCCACTACCTGAGGTCCCCTGAATCACTTTCACTGCCACCAGAGGGCCCGAACTCCGGTTATTTAGTGATACAGGACGAGGAATCAGAGAGGACTACTTTTTTCGGATTGTGCAAAAACCGTTATCTGAAAGGTCTCCCCTTCCCTCAGAACAAGAACTTAACTGTTCGGTACTCGTCCGGCGTTGGCAAGAACCAGCATGTTTCTCATGATGACGCAACCTTCATTCCAGTTCTCAATCAGCCCCTTTCTTCGAACCGGTATTATGCAATTAAGCCCCACGGATCGCGTAAAGGGTAAATGGTTGAGTATCTTTTCTGTTTTCAGTTTCTTGCACACCAATTGTTTGATCATTGTCCATTGATGGATGCTAGTTTATAGAATTGCCGAGTTAGGTGATAAGTGTATATATCAGGATGTTGTTGCCAAGAAAAGCTCTGCCCAGGATCTATGCACCTAGAAGTACTCATCTATTCAATCACAGACTTGGTACCAATTTTCATTCAAAATTAGACATCCGGTAAAAATGTTTATTATTTATTGACTTAAATGACTCAAAAAGATTAAAATTGTTCGGAGGATAACTTAAGTTAAAAAATCATTTGCCAAATATTGGCCCATAAACGGTTCCATTGATTAAATATTATGATTCAGAGTTCTTTTGTGAGTCTATAATTTAACAACCCTATAAAGCAAAATCAAGAAAATTGAAGATTAAAATAATTAATCGTAATTTTCCCAGTCATATAAGTAGAAAATGTCTAACAAGTAAATATTCCAAATTGTTAAGAGACTTGTCTCATAAATTCAGTTCAAAAGCTTGATTTTATATTGTTCGCACCTTCTCTGAGGGAGCTTGGAGGCCTCTACCATGAACTTGTTTTAGACAACGGTGTTCATTTTTCATTTGCAATCTCTCTCTCTCTCTCTCTCTCTCTCTCTCTCTCTCTCTCGTTTAGGACAAGATCAAACAAAACCACTTCTACTAGAACAATATCTACCATATTCGTCTATTAGGACGATATCTGGCAGTTCTTTTCCTGCAACGATACATCGAGCTGTACCAGAGCAATGATTTCCCTGGCCCAGTGCAAAAAAGTTAAATTTTTTTAATCCAATTTATTACTAACATAAAGCTTCCATACATGAAAACTCTTAAAATCTTGTCCTGCATCACTGTCTATTTGCAAACAAGCATTTTTTTTTTTTTCTACACATCAATTTGTGGCTATGTTCATCTCAAAGCATCTAGCATGGAAGATGCTTAGATGCGTACTAAATTAAGTTGTAAATTAACTATCCTCCTTAATCTCATTTCACCTAGTGTTCCACATTTCCTGCAATCCATTTGGACCACATTTCAAGCTTCCATTTCGAGATTGAGTTTCCTGCTTCTGTTCCCCTTATTGGCTACTATACCCCAAAATCCTTTGCCATTGCTTTCATTTTGCAGACATTGTTTATTAAATGCTACAACAATGGTTCATGTATCATGTTGTGAATCATTTGCACTGATGGAATGTACTAGTATTAAGTTTGCTTATTTCTGTATTTTTTGTCATAGGGAAGCATATGCATGTTCAAGGGAGGAAGACATGACCCCTTGTTGTTTCTCCAACTGCATTAACGATGTTTACCCAAGACCCCTTAACCCCAATGACATATACCAGCAATTTGAGATATTCCCCGGTAAAAGAGCCTTCAGAGGTGATGGTACATTTTCTGCAAAATCAGTTGCACCAGATGGTTTCCCTCCCCACTTCCTCAGAAGAAGTGGATGGGAAATTTACACCAAAACCCCCGAAACCTATGAACTTGGTGAAGCCCTAGGCATCAACGCTACCCTCCGTGCCCGCCTCCCGAATTTTGATTCTCCCGTTGTCGTGGGGAAATGGTATTGTCCTTTCATGTTTGTAAAGGATGGAAATTTGAAGGATCAAATGAAGCGATCGTTGTTTTATGAGATGACACTTGAGCAAAGGTGGGAAAAGATTTTCGCATGTGAAAACAATTTCAGTAGTAAAGGGAATTCTGTTTCTGTGGAAGCTGAAGTCCAGAGGGAAGTGGCTTTTGTGGGTGGGAGGGAGGCAGTGTGGGATGAGAATAGGGTGGGTGATGGGGTGGTTTGGTTTCGGGGTTTTGGTGGTGTGGAACAAGTAAATATTGGGTTGAGTTCATTGATTGTTGATAGAATGAAGTGGGAGGAGGAGAGAGGAGGGTGGGGGAGGGAGGAAAAGAGACAAGTGAAGGTGAATAGAACCGAGCAGTTTGGAGGGATTGGTGGGGTGTGGAGTAAGTTTGGTTGTTATGTGTTGGTTGAGAGATTTGTGTTGAAAAGAATGGATGGAAGTGTTGTGTTAACCTTTGACTTCAAGCACACTCATGTGATTAGGAGCAAATGGGAATGAAATGTGTATGAAACCCTCAGAAAGTTTCATTTATCCTCCCATTTGGTGTGTAAATTGCGATTTTTTTTTTCAGTTTGGGCAATAAATTAAAAGAAAAGGATAGGTGCTATACCAAAATTTTAGTGTTTGTTTTGGTTTGGTTTTGATTTAGACCTTTGTTGGGGGGGGGGGGGGGGGGGATGGTTTGTATTCATGTATTTGATCTGGTTGTAAAATGTACTGATGTATGTCGTGTATCTAGTGATTTTCACAAGAAGAATATTAGGGTAATGTACATTTTCGTACGATTCTTTGTTCTCTTTTCAATGAAGAATTTAGGAATTAGGATGTGATGAGGAAACTTAAGTGACGATGGTGGGCGGTGGCCACAGTCGTGGGAGTGGTGGGTGTTGGCGGTCATTGATGGTGAAGAGTAATATCATTATACAATTCGGATACAATGGTCTTTCACATTCTATTAGATCAAGATGATAGATAATCTGAGTTTTCGGATTCTTTCTTAGAAAATGAGTTTGATTTAA
Source organism: Rhododendron molle (assembly GCA_025413875.1). Taxonomy (NCBI): domain Eukaryota; kingdom Viridiplantae; phylum Streptophyta; class Magnoliopsida; order Ericales; family Ericaceae; genus Rhododendron; species Rhododendron molle. Next base: position 11,454,325 of record CM046399.1, read on the forward strand.
ACAATCTATTCTTGTCAAACATTCAAAATGGGTTCTCAATTTAAAGCCATTTGTCACTCACCCTTGTATGTTTCTCTGAGGCTTTCAGCTATTCCCTTTGCTTACCTGAATGAACGGCCTGCTCTGTCCAAACAATTGGGCATTTTTCTCCTCAAACTGCCAGCTAGACTTGACAATGGTAAAATAATTCAGAAGGTGCACTACATCGATCTGCTCAAAAACAAGTTTAGACTAATTCTATCAAGTTTGAAAAAATGTCTGCCACCAGAGATTCTTGATTGTAGACTTGTAGTTCCAGTAATGTATTGACTGAAGATAAAAAAAAAAAAAAAACAAGAAAGGTAGAATCAGGTTTGAAATAGGAAAGTGATTTTCATGCTCTTGTTTTTTTTAATGGTGGGCTAACTTAGAGTTATATTGAAGCAAAACCTCTTACACGTACGTACAGAGGGACGTAACCCAAAACAAAGCAATACAAGGAAAGCAAGCTGGAAACAGAGGGCAACCACCCAAGGAGCAGCAATACAACTCAATAAAAAGAGACCCAAACAAACAATCAGTGAGACTCAAAAAAACTTTACTGCTAATGGACCATGGAGAACACAGGAGTCCATTGGCAACATGAATTTACTATCTTGCAACCTTTTGTTGGTCTTTTATTCACGTTAATTTATTATCTTGTCCTGTTTTCAGTACACTTTTTCACAACATTTAAGGGCAACATCGTAAATTCATGTGGATAAAAACAAAAAAGAGAGTGTGGATTTTAGAAGGAGAGTGCGAAAATCATTTCCTTTGAAATATGCTGAATATCTATTCTTACTAGGCAAGCTCCATGGCTGGAAAGCACAGGTCTCAAGTCATGAAAATGCTAGGAAAACCTTACTCCAAAAATGGCCCGAAAAGAACAACCAGTGGTTGTTTCTTCGAACCCAATGTCCTCCGACACTATAACTCTATAGTGTTAACCCAAAAATATATGCATATATGTAGCCATTTGTATACATAACTAATCACAAATTTTGACACAAAAAATAAAAAAAACATTGTGTGGGACCCATTTTAAGTCCCACGCATATGATCGAAACTGTTCGATTTGGTTAAAAACATATTTTTAAGAGTTCTGAAAAAATCAAGGACAGTAGAAGCAAGAAAAAAAAGGAGCTCATAACAATTGCTCAACCTTGCTTTTGGATTTCGTTAAAGGCTTGATCAGTATTTGTCCCTAAACTTGACAAAATAAAAACTGAATGATTGGATCAAGCCCATACCAATACCTGAATGAGTTGATTTTTTACAATAACTCTTACAAACATGTTTTAAACAAGTTGAACGTTGTACATACATATATATACATATATGGCTCTAATTGTTAACATGGGGCTCTGAGTACTTTTGTGGCAAAATCTGTGTTAGAGATTGTGTCATGGAAGGGGCATATACATGTATATACCTGTAGGGAATCAGAAACGTTATAGTGCACCAGCCGCACTAAACTGTATAGGGTGGCCGAACCAGTCGTCCATCTCGGTACGAACGACTCGGATTTAATCCGAACTCCTATAAATCTGGGTCGTCTATTGCCGAGATGGTTGGCCGGATTGGCCACACTACACGTGTAGTGCGGTGGGTGTATAAGGTCATTACCTAATAACAATTTCATACCCCGTCTGTCCCTTTTTAAATGTTCAACTTCGTAACTCCAACTTATTAAAAAGGCATCATCATTGCACCTTTCACATCAACTTTTACCTCTACTTTCTCTCCTTACCTTCTATAGAGACATTATCATTACACTTTTACTAACTAACTTTCTAAAATGAAATCTACTTTTAGGGACAAAATGAAAAATTCATCAACTTTTACCCACTAATTTTACAAAGTGGACACTTATTAAGGGACAGCCCAAAATAGAATACTGGACTCTAAAAAAGAGACGCAGAGAGTATATAATAAAAAGTTATTAGGTAATTATGGATCGTTACAGTATCGCCTCAACTTAATTGAATGTGATTGGTTCATATAGTAAGTAAGATCTATCACTTTATGATGGTGCATGCATGTTTTGGCCAATAACACAGAAGGTGTCAATTGGTGACCATTAGAGTGGAGCATCGCTTCAAGAACAAACAAAAGATTTGGACATCGTGGCCTCGTGCATAGGACTAGCCTTTGAATCAATCTTATCTTTTGAAACAAACAATGTCTTGAAGTCAAGGATCCTCATTATCACAATGTAGCTTTACTGCTTGTTATTCTTATTGCTTCACCCTTCATAATACCCATTCCAGACGAGAAGGAAACCTAGAACCTATTCCCTCACAAGAAATGACTTCTTTGAAGCATGATCATCTTCTTCATCCTCATCCCCTCCTCCTTGATTCCTCCCATCTCCCCAAAGAGCTATGGAAGATTGGAACTCCCTTGCCTCAGACTGCATAGTTATATCATGTTGTTGCCAATGCTTAATCGTAGAAATCTTAATATTCATCCTGCTCAAACTTCCTTACAACATGGTCCAAAAGACTAGAAGATATGCCAAGAAGAAACTCGGACGAAGGAAGGGAGGGAAGGCGGTGATAGAAAGGCCAATGGATACGGACAAAGGCGAGTACTTTTTCGAATTTGATGAAGGAGGATTGGTGAGGGATGCATGCCGTGGATATGGTCGTTGTATGGAGGAAGTTGAGAAGGTTATGGAGGAGTTGTTTCGTGAGGGCGAATTCGCATTTGGGAGCTTTTGGGGAAAAGAAGAATCAGGTGGCTTACCAGTTAATGTTTCTAGACAGGAATCTGATTCCAATGTTGTACAATGTGGCTTTGTTGAAATGGTTGGCTATAAATAACTAAGAAAAAGCTCAGCCGGTCCACAAAAAGTTGCTCATCTTCTCATCCATGAGCTGTTAATTTTATACTTCCATCCATTTAAGTTGGTTTTTCCCTCGCACAATAAATCGAAGGTTTAAATTAGAGCTGATAGCGTCATTTGTACTTCGTTTATTCTATGAATGCAATATGTTTGTGCTTCTTAAAAAAGAAAAGAAAATTAGAGCTGATAATTAATCTCAATCCGAACCCCTTGTTCGTCTGTACCCACGCACTTGCAACCATCAAACCTGTCCATAACCTATTCAAACAAACAATTTTTGCAAGTTCAAATGGGGTTAAAATTTCGTTGCAGAATAACGTTGTAGGTAAATGATACCCGTCACTATAAAATGCTCAGTTACCCTTTCATATTGAAATAACTAAACAATGGCAACATCATAACATGACCAAAATACTCTCTCATATGCTGATTACTAAAAATACCCCCGATATTGGGGGCCTGGGACACCGCCAATAATTTTTCTTTCATAACAGCAAAAAAAATGTATATGACTACTTATAATTAAGCACAAGTTAATTAAAAGGCAACTGGAAGCGGGTAGGCATCAAAAGATATATAGTACATAACAAACAACAATGCGCGCATGCTACATACGGTGGTATCAAATTACTAACAATACACCTAATTCAAACGGCAGTAGTCTATGTTATAAAAGATTTCAATCTGACAAATCTTTGAGCTCCTAGGTAACCTCAAATGGGTAAAACACTTGTACCTTCTCCTCAACTTCTCCAAAACTTCAGCATTCTTCAGAAAATACTCCAACATTTCAGCTCCTCTTCGTACCCTTCAGAATTAAAATTTTCAATTACCAGCCATCGATCTGGTTGACAGGACATTGTTTGCCACCGCATATTTGTGGGCAAAAAAGAGAGGATATGACCGATAAGGCTGCCTGGTAAGTTGCTTATCCTCTATATTTCTTCGCATTCCTTGTCAGTTTTCCCCCCATAGAGCTTCAGGCATTTTTAGATTGACCCCATTATTCTGCTGTAATGCCCGTTAATTTTGGGATTTGTGATTTATTCATATTTTGCCGTTTGGAAAAAAAAAAAAAAGAAGAATGAAGCAAGTTTTTTTTATGGATGAGTATGAGAGATACGTGGCAGTGCATGGAGAGCAACTAACACAAGTTTGGTGTCGGCAAAATTATGTCTATCTATATATATAAGCATGACTTTGTTGTACATATACAATGGAGAGGACTAGACAGAATGGAATAAAAGAACTAAACATTGAGTAGTTGCCATAATCAGAGGAAATCCATGTTGAGGTTGAGTTCGTTTTTGAGCTATTGGGACTTTGTTCTTGGAAAAAGAGTCAACATGTTCTACGGTCCCGATCATATTTTGAGGTACCGGGTAGTGTGCAATACATTTCTAGCTAAATCTCTTTGCAAAGAGTGTTATTTGATTCTCTCATATTTGTACTCATTTGATGTCCAAGTTTCTTGATTTGATTATTGTCACTTCTTGTACTGTGATATAAAGGAAATATTTTGCTGAAAGCCATGGAACAGATTGGTACAAATAAAAGCCCATCGGGTCAAAGAGTTAAGAAAGATGTATGATGGGCTACCCTACGGGGAGTCTAGAATGTTTATGGGGCCCAAGTGCCCAATACAGGTGTTGACCTGGGTGGTGCATGACATGTTACCGAGATGAGCCGGGTAGGAGGCTACAAATGAAAACATTCAGAATGATCCTACTTGATTTGTTATCCTCGTTTATTGAGCATATTCTTTTTGCTAGCCATGTTAATTGTCCTCGTATTGCATATACTACCCGAGCGTTTAATATTTTTCAGGTGCATAGCAAGTTAGTGAGGACCCAAGTTGGAGTATTGAAAGACTCAGTTTTAAAGATTGTATAGAAAATCTGTATAATTTTGGAGGTTTTTTTAGGCCCACCATGTATATTTATCTTGAGGATCGACTTGTAATTATTGGAGATGTATTAATTTTGAGGCAATATAAAAATTCGGGTTGTCACATCTGCTCGGGGAATTAAGCAACGAAATGCAGACTGCAAGTGAACTTAGCAAAGACAACAAATAGGGTTTGAGGCAAGAAAGAGAGCTAAGAAGTATTCCAAGTTCCCAACTTCAAGAAAATGGTAGGTTTTGTCCGGTTGATCCACAGAAATACATTAGAGTTTGGGTAAGAGAAGTGGAAAGCCATTGAGACTCACTTTCCATAAATGATCATAAAAGCTTGGTTCAAAAATAAACTCCCACCTTGAGCACTATCCCAAGGTCCCATAACCGGTATTAACCTTCCTGGTATTGGTGCATTCCTACTTCTAAAGAAAGGAGTAATTGAATGGTTGCGTCATTAAGCGGAATATGTAGACATTTAAATATACATCCATCTAAATGTATGAGAAAACTGGTAAACTGGACTGAAAATCGAAACCGGACCAAACCGGGGGTCTGGTTTGATTTCTGGAGGTAGTTGGTTTGGTTCAATTTGGATTTTAGCCAAACCGAAGAAGTTGATTTGGTTCGGTTTGTTACCTTCCAATCTAAAATAAACCGGACCAAACATGCTCATACCTCGGAGTATTTCCATTCATATCTACATCAATGCCATACTGTTCGCACTATTAATCTAAGTCATGTGAATGTGCCAAGTTTTTTTGGGCGATGCCATATTGTTGTTCTCACTTGTTCGGTTGTGATTTCAGACTTTTTGATTTTTCCATTAACAAAGTTATTTCTGCGGACTGTGCGGTTCACTCCAGGAAATAAACACAAGGGCCAAGGTTATTCGAACGCGGATTTGTTGGCACTCAACCATTGAACCTAATCATCAGATACAATCCAAGAAGGAAGATTAGACGGGATCTCATGTTCTCAACAAATAATAGGCTAAAACAAGCTTGTATGCCAAGCATATGAAAATTCATTCAACACATAAGGGGTCACCTCATCAGTTATTGATCAAAAACATTAGTAACATTATCACGTTAATTGATAAATGGCCACTAGTAGAATCAGTATTGCCACCAGATGATACTCTGATACAGATCAGAATTCTATCAGTAGACAGCCCTTAATTCTTATCGCCGGGCATTTACCAAAAATCAAGAAGGCAATCCACACGAGGCTTGGGAATGATTGTTTCAGCTTTGTGAAAAAGTTGATCCACCATTGCTAGCAATCGATTTTGAAGGCAAACTTGTTTAGATGCGTAATTTGGCTCTTCGGGTTGTTCAATTCGTCTTCAAACGATGGATACTGTCTGAAGAGAGAACGGCAAGTACTGACCAAGGGGTGTTGATCGTGGAAAGAAAAAAGTAAGCAGAGGCCTAAGGGCCTGTTTGGAAGTTAGAGAAAAGAAAAGAAAAGGAAGGAAAGGAAAGGAAAGGGGGGAGGAAAGTAGGGAGGGAAATTCTTCGTTGTCTTGTTATTTTCCTTTTTGTTTCCTCTCAAATCAAACAAGGGCTTTAGTTATTTTCCTCTCTTTTCCATAGGTTCCAAACAAAACCTAAATTGCCGAGGAGTCGGATGATTTCTCCCCATACATACCCATAATTAAGAGATTTAAGCACAAGTTAAAGGCAACTGGTAGGTATCAAAAAATAGTACATACGATGGTCTACATACACCACTAGCAAATTAACAATGCACGTACTTCATACGACGGTAGTCCATGGTACGTTTTAACCACTACAATCCAGGCATTTCAAACTCTGCAAATCTTTGAGCCAACTGGTAACACTCCTTAAGTTACTCCACAATCGCCACCATTCCTTCTCCTCTACCCGATGGGCAATATTTTCAAAATGTATTGTCAACTTCTCCAAAACTTTAGCATTCTTCAGAATATACGCCAACATTTTCAGCTCCGCTTTGTCCCCTTCAAAATAAAAAACTTCAATTACCTTGAGATGAGAGACTACACACGTTGGCAATATTTTAATAGTAAATTAAGTCATAAAGTGATTATACCTTTGACTTAAATTGCTTTCGAGGTGCATACGTGTATCTGTCCATGCTGAAACAAACCGCTCTTTGTACGGCCTTAACCATATTTGCCACCGGTAAGTTATGACAGTCGGGAATTGGCAAAAGTCGTCGCACATGGCTTGCCACTTTTGTTCGAAAGATGACTGTGTAGATGAATTGATAAGCTAGTGCTATGACATGAAAAAGTGCTTCCATTCCGGACCAAGCACACGGCTGCAGTTTTTCATGACGCACTGATTTATGTGCCAAATACAAAGGATGTGACGTGCCGTGGGGAAACATGCTTCAATAGCGTTCATAAGTGCTAAATTCTGATCTGAAACAAACACCAATGACAACAATGGCCCCTTTTGACGCATCCAGTTTTTTAAGGTATGCAATGCCCATGTCAGTGTCTCTTCTCTCTCATTGCTAAGATATGCAAACATGAGCGAGTAAGTTTGCCATGTGGATGTGATACTCACAACCTCCAATAGTGGTTTTCGATACTCATTGGTCTTGTACGTGGCATCAATGATCAGTACCGACGGAAAGTTGGCAGATAGCTCTAGGCTTATAGGATGAACCCAAATAATATCTACTATGATTTCGTTGGTATTCGGATTTGTGAGAAATTGATGGAGGTATTCTTTCTTAAGTAATTGACGTATGACATACTAAATAGAAGTTAGACCGTCCAGTTTGGCTTCTTTGTTTGAAAAAATGGCGTCGTAAACGCTCTGGATTCCCGTAGCGTTTGACGGGTCTTTTTGCTTCAAAATATTAAGAATTTCACGAGGCGCGGTGTTGTTGGCCATGTTGATCACAAATTGTTTCTTTATTGGTTTTAGCCTTGACGGGTATTCGTGGCCCTCAATATGTTTTGCTATTTATGGTTATGGAAACCACAAATAATCTTTAAACCCCACATGACACCGTATGGAGGTTGTGGTATACCTCGCAGTTGAAATGGGCAATCGCATTTTTTAGTCTCAGTGTTTCTTTGCAAGGATTGCCCTTCAACCAGATACCATGGCAGTTCATACTTTACTCCTCTTTCACAACCAATAATGCACTTCAGCAGCTTGCTGCCTTTTAACTTAGCAGAATTTAAAATAATCACCATAACACCATATTTTAGATCAACGCTATGCGCCCAAGCTAACATTTCTTCTCTACTTTCAAAAATCTATATAAAAAAAATAATTATGTATAAGTACAACATTAACAAATCTTAACATATTTTCTCTACTTTTAAAATAGGGAATTGATAATGCCAAAACAATTATAAAACTAAACCCCTGCCTCATTCCTTCTATCTGCGGAGATGTGATATAAGTTGTATGGTATTCTCTAACTAAACATTACATGCTACTATTGATGATCCGAATTACTAAAATTTGCTAAAAAATGAATATTTTCACTAGTTAACATTTTCTGTAAACTAATACCAGCTTATGCTTATTGGACTGAACAAGACAATTTGTTTATATGGTCCTTCCACTAGACAGAGTAGTGTGTACTAAAATTACTAAGATTCGCTTGCAAAGAATTTTCGGAAAACAAAGGGAAAATAGTATAGGTTTTGCATTATCAGCTCCCTTAAAATAAATAACAAATATGCAAAATAAACAATAAAAACTAGCCTGGTCAGTGGTAAATTCGAATCTCTAATCGCGACTATTGTGGGAGATGTTGTAGTCATCCATAGTTCGAACCGAATTTTTCTCTGCGGCGTTCCTAAAATTTTGTGTACACAGTCTGTGAGGAAAGTCTAAGGAAAAGAGTCCTCCTTTTATAGCAGTCTGTGACCAACTAAAACCAAACTTTTTTTTTCCTTACAACATTTTATGACGTAAGCCTAAGAGAAAGAGGAATAAATGACTTCTTAGTGGAATCTGTATACTCAAAATTCTTATATCCTTTTGAAATACAAAGTCCTCCTTTTATGGCCTCCATAAATAACATTTTTGGCACACGAATCTACATCTTTGGACCAGCTAATCAGTACCTTGTCTTGGCACACGAATCAACATTTTTTATACTTGTCCTTTGTTCACACTCCAGGTGTAAGCATGAGGTGTATCGCTGTCTTATCCGACTATTTTTGTGTCCTTTATATATTAAAAAATATAGTTAAAAAATTAAATGTTTCAATTTTCAATCCGTTTGAATTGGTGTAAAGATGTTATTTTTCTGATTATTTCATCTTAAATGGTCGTAATAAATTTTTGACTCTAAACCCTTTCAATGGGCACCCCCGCCTCCTCCCCCCAAGCCTGCTCCCCTTCCTGCTCCGCCCGGAGTGGGGCCCACTCCGGGTCTCGCTCCGATGATCGCGATCGTTCACTTTGTAGAGCTCGTCGAGTAGAACAATCATGCAAAAAATCAGCTTAATTGGATATCATTAAGTGCCTGATCGGAGCCATATAACTCTCGGTAACTCTCGGTCCGTGGGTTCAAGTGGATTTGATCCAGTGTTACGGATCCATTCTTTTCAAGATAAAAAGGTTCCGATCAGGCACTTAATGATATCCAATTAAGCTGATTTTTTGCATGGTTGTTCTACTCGACGAGCTCTACAAAGTGAACGATCGCGATCATCGAAGCGAGACCCGGAGTGGACCCCACTCCGGGCGGAGCAGGAAGGGGAGCAGGCCCCCCGCCTCCTCCAACCTACAGCTACACCCACCATGACACCCACACTCATCCCGACAACTTTTCATCTGCAATATTCCTGTGTCTGCTCTCTCTCTCTCTCTCTCTCTCTCTCCAATGTGGACTCCGTCACCAGATTTGTAACCACCCCAAACTCCAAACCCCAAAATTCAACAGAATCCAATGGCGAATCTACAATCTCCGCTGCCGCCTCGCTCCACCTCCAACACAACGGACCTCTTCAGCGACCCCATCGACTCCCACCCCAGCTAGTTCAACCAGTCCTCCTTCCTTCGACTCCAACGCCTACATCACAATTCGCCGACCTCCGCGCCTTCATCACCCTCCGCTCCGAGCTCCGCCCCCATCTCTCCTCCCTCAACCGCGAGCTCGTCGACCTCATCAACCGCGACTACGCTGATTTTGTTAATTTGAGTACCAAGCTCGTCGACGTGGATGCGCCCTTGGTTAGGATGCGCGCCCCGCTGCTCGAGATCCGAGAGAAAACATAAACCTGTTTTCAGTTTTCAGTTTTTGTTGTTTTCAAAAAAATTATTACCAAACATATTTCTTCTTTTTGTTTTTATGAAAACTAGGGGTGTGCACGGGTCGGGTTTGGCCCCTCACCCGTACTCGACCCGAACTGATCGGATTGGAGTATTCTGGAACCGACCCCGTCCGAATGAACAAGGGGAACCGTCCGATCGGATTGACTGTCGGGTCAGTCGGGTCCGGTTCAGATCGAGAAGAAGAAGAAGTAGATCAAACAGAAAAGAAAATTTTAAGCACTACAATCTCAGGAACTTATGAAAATGAAAAGCACACGATTCACACCAGAAACTTATACAGTTATATGTATGAGATTTACACGATTTCGGAGTCTGGATGATTTGTGCGTAGAAGGTTTACCGATATCGGAGTCTAGATGATTTGTCGAACAGAGAGAGAGGTGGAAGCCGGCCATTGAACGCCGAATGGTGTTCGTCTGTGTTTGAGAGAGAGAGAGAGAGGACGGAGGCCGACGGTGGAGCACTGGAGGCGAAAGTGACGGAGGCCGACGGTGGAGAACTGGAGGCGAGAGGGACTCAGGCAGTGTCGGCTCCAGATCTGGGAAAGTGTTTCTTTTTGGTATTTTATACATAGGGCTTGGGTAGGTATAATATAATACATATATGAAGATATATGGTCGGGTCGGGTCGGACCCGACGGGTTGAACGGATACGAATCCGAAGCCCGAACCGAAACTCATTTTTTTACAGAACCCAACCCGTACCCGACCGAAGCACCTGTTCGAAACCGCCCGAAACCCTTCGGGTCGGGTCGGGTCGGGTACTCGGGGATTTTGCACCGGCCTAATGAAAACATAAACCTGTTTGTATTTCTAGTTTTTTTAAAATTAAAAACTAAAAACTGAAAAGATTATCAAACGCACCCTAAGTATTTCAATTTTATAGTAAAAAAATATAGTTGAAACATAAAGTCCTCCTCTTATAGTCTCCAGAAATAAAATTTTTGGCACACGAATCAATATTTTTGGACCAGCCGATCGCTGTCTTATCTTGGCACACGAATCAACATTTTCGATACTTGTCTTTTGTTCACACTCCAAGCTTGAGGTGTAAGCATTACCTCTAATAAATCCGACTGTATTTTTTTTCCCTTTATATATTAAAAAATAAGTGTTTCAATTTTCAATCCGTTTGAACCGGTGCAAAGATGTTATTTTTCTGATCATTTCATCGTAAATGGTCGTAATAAATTTTTGGCTCCAAGACCTTTTAATGGACACCTTAAGAGAGCCATGAAACTAAATAATGAGTATTAGGATGCTCGTTAAAAGGCCTTAGAGCAAAAAATTCATTATGACCATTTAGAATAAAATGATCAAAAAATAAAATCTTCACCCTGATTCAACTGAATTGAAAATTGGAGCACTTAATTTTTGAACTATATTTTTTTTATATAGAAAGGGTGTATTTATAGAAATTAAATAAAAAAGATAAAAGTAATTAAAAAAAAAAAAAGGATAAAAGGGTGGGGGTACTTTAGGGGGGTAATCCAGGAAACGGCTGTGGGGTCGGCAGTGTGGTGTTGTTAAGGGGAAAAGCAATTTGCATGTCATATTGGTCATTATGCAAGAATAAAAATCGCAATTGCCTAAAGGCTTTGAGGTTAGATCAATCACCTCACAGTGGTCCAGTTGGAGGTTTCTGTCCTCTTGAAGTGGTCAATTTTTGTCCACTCTCTCTTTCTCTTTTAATTTTTGGAATTGATCTTATCAAATTGAATGTAGGCGGCTGTTGAATTGAACTACAAAACAAAGGCCTTCTTGGATCAATCAATTGTCTAATGCTTATCAATAAACCAACTACGAGTTACTTCTGATTAAGGGTGCAAACGAGTCGAGTTGAGCGGAGCTTTATAGTGTTGGAGTTCCGCTCGTTCAGTAAACAAACCTGTATAAACGAGCCAATTCTATACAAACGAGCCGAGCTTTAAAGTGCTGAGTTTAACTCGTTTACTATACAAGCCTAAAATTTGAGTTTGAGATCGGCATGATTACTGAACGAGTGGAGCCAAGCTGAGTCTTTAACGAGCCGAGCCTTAAGCTGCTTGCTAGCAGCCTTGCTTCTGATTTCCAATATGTAAAGGCACCGGCCGTATACCATTGACATTCGTTTGAACAAATCATAACACGCGTTTCAAGTATGAATCAACAATTATTGGACAAGAAATCTTGTATTCTAAAAAGATTGGCAAGTTATATTAATTAAACTGGTATTCTTAACGAACCTACAAATATGTTGCGGGCACTTAAATTATCAGGATAATTGCACAATGGTACGTGTGGCCTTTGAACAATCGTATAATAAGTTGGACACCTCGAGTATTGCTTTATTTTGCACACAGGGAGTCTTTTGGATTTTCAGAGATTTTACAATTGAATGGAGTTTTGATTTATTTATTTTTTTTGTCGAACAAGTAGAGCAGCAATTTGTTTTGTAATCCACCTTATCCCATCCTTGGACCTCAATAGCACACGGTATTTCTGCAGTGAATATTATTAAATAAAGCGGTAAATAAAGTAATAAACCGTGACGGAACCATTAAGGTAAGTGATAGTAAATATTATGTCTCCCAATGGATAAGAGTGCATACAGCACCGCTACGCTTATTTGGTGTAAATGTTATGCCTCGTGATAAATGTTATGCCTCTCAATATGTGTGCACCCTTGCCGTTCCCGTAAAAATAAACGAAGTTGGTTACTTGTTCAAGGGGCTAAAACTCTTTTGAAATATTCAACACGGCATTTGTTCTGTATCTATACACGTACTTTTAGCCATTGACATGTCAAACGAATCACAAGTAGAATGAATAAATGGATACGCGGGATTGTCGATCAATTCAGAACGAAAAATCTCACTAGGACAAAACAAGCAGCTAAACAAAGGGAAGTTCTCATAGTCAGAGAGAGACCAAGAAAATGTATGTGACGAGGCCTCTATCCCTTTACCTGAGGTCCCCGGAATCACTTTCACTGCCCCCAGAGGGCCCGAACTCCTGTTATTTAGTGATACAGGACGAGGAATCAGAGACGACCACTTGTTTTGGATTGTGCAAAAACCGGTATCTGATAGATCTCCCCTTCCCTCAGAACAAGAACTTAACTGTTCAGTTCTCGTCGGGCGCGGGCGAGAACCAGCATGTTTCTCATGATGACGCAACCTTCATTCCAGTTGTCAATCAGCCCCTTTCTTCGAACCGGTATTATGCAATTAAGCCCCACGGATCGCGTAAAGGGTATGTTTACGATTTTTCCCAGCTTCATTTTGACATCACTAGTATTCTTTGTAGAGGTCAATGGTTGAGTATCTTTTCTGTTTTCAGTTTCTTGCACACCAGTTGTTTGATCATTGTCAATTGATGGATGCTAGTTTACAGAAAATTGCCGAGTTGGGTGATAAGTGTATATATCAGGATGTTGTTGCCAAGAAAAGCTCTGCGCAGGATCTATATATGCACCTATATAGAAGTACTCATCTATTCAAATCACAGACTTGGTACCAATTTTCATACAAGATTAGAGATCCAGTTATATGCTTATTATTTATTGACTTAAAACGACTCAAAAAGATTAAAATTGTTCGGAGGATAACTTAAGTTAAAAAATCATTTGCCAAATATTGGCCCTTAAAAGGTTCCATTGATTCAATATTATGATTCAGAGTTCTTTTGTGAGTCTATAATTTAAAAACCCTATAAAGCAAAAACAAGAAAATTGAAGCTTAAAACTTTTCCCAGCCAAATAAGTAGAAAATTTCTAACAAGTAAATATTCAAGATTTTTAAGAGACATTTCTCATAAATTCAGTTGATCCAAAGCTTGATTTTGTATTGTTTACGCTGGTGGGGATAACCAAATTTGCATCAAATCTTGTCATCGTGTCCCTTAATTTATGTAATTGTCATATCACCGGTTATACTCGGAGGCCTCCAACTTCTCGGAGGGAGCCTCTATCATGAACTTCGTTAGACCGTTTTTCCACCATCTCTCCTAAAACCAATTGATATTAGGAAGGACTTCAATTAAGTTTTTTTATGACATTCGACATCACATCCGCAAGTCTGTTTTCAGAGCGGTCGCAGGGAGTGGCATTATGTAACCAAATCCATAGGGGCACTCCAGGCCCAACAATCCCTCCCTTACAATGACGCTCCCGCGACCCGAACCCATAACTTCTTGACTCTAATACCACTTGTCAGACCGCTAATTGGTTTTAGGAGAGATGGTAGAAAAGCGGTCCGACAAACTTGTTTTAGACGGAAGGAAGGAGTGTGCTGTGCAGCTTTGTGCTGCGCAGCCTCCGGCGAGGCTTTGCCGGCATCGGTCCGACGATCGAAAACGTTCACCACGTAGAGCTCGTCGAGTTCTACATGTGCACCAAAAATTAGCTTGATCAAATATCGTTAAGTGCCTCATCAGAACACATATAACTTGAAAAAAATGGATTCAGTAATTTTGATCCAGTGTTTCGCATCCATTAGGATTCTTTTTTTTTTTTCAAGTTATATGTGTTCCGATGAGACACTTAACGATATTTGATCGAGCTGATTTTTGGTGCACATGTAGAACTCGACGAGCTCTACGCGGTGAACGTCTCCGATCGTCGGACCGATGCAGGCAAAGCCTCTTCGGACCGATGCCGGCAAAGCCTCGTCGGAGGGTGCGCAGCACGCTGTGCAGCACAAAGCTGCACAGCACACTCCCTGCTTCCGTTTTAGACAACTCTCTCTCTCTCTCTCTCTCTCTCTCTCTCTCTCTCTCTCTCGTTTAGGACAAGATCAAACAAAACCACTTCAACTCGAACAATATCTACCATATTCGTCTATTAGGACAATATCTGGCAGTTCTTTTGCTGCAATGATACATCGAGCCGTACCAGAGAAATGATTTCCCTTCTCTCTCTCTCTCTCTCTCTCTCTCTCTCTCTCTCTCTCTCTCTCTCGCGTTTAGGACAAGATCAAACAAAACCACTTCAACTCGAACAATATCTACCATATTCGTCTATTAGGACAATATATGGTAGTTCTTTTGCTGCAATGATACATCGAGCCGTACCAGAGAAATGATTTCCCTTGCTTAGTGCAAAAAAGTTAAAATTTCTAATCCAATTTATTACTAACATAAAGCTTCAATACATGAAAACTCTTAAAATCTTGTCCTGCATCACTGTCTATTTGCAAACATGCATTTTTTTTTTCTACACATCCATTTGTGGCTATGTTCATCTCAAAGCATCTAGCATGGAAGATGCTTAGATGCGTACTAAATTAAGTTGTAAATTAACTATCCTCCTTAATCTCATTTCACCTAGTGTTCCACATTTCCTGCAATCCATTCGGACCACATTTCAAGCTTCCATTTCGAGATTGAGTTTCCTGCTTCCGTTCCCCTTATTGGCTACTATACCCCAAAATCCTTAGATGGGTTTCATTTTGCAGACACTGTTTATTAAATGCTACAACAATGGTCCATGTATCTTGTTGCGAATCATTTGCACTGATGGAATGTACTAGTAGTATTAAGTTTGCTGACTACTTGTATTTTTTGTCCCAGGGAAGCATATGCGTGTTCAAGGGAGGGAGACATGACCTCTTGTTGTTTCTGCAACTGCATTAAGGATGTCTACCCGAGACCCCTTAACCCCAATGACATATACCAGCAATTTGAGATATTCCCCTGTAATAGAGGCTGCGGAAGTGGTGGTACATTTTCTGCAAAATCAGTTGCACCAGATGGGTTCCCTCCCCACTTCCTCAGAAGAAAAGGGTGGGAAATTTTCACCAAAACCCCCAAAACCTATGAACTTGGTGAAGCCCTAGGCATCAACGCTACCCTCCGTGCCCGCCTCCCGAATTTTGATTCTCCCGTTGTTGTGGGGAAATGGTATTGTCCTTTCATGTTTGTAAAGGATGGAAATTTGAAGGATCAAATGAAGCGATCGTTGTTTTACGAGATGACACTTGAGCAAAGGTGGGAAAAGATTTTCGCATGTGAAAACAATTTCAGTAGTAAAGGGAATTCTGTTTCTGTGGAAGCTGAAGTCCAGAGGGAAGTGGTTTTTGTGGATGGGAGGGAGGCAGTGTGGGATGAGAATAGGGTGGGTGATGGGGTGGTTTGGTTTAGGGGTTCTGGTGGAGTGGAAGAAGTAAATATTGGGTTGAGTTCATTGATTGTTGATAGAATGAAGTGGGAGGAAGAGAGAGGAGGGTGGGCGAGGGAGGGAAATAGACAAGTGAAGGTGAATAGAACAGAGGAGTTTGGGGGGATTGGTGGGGGATGGAGTAAGTTTGATTGCTATGTGTTGGTTGAGAGATTTGTGCTGAAAAGAATGGATGGGAGTGTTGTGTTAACCTATGACTTCAAGCACACTCATGTGATTAGGAGCAAATGGGAATGAAATGTGTACGAAACCCTCAGAAAGTTTCATTCATCCTCCCATTTGGTGCGTATATCGCAATTTTGTACAGTTTGGGCAATAAAAGAAAAGGATACGTGCCACCGAAATTTTAGTGTTTGTTTTGATTTGGTTTTTATTTAGACCTTTGTGGGGATTTCTATTCATGTGTTTGATCTGGTTGTATAATGTACTGGTGTATCTGGTGATTTTCAAAAGAAGAATTTTAGGGTATTATACATTTTTGTTCTATACTTTCTTCTCTTTTCAATGAAGAATCAAGTTAGGAATTAGGACGTGATGAGGAAACTTAAGTGACGGTGGTGGGCAGCGGCCACGGTTGTGGCCGTGGTGGGTGTTGGCGGTCATTGATGGTGGAGAGCAATATCATTATACAGTCAGATAAGGGGATCCGGAGGTGCTATAGGGACCCCGAGTCCCTGTAGTACACTAAAGTGGCTGCAAACTACGGCCCCCCAAAAACGATGTCGTTTTGGGGCCAAGTTCCACACGGCCAAGCCAACCCCTGAAAAAGTGGAAAAGGCGAGAGGGAGGAAAATTATTCAGTGCTTCTTCTTCATCATCACCCCATCAAAGACACACCCCCTCCATCCCTCATCTGATTTCATCCCCCTCTCTCTCTTCCCCCAAACGCTTCCTCATCTCAGGCCACAGATAGCACCGCCGCTGGCCGCCACCTCCTCTCTTACTTCCCTTTCCGCAGCAATCACTACCACAAATAAACTCATCCTTTTCGCAAACGTATGTATTTGAAGGCATGAACCCATTCCTCCAACAACAAAGAATCGAAACAAATTGACTATGGTTACCAAAATTGAAACCAGTTTTCTAAGAATCAAAACCCATTCCAAGGGAGGAGGCCCCATGTTTGGCTCTTCGAAAGTTTGGCTCTACGAGAAGATTGCAACGGAGGTCGGAGGAGGACCCATCACGACCGGAGCAGTATTCAAGACGACTCCGAGAGGAGGTGGTGGCCGATTCAAGTCCTCCAATTTTTGGCTTTAGCACCCGATTGATTGTTCTATTAAAGTCTTCTACAAACTTTTGTCTGAGACTAACCAAAGCTGTAATCAAGGAAAATGAAAAAAGAGAATAACAAAAGAAACCCAGCTTCCTCATCGCTGGGGAAGGGAGGTAAGAGAGGAGGTGGTGGCCGGCGGCAGTGCTCTGTGTGGGCTGAGATGAGGAAGAGTTTGGGGGAAGAGAGAGCAAGGGGATGGGATCAGATGAGGGATGAAGGGGGTGCGTGTTTGATGGGATGATGATGAGGCAGAAGTACTGAATAATTTTTCTCCCTCTTACCTTTTCCACTTTTCCAGCTGGTGGCTTGGCCGTGTGTAACTTGCCCCCAAAACGACGTCGTTTTGGGGCCTATAGTTTGCAGGGATTTTTGCGCACGGCAGGGACTCGGCGTCCGTGCTGTAGTGGACGACTCGGATTTTCATCCAAGCAATGGATGGCTTGAATTTGTAAAAGCTCGAATTAAGTTCGAGCCCTTCATATCAAGATGAAAGGTCGGATATGGTGTAGTGCGGCGACAACAACTCCCAATCCCAGAGAAGGTGGTCTTTTACATTCTATTAGATCAAGATGATAATCCGAGTTCTTGGATTCTTTCCAATTAGAAAATGAGTTTGAGAAAGGATTCTGAACAATTCATTTGAACTATCTATTATTGTCGAACATTCGAAATGGATTCTCAATTTAAAGCCATTTGTCACACACCGTCACACCCTAAATGTTTCTTCAGCTATAGCCTTTGCTTACCTGAATGAACCCTGCTACAATGGTTCCTTTGGTATTTTTCTCCTCAAACTGCCAAGTAGACACAATGGTTAAATAATTCAGAAGGTGCACTACATCTGCTCCAAAACAAGTTTGGACTAATTCTATTAAGTTTGAAAATGACTGCCACCAGAGATTCTTGAAGAAAGGTATTGCAGACTTGTAGTTACATTAATGTTCTCTCACACGCAGATAAATATATTCTATTTCATGTATTTGATTGAAGATAACCAAACCAAATCACACCAAACCGAGTCTTATGTTTCAATCATTTGAGGTCGGTTACATAAATCCGTTTTCTCCATTGAGCTCTGTCGAGGGCCCCTTGTTCGCGCAAACCTATTATACTCAAATCTTTATGCACCAAAGCATCTAATGTCATATTCGCTCTTTTTACTATTGCATCTCCCCGTCTACGGTAGACATCCCTGTAGCATTGCTACCCAAACCTATCATATTCGCTCTTTTTTACTATTGCATCTCCTCATTTACGGTAGACATGCCCAAACCACCTTAGCCTATTCTCCATCAACTTCTCTTCTATAGGTGTTACACCTACTATCTCACGAACCGTTTCATTTCTAACCATGTCTCATCCTAGTCTTACCACATATCCACCTCAACATTCTCATTTCCGCTATATTTATCTTGTTCACCTGTTGTATTTTAATAGGCCAACACTCTGTCCTATAAAGCATCGCTGGTCTAATGGCAGTTCCATAGAATTTTCCTCTCAATTTTGTGGGTACCCTCTTGTCACAAAGTATAACAATAGCGCTCCTCCACTTGAGTCACCCCACTTGGATCATATGGGTCACATCATCGGCAATCTCTCCATCACTACTAATAATTGAGCCATGGTCTTGGATCATCACTCTTTCTTCAAGTGCACTGCTGGTGCCACTAAACTTGCACACCATATACTCAGTTTTACTCGTACTTATTCAAAAACCCTTTGACTTCAATGTTTCCCTCCAAATTTCTAGTTTTGTATTAACACCTCTAGCAGTTTTATCTACGAGGACAATGTCATCAGCAAACATCATACACCAAGAGATATCCTCCTGAAATTGTCTGGTCAATTCATCCATAACTAAGGCAAAGAGGTACGGGCTCAAGGCTGACCCTTGATGCAATCCGATAGTGATTGGAAATTCACTCGTTTCTCTTACCGGTGATCGAATGGTAGTGACGGCACCATCATACATGTCTCTAATCACCTCGATATACATGTCTCTACTTCTAAAGAATGGAGTAAGTGGTTGCATCACTAAACTGAACATGCAGACATTTAAACATGCATTCATGCACGTACATGGGAGTATTTCCATTCATATCTACATCAATGCCATACTGTTCGTACTATTGTAGAACTGAGCCATGTGAATTTACAAAAAAAAATCTAGGGCTCTGTCATACCGTTCTTACTTGTTCGATTGTGATGGAAAGGAATCAAGATTCTCCCATGTAATGCTCACACGGTCCCTCAAGTAAGCATAAAGAACGATGTTCAGAAATTACCTTAACTCTACTAGTTGATTTATTCACCAGTAATATATGTGCAAAATCTCATAAATTATTAGTATAAATAAGGCGGCAAAAATACATAACCTCCATTCTAAAAAATTAACTACAAGGCGAAATAATAACTCAAAAGTATATACTACTCCTTATTTCCCTAAATAAATGTCAGGTGCACACATCTAGGCCTTTAAAAAGATGCATTTTTTCGTAAAAAGATTCAATTTTTTTCACAAAACAATAGATATTAATGAGGAGTAGGCCTTTAAAATACATCTTTTTAAAGGCCTAAGTTTACCCTTATTTAGGGACGGAGGAGTGTATTTTTTGACAAAAAATTAATTTTTTTGAAAGTTATCATATTGCGTATGTGCTAGAATGTTTCGAGAATATTGGAGGGGGTAAAATTTTACAATTGTCCTAGACGAGTTCTCATATTTTGTGTCAACGTTTAATCAGCGTATTAATCTACTAAAACCCTTTTGAAAGAAATTAGAGCGAGTATGTTGGGGATGACCTCCTCGAAAATATCTTGTTCTTTAGGATGACATGATAAGATTTTTTGTCGTAATCTTAAATTCAAAGGAATATTGTTTAAGTTAGCGGGGTTTTGCAACATAGTTAATTTGTTTTAAAGCTTTTGTCTGTAATTCTATAAGCTAACTAAACAAAATAAATAAATAAAGTAGTTATTGTTAATTGTCATGAATGCGAATTAATACATTTAGATCATCGACAATAAAAATAGACAGAGATGATGTTAGGGTGGCTCGACTCCTTCCAGCAATAAGTCTCTAGTTTTCAGGGTGGCGTTCTCGGGCGACAGCTCCTTGGCCGAAGGTTCCTTTACCGGTTGTCTTTGGTTCGGTTTCTCCCGACTGGTCTCCCTAGTTCGATAACTATATTGGTTTGGTTTTCCCAGATCCGATAGGCGTGGTAGGTGGGCGAATAATTTTTTAGCCTATTTAGGTTGTTTGTTCTGGTTCGGTGTTGATTTCATCTGTGCTCATCGCTATAATTTGAGCTGGGTGTCCCTTTGAGCTCTACTACTAAAATCGGAGACAAGCCTGATGCCCTGCATTTATGCATGGTTTGCATTGTCAGTATGTGCTCAGGAGCCTCCTAGTGGATGTACCACGGTGTCTAGGTTTTAGTAGTTTTGGTTCTTTTCTGTAAAGACCCGTTAATTCGTAAATTGATGTAAAGGTTTTAAAAGAAATAAAAGGATGAGATTGGTTTGGAAAATTGAGGTGTGGGGATGAATGTGTTAAAATGTTTTATTTGAGGAGTAAATGTGTGAAGTGTGTGTAGTGTATGCATATATGTGTGTGTGTATAAGACTAGGGAATAAAAATCCCTCATTTCCTCACTCTCACTCCCCGTTCTCTCCCTCTCTCCCGACTCTCTCTCTCTCGGCTCTCTCTCACCATTTCTCTCTAAATCACCCAAAATCCACACAAAGCTACCCTCAAATCTTTCACTCCTTCGCGTATTGT
This sequence comes from Rhododendron molle, assembly GCA_025413875.1. Lineage (NCBI taxonomy): Eukaryota > Viridiplantae > Streptophyta > Magnoliopsida > Ericales > Ericaceae > Rhododendron > Rhododendron molle. The sequence continues at coordinate 11,475,603 of CM046399.1, forward strand.
GGCCTGTATAACGTCGGTTCAAGCTCGGTAGAGGTGCATTTCATTTGAACTCAAGGATTGGAGCTAGGGCTTGAGAAATCTTTCAAATTCGTTCTTGGATCTTGAGGTAGGAGGTTCTAACTATCAATACATGTTTATGGCTTGTATCTAGTAGCTTGATTCTTGTTTTGGATCGTGGTTGTTGTTGTTGTTGTCGTTGTTGGGGCTGAAAAACCCATCCTAATCTGTCAAAAATCTGCTTGAACACCCATTGTTATCGATACCTTAGCCATTGTTATCGATACCATTGTGTCCAAAACCCAGAAAACCACTTGTTATCGATACCTTAGCCACTTGTTATCGATACCTTTATGTTCTAAAACCCAGAAATTCACTTGTTATCGATACCATTTGCCATTGTTATCGATACCCTTGCGTCTGGAACCATTTTGAGCAAAAGGTATCGATACCTTTGTGTTAGGTATCGATACCTATGGCTTATCTTCAGCATTCACTATTTTGCTTCATTTTTTCACCGTTTTGGTTTCCAATCACTTCCAACCCATTCAAACACTTCCCAAATAACCCCTAACTTGATTACTTGTATTCAAAGACCTCGTTGAACATTCCCGTGACTCTAAAACTCGTTTGGTCATGATCTACGAAAATCGCTTCACGTATCAAAGTTGGGTTTGAATGGTATAAACATGACGGTTAAAGGGATTTTGAAACTTTACGGACACAACGAGATCATTTCAGGACTCATCGACGGGTGAGTGCCTGGCAGAGGACATCGGGGTCCTTTAATTGGCCCGGCAGGAGCTATATGCTCGTATTTGATATTTCAGGACCTCCCTATGGGTAAGGTGCCTGGCAGAGGACATCGGGGTCCTTTAATTGGTCCGGTAGGAGCTTCGGCTCATGACACTTGAACGAGACACGTTTTGGCAATTGGTGAATTTCAGAAATCGTTTATTAAAGCATGTGATGAGTTTGGAAAAGAAGTATAAAATTTAATCGCTCTTGTCGATCTCTCTTTGACTCTTGACATAGTTGCTCACCTTGTTTCTTTCCCTACATTTCATATGCATATATTGCTAGATTAGAACTTTCTACTGGGCTAGTGTAGCTTAGACTTTCCTTCGTTTCAGGTGCTAACTCTGGACAGTAGTGCATGGTTGGGTTGCTTGGACGTGGACACAATTTTGAAAGCTAACTTGAGGAGTTACCGAGTCATCTTTATAATTTTATGTTAAAAGATGTATTAGTAACTCTTATTTGTAAATCATTTGACCATGAAAGGTTGTAAGTTCTAAACTTTCTTTTGACACTCAGTAATTACGGTAATTCGGGCCTCGAAGCCAAAATTGTATTATTTTGGAAATCCTTGGATGCTTGGAATGAGATGATGGAAATGGACAATGTTATATTATTTTGGGAATCGTACGGAATATTGTGAGGTTTATTTATGAAAACTCTTTATATCTACGTTGAAAATCGAGGTCGTGACAACTTGGTATCAGAGCATAGGTCTAGAACACTTAGAGACCGTGGGGAGACATTTCGTCTCATGGGTTCAAAATGTCACGCCTTCTAACATAACTTGTGCATGCTTGTGTGACTAACACTTACGTGATTACTTGGCATTGCATTTCCATTATCGTAGAGTGGTGTGGAGTTGTTAACCCGTGTTGGGAAGTTAGGGGCGTAGACCTCGTAATTATACTGTTGTGGTTAATAGTCTTCCTTTCTTATATCGTGTAGTAAGATGCCTCCGAAGACGCGCGGTAGACGAAGTGGGGTTGGGACCCGGGGTGGTCGAGGCCGTGGTCGTGGCCGTGGAGTACCTCCTGAGGATGAGGTTAGTCAGCACGGGGAGAACCTTGGTGGGAATCCGGGGGCTGGGGCCGGTCGAGGTGCAAGAGTACCTCCTAATCAAACTCAGTTTGCTAGGGATCTCGCTGCGGCACTTACAGCTGCAAACCTTTTGAACCAAGCTCCTAGGGAGAATGTCGAGGATCGTGCTATGGTAGCGATGAGGGAGTTTAGCCGTAGGAACCCTCCGGTGTTCGATGGGACTAGTACCGACCCTTTGGTAGCCGATCATTGGTTGACTTAAATTCGCAAGCTTTTTCGAGCTCTAAACATCACCGAGGACAACATTCGAGTGGGTATTGTGGCTGTTCAACTAGTTGGCGAGGCCGGCGAATGGTGGGAGTCTGTCCTAGAGATTAGGAAGGATGCTAGAAGGGCGGCAAGGACCGCAGCTCAAGTGGACGAACCGGATGTTGAGAATTTGACATGGGCCGAGTTTGAAGCGCTCTTTGAGGAGCAGTACTTTCCGGAGACTTCTCGTGATAACTTGAGGGAACAATTTGAGAAATTGGAACAAGGTAATATGACCATTTCGGAATACGTACAGAAGTTTCAATCTTTGTCTCGTTTTGCCCCAGAGTTGGTGACCACGGAGGAGAGGAGGTGTAGGCGGTTTGAAAAGGGTTTGCACAGCACTGTGAGGAGGATGGTGATGGTCCAACGTAGGACAAAGTTTTCTGAAGTTGTGGAGTGTGCAAGGAGTATTGAGATTCCGAAGGATGCTCAAAGGAATGCAAGAGCGTGGGAACCAAGGCAAACAGTGGGGAGTGTTAGTTCATCTTCAGGTAGTTTTGGGAGTCAGGGGCGGAAGAGGCAAAGGGAACCATCTCAGCAACCATCTCACCAATCTGGCTTTAAGGTGCTTTCTTCTTCGGGAAATCGGGGTGCCTTGTCTAGACCACCGACCGTATGCTACAAGTGTAATCAACCCGGGCATATTCGTACTCAGTGTCCGCAGCTTCATAAGGCATGCTACAATTGCGGTAAGGCCGATCATCTTGCATGGAGTTGCCCTCAAGGGGCGGGAGCAAGTAGTGAGTCAGGCTCGGTGCAGCAGCCAGGTGCAGGACGTGGTGTTGGCCAGCAGTCTTTCAGGGGTTCTCAGAGGCAGCAGCCTCACTTTCGGCAGACCACATCAATTCAGAGTCCTGAGGGTGACCGAGGAGCGAGTTTGTCCATACCTTCTCAAGGTTCTGGTCAGAGGGGAGGCTTTGTGCAGGGTCAGGGTACCCAGGGTCGTGTTTTCAACATCAACACCAATGCTTCACCTTCTGTTTCTCAGGCTCCAGAGACGTCGGTCGTAAGGGGTACTTTTCTTTTATTCAATTCTTTTGCTAGAGTACTCTTCGATTCTGGAGCATCGCATTCTTTCATTACTGCGTCATTTGTATGTGCATTGGAATTGGACACCGAGGCTCTTGATACGTCGTTGTTTGTCGAGACACCCTTAGGAGGAAAGTCGCCTTTGAGTCGTATTTGTAAGGATTGTGAGCTCGTTATCTGTGACCATCGTTTCATCTTCGACTTTATCGTGCTGGAGATGTCGGGGTTCGACCTCATACTTGGAATGGATTGGTTATCTACGTTTCATGCAATGATCGATTGTTTCAAGCGCCGTGTTCGTATATGTCCGCCTGAGGGTGTTTGTTTCGAATTCCATGGCGAGCGTCGAGAACCGTTAGCACCGTACCTGTGTGGGTCTCGGGAAAGAGAGTCGGTTTACTTTATGTTGGCGAGTTTGACGTTAGATGAGGATTTGTCTACACGTGGGGAGTTACCTATAGTGGTTCGTGAATTTCCCGATGTGTTTCCAGAAGAGTTACCTGGTTTACCTCCAGAGAGAGAAATCGAGTTCACGATAGACTTGCTCCCAGGCACCGCTCCTATATCTATTCCTCCTTATCGTTTTGCACCCGCCGAATTAGAGAGTGAAAGTTCAGCTGAGGAGTTAGAGAATTTGGGGTTCATTCGTCCTAGCACATCACCGTGGGGAGCACCGGCATTGTTTGCTCAGAAGAAGGATGGTTCACTTCGATTGTGTATCGATTACCGTAAACTCAACCGTGTGACCGTTAAGAATAAGTATCCTATGCCTAGAATCGACGACTTGTTTGATCAACTCCGAGGTGCAACTTGCTTTTCCAAAATTGACTTGAGATCCGGCTATCACCAGTTAAGAGTTCGTAGAGAGGATATTCCTAAGACCGCCTTCCGTACTCGTTATGGTCATTATGAATTCGTTGTGATGCCATTCGGTTTGACGAACACTCCGGCTACTTTCATGGATCTAATGAATCGTATCTTTCGTGCTTACCTCGATCATTTCGTAGTTGTATTCGTCGATGACATTCTCATTTATTCATCTACGGAGGAGGAACACCGAATTCATCTTACCGTCGTTCTTGAACTCTTGAGAGAACATCGTTTGTACGCCAAGCTTAGTAAGTGCGAGTTTTGGTTACCCGAGGTCAAATTTCTAGGTCACGTGGTTTCGAAAGGAGGGGTGTCCGTTGATCCAGGGAAGATAGAATCTATTATGAATTGGCAACGACCTAAGAATGTGTTCGAGATTCGAAGCTTTTTGGGGCTGGCCGGATACTACCGCCGTTTTGTTCTTGACTTTTCTCGTTTAGCGGCACCGATGACTCAATTGACGCGTAAAGGGACTCGATTCGTATGGAGTGATTCGTGTGAGGCGGCCTTCGAGGAATTGAAGAGGCGATTGACTACCGCACCGGTTTTGATTGTGCCCGAACGTGGAGTTGGTTACTCCGTATATTGCGATGCGTCTAAGGAAGGGTTGGGGTGCGTATTGATGCAGGCGGGACGAGTGGTAGCATATGGATCGAGACAACTGAAAACTCACGAGCGAAACTATCCGACTCATGACTTAGAACTCGCGGCTGTCGTTTTGCTTTGAAGAGTTGGCGCCACTATCTTTACGGTGAGAGATTCAAAGTCTTTTCCGATCATAAGAGCCTAAAATACCTCTTTTCGCAAAAGGAGCTTAACTTGCGTCAACGTCGTTGGATGGAACACTTAGAAGATTACGACTTTGAATTGCATTATCATCCGGGGAAGGCGAATGTCGTGGCGGACGCGTTGAGTAGAAAACCGATACACTTAGCAAGCCTAGCCATACGTGAGTGGAAGATGGTGAACGATTTAGGCCATTATGCTTCGCACTTCGAGGAGGTTCAGGAAGGAATTACGTTATGCAACTTGACCGTGCAATCGGCTTTATCGACTCAAGTAATTGAAGCTCAACAAGGCGACGAAGAAGCGGAGGAGCTTCGTACCAAATTCCTTAGTGGGAATGCCCGAGATGGGTGGATGATTCATGCCGACCAAAGCTTGCGTTATCAAGGGAAGTTATTCGTACCCATTTCGTGCCGGGAAGAAGTCCTACGAGAGTTTCATCACTCACCGTTAGCCGTCCATCCGGGAGGAACGAAGATGTATCACGACTTGCGTAGGCAATTTTGGTGGCCAGGAATGAAGAGAGATGTGGTGATCTTCGTGTCCAAGTGTTTGACGTGTCAACAAGTGAAAGCCAAACATCAACGACCCGCGGGAGAACTACAACCGTTACCGGTGGCCGAGTGGAAATGGGAGAATGTGACGATGGACTTTGTTACGGGTTTGCCGAGATCGCCGAGGGGACATGATGCCATTTGGGTTATTGTGGACCGTTTTACCAAGACCGCTCACTTCCTACCTATCCATACTACTGATTCCGTGGAAACGCTTGGCCGTTTGTATGTTCGAGAGATCATTCGACTTCATGGGATTCCCATATCTATCGTGTCTGACCGCGATCCGAGATTCACCGCACGTTTTTGGCAAAGTTTGCAAGCCGCTTTGGGCACGAATCTCTTGTTTAGCACTGCTTATCACCCACAAACCGATGGTCAATCCGAGCGAACGATTCAGACTTTGGAGGATATGCTTCGGGCTTGCGTTATGGATTTCCGGGGTAGTTGGGAGGAACATTTGCCGTTGGTAGAGTTCGCATACAACAATAGTTATCAATCGAGTATCGAGATGGCGCCGTATGAAGCCTTGTATGGGAGACCGTGTCGATCACCCGTATGTTGGACCGAATTGGGAGAGGCGACGTTAGTGGGGCCGGATATGATTAGAGAAACCACCGAGAGTATGAGATCGATTCGTCAACGACTCTTAGAGGCTCAAGAGAGAACAACCGAACAAGTCAAGACAATTCGCCGAAGGTTGCTAACCGCTCAAAGCCGACAAAAGAGCTATGCCGATCGTCGTCGTCGTCCGTTATCATTTGAGGTGGGAGATCATGTGTTTCTTAAAGTATCGCCACGTCGAGGCTTGTCACGTTTTGGGAAGAAAGGAAAGCTTTCACCGCGTTATATCGGTCCGTTCGACATTATTGAGAAAATTGGGGAGGTTGCGTACCGTTTAGCTTTGCCGCCGAGGTTATCGAATGTGGATGACGTTTTTCACATATCTATGTTGAGGAAGTACGAACCGGATCCGTCTCATGTGTTAGAATGGTCCGAACTTGAATTGGAGGCCGATGCATCTTATGGAGCTGAACCGATACGTATCCTCGACACGCGTGATCAAGTATTGAGGGGTAAGACGATACCGTTGGTTCGAGTCTTATGGGGTAATCAAGGTAGTGAGGGGTCGACTTGGGAACGAGAGGACGAAGTTAGAGCAAAATATCCGCACTTATTTTCGATATAGATCGATGTGAGTGTTTAAGTTTGAGTTTCATGCTATTTGACTTGTTGCTTAATATTGATGGTCTTATTTGTTGCATATCTATGTGAAACATGTCTTAGTTGAGCATGATTGGTTAAATTTCGAGGACGAAATTTTCTTTAAGGAGGGTAGGGTGTAAAGACCCGTTAATTCGTAAATTGATGTAAAGGTTTTAAAAGAAATAAAAGGATGAGATTGGTTTGGAAAATTGAGGTGTGGGGATGAATGTGTTAAAATGTTTTATTTGGGGAGTAAATGTGTGAAGTGTGTGTAGTGTATGCATATATGTGTGTGTGTATAAGACTAGGGAATAAAAATCCCTCATTTCCTCACTCTCACTCCCCGTTCTCTCCCTCTCTCCCGACTCTCTCTCTCTCGGCTCTCTCTCACCATTTCTCTCTAAATCACCCAAAACCCACACAAAGCTACCCTCAAATCTTTCACTCCTTCGCGTATTGTGGCCCGTATAACGTCGGTTCAAGCTCGGTAGAGGTGCATTTCATTTGAACTCAAGGATTGGAGCTAGGGCTTGAGAAATCTTTCAAATTCGTTCTTGGATCTTGAGGTAGGAGGTTCTAACTATCAATACATGTTTATGGCTTGTATCTAGTAGCTTGATTCTTGTTTTGGATCGTGGTTGTTGTTGTTGTTGTTGTTGGGGCTGAAAAACCCATCCTAATCTGTCAAAAATCTGCTCGAACACCCATTGTTATCGATACCTTAGCCATTGTTATCGATACCATTGTGTCCAAAACCCAGAAAACCACTTGTTATCGATACCTTAGCCACTTGTTATCGATACCTTTATGTTCTAAAACCCAGAAATTCACTTGTTATCGATACCATTTGCTATTGTTATCGATACCCTTGCGTCTGGAACCATTTTGAGCAAAAGGTATCGATACCTTTGTGTTAGGTATCGATACCTATGGCTTATCTTCAGCATTCACTATTTTGCTTTATTTTTTCACCGTTTTAGTTTCCAATCACTTCCAACCCATTCAAACACTTCCCAAATGACCCCTAACTTGATTACTTGTATTCAAAGACCTCGTTGAACATTCCCGCGACTCTAAAACTCGTTTGGTTATGATCTACGAAAATCGCTTCACGTATCAAAGATGGGTTTGAATGGTATAAACATGACGGTTAAAGGGATTTTGAAACTTTACGGACACAACGAGATCATTTCAGGACTCATCGACGGGTGAGTGCCTGGCAGAGGACATCGGGGTTCTTTAATTGGCCCGGCAGGAGCTATATGCTCGTATTTGATATTTCAGGACCTCCCTATGGGTAAGGTGCCTGGCAGAGGACATCGGGGTCCTTTAATTGGCCCGGCAGGAGCTTCGGCTCATGACACTTGAACGAGACACGTTTTGGCAATTGGTGAATTTCAGAAATCGTTTATTAAAGCATGTGACGAGTTTGGAAAAGAAGTATAAAATTTAATCGCTCTTGTCGATCTCTCTTTGACTCTTGACATAGTTGCTCACCTTGTTTCTTTCCCTACATTTCATATGCATATATTGCTAGATTAGAACTTTCTACTGAGCTAGTGTAGCTTAGACTTTCCTTCGTTTCAGGTGCTAACTCTGGACAGTAGTGCATGGTTGGGTTGCTTGGACGTGGACACAATTTTGAAAGCTAACTTGAGGAGTTACCGAGTCATCTTTATAATTTTATGTTGAAAGATGTATTAGTAACTCTTATTTGTAAATCATTTGACCATGAAAGGTTGTAAGTTCTAAACTTTCTTTTGACACTCAGTAATTACGGTAATTCGGGCCTCGAAGCCAAAATTGTATTATTTTGGAAATCCTTGGATGCTTGGAATGAGATGATGGAAATGGACAATGTTATATTATTTTGGGAATCGTACGGAATATTGTGAGGTTTATTTATGAAAACTCTTTATATCTACGTTGAAAATCGAGGTCGTGACATTTTCTATATTTTCTGATTAAATCGTTGTAGTCCTCGAGTTTTTACCTTCGGGTATTGTGAAATGAATTGAGTGCCTGTTTTCAAAATACTTATCCAAAAGATTCTTCTCTCTCTATTTCTTTTTTCATTTTTTCAAGTTATGATTGCGAGCTATAATATTTGAGGTAATATGTTAGGTGTTCAAATATGAATTGTCTGGATTGATGGGTTGTAATTGAGTGTTTAATTGGTTTTGGGTTGGGTGTTTGATTCTTTTTGGGTTAAATGTTCAATACTATTACAATTAGGTGTTCATTGATATGTGGGTTGAGTATTCAAAGTAAAGTTAGTCCAAATTTTTTACATGTATATTTTTTTGAAAGGTCAGTTGACCATGGAAGCTCTCACGTAGAGCTGCCTCTGTTCGGACATCTCGATTCAATGGAAAGTGGAGAGGAAAGGGAGTATCAGTAGTGAACCATAAGTTCCCATCTTGCCCAGAGACATCCCAATCAACATGACCATCTTCCTCTGGAAACTAGCACAAACCTGATACATCTCCAACTACGTGTGGCATTTCAATTGGCCAAGGTATGATAGACGTGACAGGTTCTCCAGCTGGCCAGTAGGCCAGGATGCAGCTGATCAAGGGGAGGAGAAGTTGAGCTGTAACGCCCCGACTTTTCGGGTGCAAATTAAATAATTTCTTTGCGAAAATTTTGCTAAATAAATATAATTTTTCAAAACAATGGTTTAACCATTACAATTTCAAGATAGATCTACTAAATCAAAATATACTAACTTCAGAGCTGACTCTAATCTTGATACGAATCCTAAGCATCCTCGGTCTTCATTACTGATATTCTTTTCGTGTCGAACTGCATCATCGTTGAATCTCCTCCATTGAATCCTGCGCCCTCTAGCAAATTGATCGCCGAAGCAATCGATTTGCCAGGATACAGACATATCCGTGAGTTATAAATCACCCAGTAAAATAATCCAACCCAACCACCCCTCTTACTTTACAGCTAGCAGGCAAACAGAATATATATGGTGCGAAAAAGTAAAACAGAGATAATTCACATAACTTGATTCATTGCTATCCATTAACTTAACATGAAATCTAAGATCTCTCCACGAGATCTTTCCTCCCCAACCACTAACCATGCTCAATCCCATGAGATCACTTCCCTTTGTTGTCGCAGGAACACCTAAGTTATGTACCGAGTGTGCACCCCCAATAACTACAACAAGGGGTAAGCTTATCATGCCGGAATCACAACTAGGGTTCGCCTATCTTATAAACCACATCACAGCCATTTCACAATCATCACTGGACACCCGCCAGTCTATCAATTCATCACTGGACTCTCGCCAGTTTCAATTCATCACTGGACTCTCGCCAGTTTCAATTCTCATCACAATCTCATCATTTCTCATATCACGCCTGCAGGCAACCTCTAAACAGAAAGAAACTTCACAATTTATCCATTACTTAGCATCGTCTAAGTGATTTCTATATCGTATACCACCCCATGTCTCTAGGGTCCAATCTAACATTCAAATCCAGTATCAACACAATATCATTCTCAGTAATAATTAAAACGAATAACAAACAGATCAAAACAAACATTAGGTAATGCAATCACATAACTTTTTATGACTGGGCCGTTGCCCTTAATCTTGTATGACCAAAATATCAATAACAATGTAGGAAATTTTATATAAGACTTTAAAAATAATTTTCTAGGCTTTTATTAATTAATTATAAGTAATTAAGTTAATTAAACACTAATTAAATACATTAATTAGGTAAAAATATTAGAATAATTATCATAACCTTAATAAAGGTCCTAACAGTCCTCTATAATAAGTTTGAGTGCTAAAAATTGGGTTTGGATGCTCACGGAATTATTTTAAATAAAAAGATTTAGTTAATATGCAAAAGAAGAATAAATAGATATTAAATAATTACCTAATTAAAAATATATTTATTTTAACAAAGTATCATCTTAAGACTGTAAGAAGTCTAAATAAAATTATTCGGAATTATTACCATCTTTTATAATATTTTAAAGTATTATTATTAAGAAACAACGCGTAATTAATAATAAATAGTGAATTAAGTAAATAAAATATTATTTTAATAACATATCATCCTTGAGATGTAAGAAGTCTAGGAAAAATAGTTTAGATGTTAAAATCATTGTTTGTAAGGTCGCAATTATTTTTCGTTTGTATCTTTAATTAAAAATAAAATAAATAGCTAATAACATAAAAAAAAATATGAAATCAGCAAGTTATGATCTTTAACATGTTAGGAGTTTAGGAAAAATAGTTTGGGGATTTATAGAGTAGTTTATAAGGTCGCAATGATTTTTAGTTTACAAACTTTTACACGATAACGAATAAAAATTTAATAAATAGAAAATTAAATAAAAAAATATGAAACTAACAAGGTATGATCTTTAAAGTGTGGGTAACCCAGGAAAAATAAATCGGGGTCAAAATCGATGTTTTAAAGGGTCGCAAAATCAATTCGAAACGAAAACCCAAAACTGGCGCACGGCTGGCCGAATGGAGTTCGCGGCCAGTTCTCTGGTTCTTGCGGTGGAGGAGCCCGAAGGTCGCGGCTGGAATGCGTTTTTTTGATTTTTTTGGTCCGGTTTCGATGCATGGGACTACGAGGCCTATTGGGTTATGTCTAAAAACATTAATTATACTTAGAGGAGGCTTCGGATTGAATTATAATACCTCGAATCGCGTTGAATTGGTTTTCGATCGAAACTTGATAATTTGGAACGAAAGCTTCGGGTTTCTTGATCGGGAAACCTCGGGGCCGAATTGGTTGATGTTCATGGATGCTTGGGCTTGTAGAAGGAGATTGGAACGATCAATTTGGATTTCGGTTGATTGTAACTATGAAACCCACTTTTCTCTCTCTTTCTTTCTCTCTCTAAAACTCCATGGATTAGAGTTCGATTTTCTTCGAATTCTCTCTCTCTTCTGGACTTGTAGGGTGTAAGAAATTTCGTAGGAACCCTAGGATCGACGTAATGAAGTATTTATAGAGAATTGAGAAGGGTTTCGATTAAAAACGGGTTTAAAGAAGTTGTATCCTTCTAGGACTTGAATTGAGATGCGATACGAACGAAGATACGATCACGGAGGAAGCATAAACGAATTAGGAGGGTGAGGGACGAGAGAAGTGTGCATGCATGCAATTACTTGTATGCAAAGTAAGAAAGAAAGAAAATAAAATTAAATAGGATAAGATAGATAATTATTTTTTTTTTATAAATCTCTTAAGGGTAACGATTTTATTATTACTAATAATACTTTTTAATGATCTTATAAATAATGAAAATTTTCGGGCTGCACAACACTTATATGCTTACAAGGTAATTATATTTAAAGAAATTTTAATCTCCAAACATAAATTTAGGTTTCAATTACATTTAATCCATTATTATAGACTAAAATAATAATTTCTTATTTGAAAAAAATTGGGTTGAAAATCCGGATCGTTACATGAGCTGAATCGTTTGTGAGTTGTTATAGTTTGTTTGACTGTTTTGCGAGAAATTTTTCAATGCCGGGTGGGTACTATGTGGTGCCTGTTTGAATTTGGAGAGAGAAAAATGAGAGAATGGTGGGGTGAGAGGAGAGAAAGGATTTCAATCTGGACCATCCAAAATTGTATTGAACGGCTCGGATGTGCCGAGCGAGCACCACGGAGGATATAGCCACCCGGCACCGAAAAATTTCTCCTGTTTTGCTTTCCAAATTCTATTTGTTGCATTTCCGTTTTCGTTTTGCATGTATAAAGGGGGAGGAATGGTAGTGTGTGAAGCAAGCAATTAGCTCCCCTTTGGCTACTTGAGTGAGAAATGAAAAAGAAAGGGTGTGGTTTCTCTTAATGATGGGAAAAGAAAAGAATATGTTATCTTACCATCTCATTTCGATAGACCTTCCCCATAAAGGTCCATTTGAGTACCGAGAAAAATAAAATAGAAATTAAATATGATAAAAAGTGAAGTGAAAGAAAAGAAAAAGAAAAATTATTTTTTTCTCACATCCGTTTGATTAGAATGCAAATTTTGCAAGAAAATAATGGAGAAAATAAGATATTCTTGTTTGGATGGAATAAAATTGCCGAAATTAGAAGAGAAAAGGAGGAGGGAAGAGGATGAAGAAGGAAGGAAAAGCAATTGTTGTTGATTTTCTCGAGAAAATAAAATTTTCCCGCACATTTTGTGAGAAAAAGTAAAGCAAGTTCTCATGCTTTAGAGGGTTGTACGGATAAAGTTCTTTCTATCATTTTCTAAGATATTCTTGCTAAGTGAACACAAAAAAATTTTCTTTTCTCTTTCTTGCATTTTCTATCATCATCTTGCTAATCAAACAGACCCTAAGAGTATCTCTACCTCTTACTCAAATTTGAGTAAAAATATGAGTAAAAGCTTTTATTTAATATTGTGTGTTTGAATGGGTAAACTCAAACCTAAGCACAAATATGCACAAATTTGAGTAAAAACTTCATTAATGGCAATATTGTAAATTTAAAAATGTGAAACTTTCCTTCAAAATTGAGTCTAACCAAGCTTGAGTAAAGGTTTGGGTAAAGAGTGGAGGAGAGTTTTGGGTGGTTTTACTAAAATTTGAGTTTGAGTCAAGATTTGAAGTAAGGAGTGGAGATGCTCTCGGTGTTCTAAAAGTCCTCACCTAGGACCGATTAGGCGGGAGTCCAACGCCTAGGCGATTAAGCGGCCAACTAGTCTCCACCTAGGTGAGCGGTAGCCGGCCGACTTAGGAGCGCCTAGCGTTTTTTAGAACCTTGGATGCTCTAAAGGTTCTTGATTTTCACCAACTCTGATTGTAGCCGGTTTCTTAGTCATCAATAAAATCCTTATTTCTATCCTCTTCTTCTTCCCCATTCGTCCTTGTTTTTCTGTAATTTCACTGTTTCAACTGCCATTTCTATCAAAACCCTAGCTCAGGACAAGAAATAAGTACAACAAAAAAAAAAAAGGGACAAAAACAAAAACATACAACCAAATCGATGCAAATAATAAATTCCTATAAGTAAAAGTAGTACAACGTACCAATCAGCTGGTAAAATCAACCACCGTAGGTCTGTCTACGGTCTACCCGCTTGCCCAGTCCTCCCGTTTTCTCCGACTTCTCTCTCCCTCTCTGTCCCATATTTGCCTATCGCTTCTACTTATCGGATCCCTAGTTTTCGTAGTTTTTTTTTTTTTTTTTTTTTAATCAGTGAAGGACTACCTTGGGCTGTAGCCCAGGTGGACCTTCAAAAACCCAGAAGAAAAAAAATTATATGTAAAATTTAGGTCCAAAAAATTTAGCCCAACCTCGAAAGAGTGTTTTTAGCTGTGAAACATGTGAAAATTGGTCTTCATAACAAAATGGTGAATGATTTTCGAGCGAATTCTATAATTATCTAGGTCTCGTTTGATAATAGCGATGGATAGGTGAGTTTCATAAAATATAGTTAAAAAATTAAGTTCTTCGATTTTCAATTCGTTTGAGTTGGTGCGAAAATTTTATTATTTTGATCATATTATTTTAAAGGATCATAATTAAATTTTGTCGCTCTCATAATTAAGTTTATGTTCTTTATTTAGAATGAAAAAAAAATCAATGGGAAAAAAAAAAAAAGAAGAATCAGAATTGGTCGGTCGAATCTAGGGAGAGTAGTCATTTCAATCGGATCGCCAGTAACACGAATAAGATGTCGATCCTTTATTCTAAAGATTGAATAGAGGGACCTGCCTTGATTTCCCCATTCGCGATAGATGTCTCCTCTGGGGGATAATAGATCCGAGAGGCCGCTAAAGGCCATCTTCCACTTGACACCTATCGTAATGATAAACGGCTCGTCTCGCCGTGACCTCCAATCTCGAATTCTTAATACTTCAGTCGTTCCATCGCCGCAGGGACAGAGAACCCGTGGCTCGAAAATGAAATTCGAAATCTATATAGAAAGAAAAAGAAGATCTAAAAACTTAAATATAAGAGTTCTAAAGATAAAATTTACGTAATTATGATCTTTTAGAATGATATGATCAACAAAACAACATTTTCGCACCAGTTCAAACGGATTAAAAATTGAAGCACTTAACTTTTTAACCATATTTTTTAATATACAACACAGTTTAAAAAAATAAAGTGCTCAAAGTTTATTCTAATCATATTACTAAAGAGTCATAATTAAATTGTCTCTAGAGCTCTCATAATTCAATATTTGCTCTCAAAATTAAATTTTGTCTCTAAAATTCTTATAAAAATAAGATTAAAAATATGGTTAATATTTATATATATATATATATGATTTCGGTCAACCCAGCGTAGAATTAAGTCTTGGTTCTGCACTTGAGTCTAGTTATAGTAGTCTATAAATGGAACAAATTTATCAACTTTTCAGATACTACCGGGAGCTCTAAGAGCATCTCCACTCCTTACCCAAATTTTTACCCAAATTTGAGTGAAAATTTGGGCAAAAGCTTGGTTTTGAATAAGAGTATCCAGCCCTTGACTCATATTTGAAGCCCTAACCATCAACCTTCGCCACTCAACGCCGTCGGAGCTGCAACAAGTTAGGTTTAAATCGGATATTGGTTGATGATGACGAGCACAACCCACTTTTGGCGATGTATTCTTGCTTGAGTTGATAACGACGACAATGACAGGATATTTCTGGCAACAAATACCACCACAAAGAAGCCATGAAGGATTTGGTGATGGACCAAATTTGGTGGAAAGTTTGTGTAAAACCCAAATTTGGTATGGGTTTGGGTAAGGGGTGAAGCTGTGATTTGAGGACTTTTTACTCAAATTTGAGTTTGAGTTCAAAATTGGGTAAGGAGTGGAAATACACTAAATGCACACCAAATCTGGTGCACCCTTGAAAAAATAAACCTTTTAATTTATATTTTTTATCATTAAAACTGTCCAAAGGCTACAAACACCCAAAATTCGTCTTCCGTTGAAAAAAATGATCCTCAACTTTCGGGTTATCCATTCGAATTTGGTAGGATCTCAACAAGTACTGGGAAGCAAAACCCATCAAGGATAGACAAAGTTCCACATAAGGAATGAAAATCTCCATAACCGGAGAGTAACAACAACCAATAAAAAAGAAAAACAGGATAAACCAGATCGAAAAAACCTCCTACCACCACGAAACTCGCCTTTCGCTGAGCTTCACAACCAGCTGCAAACGGAGATGAAGACGGCAACGGTAATTTCACCGGCCTCCCCTCAAAGCAAAATCGGCTTTCGCAACCACCTACAAGCAACGAAGATCACAGACTGCCAAGAACCACCATTGAACCAACCTCAGCTTCGCACCACAGTCTCCATGATCTACCGGAGACCCTTCCTCGAACTACCATAAACCGTAGTGATAGGTAAATCTTAGAAAGGCGCAAATCTAAATAGGCGAAGTACAAAAACCGCGATGGTGAGATCGCTAGTGGTGGGTGGTTTGGGCAGTGCCGGCTCAGAGCTAAAGCCCAAGAGACCTGAGCCTTAGGCCCTCCCAAAAAGTTCAAAAACTAGGGTCCGCACTTATTTTCAGTATCTAAGTATATATTTGTTGTTATAGGTCCTATTTTTAAACCCAAGGCGCAATGTTCTCCTCACCCACTGGCTATTACGAACAGGACCAGTGGCCAAGTTAAAATGAACATGAAATCGAAGAATAAACACCAGAAAAAAACATAAAGCTGGAATAAAAGAAATCACGGGATTGCTGATGTCTGGGGCCCTTGAAATGTATTCAGTGTGGTGGATGCACTGTGCATCATTACCATCATCTTTTCCCATTTCACACAAACGCTATCCCATTGCAAAAAAAACGGAAGAACGGACCAGCCAGAGAAAAAAAATACCAAGAAGAAGAAGAGTGATGTTTAAGTAACGATAATGATGCTTATGAAATATTGCGATTTATTGAATTTTTTGTGGGGTTTTTCGCGTTGAATACATGTATTTAGTTTTGAAATTTTCATTTATTGACTTTTTTTTTTGTATTCATTTATTAAACGGACGGTTCAAGGGACACTAAAAAAAACACCTAAAAAAAATCCTAAATCTCAATCTCATAGTTTTTGATCAAATTTTTATGATCCAAACCGTTCAATGTGTGCAAAATGTGATTTTAAGGGTGTCTGCAAGAAATTAACAAAATATATGACCAGGAAGTGCCTATTTTGAGCAGTTTTTAATTGAACCGTTCATTAAATTTAAGCTAAAAACTATCCAGATCAAGCCTTTTCCGGTCATTTGTTTTGCTAATTTCTTGCGGGTACCCTTAAAATTACGTTCTGTTCACATTGAGCGGCTCGAATCATCAAAATTTGATCGGAAACTATGAGGTGTTTTTTTAGGTCTCTAATTAGTTGTTCTCGGAACCGCCCCGTTTATTAAAGACCTCATTTTTTAAGATTGTCTTAGGCCTACAAAATCTCATAATATGCCCTGAGTTTGGGTGTGGTAGATCAAGATGGAAGAAAGTGGATGAGAGAAAGAAAGATCCCAAAAAATGGAAAGGTGGTTGGAGAAATGGAGTTCCTCTCCTCATGCCGCTGCATAGGGTGTCAAAATCCTAGGGGGAGAGGAAGAGGAAAGCGGCGTTAAAACAATTTCTCTCTCCCAAAAATTTGATTAACACTTGCGCTTGCAAAAAACACTACAATAGGAGTTCTATATGAAATAGGCCGACCATTTTCCAGCGCCCAAGCAAAAGCGCTGGAATAGGCCCCCATTTACCAGCGTCTAGCAAAAGAATAAATTCCCCATTTTCCAGCAGCCCATGAAAAAGCGTTGGAATAGACCCTATGAATAAACAAAATTGATCGACCAAAATCTAATAATATTACAATATGTTACACATTTTTAATAGTCTTCAATACGATTATTTAGTTGATCTCAATAAAACAAAATAATTTTAACAATTGGGGCCGTTGATTTCGTTGTGCATATTGATTAAATCATCATAAAAATTTGACTCGAACGGGTTTAGAATGCTCTTTGCTTGGGAAACAATTAGTTTATTGGATGATAGTTATCGTCCGATCAAATGTGTAGCAATACCCGATCAACTTCATTCTTGGTACGATTGATAAACTGCGTAATATGTAAAAGATAGATAAATTCTGTTGCTATGAATGAAATGAGTAGTTTTGAGTGTTGAATTAAAATAGACTTTGGCTAGCGAGAAGTATATTTACTTCTTGTTCATTATTTCTGTATCTCTTCGGTAGATTCTTTTGTGTGGTGAGCTATCCCTTCGTCATATATCCCTAGTTAAATTCTCGGATGGTATCAATCTATATCCCATTTTGGTTTTCCTAACTTGGATGATGAACACTAGCTTTTTTTCATTTTTACTTTTTCTTCCTTCCCATCTGCAAAATGCGGGAACAATTTCAATCCGGGAACAAGTACTTAACGCGAGCTTACTTTGAAAATCAAACAGCAGAAATGTACAGGCCCATAAAAACCATGAAAAGGGAAGTTCTAGATTGACCAAATATTTCTCTTTAGTAACTAGAAAAGAAGAGTGGCAGTGCCACTTATTACAAGAATTTCTCGACCGGTCCGAGATAAATCCCGGAACTGGTACGAAATGAACAAATGAAAGAACGAACTAATAAATTGTAGCCTCATAAGGACAAGAATCAAAATTTTTCAATGTGGAGCTATTTGATTCCTGTCCAAAAACATATGGTACAGGTGATAAGTATACTTCTGTACATACGGATACTATCAACAAGTATACTTCTGTACATACGGATACTATCAATAGTCAAGAACAGTTCACTAGATTTACTATCTATGGGTTCGAAAGCTAGGTTCCATACTGTGATTTCTTTCTTCGACACCTGCACCGGATCCCATGGTTGTGAGTCCTATCGACCCCTGTCGCATAGTATTGCCGTGCTCAGGGTCGTCTGCTCGACCACCCTCCTTGCTAATCAACCGTATCTTCTCGTGGTACATCGGGAAAAAGCGCATCTGAATTGCTGAATACGAGTAGTAGGGGATCAGAGCCGCGAGCACAACAAAGAGTATGTTTAACCAGAAAGCGGGTGCCGGTGCGAGGCTCTCAACCAGTACTTTGTAAGCAGTGGTAGAAACATCGGGAGACATGGATCCGTATAAGAACAGAAAAAGGAACCAGAGAGAAATACCGCCCCAGATCACGATATGTTGGATCAAGGTGAAGTAGGTAACCGCTAGGGCCATCTGGAAATTCACAACGCAAACAACACAAGTGTACATTGTGGCCCCAACTATTTGGTACCCGGCGACTTTTCCGTCACTGTTGAAGGCCTGTGGGTCCAATGCCTTGGTGCAGAAGAAGAAGATGATGACCGCACTGCAAAGCCCGTTGAACATCCAGCCCAGAATTCGGCGCCAGCTGAAGAGGACATTCTTCACACCTTGTTGGTACAACAAGGGGAACTGCCAAATGGGAACATGTAGTGAGGCAACAAAAGATAAAGGAACAAAACCCAAAATCCGTGAAGTGTATTTTTGCAGGGCCGATAAAAAAAAGGTGGAAATAAATACGTACAAAACACGGTTTACATTTCTAAAAGTATCTAGTATGCTGGTAAAACCTTCAGACTCCACGAACAGGAAGTGTATTGTCATTTTTTAACCTAGTTTACGACATGAAATCCTGTCTTATATAGCGTAGACTATTATAGAAGGCACATTTGCTCATTTTATATGTATACCAGAAGGATGAATGCATTTCTACCATACTTGCATTCTAGGCACTTCTATGTGAAGTTTTGCTGGTCTGTAGCATTCCTGGTTGTTATTGGCATCGAGATAGCCATAAATAGAAGTAAGTTTTAAGTGTTTGAGTCCACAACCTTTATACATTTTGGAATATGTTGGTACTAGAGCACAACTGAACTCACGGGTCTTATGTAGTTGACTTGAATCCTTCTTTGGAAACAGATTCGGGACTTCTTCGAATGCAATCCAAGTATTGGAACTACTTAATTATTTCAGTAGCAGCTTCGACTCATAGAGACGTTTTATCATCATGTTGATACAAATACCAACAAAGCCACTGATGTGATGCCCAAAAAGCCACAAAACAGTTGGCTTACTCATTAGTATTATGGAGGACTCTTCTTTGGTACAACACCAAAATGTTTTGGTGTATGGTATTCTAAAAGTGAGTTGTGGTTAGGCATTTCGGATTTTTGATAAGTATTTCATATGGAGTGGTAAGTATTGCAGTGCAATGGTAATTATTCCAGATATAGAATACTTACCACTGCTTTGGAATTTTTACCACTCCATATGGAATACTTACTAGTGTATCTGGAATACTTACCACAACTCAATTTTGGGACAACATACACCAAAACATTTTGGTGTACTGTCAACGATTATTAAACCACGAATGAAGAGGATTCTTAAACCGGACTCCTTTAAAACTTATTGTGTTCCTCTCTTAAAGAGCAGTCTTGAACTGTTATCACTGATAAACAAACCACATCTTGAACTGAAAATTGCAACAACAAAAAACGAGTCATACCTTCAGACAAAGGCGAGCAGATACATCCTGGTCAAACACTCCCAAAGCAACAACAGGAAGTGATGTGAAGAGGACATTGTATAGAGACAAAAACCAATCATTGTACGCGGGTTGCCCGGAGAAAGATGCATGTGCTTCATACAGGAAGACCGTGGCACCAAACGTCACATTCTTATAAAAGAAGTAGCATATCTGCCAATATGTCAAATGAGTGTTAAGATGGTTATGAAATTTAATCATTTTTGTTAAAATGTAGAAACCAGTTTAGACTTCCAACCATTTAGAAATTTCAAACCAGCAGAATTTTGACCAATATGTTACCTGAAACAAGAAAGATAAAACAGTCGGAGTAAATGTTCGGGATGAAAAATTAGTACCATTGTCGATATCCTTCTGTAACACCAATGTCCATGCACCAGTAGCAACCGCTCCAAAAATCTGAACTGAGCAATTGCAATATCACTTGACATGACCGCCTGAGATTTGGAAAATAGATAAGAGGTCTCAGAAGAAGTGGACCAAAGAAAAGCAATTGAAACATTTTCACATGGGCAATAGAACCGAACACATTCAGCTGTTGGTTTGATTGATCACCTGCATTCCTTCAACGCCACTGATTCCAACCCCAATGTCAGCTTCTTGAAGCATCCCCACATCATTAGCGCCGTCACCAATTGCTAATGTTGTCTTTCCGGTTCCTTCTTTAACAAGTCTAGTGACCTGTTTATCCGGGTATCAGTTATTTAGGGAATTAACTATTCCTCTCTAAACCAAAATTGGATTAAAGAGAAAAACAGGGAAAACATAGGAAGGAATACATACGGACAACTCACCAGTGCCTTCTGTTTCGGTGATGAACGGCAGCAAATAACAGATGCGCATGCAACTGCAAGTTCAAAAAACAACGTTTTCATGTCTTCCCCTAGAGCGTACACAAGTGATTTCCCATCAATGATCAAAGCAAAGCCATGAGAGCTTCCTCTTGATGCAGTAAGTTGAGCCTTCCCTTCACTTATCTGGCGACGAACACTCTCTTTTGAAGCCTAGAGGACAAAATCAAAATACCTATTAATGTCATAAATACGATAGCCTGAATTTTTTTTTTCCTGTTTGCTATAGTTGCACCTTTACCTTTAATCAGAGAAACAGCTAACATACTTTTGTAAATAAATTATCAAGCAATTTCACCAATCAGAAGAACTAAAATCTTTTGAGTGGTGAAAAAAAATATGGAAAATCGTCCATGAGAGTATCTTATTTGTTGATCGACTAAAGGCATGACTAAAAAAATGAACAAAGAAAATGGGATGGAGGGAGTAATATTTATTCATGTCTGAGATGATTAACACAATGACATTGCTCATTTGGCAGTTTCCAATACCATGAGACTTAATGTCAAAGGCTAAAGAATGCACATTAGGATATCAAAAAAGAGAAAAAGATATATTGCCTGGGAATGTGGAATCTTGTGAGTCCATTCCGATATTGCCAGTATTCCTATCAGGGATCGTGGAAATCTTATGAATCCATTCCAATACATACATTCAGGCCCAGGCAACAAAAGGAAGTAAGGAACCCCATCTAACATGCGGATTTTTTGTTATGGTTAAGAACAAAAAACTAGCAGCCAATTCTGCAATAATATACGTTATGCCCCAAAATGCCACAACCTTTGACAATGACTAATTCATTTGGTCAATATGCAACCAAATCAACTGCTTGCATTCCCAATGACTAATATGATTCAAGTTCGTCGAAATTACATGGTCACAAAGGACTAAAGAGATTTGCTCGTGTTGCTGGAATAAACTTGGTAACTTGGAAATCTTGAAACCATACCCCTATGAAGAGCAGAAAGAAAGACTAGATATGTCCACCTAACCCAGCATGATTGAAAAGGCTTCCTGGCTTGAAATGTTTGAGAGAGATGCTTAAAATTACCCTGGTGGAACTACTCAAGTAAGAAAACAGTGTATGTTACAGAGGAATATATTGATACCATAAGTATCTAATTTTTACAGCACATCACAACCGTCACATAATTTTCAGTCATCAGTGTGAGACAATTTTCTCACCAGACTGTTCATGCCATTGCCATCCACATTTTTTAAAAATCTCTGAATTGCTATTTAAACAAATTAAAAAAATGTTAATTTACCTTGACAATGGCGCCCTTGTCTCCTGCTTTCTCTAGAGATGTGATTTCTGGCGTGTCCAAGTGTATTATTATCTGCTTCATTTTTTGTCTAAGCAAACGACAAGCGAAACTGCAAATTTGAACTTTTCAGTCAGAAATGCTGAGACAAGTACACCTCACATCACACAAGTAATATCAGAAAAGTGAGAAAACAAGCAATGTGGGACTACTACTAATACTATATTCTAACACTAAGCATACCCAATATTGATGGCTGTCTCCATCTTATCTCCAGTTAAAACCCATATCTTTATTCCTGCTTGAGCAAGCTTGTCAATACATTCAGGAACCTAACAAATAGAGAAGATTAAAACAAGTTAGTTTCATTTTGCCACTAGCAATCTCCGCAAAGAACCTTATTTTGACGACTCTTATCGGATAAGTTTCAAACTCACCCCATTTTGAAGTTTATCCTCAACCGCTGTTGCACCAAGAAGAATCAAATCCTTCTCAACGTTATCTGCCACTTCGTCAATCAATTCCTCCTGATCTGCACTGACAGAATTCTTGGCCTCTGCAAATTTCTTATTGAAATCTTTGTACTCTTCCTCTTCGAGTTCACGATAAGCAAGTATCAAGGTCCTCAAACCTGCATCAGCATATTCATTCACGTGTTCCCTGGTTTTGTCTTCAAACTCCCTTCCATGTTCGGAAAGCCTTTCAAACATGACACTGCATTGAACAAAATGAAAAGGAATGTTTACATAAAAATACACCCACTATGTGTCAGAGTTCCAAAAGCACTCCCTCTTTAACATATTCTGGGTCCTTTATGGGGATTCCAACTCTTTAAGGTGGGCAATTAATGTACTTGTAAACAATGTCAAGTACAGTATTTCCTAATTTGCCCCACACTTCTCCGTTACAAATTTTGGCTTTGCTTTTTAATGCTAAAAATTTTCTTGCAACATCCCAAGAAAGGAAAGGACCAAGAATACGGGACACCTATTCACCGTGCTTATGAGATTTGGGCGATTGAAGCTGTAAATTTACAAACCTGTCAGCACCTTTACAAAGCAGTATAAGCTTTCCCTCCTCATCTCTTACTATTACAGACATCCGCTTTCTTGAGCTGTTAAATTCTAAGACATTTAAAAGTTTATACAGCCTGCAAAAAGGAAAGTACTAACGTCAAGTTTAATTGTACTCAAGTTCATTAACGTGGGTGATGTGCAAGAGCAATGCCAAAGCTTGAAAGATATGATAATGCATCAATGTGTCTTTATACATGTAATTCACAGTTCAATCATCACCTATCCAGCCAGATATAATCTGGAAACTAAGACAATGCTAATCAGGTTTAAACTCCAATTGGTCAACTTTTGAACTTCTGTGACCCTAAAAATTTGAGATGGAAGTATTCACAGGGTATCCATCTTGAAAGCCTGAGCAGCAAGCCGAGGTAATGCAGAAGCTAAACAGAGCTCTGGTGCTCTTCCCAACATTACATGGACTCTTCTAAGTATACAAAACAGGTCAGTATTGACACTTGGGCAAGGCTTTTGTGTTTGGCCTACGTAGATGACAATCATCCACAAAAGTATTGGTAGGAACTTATGTGTACTTTGTATGTGTGCATAAACATCATCTATCATGTGTCTCTCTTTATCCTTAGAAAAGACACCGAGCAGCACCCGAAAACATTACCAAAGCCTATTTCCTAATAAGCATGCAGCACTATGTTGATGGACCAGTCATAAGAAACCAAATACCCATGTTGGATATGTAACAGCAGGGCAAGGGTGTGGGGTATGTGTCTGATACATAAGAATCTTTATAGGCCTATTTTTGTGCCAATGTGGCATAATATTTTGACACTATAGCTAACACCATTTTTGCACACTCAACACATTGAAATACAAAGACAACTATCCTTTCCACAGACCCTTCAGCTAGAAGTTTAAAATAGACAAGCCCGTCAAAAAAACAGTTCAAAATAAACAAAATAAGATCTTTTCTGGTGAATGTGACCCCTAAATATGCTCCCTCACTTGATACATGTACCTGAGTCCATTTGCTAAGGAATAATATGACAAAACCCAAGCCATGAACTAAGTCTGTATCTCTCTTCAAAATAAAAAACTAAGTCTGTATCTGGCTGATGTGTCCAGATAATTTGGCGAGGAAGCAAGCCAAGCTACTAGTGTCAACCAAAACTATGAAAAACTAAAAGAGAATGCAAAAAACTTAGAGAAACCAACCTTTCAACTTTTCTGCCAGACACAGGATCCAATTCAGACAATGATACACTTGTTTGAGTCCTTTTACAGAATTCGAAGCCAAGCTCTCTTGCTGCGATCACAAAAGCTGCCTCATCTGGTGACTCAGCTTCATACGAAACATTCCCTGTATCTTCATCCACTTCAGGTATGGCTGTATGACATATTGCCAGTAAACGAAGAAACTTCTGTATGACGTCTGCACGAGGTTCATTAACCCAATTCCCATTCACGATCCTTTCATCCTCAAAATTGAAGCCTTTAATGAGCGACTTTGTATCAGAGGAATCGTCAACGTGGTCCTTCCCATTTATCGTTCCATTTGGCAATGGAGATCCTTTTCTTCTAGCCATAGCCTTCTCAACTTCCGTAAAACTGCGGCCATAAGCTGTCCCAGCCACAGAACACTTGATAAACTCCATAGAATTGCAAGTCAATGTTCCTGTCTTATCAGAAAGTATTGTGTCCACTTGACCTAATTCCTCAGTTAGATTTGAAGTGCGAGCATGAGCTGGTTGGTCAGCTTCTTCATAATACATAATAATGTCTTTATTGATAAAGACGCTCTGAACTACTTTGACAATTTCTATGGACACGTACAAGGAGATTGGGATCAAGTAGCTATATAACATCACTGCCGTCAGAAAGTGATAAAGTGCTGCTTGCGGGGCTCTTTTTGGATCATAGAAAATCGTAGAATCATCAGGTCTCAAATACCACCTTTTCATAATACCATTTTCTAGGTCATCAGCAGTCGTAATGCCAAAATAAATTGACCCGATAAGAGCGATTGTAAAGAGAACACCGAATAAGAAGTAGATAATTTTATCCATTTTCTTCTCGATTTTGCTTCTCTTAGATGGGGGATCAGTGGAGTTTTGAATTACCTTTGTATCCGGACCAGTGAAGATAACAGCACCATATATGTAGTCAGTATTTCGGAGTTTAGAATCTCTGAGGAGAAGTTGCTGAGGGGATAGGGGAAACTGTTGCTCTTCAAATTCCAAACTTCCAACAAAAGAATACAAATTTGCATTTGGATCTTCACACCTAACAAGGGCCTTAAAATCCTTGAAGTTAGAATCCTCATGTAAAAATGAAGTGACCTCTACTGCTTGTTTTAGTTTCAAATTTGTTTCCCCATCAAGGTTCATGGTTTCAACATAAGAAATTGAATCATCATAACTGGATGAAAGCAAGACAAGATCTGCTGGAAAGAACTCATCCTTCTCCACCTTCACTATATCTCCTACTCTGAGATTCCACCATCGAGTAGGCTCAAAAACTCCATCACCACGATGTACTTTAACCTTTCTGTTGTTCACCGTGATATCCTGAAAAATTAGTAGAATCAGTATAACAATGGAGCTTATGTGATCCTTGCAAAGTACCATAAACAATATAAAAAGATTTATCACTTTGTTTGGAAAATGACAAGAGTGTCTGGTAAACAACTTTTGCCATAAGCATGCTGCATGAAGCAAATACCAAGTTATACAACTTGATACAAAGATTTGACAAACAAGAGTAATTTTCTGGTGATTCCAGCTAACCAGCAAATATACTGCACTCTTGCAAAAAGATTTTGAGGTCATGATAGTAAGCGATTTCATTCACCAGCGAGAATGTTTGGACTTTGGATCATATACAGCTTGATGGTTAGAATTACCATTTCTATCAACAAGAAAAAAAAAATCTCTGATTCTCTGGGCAAAAGTAGCCCAAAGCAAAGCAGAATAAAAAAATTTACTTTTGCTAAGACCATTCTTCAAAATCAATAATGATTCCGATTGGGGATTACATTGATATAACATTGTTGTCGTTAAAGCATCCAACTCCAAACCAATTGACAAATAGTGGAGAGGCCGCCCAGGCTCATATACTAGTTTTGGAGGAGATAAGTAACCAATGTGGGACAAATCCCAACAATCGTATTGCGTGTTATTCCAACCATTTTGTTACCACTAATCATCACAAACTAATCCGTAAGTAAATTTCCCAGAATATTCCGAAGTTAAATGAGACGAAAAATTAAGAACACTCACACTGGATGCAAATAATCATTATTTTCAGATCATCTTGCTTAAAGTTTTTCAAGAACATAAAAGTAACTTTTGTCAATATTTTCCCAAAAAAGGGGTTCTTTTCACAAGAAAAGTGCTAAAAAAATTGTTTAATCCTGATTGTGAAACTTTCTGAAAACCCCATTTTGGAAATTATAACACAAAATTTTATCCTTGATTTGAAAACAGGAAAGCATATAACTGAGAGAAATACCTGCTGTTTCCGGTGCCAATCCTCAATGCCTTCCTTGATCATGGTGGCCCCAACCACTACAACCAGAGGGAGAATAGCACTGACAGCACTATAAGGAGCAAGGGGAGTGAAGGCCAAGATGCCGGTGACAAGGAAGTAGAAATTGGCAACCCTTCTGAACTGCTCAAACAAGGCCTTGGGCAAGAAACTTGCAGCTGTGTACTTCGTACTCCTCACATAATTACCAACATAATTGCGAGTCGAAGCCTCAAAGCCACCTGGTTCATTGCAGTAAACTACCCTTGAGAACCCAGGTCCCCCAATCTGTGAATGATCATCATCCAGAGGTATTTTCCCACATCTAAATGAATAGATCTTGCTAAAATGCAGCCTCCTCCTTCTCCCAGTATGTTTCATCTCTCCAAATTTAGACTAGTGTATGTGGAATTCCACAAACTCTTCCCAAATCCAAATCCAGATCCAGAAATGAAATCAAACCAACTTTCTCAATAGAAAATGAAATTCCTTGGCTTCAAGGAAAACCACCCACAACAAACTCCCAGAACCACAAACCCCCAAAAATTTCAACTCTCAAAGAACAGAACTCCCCCAGAAATAGACTTAAAGTAGTAAGTTGTAGTCGAGTTAATTAGATTAAAATGAGAAGAGGTGGATTAAAGTAACACAAACCAGAGAGAGAGAGAGAGAGAGAGAGAGAGAGAGACCAGACCCAGCTGGAAAAATTATTGAATATCAGCAAAAAATAGAAAAAAGCTACAATCTTTGTCAGGAAACAGAGATACCCAGAAACAGAAACATCTGATTCAATATATACCAAATATACCCCATGACACATGTTACAAAATTCGGGTGTTTGATCTTTCTCTGGCAACAGCTTTGAACATGGACTTGGATCTCTGTCTATTTAATCCTTTGACTTTGGCTTTTAGACGCGCATTGGTTCAAAGACATGTTCACATTCTCACCTTCTAGGCTACTACTACGTAATATTAAACGAAACCACTTCTACTCTGAGATCAGCAAGGATTGGAAGCTTCAAATGAGAAACCAAATTGAAGAAATGAAAGTGGAGCATAATATTATTGGGTTTGTTCTACCAAGCTACGGCAATTTCAGACTCACGGAAAAAGACGACTTTTTTTTTTTTTTTTTTCCCGCGGGAAACTATTGGAGAATGAATCAATTGCGTGTGGTTTGGTCTTCTCTACTTTTTGGTGCTGGCCACGAAGCTTACCAGACATCATACTAGTAGTTTTTTTTTGGGCGGCTATTTGCAGCTCCCTATTTTCTCCGAAAGCCCGTTAAAAACTTTTGAAAATTATATTTCGGTAACTACATGTCGAAAATATATTCAACATTCGGTAAACAACTGCCGAACATACATTTCGGTAAATAGCTGTTGAAAATAATATTATATTTCACTAACTACACGTCGAAAATATGTTCAACTTTTGGTAAACAACTGCCGAAATGTATATTTCGGTAATTGGATGCTGAAAATGTATCTCAATTTCGATAACCAACTGTCGAAGTATATTTCAAAAAAAGGAAATTTTTAACGGGCTTTTGGAGAAAATAAGGGGCTGCAAATAGCCGCGCCCTTTTTTTTTTGGTAAATTATCAAGACCGACCCTCGAGGTTTCCCAAAATTACATAATACCCTCTCAAGTTTGGAAAATTACCTATATGCTAATATGACAAGTCGGTTGTACGTTGGGTTGTACAAATGGGAGTATGAGTAGACTTTCCTTTTTTATCTAGAAGTTTTATTAAACACATTTTTTCTATTTTTTGAAAAGAAATTAAACACATAATTGAATGTATATGGATATAAACTAGTGTCTGGGATGACAATTCCATCAGAATCGATTGATACCCAAAATGATCCGCATCGATTGTGAAGGTTTTTTTCACATACGTTCAGTTTTGATTTCTATTCTTAAACAATTGAAGGGTTTCGGTTCAGGTTCACTTTTATACAACCCCCGAACCAAAATCAAAACCTGATTGATCATAATTATATTAACATAAATGCCCTCATATAAATGAAGTAGAAGTTGCCCGTGCCTAAAGGCACTTGACATTAAAAAATGTCTTAATTTTTTAGAAAAAAGTTCCAATACACATCGTTGGTAAAGATTTAGAAACCTAGTGATCGACCTTCTTAGACAGTAATCTTTTGGAGGTTTTGTTTTGAGTTATCAATATTTTTTTTCAATCCAAACCAAATTGTTTTTTGTATATTTTGATTTGGGTTCCCAATTAAAAGATTTTTTATTTTATATTCTTTGCAAAACGTATTCCCGAGGGAGAGGAAAAGAAACCAATCTGGACCAAATCAAAATTGAGGACATGAAAATGGAAAGAGAGAGGGAGGGAGGAAGGCCATCCTAGCTTTTAGATTTATTGAAGAGAAAAAGAAGGCTATGATTTATAAAAGAATTTAGTCGCATCTTAATCCTTAACTTTAAATCGAAGGCAAATTTTACATAGGTTATTTGACAGTAGCGTCATTTAAAATTTCATGTATCTTTCAATATGAATATTGAAAAATATACAATATAAATATTGTTTGATAGATCCCAATTGGTTCCATTATATAAAGTTAATAAAATCTTAAAGAACATTATACATTAAAAGATATGACCAATTTAAAAATAGAAAGTCAATCAAAAAGGGAAGATTCAAATATTCAGGTTTTTTATTTAAAAATATCCTAGCCGTTGGTTTGATTGAATAAGAAAATAGACACTACAACAATAATGATTAAAGACAATAATGATTAAAGATGACAATAACTTTTTGATAGAAAATTCTATTTATAGTAAATTTGTTAGCCTTCAAAACGGGCTATTTTGCCGTTTATAGTAATATTTAGATTGTTAATAACTTTTGATAGAAAATTTCATTTTTGTTGCCGTCTATTTTGCCGACCTTATATTTCTTTCTAGTATTTAGTTTCCTAATCATATTAGAATTTTTCTTTTTTGATATTTTTTGTATTTCCTTTGATTAGGGTTTCTTCCATCCTATTTATATTCGTTGTAAGCCTAAGGGCAATGTTGTTGTTTATGAACTAAAGAAAATTGAGATTAATTCTCAAATTCGTTTGTTCAAAGAGGGAGTACGTCTTGCTCAAACGTTTTTCGTGTTTTCTTCTTGCAATTAGTTTCATAAAAGGAGATTGCGCTACATCATAAAATGTGATTATAATGAAAAGCGCTTCAAACCGTCATCTTTTCTATGCATAATTAAAAGTTTAAGACGACGGTTTTAATCTGTCTTTTTATTTGTCTTCTATCCAAAAAAAAAACAAACATAAAATAACAATAATGCCTAAAGATAGACACTAAAATTTCTAAAAAGATGTCACTTTTTAAAAAAGTGTCGTATGAAAAGGAAGGTAGATTTTTAATGTCGTTTATGTTACAAAGTGGCATTATGCTAAGGATACCAATGGGCTGGTGTACATACAGCGTACATCGTCGTGTAGGGTCCAATAAGGGTTCCACACAGATAATCCAATTCATTTGATAAATTTTGAAATATTTTTTCAAGTGGCCTTGTCAATGATCAGCTCAATTAGATATATGTAAGTACTTGATCCAATCTTCTAACTTTTCATTCAGAATTTAGGCTGATTTCTGAATGAGAAATTAGAAGATTCGATCAAGTATTTATACATATCGCCGAGAAAAAAAGAGTATTTACACATATGCAATCGAACTGATTTTATACTCAGCCACTTGAACAAATATTTTAAAAATTTTCAACGAATCAAATTATTTGTGTGAAACCCGTAATGACCCCACATGGCAATGTACAAAGTATGTACACCCCCCCTACCGGTACGAAGACTAGGGCTCTACATAAAGTGAGATGTTTGTAACTTTTTATCACGGTTATGAAAGTAGCTATCAAAATAATTGCTCCTTTCAATGTCCACTTTTTGTCTGAAACCGACATTGAAGTAACAAGTAAATCTTTTTAGAATTTCTATTTCTACTTTTTAGTGTCATCTTTAAGCGCGCATTACTATTTGATCTGTCATCTAATTATTATTTTTTTATTTTTATAAAAAGTTTTAGTCGCATCTTAGCCATAATATTAGAAATAGAGGGTTGGATTTATACGGTATTCAAAATCGTCTAGTACTTGATTACATAGATACACACATGTTTTCGTGCGCTTGGGACACAGTGTATTACAAAAACAGAATTAAAAACAGAATTGCATGTATATACTATACTAACATAAGTGACTAGCACAAATTCTCTCATGACACCTTGCATTACCTCAATTCACTCGGGACACCTCGCGTAATCAAACTTGTGCGGCCAAGGATTTCTTGCAATTATTATTTGATCGACACCAAATTAATAACCAAGAAAAAATTAGTAATAATAAATTTTACGTATTGAAAATAAGAAATCGGACTAATATATGAATTATATTGGTAATATAAGTTCTTCCTAAGGTTTTACTCGTGAAGTTCAATATTTTCAAAATGTATGGGATTTGTTTCATAATATATATATTATGATATACATTGATTTTTAAGTAGAAATCTTTTAACCCTAAGGGGGGTTGGCCATTAATCAAGACTTGTGACTTGGGGCATACTCCATTTTTAGGTCTCAAGTTCGAAACATCTAAAGTATTATCAATTCTATTTAGGCCAGTCCAATAGACCTTTAATATGCTTCAATTGGGGCTTCCATTAGCAGAGGTCAAATTGATCTACAAGATTAGTCGAATTGTGTATAAATTGACCTGGTACTGAGTTTTTAGAAAAAGAATGCTATCCAAGAATCTATCACTACGTAATGACTAATGAGTATACTTTTGATATTACAGAAGAACTTGGCACTACAAGAAAAATGAAAATTGGTGACGAAAAAGTGGCGACGAAAAAAAAATGTCACTATTTTGACAACTTCCGTGGTAAAATAATTTCGTCACCAATTATACCTGTTTAGCGACAAAAAAATAATATTTTTGTCACCAAAGATGGCCGTCTGGCCACAAAATACATTTTTCTTTGCTGAAAGCTTAAAAATGGTGACAAAATTATTTTTCGTCACCAAAGATAATCATTTGGTGACAAAAAAAATATTTTGTCACCAAATGAGACCAATTTAGTAACGAAATATTTTTTCGTTGCCATTTTAACGCTTTCAGTGACGAAAAATATACTTCGTCGTCAATTGGGTACCTTTCGTGACGAAATTTATGAATTGCGCTTTGTCACTAAATATATTTCAGATGTAACTCTTTACTAAAAACTCTGATTAGGATAATTCAAATTGGGTTTGAACAATAACTCAATTGCCTACAACTTTCATGTTTATCAAAATAGCTAATTTTAATGTTTAAATGTTCAAAATTACATTCGAAATATATTTTCATGTTAAATATATATGTTATATATTAGATATTTCAAATATTTATTGAAAATTATGTGTGGTGCAGTTGATTGAAGCATGCACGAAAAACTCAAGGGACTTGGGTTCAAAACCCAATAGGAGCAAGAAAGAAGAATTTTTTCCCCATATGAACACGTATTTTGCAATGAAAAATTTTGTCACCGATTTCTTATAGTGGTGATGAAAATTTTCATCACTGATGTGACCCATCGGTGATGAATTTTTTCGTCGCCAAAAGAAATAGTTGATGACAAAATTTCGTCGTCAAGAAGCACAATAGACGAGAAAGAAAATTCCGTCACTAATTATTCACTTTTTGGTGACGAAATATTTTGTCATCAAAGGCACTATGGGTGACAGAAAATAAATTTCGTCACTAAGTAGGAATCCTTAACAACCTTTAGTCGACAAATTTTTTTCATCGCATTCATTTTTTGTGACGGAAAACATGTAATTTGTGACAATTTTCATTTGTCACCCAAACGTAATTTTTCTTGTAGTGTGGGTAAATTACATTGACCTACCTTGAGGTTTTGAAAATAATACAAACCTCTCGTCAAGTTTCTGAAATGACATTGATTTTTCCTGTCAGACTTGTCTCATAACTTTTGTTAACAGAAATGTGGCTTTACATGTTTGCCCTTTACCCTTTTCAAACAATGTTATCCTACTAATAGACCAAAACTCAACTCCCAAAACCAGTGGCGCAAAACAAATTCACAACGAGTGAACCACCAAAACTCCTTCACACATAGTACACCACCACCTCTAATAGCCAACAATGCCAACCCATTGCTCTTTCATGATCCTTGCCACCGTCCTCAAGTGGTGAGCTCATATAAGCGAGTTCAATAACCTAATCAGAAAATTTACCCACTATATGCCTATTCTTTACCTAAGTACTTAGTTTTTAACATTTTATTGCTTATGAAGCTACAATATATGTTCTCTTTTTGGGTATACAATATGCATTTCATAACATTTAATCCAAACATGCGTAACATTCACCAAAAAGAGGCGTACTATTTCACTACAAAGAGGCATAATATTTTATTAATAGGCATAACACCTATAAAGGTACATACTATTTGCACCTCTAACCATAAAAAAGGCAATAACATTCACTATTAGTAGAGGTATGTATTGTAGCATTTTCCTTTAAATTTTTACTAGTCAACTCATAAAACTCTGTTTCAAAATCCACATTAGCAAGTATTTAAGGAGACAACAATGATTTGATTTTTCTTATACACATACACACACTATATGCGCACACGCACGCGCACAACTTTAGAGGAGAAATAAAACAATTGATAAAATTTGAGAGCCAAAATGAAATTTTAAAAACTTTGTGGGTGATTATAAAAACATTTGAGGCAGCCGGCTTTGAACAAGATGGATGATGAGCCGTCCGGCTTCGCGAAGAAGAGACAGAGATAGCCAGGTCTACTATGATTTGAGAACCGAAATAGCCATTTTATTCTGCCAATTGCTGTTAAATTCTTACACACGTGAATTAATGTGGTGGGTCTGTGGTCATATCGAAGAACAGAGGACATAGACATAAACACGGATATGGATATAAATACAACTACGTATTGATACTTTAATCTATCTAATAAAATAGAAAGATTGTCTTATGTGGCACCCTTTGTTCTATGAAGCATCTATCACGTACATGTACACACGTTCACACATGCCGGCACACACGTTTACTGTTCACACATAAAAAATGTGATTAAAAAATTAAGTGCTCTATTTTTCAATTCGGTTGAACGGGTGCATAGTGTCGTAGGCACGGGCAAACACTAGTACTAAATAAAAAAGATTAGAGTCTCAACAAAAGACACAGTAAAAGGTATACATACACACATGAATTAATGTGGTGGGTCAATGGTCGTATCTAATAACTACGGATATAGACACAAACACGGATACATATATTAGTACATATATTTTTGTATGGTACTACGTCCGTTCTAAGAATTTTTAGGGTCCGTCTTTTAAAGAAAAAATTCAATTTTTTTCATAAATTATTAGAATAGATTGATATTTTGTAAATTTCTTAAGAAGACTAATTATTACTAGAGAAAAACTTTTTAACGGGGCCTCCCGTAGATAAAGTTTACGGAGGCTAATGTCAGCCGTCCAAAAGTGTTTTGGACGATCCAGATTAAAGACATACTATTAACAGTAAGAAACGTATCTCGACCGTTGATTATCAAATCAGAACGGGTAAAATTGCGCAGATTCGTAAACAAGTTATTCATGACTCCACCTTGAAATAAGTTTCTCTCTTATTACAAATGTGAATATTTTAACCGGAAACACCGTAAACTTAATATACAAATCGTATGTATTTATTATGCTGGTCTCAGACTCTGGGGTTCATATGTATACATGTGTTTGACGGTGATGACAGTTTCATCTATTTTACTAGTAGTAATTAAAAAATGCTTTTATAATTATTTGCTTCCGTCAACCCATAAAAGTAAAACTTATACATGCTACAGGTCTTTTATTCCAAGCTTACAAAATCGATTCTACTGACAGTAAAAAAAAAAAAAAAAAAAAAAGAGGTCTTAGGTTCATTATGTGAACTCATAAGCCAATAAGTCCACCTATTAATTTTTTAAGGTCTCAAGTCCATTTTCGGTACCCAAGAGTTAAAGTATTTTCATAAGATTTTAAGGTGCACTTTTTTATTATAGGATACCCTAGGGTTTTGGCACTTTTATAGGGTTTAAGAGTGCATTTTCCTATTATAGAGTTTTAGTGGTTTGAGCACTTTCATAGGGTTTAGGATTTTAGGCACTTTCATAGGGTGCCATAGGGTTTAGGTTATGTGGACTTGTAGTTTTACAAAACTATTAAGTAGACTTATGAACTTATGAAATGTCTATAACGGATTTATCACTAAATCTCCCTTTAAAAAAAAATCATGGGATCACAAGATACATCCAACCAGATCCGGATCCTCTGTGAGGATCTCCAAGTGAGCATCTTGTGAGGGTTTTAACCCGGGACTGCCACCAAATAAATGAACACATCTAACGGTTAACAAAATTTTTCTCTCTCTCTCTCTTTTGTTTTTGTCTTAACGGAGAGTAAATGGGAGAAAACCCCAATCGTTACACTCAGAACGCTCTCTCTCTCTCTCTCCTATGGGTAAGCCTTCAACGCTGTACGTCCAATTGCCATCAACTACGGAGAGTAAGGCAGTTTTGTAAAAGTGTCCTTTGAAAAGTGCCCCTTAATCACCATTTTGTTGTAGTGCCACTTCAATTTCTGGGGGAAATTAATAGTACTTTGTTGCTTGTTGGGAGTTTCTAATTCAAATGAGAAATTGGAAAATCCTTAATTGGAACCCTGAATGCTTTGCTCAAGACTCATAACAAGCTTGAATTTCTTCACTCTCTTCATGGGTTTGTAAGAAAAACCAGTAGCTTAGAAACCCTAATAGCATCTAGCTAGATCCATACATAAGTTGATCTCAGTGTCGGATATCAAGAAAAATTAAAGCAAATCTAATTTTGTCAATTTCAAATTGGATTCCATGGTAAACACATGAATTTGGGAAATAAAAAAAATGAATCTCAGTTTCGGTCAGATTGAGACGGAGCGAATCATTTTCGCCATGGATGTGGGAATTGAAGAAGGGTTGTGCAATTAATGGAGAAGATAACGGATTGGGGTTTTCTCCCGTTTACATTTTTATCCCCTAAAACTGCGTCGTTTGGATAGAAAGGTAAGGATTATTATGGACAGTTGGATCTCCTAATTGATGTGGTGGCAGCTCCACATTAAAACCTTCACAAGATGCTCACAGGGAGATCCTCACAGAGGATCTGGATCCCATGCAACCAGTCATGCCCACGCATTAATCTCAGTAGAACCGATTATTTCGTGTGCCGTGTGTTGAGACCACAAAACATACGTGTGAGTGTGTGTGATTGGGTGCGTAGATTGGGTGTAGTTCTAAACTTATTGCACCCTATCGTTAATATTAATATCTGGAGATTGATTAGTTAGTCGTGATACAGGCACGCGCATGAGTCATTAGCTTTTTGCACTGATACTAGATTAATTGAATTGAAGTACCTTCCTACTCCGTTCTAAGGTTCTCCATTCTTCTCAAAAAGAATGTCCAAAATCACTATTCACACCTCTCAGAAAATTATAATGAATTTTATGATTTTAAAACCTTTGTTAAATAAAATTAATAAAAATTTATCAAATAAGATTCATATTACATAGTAAAAACATTATACATTAAATATAAAATAGATGTGTAACTAGTAATTTTGGACATAATATACACTAACGATGGAGCACGACTATCCATTTGATGTGGGTCTCATACTTAAAAGCAAGGTTTTTTTTTTAAGTATATTTAATATTTTGTGAAGGAAAACAAGCTCCTTTAGCCCTTGCACTATTGGAAAACTAAGCCTTAAGTCCTGGACAAGTAAAGGTAGCAGTTACGGTGTAACAGTAAAGAGAGTATTGAATGATACGTAGTGTGATTCAGTTGTGGTCATGAATTTCTAAAAATTAATTTTGTATTGTAAAAAAAATTTGAGGTGCCTAAAAATAAGCCGTAACAACGAGTATCGAATGTAATGATGGCAAACCCGTTCGAGAATAAAAATGAACCGATCCATCCATAATGGGAACCGACCACATGCGGTTTCTTTCTCGATCACCGGTTTATTTTGATGTAACGATATTATAAGGTGCGAAAACTATTGGGTATTACGGTATATGTAATAGCCAATATTTAAAACCTTGCTTAAAAGATTAATTAATGGTTCAACTTGGGTGAGATATTCATCTACAGAGTTTCCACATAATGCATCGCATGAAAAAAAAAATTAACGTCTAGTTCAATCAATAGTATACTCCACTAAGGTACGCAGTGATTTGAAACAGGGACGAACGATTGATTCCAAAATGCATTGCACACAGGGCGACTAACTAATTAACATAAAAGCAGTACTAGTTTTTCGGGCATAAAACTTACGGGAAAATAACGGCCCAAGACGTGTTTTGATAATTAATACCCGCCAAGAACATGGTAAGAACATTTGTTAAAACTAAAAATGTCCTTGGTAGTACAGTATTAATTATCAAAACACGTCATTGGCGTCATTTTCCCAAAACTTACACCATGCTCGTATTATTTATTGACTAAATGCACATGTATTAACATACACGTACGTAGGGGCATGCACGTAACGCCCAATTTAATTTGAAGCCTGTGTGGAAAATTTGTAAAACGTGCAAATTAAACATTTTGGCTGGACCGGTATATATGGATGATGCGATCCATAAAACAAGCATGTTGTTCTACACAATAATTCTAAGGCCGTGAAATAACATGGATTGGAAAAGTCCTACGGCACTTATGGCAAAATTTTGTTCATCCATATAAGCTAAAATGGTGGTTAGTTCTGCGACTGTTTTTTGGCTTTCTGAATCCCAAAAGCTATTGTTGAATGTGGTAAGCATCGTGAGCTGTAACTTGACTATTATATATTTTGCTAAAATATGGTGACATGACTTCAAAAAACCGATGCAACTAATACCATTTTGCGATGACTTTTTTTGAGACGGGCTGCTACAGTCGCATATAGTAGTGATTTTGCTTCGGGATATTTAATCTCGTTGCAAAAGCTGATCTTTTGCCACCAGATTTAACCCCGTTGCAAAAACATTGACGCAAAAGGTGTATTTCATTGCAGTGAGCTAGATCACTTGGTACTTCTGTCAACTTTTCACTAGTGTCACCCTTACAAAATTTAGCTGGATAACCTTTTTTGCAAGTTATGCCAAATTGTATTTCACTTGCAATCCCTGATCGAATTTCTTTGCTTTAGGTTATTCCATAGGCATTGGACAATATATGGGTGAAGGTATCTTTCACCCATAGGCATTGGACAATATATGGGTGAAGGTATCTTTCACAAGTTCTTAGAAAAATACTGGCAGCTAAGCGTGGCCATTTTGGGGCAAAATATGAACTGATTGACGTACGTAGTCGGATTAATATAGTGTGAACCTGATAATTGGAGAAATGAATTGTCGGTGAGAACGCTTAATGAGGAAATGAGAGATGTTGCCAAGCAGGGAGAGCTTGGTAGAGGTACCGAGCGGCTAATCCGGCCGTACGTTCATCTCGACACGAACGGTTCTGATATAATTCGAGCGCATAAAAATCTGAAGTTGAACAAGCCAAAACGGCATGAATTGTGGATCTTTGGCATGTTATGCCTTGAGCACACTTATTCACATTCTGAAGTATTGTTTGACGCAGACATCTATTAAACGACAGGGCCAAAATTTAGTTGGATAATTCCTTGACGAGGACATCTATTAAACGACAGGACCAAAATTTAGTTGGATAATTTTCAATTTGCGGACAAGAGAAAATTCAACAAGGTTGTTTTCCGTGAGAGACAATAAAAAGGTAGTAGTAGTTTCGAATAAGTCCTCTCTCTCTCTCTCTCCTTTTTTGACGCGGATTTGAACTTTTGAAATCAAAATTACACATCTTTCCCATGCAATTAATAAGGGTCACAAGACTCACAATAAACATTCCTGATTCATATTTTTTTAGTTTAATAATAATAAAATGAATTGACGTCGTAGTCTAGGTCTGATTTGTACAAAATACTAGAAGGATAAGATGGGGCTTCTAGATTAGCTAGCGCAGGACAAGTAAATAGGAGTATGATGGAGAAATGTGCACCACGTTTTTCGCTGAAAAAGTCTGCTTTTGTTTTTTGTATTTTTTTAATTTTATTATTGGCAAAAAGAATTTGTTAATCATCGAAGAAAGTTACAACGATTAAAATGGGCTCGAGAGAGCATCACGTTGAGAAAAATTTGGCATCCCAGCGAAACTGGCATTCTAGACCCTGACAATCACATGCCACCTGAGCCCCAAAAGATAGTTGGCAATATACCGACCATATTATAACGGAAGAACAAATGTATTTTTGATAAGAATAACAATAATTTTTACAATCGCACACAGACACTTACACGCATACATACGCTCACAAATGGGGTGCGTCTCACACACACTGGAGGTGTATATGTAAGTGTTTGTATATTTGTGTGTAGTTGTAGAATTGTTGTAAGAATAAAAACATTACGATCTGAAAAGTTTGCTAGTTGGAATCCCAACAATGTATTCTACATTCAAACAGCCTTTTGGACGATTTTCTTTCAACAATCCTTTTTTTTTTTTTTTTTTTAGGAAAAGAAATTTATTAATCTTTGAAGAAAGACAAACAAAGATAATAGGGGCTAAGGCACATCGGCAAAAAACGCCACCAAGACGCGAAACAACGAAGAAAGCAAGACGTATGCCAACCATCAAAAAGTAAAGTGAAAAAACCCACACCTAAAACCCAAAAGAAAAAAGAACCCAATATTTGAATATATTCTAGATCATACGGGGAATCGGAGACGAATAAGCAAATGAATAAAAATCATTCAAGTTTGTGAGGCGCGAATGGTTTGAAGTAGTCATCATAAAGCGGTTGATCAAAAAAAAAGAAGAAGTCATCATAAAGCGCATCCCCTGTATTTTTTGCGATTTCTCTTAATATACTAGTAGTAATAAGCTATATAAAGCGATTGACTGTCTTGTTTAAGTACTAATTTTGTAAAACTTTTGACAATGTTAGTTACAAAGCCATGTTTTTGAGGTCATCCGCCTTAGCATCGTTTGGATCATCCCCCTAAAGTTGTGAATGGAGAAATATAGCTGCGCATTTTTATTTTATTTGATAACCGGATGTCCAAACAGCTAATTATGCGCACATCGACTAATTTCGAAAACTTGATGTTAGTTAACTGCAGAGATCGAAAACCCTCCAATTGCACATTCCTGATATAATATATATATAATGATGATAAGAAGCCCAAGTAATGATTTGGCTGAGGAAGGCAAAGCTAGGTTTTTCAGCTTGAGATTTTTTGCAAGAGAGAGATATTTTTTACAATGATGATGATGTTTCTCTATAGATAGGAAAATATCTTCCGGGATATTTTTGCCAAAAAGTAGCTTTGGCAATCCACTGTTAAACCCATAGGCCCCGTTTGATAAAGGAATTGGAGGTTGGGATTGGATTGTGAAGGTGATGGTATTAGTAATACCTTGTTTGGTAACCAAAATTGGTTCGGACTAATAGTCCGATGAGATTAATAGAGGGGGTATTAGGGGGTATTGTTAATACCCCGTGGGACTTGGTATTACAGGGTATTAATAGTCCAATCCTAACTCCTTCACATTACCAATTCCTTTTCATTACCAATTTCTTCTAACAATCCAATCCCATCATCTAATCCCATCTCAAACAAACATGATATTAATAATCCCATCATCTAATCCCATCCCAAACAAACATACTCATTATCAATCCCTTCTCATTACCAATCCCATCTCCTTACGAATCCCAATCCTAATCCCATCTCCTTACGAATCCCATCCATCTATCACTGTTATCAAACGAGGCCATAAGGAAAATTGAATTGCTTATTGATATGAGGGTTAATGGGCTGAAATAGTTTGATGGATTCCACAAGGCGAATCACTTCGGTGGCCAATTTAATGGGCTGCAGCCAATAGGAGGAAACCGACCCAGGTCCGATTTGAACCAAACCCTGCTATTTGGTCTGGTTATGCGGTTCATTGGTCAAGTTATGGCTCCAAAAAAATAAGAACCGTTAATTTTGGTTCAGTTACTGATTTCAAATAAAGAACCGTGATTAGAATCGAACCGGACTATTTAAAACTACATATATATACACAAAATATAAGTATGTAAACATATGTATTTGGATTTGGCATTCCTTACTAAAGTTAATTTATTTAGGAAAAAAATCTCAATTTTTAGGGAAGTTTTTAATATACTAGTGTAGGTATTGGAACCCAAACCATTAAGAATAAGAGTACTGAGTATACACAATTTCATTCTTTCTCGCACACACAGGTTACGAATAATTCCTAGATTTTAGGATTTACTTTACCCTACCAAATCCCTTCCAAATCCGTAGTTCACATTCTGTCAATTTTAGGAGTTGATTTAGTGAGGCTACAGTGTCAAGTATTTCGTGGATCATATATATTGGGTTTCAAGTCTTAATAAATTTCTATTTCTATTATTTTTTGAGTTATTCGGGGCTTTAAATTTTTAATTTTATGAGTTTATATTTTGTGAATAAGTGTTTAGATGATAATTGGAAAGAATCGAAATCGGAACCGAAACAAAAGTGGAATGGTCTTGCGGTTTGGTTCTGGTTAGGTTTCACGCATATATTGGTTAGGTTTTTGTTTTCAATTTTCTAGATCCCTTTCAAATGGTCCAGTTATTTGTTTTCTAGAAAATTGGACCAATCTGGGCCATCTGTACTCTGGTTTGATCTCTACCGTTATATCTTATAAAATCTCAACCGTTATAGTTCACACCTCACTTTACGCCCAATGGTCCAATACAGAAATACACAGCTGGGAGCTGTCACCGATCAACTCCGTCTCTGAAGATTGTCGACTCCGTCTCTCTCTCTCTCTCTCTCTCTCACGCACCTAGATTATCGATCTTGTGGTCCAGTTCTTTATCGATCTTGTGGTCCAGTTCTTAAGCCTAAGGTCTCAGATTTTGGGGTTTTTACTTCTTCTTTTTTGGATTACGAAATAACGATGAATTGATGATCTGCATGTTTCTGTTCATATACTCATTTTACTGTCCGAGATTGCTTTTGTTTCCTCTTTTTCTATTTTCTTAGATCAGCAAACTTAAACCGAGAATCCGAAATTTAAATATGAAACCAGTATAGTATAAATATGAAAACATAAACAAAAAATTAAAACATATATCAAAGGAGTAATTAATCCATATCAAAATCCAAAGCACTCCGATCAAGATTCCTTTGTATGGTCTTGTCAAATCCATAAAATTAAGCGCGCAGTTGCATTATTCAACAAAATTTCATGCAAGTATTATTTTAGTTACGATTGAACCTCTGATCTGCATTAATATTTATTTCATCCAATGTTAAGGTGCTCCTCTTGAAGAGATCAAGATGATGTCAACCTCTCCACACTAAAAAAAAAAAAAACAAGACCTCCATGTTCTGAACATGCAGACCTAGCTTGCAACGTAATAGGTAACTAGTGCATGTGACAACCAACAAGCTAGCTAGCCAGGAGAACAACTTTTCCTACGGATTCTTGAAAAACCATATATGGATTGGAAATCCAACCTATGGTTAGTCATGCATGAACCCGTAACGCATGATCTATATTTATAGGGAACTTCCTCCTCACTTCGACCCACGTGTTACGTAGAGAATTGTTTAGCAAAAAAATCCTGGGTGTAGTGACTTGTCATTTCACCCCACCACGAGTTACAAGGAAAAATTTCTCCCTACAACCCATTATCTTTTTCCCACAGACCAATTTCAAAATTCAAATGGGCCCTGCCCACATGACACTACAACAAAATGGGCATTTAGAGGCACTTTTGAAAGGGCATTTTTCCAAAAATGCATTATCAAGTTATTAATGTGACACCACCTTCGAAAGTGCCATATTTGATTCTCCCTATTGCGGTAGTCAGTAGTGGCCCCAAATTTAACATATTTATTTTTTTATGGTAATTTGATAGGGTGGTGGTTTAAAGAGTCTCAAAAAGCTAGATTTAATAGGGCACTTGCTTGGAGATATAAAACTACGACGTTTTTGTAATCGACCTTTTTTTAAAAAAAATATCGGCTTGGAAATTTTGTGCACTTTTTAAAGGGCATTTTACAAACTGCCTCATCAAGTAGTTAATGAGGCACTTTTAAGTGCCGCAAAACAATTTCGTCACCAATTTCCATAATTTGTGAGGAAATAATTCCTTGCCAAACTTAACCGATTT
The DNA here is from genome assembly GCA_025413875.1 of Rhododendron molle. NCBI lineage: Eukaryota > Viridiplantae > Streptophyta > Magnoliopsida > Ericales > Ericaceae > Rhododendron > Rhododendron molle. The sequence goes on from CM046399.1 coordinate 11,518,763, forward strand.
TGTCGGGAAAAAAAAAAAAAAATTCCCGGAGCAAACACTGGACCAAGCCTATTCGTTTTCATCGTTTTTTTTTCAACTGGCCAAAACATTTGCATAAGGATAGATGTTCTACACTCGAATACTGCAATGCGTAGTTCGACACATCCGGCTCTTTACTCAATTATCCGAACCATTCATCTTGCACAACTCGTCGAATTGAATCTCCACGCATAAGTTCAAATTGATCAGACACAAGCAACTACCTCATTGACAAACTTTTATATAGAAAATAGATGAGTCTAATCTTTTTTTGCATGAATAAACTATTCTGATGAGGCGGTTATGGGTGTTCGATAAACTTGATTCTGGGTTTGAATGATCTACTAATTCTACTCTATCATATTTAAAAGATAGACGGTTCCGATTGCAAAAAAAAAAAAAAAAAAAGCTCGGGAGTGTTCGAGTGGTGCATTATCAGACTTTAATTCCTCCAAACGTATTAACACTACAAGAAATTAGTCTTATAGTGCACATCGCATGAGGCCTTCTTTTGCGATCAAAATCGTCTATTTTTTTACGTAATATGGACTAAATCACTTTGTACCTAGAATGAAGTTGATCGCGTATCGTTAAACACTTGATCAAACTTAAAATTTTCATTTTATTAACAAATTTGCATACCGATGATGATTGAGCCAAAAATTCACGTGAATGATTTAATCGACAAGCTCAAGGAAATCAACGGTATCGATCGTCACGATTGTGTTGTAGTTATGTGGCTACTGTACATTCGCCTACAGCACATGACTTACTTTACTTTCAAGTAAGTTAAACGTATAGATTCTAAAGGTCATTGTTGAGTCTATTATTATAATGGATGATTTAAACCGTTAGAATTTCATATTCTATCAATTCAATAAGCTTAGCAGAAAAGCCTCTTCTGATTGTGCCCCAACTACTGAATAAAACAAAATGAAGTTGATGAAGAATCAGATAAATGAAAGGTAAAAGAAGGGTAACAACATGTTGATGTAAATCTTGCATGTCCTCTCTTATAGATTGAATTAATTAACCCAATTCCACAATTAAGGTGAATGACTTACGTCAGAAGACTCAGAACTCTTTGTTTCCTTTCTTTTAAGGGTGCTAATGGACGCAACTACTACACCTTTTTTGTTTTTTCATGTATCCTTATTCCTTGCCTTTTGATTGATGCACTAAATTGAAGTGGTAATCTGCATAGGATGTAATTGCATTACCTGATTTTAATTTCCTTCAAATTTCATAAAGTTGCAGAATGAATCGGAATAAGAGTTCTACTACAGATATAACCAGTAATCTGCCAAGTAATGTCACTGAAAATATTCTGAAGGACTTGCAGTTGAGGGATGCAGTGAGGACAAGTGTCTTGTCAAGGAAATGGAGGTACAAATGGGTAGTAATGCTTCCAAGACTGGTATTTAATGACCAGTTCTTCCTAAAAGGGTGGGACAACGAAAAACTCAAGGCAGTTATTTCCCGAGTTCTATTGTTTCATCAAGGGCCATTAATTAAGTTCATGCTGTGGTATCCTCCTTTTCAAAGCTGTCTTGATATCAACAATTGGATCTTTATCCTGTCAACAAAACATATCGAGGAGTTCTCTTTTTCTCTTCGCGGTGGTGTTAGAGATTTTCAAATAAAAGAGTCGTCGTTTTGATTTTGTAAAATTTCTTTGTTTCCTTAGAATGCTTGTTTTCTTCTTTGTGAGCTTTGTCCCACATTGGATAGTTGAGAGATGTTGGAGTGGTATATATTAGGGAACATTTCTAATGTGAATAACTAATAATCTAGTGTGGTACAGCCCTATGGTGCTATGCACCATACCGGCGGAGCCGGTGCTTAGCACCAGGACACCCACACACGCGCGTGGCGTGGGCTGTGGCGCTTTAGCGGCGCACTTAGCACGTCAGCGCAAGATGCCATTTCTTATTGCGAGTTGGCAGTACGGTGGCGCTGACGTGGATGCCGCGTGCCACACGCGTGGCAGGTGAGTCACACGGAGCGGTTCCGATCAGGTGCAACTCGAGCCAGCGGGTGCACCGGTTTGTGGGTTGCAATCCCAGCCGTCGGCCGCGAAGGGTCACGATCCAACGGATCGGATTGAATCCGATTGGGTGTGAGTGAAACAGTGCACCGGTTCGGTGTGACTGGGTGTGACTGATCGATCAAGATCGTAGGATCCGATCCAATGGTTGAAATAGATCGGGTGCGTACCTATTCACAATGGGTGCGTATTTCTTATTGCAAGTTGGCAGTACGGTGGCGCTGACGTGGATGCCGCGTGCCACACGCGTGGCAGGTGAGTCACACGGAGCGGTTCCGATCAAATGCAACTCGAGCCAGCGGATGCACCGGTTCGTGGGTTGCAATCCCAGCCGTCGGCCGCGAAGGGTCACGATCCAACGGATCGGATTGAATCCGATTGGGTGTGAGTGAAACAGTGCACTGGTTCGGTGTGACTGGGTGTGACTGATCGATCAAGACCATAGGATCCGATCCAACGGTCGAAATAGATCTGGTGCGTACCTATTTACAATGGGTGCGTAGTGGCCTATAAATAGACCATTACTTGTCAGAATTCGTACAGACACACATATAATGCCGAAATTCTCCTACATCTCTCTCTAATTTTTCTAGTATTCATTCTGCATTCTGTTTTGCTGCAGAAAACAGAATTAAGTGATTCTCGGTTCTTATATTCACACAGCGGGTATTCTGTCCGTTTCGTTAGTGCAAATGAAAACGGAAAGAACTTAGAGTTCGGGCTTCGATTTATCTTGAAGGCAGGTTTACTGTAACCCTTTGCATACCGTTATTGGTGGGGCAAATACAGTCTTTAGGAAAGCGACATCGCGACTCGAAGTGTTTTTCAGGTATTGTGGAGGTTTCGCCAACAGCACAGAATTTACAGCAAGGTTTTTCCAACAGGTGGCCCGTCCCACGAAATTCCTTGTCACTTCTATTCATTTCTGAAGATGAGGAATTTGAATCTCGCTAATTGTGTACTCGAACAACCACCTACATTCAAGGGATTTAGCAGGCTTGTTAACCTTAAATTTCCTTAATGTTAATATTTCTTCTGAAATGTGTGAACTGTTCATCTCTACTTGCCCCCTGCTAAAACGATTAATATTGTGTCACTGTAGCGATTTTGTGGTGCCATGCTTTCTCCATTCGAACCTTGGATAAGAAGGTGGCTAGGTTGGTGTTTCTTGGGTGTGGATGAGACCTGCACACTTAGCACCCGCGTTAGTGCCCAAACCCGGATCGTGGGGAGTCCGGGATAGGCACTCCGGCGATCTAGTAAGTAAGAGAGAAGAGGAGAATTTGAGAGTAGTATTTAGGGTTTTTGGAGGAGAAGAATTGATTACCTTGTTCTCGAGGAGGACTACTCCTTTTATAGGCGAGGGAATTGTGATGACCAACCCACGCGTACGCTCCACGCATTCGGTGATTGGTCCGCCCATTATGGCACTAAATCAGGACCCATAGAGTCAGGCTCGTTACGATCTCCATGATCTGTTCCTACAATAGAGGGATTGACGACACGTCTCCTGTCCAACTGATTCTACTCCTGACTTCCTCTATAAGTCAGGAAGTGGGAATGGTTCGGTGGATGGCGGTTCTGCCGAACGTCTCAGTCCGGCTACGCCTGAGCTCTTTGGAGTTGCTAGCTGGTTCGGCAACGCGCCGCCGAACTGGATTCCATGACCCGTACACAGATCTATGATTCTCTTGCTGGTACACAAGCTTGGTTCGGCCAAACAGGCTCGGTAATAACTGCCGAGCATTGCACCGTCGCCCCTCCAGACCAACGGGGCGGAGGGGATATGCCTAATACCGCCGAACCAAGATCGCCTAGCGCCAATAGCCGCCGGACCACCTTTTATATACGCCGAGCCTGACCGACGCGGCAAAGCTCCAGGGTCACCGGTCCCTGTATCAGTGGACACAACGCACTCGGCAACCGCCGTGCCTCTCGAGAGATTTGTTGAGTTCAGCATCCTCTGGCTTCCTTTTGCTAGCCGAGTATCACATGCTCGGCGGCCCTCTCGGTAGAGGGCACTTGACGAAAAGATGTTTCATTCAAAACCCACATGAGTCAATGATCCACCTGTGGACCCCCCTAGTGTTGATTTGAAGGCCTCACCCTCTGGCCCTTTGCCTGAACCCGGCCACCACAATAGCCCCTCAACTTCTTCCAACGCTGCTCAGCTGTGGGAGGGGTTGACCAGTGGTATGGCCGGTAAAACACTAAGACACAAGCTGAACAACTGATCCAACTTCTTTCCTTAATTGCTCTTTGCATACGGTGCGCTGAACGAATTTTATCGAGCCTTTCTTTGTTTGGCTGCCGATAACGGCTTCGAAATATTGTAATTCCAAAATAGGGTTTGATGGAGCCAGCAAAGAACGATTTACCACTGCCGAGCCCCGAAGTTTGAATTTGAGGGGTGCTTCTCCGGACCCCTTTGTTTAAGAATGTCACACTTTAGCTCTTTGTGCTTCATGCACATGCCTTTGTTCAAAAGTTCAAGTTCTTGTAGCCCCGGCCTTTGTCGTACCATACCCTGCGTCAGCAGAAACCTAGCCCCTGGGATAGGGTTCAGCCGAAGCAAATGTGGTGGTAAAAAGCTAGGCATACCCCCTTGTTTGTATTCAAGCTACCGCACCTCCCGTACGAACTAGCCCCTGTATGGCAACCGCGCCTCACGCACGTACTAGCCCATGTATCGCACTTCATGCACATGGTTTGTTCAAAAGGTCTTAGCCCATATATCGCACTTCATGCACATGGCCATAAGATCTTATAGCCCCAGTTTTTGCCTGTACCGAGTCCCTGCATCGGCAGAAACCTAGCCCCTGGGATAGGGTTCGGCCGAAGCAACAGTAGAGGTAAAAGCTAAGCATGCCCCCTTCAGGATATGGCATGACTCGTTCCAACGAACAAGTACTAAAGAGAGTGCCCTTCAGGACTTTGATTGATGTACCTCGATGCCCTTCAGGTCCTACGTCGAGGACTTTGCCGAAGAGAGAATGCGTAATCATGTCAAGGCTCACGCCTGGCATTTCATATAGAGTTGGAGGGAAAATCACCATGTATAGTTTTTGGAGAACTGGACGAACTGGTCGCTCTTGGCAGCACCGAGCTCGAAGCCGACCAGGAAGAAACGTGAGCCATCTTCATCGGCTGGAACCTGGATCAGGTCCTCAACAGGCCTTCAATTCGCGGGCATGCCGACCTTCTCAGGTCCCTGTAACTGATCTTTGATTACTTCGTCGGGTGCCTTCCCGCGTCAGCAACCTCTATCGAACCGGAGCCACTGGTATACTCTTCAAGCTCAGTATAACGGGCATTGCCGATGATGTGCATCGTCTGACCGATGATGTGCTCTAATGACCAGACGCTCTTCCTCAGACCCTTTCGACCGAGCACTCGAGACCGTGGTGCTTGTTTCAGGCAGTAGGGCTTCGCACGTGCAGCCATTGCCGAACTGCTCGTTGCGAGAAGTAGTCCGTTGTCTGGATTCCATATGAATGTGTCCGTTGGCGCCGAGGCGGCACAGTGGGCCGAGCCTTGTAAAGGCTGAGGCCCCAGCAATGCCAGCCATCGAGGCGGCACAGTGGGCCGAGCCTTGTAAAGGTTGAGGCCCTAGCAGTGCTAGCGACCGTATTCCTCCGCTGACGGCGGCACAATAGGCCGAGCCTTGTAAAGGTCGAGGCCCTAGCAGTGCCAGCCATCGAGGCGGCAGAGTGGGCCGAGCAAGTCGAGGCCCCAGCAGTGCCAGCCATCGAGGCGACACAGTGGGCCGAGCAGGTCGAGGCCCCAACAGTGTCAGCCATCGAGGCGGCATAGTGGGGCGAGCCTTGTAAAGGTCGAGGCCCCAGTAGTGCTAACCATCAAGGCGGCACAGTGGGCCGAGCTTTGTAAAGGTCGAGGCCCCAGCAGTGCCAGCCATCGACCCAAACAATCGACAACTCTCTTATTCAATGCTGAAAATGCACGTGCCAGAAATATTCGAGTCTGATGACTGAAAACCGACACCGCAGTTAGATCCGACTCGTCGAAATAATCAAAATCGACTACTCATATGCAAAAAACGGAGTTGTATCGGCTTCGGAAACGCGAGAAAACGAATCGGGAATATTCTCTGCTGACGTGGCAGAATAGTAGCGGCTGACTTAGCATTGACCAGCCACATCAGCGTTGACCTGCTGACGTGGTAGATGACGTGGCAACCCGAAAGTGTCCATCCCTGATGACGTGGCAGCCACGTGGCGATGATGTGGCACTCTGACGTGGCGCCACCTAGGCTCCAACACACGACTGGCACGCGCAAGCACACGCCCAGCACAAGACGACACACGCCTCCCATACACCAGCACATGCAGTCAACGCGCCACCTTTGACCGGTGCGTGCGGGCCACCCGTTAACTTTTTGGCGACATGCTACCCAGATCCGTGATCATCTCGGCGAGGGGAACAAAGCCCAGTGGTCAAATCTCGTGTTTGAGCACTTTTTACAGTACCGACCGCCAAAAAACCCCTTCGGTTCATTTTTTCGGCGGTCGAACAGACCGTGAGCTCTCATCCGATGTCCTCCGGTGACGCTCCAACCAGTTTTGAACTCGTCTCGACGAGACGAACAAAACCTTGTGACCAGATCTTTCATATGACCTTGTTTAATAACTGGGCTTTTTGAACAGCCCCTCGTCTTCACGCCGCTGCCTTTGACCGATGACTGCGGTTTATTCCGGCGTCCTCCGGCGACAAGCTACACATATCCAAGCTCGTCTCGACGATGCAAGCACAACCCCGTGCTCAAAAGTTGTTTCCGACCACCATAGAGCAGTTCGACGTCCAACCAGCCTCCGCCGCCTTTCGCGGCGCTTCAAACCGCTTTTTCGACGGCCTCCGGCAGAGTTATTCAACCGGACCAACACCAAAAATCTCCGAGAAGTGTTAAGCAGACACCAACGTACAGGGAAGCAGTTCCCCAGTAGAGTCGCCAATTGTGGTGCCATGCTTTCTCCAATTGTGGTGCCATGCTTTCTCCATTCGAACCTTGGATAAAAAGGTGGCTAGGTTGGTGTTTCTTGGGTGTGGATGAGACCTGCACACTTAGCACCCGCGTTAGTGCCCAAACCCGGATCGTGGGGAGTCCGGGATAGGCACTCCGACGATCTAGTAAGTAAGAGAGAAGAGGAGAATTTGAGAGTAGTATTTAGGGTTTTTGGAGGAGAAGAATTGATTACCTTGTTCTCAAGGAGGACTACTCCTTTTATAGGCGAGGGAATTGTGATGACCAACCCACGCGTACGCTCCACGCATTCGGTGATTGGTCCGCCCATTATGGCACTGAATCAGGACCCGTAGAGTCAGACTCGTTACGATCTCCGTGATCTGTTCCTACAATAGAGGGATTGACGACACGTCTCCTGTCCAACTGATTCTACTCCTGACTTCCTCTATAAGTCAGGAAGTGGGAATGGTTCGGTGGATGGCGGTTCTGCCGAACGTCTCAGTCCGGCTACGCCTGAGCTCTTTGGAGTTGCTAGCTGGTTCGGCGACGCGCCGCCGAACTGGATTCCATGACCCGTACACGGATCTATGATTCTCTTGCTGGTACACAAGCTTGGTTCGGCCAAACAGGCTCGGTAATAACTGCCGAGCATTACACCGCCGCCCCTCCAGACCAACGGGGCGGAGGGGATATGCCTAATACCGCCGAACCAAGATCGCCTAGCGCCAATAGCCGCCGGACCACCTTTTATATACGCCGAGCCTGACCGACGCGGCAAAGCTCTAGGGTCACCGGTCCCTGTATCAGTGGACACAACGCGCTCGGCAACCGCCGTGCCTCTCGAGAGATTTGTTGAGTTCAGCATCTCTGGCTTCCTTTTGCTAGCCGAGCATCACATGCTCGGCGGCCCTCTCGGCAGAGGGCGCTTGACGAAAAGATGTTTCATTCAGAACCCACATGAGTCAATGATCCACCTGTGGACCCCCCTAGTGTTGATTTGAAGGCCTCACCCTCTGGCCCTTTGCCTGAACCCGGCCACCACAGATTTTGACTCCCTGGAAATCAATGCCCGTAATCTCAAATATTTTGAATTTATGGGCAACTTTGAATCACTTTCTTTCCGAAATACAGCCCTTCTTGCAGAAATTTGAGTTTCTTTGCTTTCTTGGGAAGAAACAGACTCCAAATGGGTGGAGTTTTTTGGATAGCTCCTTTTTGGAGGTAAGAAAGCTTCACTTCATAGAAATCGACTTGGTTTGTAAACCATGCTTCTGACTCTTTGTCGTACTTGCTTCAAGTTCAAGTCATTTGCTGCCAGTAATGCTCCAGAGAGACTTCCAAGTAGTTTGAACCAATTAACTCAAAGTTCTGGCTTTATCTGATGTTTGTTATTCTAATTTGGATTATGTCTCATGGGCTCTTTGCTTGGTTAGAAGCTCGCCAAATCTTCTATATAAACTTCAAACCAGTGTGAGTTATTGCGAAGTCCCTTTTTCCCGCTTATCCTTACTCTTTTATCTTTTGGAATTTTTTAATGATCCTATTTCTGTGTCTTTTGGCCCCTAGATATTGACTACCACCCCAGCCTGGGTCCAGGATACTGTTGTGGAATTTTTGCAAACGCAAGATTTTTCAAAATCACACTGAACCATCTTCAAGAAGTGAAGATCCGCCATTTTTCTGGTGCAGAGCCTGAAATGCACTTTGTTGAGTTTCTGTTGGCAAATTCAACGGTGGTACTCGAGAAGATGGTAATATTGGATGAGCACGAAATGTCTGCCGATAAAAGATTTGCAATGCTAAAAGAGTTGACTCTTTTCCTAGAGAATTTCGAAAGCAGAACTCGTTTTTGATGCGACACCATCGGACGCTGTTGAAGATGCAGTTTAATTTGTGTCTGATCCTGATAGTTTTAGGAGTAGCTCCAAAGGCTTGTAGCAGGTAAATTGCAAAATGGGCAACGAATTTTTGCTTCTTTTTTTTTTTCTTTTTGTAAGTAAACAACCTTTTAAGGTTGCCTCTGTCTTCTTGATAAACTACAGTGGATTATCGTACTTGATGAGAAGAAACTTCGCTTTAATCGTATTTTTGAAATTTGCTTCTCATGATCTAGTGTCATTTCCTTCTCATCCACCCATGAGTAATGTTGATGAATTTTGTGCAATTGTTAAGCAAGTTGAGTTTCTTTTGGAATTTGGTACTATATTCAAGCTTTTTAGTGGGGGTCTACCTGTTGGTGACAAAATGGACTTGCCTAAAGTCATTTTTTTTAAAGCTTGATACAGTGTTAAAAAGCCAAAAAATAACTATTTTATTGCACCAGGTTGGTGTCATTTGGCACAATTTCAATTCAATATCATTTGATATTTAATTGCAAATCAAAATGGGTTGGATAATGTGGATTAAATACTAGTAACCATCGGCATTGCCATTTTTTCGGCATCAACGCATTTTTTTGGCATCAAAAAGTAACAATTAGTGGATTTGCCCGTATTGCAATCAATGAATTACTGGGGGATCCCCACGGAATGGGGGATCTTGTAGGGCGAAAGCAATGCCGGCCTTGATATTTGGGTTGCCCAACCCCGACTTCACGCTTGGTTGTCCACTTAATATTAATTCATAAAAAAGAAAAATAAATAACAAAAAAAAGAAAAAAGAAAAATAAGGTTATATTTAACTTAAATTACATCAAAAAAATAAAAATCAAAATGCAATCAGGTTATGGTGCTTTATAATTTGCAGCCGCTCCAGGGCACAGCTCCTCCTCATCGTCGCCGCTCTCCTTCCAGAATGACACCAATCTCGACAGGTTCTCCGTGGACTACATTGGAAGAAAATGCTTGGTCTCGATATCTAAAGATCTGGAGGTTCTAGAGTTTTTGATTAACTGAAAATAAGCAGTCAAATTTGTTGAGTGGAAGGCCGGGCGGAAGGTGTTCTCGAAAAAAAGAATTCACACATTTTTTTTCTTTTATTTTTTGGTGGTGTGAATTCTTGCAAGTTTGAATAGTGCAGATGAGGTATGAATTATGCAAATTCATACAAAGAATTCACACCCCAAAAAATTCACACTAAGAATTTACCTAGAATTCACACCGAATAAACACCAACAATTCACACCTCGAAAAATTCTAGAAAAGAACAATATAAAAATTATACAAATGGGCACAATGTAAATACATCTTTAAAAAGGGCCTAGAGGGGATAGACTCTACAAAAGAGAGTCCGCATGGAACACGTTTGTGAATTGTGACGTGTGAATTCTGCATTTTGAAGTGTGTAAATTAAGCATTTTGAGGGGTGTGAATTGTTTGGAAGCGGAGTGAATTCTTTTCATTTTTTGAGAATGTGAATTCCGCATTTGAGGGGTGTGAATTATTTATTTTGGGGGGTGAGTAGTGATGTGTAAATTCTTCATTTTGAGAGATGTGAATTCTGGATTTTGGAAGGTGTGAATTCTTTCATTTGAGGGTGTAAATTTTTTTCATTTTGGAGAATGTGAATTCTGAATTTGAGGGGTGTGAATTCTTTTATTTTGGGTGTGAATTGTGTATTTTGGAGAGTGAGTAGTGATGTGTGAATTCTGCATTTTGAGAGGTGTGATTTTTTTCATTTTGAAGGGTATGAATAGTTTAAAAAGGGCATGAATTGTTCACACTCCTTTACACAATTTACATCCCCAGAATTCACATCCATAAATACAGAAATCACATCAAAATGCAAACAATATTAAAGAAAAACTCGATTTTCTTCTTCTTCTTTCCTTTTCTATAACTCTGCTTCTTCTTCTTCGTCTTCACGCTAGTTTCACGTACTAGGGTTGAGCTGCCTGCGTGGTGGCAACACAACTCCATTTTTGATGGGTCCAGTACTAATCTCTTCGAATTGCTGAGATGCACAAGACTCGTGTATCAATTTGAGTCTTGGATCAGATTTTTTGTTTTTGCAGTTTTGGAAAGCAGCTATGTATGTAAATACAAATACAAATACATATGGATATATGTTTATACGTGTGGCAGCGGTGGCGGCGAGGAATATTAGGGAGGTGGAGGAGGGAGACAAGGGGAGTGGAGGCGGAGGAAGGAGAGAGGGGACAGTGGAGTTTAGCAGTGGTGACGGCGGAAGTTTGGCAAAGGAGAGTGGAAGACCGAACAAGAAACAAAAAAGAAGAAAGAAGAAGAAAGAAGTTGGAGGAGCGGAGCGGGGGTATATTGGCCGAGTAAATGGGAAAAATTATAAATGCTTCTTTAAAAAAGGCTTGGAAGGAATAGACTCTACAAAGGGGGTCCGCATCGAACCACCACAAAAAATAGGACCGACCAGACATTTTATGAGCAATTAATGAATAGGATTTACACAGCTATGAGCTTCTTTTAAAATTCTTGGGCAGGATCTTTTGAGCATCGTCCATCCGCATAGAACTGACCCAGAAGGGGAAAGGTGATTGCTTGCAATTGATAGCATTCCGCTTTTGGACAAATTTCTTCAATACAGTAAATTAATTTATCGTCATATTGGAGAAATCAATCAACGGACAAGGATTTCTAGGGTGCACAATGAGAGTGGCAAAATGAGAAGTATATTTGAGCCAATTATGTAGGAGTCTAATATTTCATTGGGGCGACTATTCGCAGCCCTTTATTTTCTCCCATAACTCGTTAAAAATTTTCGAAAATTATATTTCGGTAACTACATGTCGAAAATATGTTCAACTTTCGGTAAACAACTGCCGAACATACATTTCGGTAAATAGCTGTTGAAAATAATATTATATTTTGGTAAATACATGTTAGAAATGCACAAAAAACATATATTTCGGTAATTGGATGCTAAAAATGTATTTTAATTTCGGTAACTAACTGTCGAAAATGTATCTTAATTTCGGTAACTAACTGTCGAAACATATGAAAATTTTTAACGGGCTACGGGAGAGAATAGAGGGCTGCGAATAGTGGCGCCCCATTTCATAGGGGCCCCAATTATGTGAGGTTAATTTAAAGGGTAAATTACTGTTTATCCCCTTTAACTATAGGTCGGAGACACTTTACCCCTTCTAACTATTTTTTTAGCACTTAACCCTCTCTAAGTATAACAAAAACCATTATTCCGTCTCACTTCCGTTAGAAATTGGATGATAAGTCTATCTCTCTCTCATCACCTTTAGCAATGTCAACCAGGCAACCACTTCCGGCACACACTCTCTCTCTCTCTGGGTATCAATAGACCTCCATCGCCAGCCCCTGCTCCAGGCAAGCAACCCGCCGCCTCCCATTCCACACAAACCCACCGCCCTCACCGATAGCCCTACTCCTCACCACCGGATCTCTAATCGACGCCGTACAGCAACAACAATTCTCCGTTCAACAACAGCAACATTAGTTCTCCTCACCACCGGATCTCCAATCGAAGCCGTGGAGGTTGACGTGGGTGGGGAAAGATGAGCGGTTGAGGGAGGAGACGAACAGGAGTTAGCGCTGGTCGAGGAGGCGTAGAAGGACAACATGTTGGGGGATGGAGTAGACGAGTAAAAGTTGGGACCAGTGGAGAAGGCGTAGAACGACGACGTGTCGGACGGCGAGGAAGATCCCAGGGCATCGGAACGTGAGTTTGATCTGCGGAAGGACAAGACTGGGTTGTTGGACCTTTATTTGTCTGTTTGTTTTTGTTGTCTGTTTGGTTTGGCGATACACGTATATGGATTTAGTATGTATATATAGTGTTGATGTATATATGGGTAGAGAAAAGAAGGGCAATGGAAGATGAAAGGGTCATAATGACATGAGGAGGGAGGTGGGGAAGTGAGAGAGAGCTTCGTCCGAGGGGACGAAGAGGGTGGCGGTGAAGAGTGGGGTTAGGGTTGATGGATCGGGCGGAGAGGAAATTGGACCAATGGTGGAAGTCGCCGGTGGTGAATATGGCTGAGACCATGTTTTCGAGGAGTTCTTTGAGGATGCGTGATTTCGGGAAGGGCAAATTCATAACTTTACGCCTCTCTGTTACGGAAGTCAGACAGATAAAGATCTCGCTTACTTAGAGGGGATAAAGTGTTTCCGACCTATAATTACAGGGGGTAAACAGTAATTTACCCTAATTTAAATCCCAGAACAATGATTAACGCCATTGTAACAGTGATTGAGCTCACCAATCCGGTTCAAATGAATATCATGTGAAAGGTACACCATCTGCGCTTTAAAAAATTGCTAGATAACACTTTAGCTAGAAGTGATGCACCAGCCGAATTGACAAAAAAAGACATTATCACAAGCATCGTCGATGGTCGTTAATTGTTAATACACATATAGAAGGCGAGCTAGGGATATATTTTTTTTTTTGGTTCCTAGCTTCCAATACACGTATGAATAGTTTTTGCAGAATTTGATCCGAACAATGTTAGGCAAGTTGGCATTCTGTTCTGTCAACTTGTATGCTAGCTGAGAAGTATATTTGAGCCATAGCGTCAAAAAATCATATATGACCCCTGAGAATTGTATTCTCTAGGCAAATGGTGCCAATGGGGGGTTATCATGTCATCAGTCTTCCTCATCTACTTCATGGAATGGTAGTGGAACTGTTTTAACAGCTCTGAACTTTCCAGCATTATTGAGGTGCTCATTTTCCAACCTGTGAAAACAACTCTTCATTATGTTCACAGCTGATTAGAAAGAAACCCATAAAAACTTAACAGAAAAGATGCCAACAGTCATTGATTTTGGGTTGCATTCAGAATTTATTCGCCAGTTGCCAACCTTAAATTTCCGACATTTTCTTGGAAGATACTGTGATAACCACATTTAAGTGTTGTATTTTGAATACCATTTCACTTGGCACTAATGCATTGCTGAACTAAAACTCTAAACGTGGTCACTCAAGCATTAGTGTTTTTTTTTTTTTTTTTAAAACAATTCTGGGTCTATATCATTTTTCGTCTACTAGAAATCAAAGATGTATAATTTTACCGGTAGAAATTCCACTGCCCTCTTCTGATGACTTCAAGGGCTGCTAAAAATAGCCCTGTTACTCTGTAATCAACGCTTCCTATGTTGTAATGCAGCACTGTTTGTAACCAAGCCAATCTTAAAACTAGGTTCAATCCCTGCAACAAAAAAACCGAACTTGTTAGTAAAATCCAACTACATCTTCTAAATTCAAAAGAACCTAGATTATAAAAAAAAAAAAAAAAAAAAACTCGATGAACATTTGAAAATTGCTTTGAATTTCTCCAAGATTTCCTGTTTGAACATGCCTAGCACTACTTTATATAACCATTCTTGCGCCTTTTTCTCTTCTTTTTTTTTTATTGGAATTTTCGGGTCTTTTTTCAAACAGAGTAATTTCCTGAATTGCCTTCTGGGTAAACAAGGGCAGCGTTGGAGTGCCCCCAAAATAAAAAGGAAAACTTGAATTATAACAATATTTTTAGGAGGCAAGGGATTCTCTGCTCCCAAAAACTCAAGTCTCAATTTAGTACTTTTCGTGATTTCAACCATATCAATCATCTGTCAACTGAGGAACATGATATTTGAAAAAAAAAAAAAAAAGATTGCAAGCACTAGAGTATCAAATATCGGCTGTTGCATAATGAAATTTTGAACCCCCTACTAATATATAGTCCCACGTATCAACCTATAGTAACCTGCTATTGATCATATTACCAAAAAATGTTTATACTGATACTGCTGTTTAGAACCCTGATTGGCAATTTGTGAGAAGACGGGAAGATCAGAGAAAAGCAGCGTACCATGGAGAAGAAGTAAATAAACTTCTGACGAAGCATGAGTTCGTTCCTCAACCAAGGGTTCTTGGAATGAAACTGAAGCAAACCCCAATCCTTGACAAAGTCCCAGTACAACTGGTACACAGTTGCACCACTTGACATTGCCACAACTAAGCAAAGCCACCCCACACTCCTTTCCTTCTCGTAAACCACTTTGGCTCCTGCAGCTAGCATTGCTGATGCGTACTTCCCTAAGTTCACAAGATGACTTGTTTGCCCTTCATCAAACCACCTCCTTGCACACTGCAAAATCCAATCAGGACAAGTCTCCGTAAGAAATAAGAATTCATCTCGTTATCCATGCATTTTTTTTGTTGGTTATTTTCAGAATAAGTTTTACCGGAAGACTTTTTTGGTTGATAGTTTTCAAAACTTATATTCTGAGAATCCTTTCAAGATCCCATTTTGACAATCGTTTGCAGTTCGAATAAATAAGATATTGGAACGATGAAGTACACTTTTGGTTGCAATTTCGGAAGATCCTGTTTTCTGGCTTCATTTTCGGGAAAACATAGAATAGAAAGAGTTTCTTGATATTTTTCTGCAAAATTCAAACAGAGATTTTGTATGGTTCTTTTGCAAGATTGATGACCAGGGATGCTATTGTAATTGCAGAAACAATTGTAGGATTCAGGCAAAGAGCTTAAAATGGAACCTGCATTGCCCTCCAGTAATAAGGTAGGAAGGAAACTGCATAGGCAAGATCTCTGTAGTTTTTGGTCCTCATGCAATAGCCATAGTCTTGATTTTTGAAGCTCCCGGTTATGTAGTAACACGCTACGTATTCGAGGTTTCTAAGCATCGGCACCTATAGTAAGATAAGATTCAGTCAAATAAGGCTCTTCAGTTTGCTTGATTTAAAGCATTTTGCGTTTTCTGCTTTCGTAATTCTTTTTTTTTTTTGGCAAACACTGAAACTTGTTTTCTTCATTTTAATAAACAAAATCACCTTCATCAAAACACCAAAGAGTCATGCAAAATGAAAATGATTGTTTCCGAACTAGTTATTGTTTGCAATTCTGAAAACACGGAAGACGAAGATGATACCAAATATAGAGAGTTACCTGGCTACAAAGTTGATCAGCCATGAAAAAGTCCAGCATGACAACCTGCAGGGTTGCTGAATTTATCAGTCACAGGATTTAACATTACTTACTAAGATTTCTTCAGAGTTTCTGCATCTTATAGAAATACAAGACCTAGGGAAATTTTTGCCTCAAAAGTTGGGTATTTCTACTTTCTAGTTATGATCATCCAATGACTGATTAAAAAAAAAAAAAAAACAATCTTTAACCTTGTAGAGTGGAGATAGAATAATGTTCCGAATCACTTGGAGGAACCGATATCGGCTGGATTTGTAGAAAATGTTGAACGGGCACACAAGCAGCAGCAAAAAGGCCTGTTCAAAAAATTGATGTTTTAACTCTGCTATACAGATTAATTGAATCCAACATATGTGAATATGTCATGTATTATCAAGAAAATTTACCAGTAACAGAAGGGCAGGGATTGCTTGGACTTGGGAGTAAGAATACCCTTTGGCCACAAGTGACAAATGCACAAACAGCACCCCCATTACAGCAGTCATTGAAGTGGTGCAGATCAAGAACACATCTCTGTACTTGAGATCTTTCGTCGGGGCCAGCTCGAAGATGAAAGTGTAATTTATCCGAGTCTTTCGCCACATGAAGATGTTACATCCGTACAAGAAGAAATGCAGAAACAATAGGCTGAACATACTGCAGAAAAACAGAGTTCTCTGTAGCATAAGTAGAACTGCTAAAAGCCACTTGGGGGTCGAATTTGAAGATCAGTAAATTTGGAAATAACTGAAGACAAACGGGGCCTAAGAAGTTGAGAACAAGGGGTACTTGCCTAAGCACAGGGTAAACAGTTTCCATATAGACTATATCAGACTTTGGTCTATACATCCCGGCCATATGAGCCATGATTACATATCCAGCAAACAACGCAACGAAACATCCCGTAAATAGTCCTGCTTATACGAAAAATAGACAAACTTTGTAAATATTTATGATTGTTATAAGAGTCATTTAACAAATTAACAAGAGGGACAACTTCTATTTTCATTTCATCAGGTGCTGTGAAAGTTATTATAGTTCCAAATCTAAAAGAACGCATATTTTCATTTTCTTGTTACGTTGAAATCAAACGTTAATGAACTTGATTACGAACACTTAAAGCTTAACGTACTTGCTATGGGGTAAAAGTACAAACTGATGGGTCTGACTCTGGTGTCGACCTATAATATATTTCATGTTGGCTTTCGAAACGTGTCTAATATGAAGCCGACAGAGGTACTTCTCTATTTCAGAATTGTTTTTGGAAAATAGCTTGGCACAACGCAACGCAACAGAAACCATGTAATGCTGTCTTATAGGCCAAGTATGTTCAAGCCCCAGTAGGGCCAGAATTTTTTACGCCACATGAAATTTCCCTAGCATGGTTCTTGGCTTTACCATCCACCCAAAGTTGGAACCAAAAACTTTTACAAGCACCAAAAAAAGGTATATATGCACAAGGGCACGTGAGGTGTGCGATCCTATTCGAATTCGCGGTGATCTAGGTCACATCAAAAATAAATCTGAACTGATTTTTGTGTTCCGTTCACTTTTTTCGCACTTTTTTTTGTTTTTTGTTTTTTACGTTTTTGGGGTTGGTATGACCCCTTGATAAATGGCCTAATTGTTAAGAGGCCCCATGTACTTCTTTCGTGCTTCATTTATGCGGCTTTACGGATAGAAAGTGAACAATAGCTTATAAATCTCCATTATCAAATAATTGAAGAGAAAGTATCAATTGATTATGTTATCTAGCAGCCCTGTTCTCAGAGCATTTGTGAATTCAGCTGTTCATGATTACGGGGAAAAACACTCACCTATGAAGAAAGTTACTGTGTGCGATTCTTCGTGCTGTGTGGGTTTCAGGTACTTCATGGCCTTTCTTTTATCATCATCGGCAAAGTGCTTTATGAATATATCCTCAACCTCATCTGCTAAATTCATAACCTGTCTCATTCATGAAAAACTAATTAGAAGGATGTTTAACCATTTTACTTATGTATATTAAATTCTCGCGCCTGATACTCGACACATTATGCCTGATAAGTGCATAGAAAACGTGCGAGCTAGGTAGTTATAAATTACTGCAATTCATAGTAGTAGGTTATTTTTGATGACTAATTCCTTTTTATTCATTGGGTTAATAATCTATGTTTAAGATGTTCGACGATGTAATCGTTAAACTTCATCATTTGAAATTGCAAATTTCTTTGAGAATTAGGGTTCTAGTGCTCGTGTGTACCATTCTTGCCCTTTGTCTCTTTCATTGATCTTGACATTCAAAATTGAAACTATTGTGTTGTGTGGTGACGTGTGTTGAATGTGATATACGAATACTATCCGATGTCAGCCAATATATAACCGTTTTGATGGATACACGAGCATCCCAGTACCGCTTTACAGAACCTGCTTGTAACCCATTTGTACTGTCAGACAAGCATATCTTAGCTCAGTCTGTGCATATCTTAGGCTATCCCTGGTGTGGAAATACACTTGAAGAACTGATGGCCACTGAACATTATTGTCTAAGAATAATCTTGATGATGGGATATCTGAAGCCCCACATCCAATCATCTTCCAATTACAACAGTACTCGGTTTGGATTAAAAATTATTCAAATTTTTTTTGCATTTGTTTGTTTTGCGTCAAACTTTTGTGACTTGTTGATTCGTCTCGATGAGAGGAATTAGAAAAGTAAAAAATTTTGATCGAAACTCATAATTTTTTGAATAAAGCAAAAAATGAGTCAATAACTCAAGTTTTTTTTTTTTTTTTTACTTATTCTTGTCTTTTTGAAAGAAATTATGAGTTTTGATCAAAATTTTTCACTTATCCAATTCCTTTCGCCGAGACGAATCAATAAGTCACAAAAGTTTGACACAAAACTAACAAATGCAAATTTTTTTTAAATAAAGACAAAAAAAAAAAGAGAGTTACTGTTCTACTTTTAAAAGCCAAATGAGGCTATACACTAGATATTTTTACTTTAAAAAAATGGCATTTGGATTAGTGGTTTTACCTTATCAGAGCTGTTGAAGTAGGAGCTCTCAACCACTTTTAGATAAATGGGCAAAACTTGTTTGTTAGTGACCTAAAGGAAATGCAATAGCCAAAAGTTCAGTCAGAAAAATCAAATTTATCTATCAGTGGTGAAAGATTAAAAAGTTACCCCAATTGCTTACTTTGTCGAATTTCTTCAAAATTTTTGCAAAAGCAAGCATGTTCAAGTTCCTGGAAAACAAAGATGACAGAAAACGACATGAAATTAGGTTTTAATAAATAATTTGCACCATGCTTTACAAGAAGGTCCAGTCCCTTTTAGAGGGAAAATTTTTCAGTTCCAGGTGGGTACCACGTGGATCAGAACATCCAAATTGGCCATAGCGTTTTTTGGACGGCTTGGATTTGGAGAGAGAAAAATGAGAGAGAAAGTCTTGGCGTGAGTGGAGATAGAGGGTTTCATTCCGAGCTGTGCAAAAAGTGTATGGACGGTCCGGATGTCCCGAACGGATACCACATGGGATATACCCACCCGACACCGAAAAATTTCCCTAGGTTAACCATGTTGTTAATTTGGTACATTTGTAGGTTCTTTCTTCGCTACTTTTTTTTTTCTGTCAGCTTTTTTTTTTCACTCAGCTTGCTTGATTGGAACAGTTTATTCTTAGAGATTAGCGAAAACATTAATCATGTCAAAAGTCATGTTTATTGGGCACTGATGAATATGATTTCGAATGTCAATAACATGACTTGTGACATGATTGGTATTCTTGACCGACTAAAACATAGTAGAAGGTTTGGATCCGAGAAAGGCCCGTGACCCGTGTATAAGTGTTGTCCAACGGCATGGTTTAGTCCCAAAATGGGTCTGGAGAAGAAACCATCGCTATCGAAAACTACTTTTGGTATTAAAAACGCTCAGTTGCCATCTCGCATACAACTTTCAGTGGAAATAGCTTTCCAACACTCATTGATCATGAAAATTTCTTATTTGGGAAAATGATGATTCAGGACATGTTTTGATAATTAATACCCGCAAAGGACAAGTTAAAAATATTTGTTAATACTGAAAATGTCCTTGACGGGTATTAATTATCAAAACACGTCATTGGCCGTCATTTTCCCTTCTTATTTTCCAAAAACTTGATTGAAGATGGGTTCCGAAAACCGTCGGCCAAATTAGTTTTCTCCACAGTTCCATATATAACAGAAAACGAAAACGATACCAAAACAGGCTAGTGCATGCTTTTACCTATAAGTTTTGAGGTACCCTAGCCCTTTATAGAGCTCAATGGAAGCACCCTTAATCATCTTCTCAGCATGATGAAGCTTTGTTTTATTGATATGCAGCCTGCTTTTCCCATCAGGTCCAAATTTCCTGGAGGACTGACTGACCAAATCATCCCAAAGCAAGTAAGTGATTGCTGAGAATGTTCTTGTTGGGTTAGTCACTGGAATGTTGATTCTCATGTTTTTCCCTTGGCAATGGAAAGCCCGACCCGAGAGCACCCTCTTGATTTTCCCTTCTTCTCTGTTTGTTCTCGTGGATTGTCCCAGTACCTCCCCTTGTCTACCTGAGTCTGAGAATTGTGCGTCGTTTTGCTCGAACTCGTCGGTTGCGTTGCCCTGCCCTTGCTCTTCCTCTGTTTTTCCTGTGATGGATTCTTCCTCTGCAGCCAAAGAAAATTTAAAAACTCATTATTAACGGAGAAAGGGGAAGAAATCATGCTGCGTAAAACAAAAGCAATGATAAATTCAAAAGTTTAAATTGCTATGGGATACTAATATAATATTAGGAATCACCTTGTCGGTATTTTTTAAGAAACTATTTCTGTAAAACTGTGTTTAAAAAAGAAAAGGCCAATCAGTTTTTACTTTGTTTTCAAGAAAATGAGAACAGAATGATTATTCCATTTGTAATGCGATGGCCGTTCTCCTAAGTTTAAAGAACGATGATTTCATTTGTAATGCAACAAAGTTCCTGTCAACTTTTTTTTTTTTTAAACTGTCCAGTGTCCTTCAGTTTTCTGCTTTTTGGGGTTCATTCTCGACCCAAAAAATTGACCAGAATCGTTCATTTTTTTATGAGCTGGTCAAGGCAAAAATCCATGCCGAAAATCAGTTTGATATGACTCCATTTACTAAATGAACAAAAATACGGTTTGAAACTTCAACCGTCTATTTATTTTTTTGCACAAACACGATTCTTTTATGTAGCAAATGCAGTCCGATGAAACTAATTGTTTGGCATGGAGATTCTTCTTGACGAGTTCTACAAAATGAACGATTCCAATTAAAAATTTTGAAAACTGGAGGGAACTGGAGAGTAACAAAGCTCTACAGGAACCCTTTGTAGTGTGTATTCTTTCATAGTGAACCAGATATCCAGACTAGCATTCTTAAAATAACCGTCATTGCTGTTTCATTAAAGCGAACCAAACACTGCATAAAAAGGCATTAGGGGAAAGGAAAAAAAAAACTCCCCCACTTTCAAACGTTTGAAACAGAGGAATCAGATCATATACCACAAGAAATGGTGCCAGAAAAGGAATCATCCTCCTTGGTTTCCTTAGACGAAGAACCCTTTTCGCGATGCTGCTTCATCGCAGTTTTGAGCTCAACGAGAATCTCCATTTGCTTCTTCAGTGAATCCCCTCTCTCCACAAACTCTTTCTCCTTTGTCCGGTAAAATTGATTCACTTTATTGAGCTGTAAATCCAAACAGGAGAAAAACTCATTGGCGGCATCAGTATCATCAAACTGCTCCAGCAGTTCAGTCTCATAGAAATCCCCTTTACTTGCTGATGAAGCAAGTTTCCTATGAACCTGTCAAAAGTCAAAAAACCCATTAGCCAAATCACATTAAAAATGCATACAATGTATTCATATGTAGATATTTAGAGGGAGAAGGAGAAGAGAGAGAGAGAGAGAGAGAGAGAAGGGGGGGTATACTTGAATGACACCATGGTCTCTATGTTGATTGCCAAACAAAGAGAACTTTTTCCTTATGGAGGAGAAGAAGGTGTTGGGAAAATTGCTTTGTTCCTGTTTGGTAACAGGGCTGGTATTGTTCATCAGATGGATTTTCTTGAGATCTTTCTTGAGTTGCCAGTAATCAACAAATGCATCTTTCCATTCAGGAATTAGCTGACCCTCAAACTGCTTAGAGAACTTCACCATTTTTTTTTAAAAAAAATTTCCTTTCCCCAAAGAGAAAGGAAAGGAAAAAAAGGAATTCTAGAGGGGAAATTGAGTGATTTTTTCTCTCTTTTTTGCTAGTGACTTGTGAGTGTTTCAGTAGGGGGCCATGGTCACGTTATTTATGGGGGAGGGAAAAAGGAATTTTGGAGTGATGTGGTGGCAATTTCGTATAGATGCTCGACAGCACATTCTACCAATATCCTGTGCAGTTGCATTATCCTATGCTCATCCGCCTCCCCACTTGGTGGTAAAGTGGTGGTTTTGTTCGCCGGAAAATGACCTTGCTGCCGCCACCTTCCACGGCTTCGCGGCCAATCAAGAACGTGTATATGGAGAAAACGTGCGAATTTCAAGTGGATGGAAGTTAGAACAAATCAAATTCGAATTTGTATGGGAACATCCATCATCTTTCGTCCATGTTGTAGTCCTGGAAACACGGAATTAGTCGGACAATGCTCAGGTTCGAGTTCTTAGAATCTTTTATTGAGTCTGCACATACTCTTAATACCACTCACGCATGTTGAGATCTTACCTTTGGTCTTGACATAGGTTTTTTTTTTTGGCCTTTTGGGTCCTCTACAGATAGTGGTGTGGTATGATGCCTAACGAAGGGGATTGGATACTGTATTTGTAATCCCATTTTAAGCACCACAAAAAAAAAAAAAAGCCTTGTAATTAGTAATAAAATATATAGTCGAAAGGGTATATTTCACTGGCACCCTCCTGATGTTTTTTTAAATGACAAATACCCCTTAAAAAATAACACGACCTAGGGTTTTTTTTTTTTTGCTAAATAAGCTAAATGACTTATTTTTTTCATCTTTATTCAAAAAAATTGTATTTGTTAGTTTCGCATCAAATTTTTGTGGATTATTGGTTTGACTCGACGAGAGAAATCGGCCAAAAAGTAAAAAATTATGGTTCGTGAATTTAAGGTTTGGACCATAATTTTTTATTTTTCCGATTTTTCTTGTCGAGTCGAACCAATAATCCACAAAAAACTTAATGCGAAACTAATAAATGTGACCACAGATTTAAATAAAGACCAAAAAAAAAAGAAACCAAATTGACTTATTTAGCCAAAAGACTCCTAAATTCATGAAACGGATGGAGTAACAAAGAAAAGTATAGCGAAAAATGGCAGGAGAAAAATAACTGACTAACAATTTTTATCAAAAAAAATTTGTACAGTTCCGACCACATGGAGAATGAACCTAAGATACATATATAATTTAATTTCTATGCTTTTTTTTTTTTCGAATATAAAATCATGCAATATTACATTAATGATCTAGCAAGTGGTTGGTTAGTAATTGAAGTGATTGGGCAACACCATGCAAAAAGCTTGCCAGTGATTAGGCCAGAATCATATCCGCTGGGTTGGGTTGGGGATCATTAAGTGATAGTTTTAAATAAATTCTTTTTATCCCACTTTTAGTCGTAAAATATCCGAGCTTTGTTTGTAATGTTAAAGTAGATCCGATGCATGCATGGGGATATGGGGTTCGCAAATAAATAAATAAATAAATCGTTAGTATTATACGATATCTGTAATCATTGCTAGTTCCGATACGTTTGGAGGCCTTAGGCAAATTCGCAACAAGAGATTTTATTTATTTTTGTTGTCAAATTCAAAAAGAATTATTCGGAGTATTTCAAAGAAAATGTGTTTTTGTGTGTGTGTGTTGATTTTGACAAATTTGAGCTTCTGAGAAAAACTGAGACGAACAATACCGCAGAATATTGAGAAAAATGAATGAAAACCCCTAATTCTTGTAGTTTTTTACCTCAAAAGTTTTAAGGTACCATTTCTTGAGTTATAAATGGGCATATGTCGTATGCGTGCATTGGGGTTGAGCTATCACTACCTTAGTCACATGATCCTTCAAAAGGTTCCGCGCTTCCGCTCTTAATTAAGACCGAGTATGAAAATCAAGGTAAAGATCCTATCATATGATAATTCCTCATGTTATTTTTTTGGTAACCGAGCAATAACCCTGCACCCGAGCCACTATTAAACCCGATTGCGTAACCCTGCGCAATCCACTATTGATTCCTCATGTTGTCCCTCGTGTAAAAAAAATGGAACACCCAACAATCCCATTTGATATTTGAGTCAGTCATTTTGTAGGTCCCGATGTGTTTGTCGCCCATGTGGCAATTACACCAGGCCGGATGCATATGTGATTGGGGTTTAACGATGAAGTTTGGTCGAATCAAATCTGTTTGAAAAGAAACGAACGGTCAGAAGTTGATTGCACATTACTCTTGCATGTCCTGTTCAATTGGATGTCGTCTTCCAATTATTTAAGAGTTTTCAAATAGATGATAAATACATTAAGACCTATAAAGTAAACTGCTCGGATCATCAAGTGAAACCATAATTGATCTTATTTTGTGTCACATGAAAACCAAGTGTAAACAAACAAGAAACGAAATTAGGTCATGAATTGATGGTGAATGGGTAGTAAATGCGGTTAAGAATGTACTTTGCATGTAACGTTAGTAGGACTAGTACTCCTTTCATCTTAAATTGTTGTGTCTGCTTCTTTTTGGGACGTTTCTATAGCAGGCCGAGCGAGATAGCTCGAGCCGTGCCGAGGGGGACCGAGCCGTCCCAGGCTTAACCGAGTGTCTCCTTGGTGACACCGTGGAGCCTCGGCTTGTCCGAAGGTCCTAAAAGTCATGTCTCAAGTTCTCACTTATTACTCACCCACGACGCTCGGCATGTCAACCCCCTGATGTTCGGTCGCCACGCTCGGTCTTGAACGAGTGTGGGGACCATAAGTTCCAGCTCACCCACGTGGGGATAACAACCATGGCCATGACGACGATCGTGACGTCAACCGAACGGTTACCAAAGATAATGATGAGGAGCACGTGAAGGTGCCAGCTCACCTCCCAAACGGTTACAAAACCCTAATGTGACGTAAGGGCGACGTCAGCCGACGCGTGTCAAACGCATAACCAATCTTGGAGACCAAGCTACGGGTTCCTTATAAATACAACATTGCGCCTTCTGGTGAAAGGTACATTCGAGATAACCCAAAAACCCTAGCTCTCGCTCTCTACTCTTTCCTTTGCAAGTTGACTGATTCTTGCACCGGAGGGCCTCCGGTGTGGTCTTTAGTCGTGCTCTCTTTTGCAGGGTGAGGAGGAAAACAGGAGCAGATCCCACATCACAACCCAAGGAGAGTGAACCACCTTGATCGGAGCCCCACAATTTGGTGAACCCGACGTGAAACGTTTTTCAGATCCACGGCGGCTCCTCCGTCTCCTCCCCTCTTTCATTCTCCAAACACCTCTCCCACCACATCTCCACCAAACCACTTCTCCTCGAAATGGGCTGTGCACCACCACCTTTCAACCCCCTCAACCCATCTCTCCAGATCGTTTCAGAAACAGGCGTTAACACCGCCTCACCATCCTACCCCCCTGGCTTCACTCCCCCTGTTGTCAGCTCCTTCATCCAACGTCCAGTCACCATGACTGAGGACGCTCTAGCTTACGTCCAGATGCTGGAACAACAACAGGAACAAACCAACGTGGACGTAGCCATCCTCAAAATCGAAATCGCAAGGATCAAGGCAAAAGAGCGTCCGGCGGCCTCTCGCTCTGGATCTCAGGGAAGACGCCAGAGGAGAAGCCTTCCACCTCCTCTTCCCACGACTGGAGACGGGGCTCCTCCCAGAGTCTCAGTTCACGACCGCTTGGACCCACCATTGGCAGACAATCGAACTGGAGACAACACTCGCTTTAGGCAGCAACGTTCCCCGGTTCATTTGCGTCTCGGCAGTGGTGCAGGCCCAAGAGGCGGCAGGTCAAGGAGAGAGGGAAGCACTCACACCGTTTATTCAAGCTCCTCGGCAGGAGACGAATATTCTCAAGGCGAGAGCTACGATACGGTCCAACTCAATGACCAAGAGAACAATCAGGCTCTGGTCCCTTACGAAATAGGACGGCATTATAGCCGAACGTTTCGTAGGGAGGGCAAGGAACCTGAAGGTTTCCAATCAGAACATGAGGAGGTCCCTCGGGAACACGGGCTTACTGGACGAGCCGACGGCTCAAGAAATCCACGGAAATTCCCTCGGGAAAGAAGTGTGAGTGTGGTGGTTCGGCATGAAGACCAACCCAGTCGCCGAAAAGTGTACCGAACGGAAAATCTACCCGAGGATGCCCCGCAGCGTACAATTATCGACAAAAGGGGCAGCTCTTGTCGCCGTCGGCAAGAGGGGACCACCGACTATGACAAAGACTACCGAGCTTCCAAAAGATCCAGAAGTGATAAAGACGGTCGACCACCTCGGCCAACCCATGAATATCAACTGAAGAAGCTGACCGAGTCTCCATTCTCGGCAAAAATCCAGGCAACATTGCCGAAGCCAGGCATGCACCTCCCCAAGTTCCAGAAATTTGATCCCAGCACAACCGAGGCTTACACTCACCTCATCAGTTACCAAAGCACCATCTCCTGTGTAACTGATGATGATGTAATCATGTGCAAAGCCTTTCCCTCAAGCCTCGGACGCCTCGGTCTGCTGTGGTTCAACCAATTTAAGGCAGGATCTATCCACAGCTTTAAGGAGCTCGAAAGGGCTTTCAACTATCGATTCATCACAAGCAACAAGCAGGCCAAGGAAGAAGATGCCTTAGCCCAGATGAGGAAAAGGCCCGGGGAAATGCTTCGGAAGTACGCCGAACGATACTGGCAGTTGTTCAATGAGATACCTGGAGTCGATCAGTATTGGGCTGCCAGAAACTTCAAGAATGGTTTAGAGACAGGGAGCAAGATACTTGATGAGCTGGCAATACGGGCTCCACATGGGATGAACGAACTTATGAGGACGGTTGAACAGTTCTGCACGTATGAGGAGTTCCTCGCCGAACGAGAACTTCAAAACGGACAGACGTCAACCGTCCCTCAGCCCCTTCACATCCCAACACCACAAATCGCAGCTCCAAAACCCGCAGCGGCACCCCAGCTAAAGAAGCAAGTCAATACGGTTAAGACGGCAACCAAGAAGGCCCCGAAACCTCACGACTATGTCGCCGAAATGACGGTCTTCAAGGAACCCATCTATTTTCTCCTCCGAACACTCGAACGAGAGCCCTTCTTCGTTTGGCCGAATCCACCAAAGCTCAACACCGAGGCAGGCAATGAAAACAGTCGGAAGAGATGTTCGTATCACAACGAGCTTGGCCATTACACTACGGCCTGCGCTCCGTATAAGGAACTTCTGGAGAACTTAGCAGCCCAAGGACTCTTAGACGATCACATTGACCGGACCAAGACACCGAGACGACAACCGAACGCTGGTGGACAAGCCCAAATCCCTCGTCCTTTGGGCGTAATCAACGTTATACATGGGCCAGTCACTAGGGAAGCAGCAAAAGCACTTCGAACGGAACTTCAAGAGGCGCAGAAAATTTCCCAAATTTTTTCTATTGGCGCTGCTCCGAAGAAACCAAAAACAGCTGCACGTCCATGGTCTATCACTTTTACAGACCGTGACCTCCAGCGAGTCCAAACTCCATATAACGATGTGTAGACACCCCAATTTGGCCTAACGATCAATTCAACTCCCACCTTGGGACCATCCCGATGATGATACGGATTCGATGATTGCTGATTGCTTTTTGATGAAACCCATGGACTTATGGTATGAACTTTGAGCCACTTAAAGGACCCAATCCAGAGCCAAATAGCCTTTCAGACAGAAATATAGTGTGTTAGAAAAATCCATCGACCGGCCGCAACATCGATTTCACAGCCTTAACATCCATTCCTCACCCGAGCAACCTGTTGCACCCAAAATCTCCCTGAGAGATCGAAGACTCGGCCGCCAGATCAATGGCTCGGCCGCTACATCCATTTCCAGGCCGTGACATCCTTTGCTCGGCCGCCAGATCGGCCTTTTTCCAGACTCTCGAACCTTCTGTCGGTTGATCGATCCACCGCCTCTCCGATGCGTTCGGGCTACGTTCAGGGATTACGTTGAAGAGTTCGAGTTACAATGCAAATGCAATTGTAACCCCGTGATTTGATTGGACGAAGTGTGTCATCCCTTTGCCTATATAAAGAGGCCTTTGGCCTCTGAAAATAGACACCACAATACAACGAAAATCCTCAGATCTATACACATTCAAGCCACGAAATTCTGGCTATACACTCCCAAAAACCCTCTCTGCAAAAGCCCCAACCTTCCATAGGCGGCCATCAATCAGACGATCCAACCCCGGAGTTCAAACCCTAGCCCTAGGGTTTCGTCCAAGAAGCAATCAATCAGTCAATCTCCATCGATCCAAAGCAATCAAGCAACTGAGGGATCAAGGTGGTGAGGCCCAATGACCTCTGGTTTGATTTATTTTATGTTTAATTTACTAATCGTAGCCTTCGATAGTCTGTTAAATTTTCTGGGTGTGAGGAAGAACACCAGTAGGGGCTTCGATGCCTCGGCCGGTACATTGATATCAACATGTTCCTTGGCCGCGACATCCATTCGCCGGCCGAGTGATGATCTGCTGGCATAGTTTTGATTTGTTTTACGCTTCGATTCATGATTTATTTACAGTCCTGGCTCACTTATTGACTGTTAAGGCATAAAAACAGACTACGTGTATAGATTAGATAAAGCATCTACATGTCTTATGTTGAATGATTATGGGCTAGCCTTGCGGCTAGGCAGAGAGGGGTGCCTAACACCTTCCCCTTGCTGTACTTTTGGCTTCCGTATCCAGAATCTCTATCTGTTTTTCTAGCTTTAACAAACTAGGTGGCGACTCTGTTTTGATGATAACCGCTATCGTGTGGTGATACCTCTAGCCATGGAAGTATCCACGATCTTGGTTTATGAAGCGAGCAACCAATCGAGCAAACACAGTGATGATACAACTGTATGGTGATGCCCCGTCTGGGAGGTATCTACAGTTTTCTGGCGACTTTGCTGGGGAGATGAGAGCCATAACCAAAAAGTTCAACATAAGACTAATACATGCCTTATTTAATTCATTTATCATATGCATCGAGCAGATAAGCCTCGTTGAGTTCACCTAATATCCCGGCATGACATGGGCTATGTTAGGGGTTCCAGCAAACTCCACAGTCACTTGTACCTTTTGGTATATCAAAAGGGGAATCACCCAATCACTGTCTATGATGGGCTAGTGAGAGGACTGGTGCCCTTTGACAACGGAGTGCCCTGAGACTACCAAGACCTTACATGTGTTAGAAAGCAATAGAACTTATCAAACTAAGGCAGGAACCTACAGGCTAGGAACCTACTTGCATCTTGCTTCCAAGTTCTTCCTCACACCTTGTATCATATTGTACTAACTCTTTTTGTGCAGAAGGGTTGGGATTTTAACCCAAGTCCTAACCCTAAAACAAACAACCAAGTACTAACTTGCAGGTATTTTACTTTTAAAACAGGCACGATAGGTAAGCCAAGAAAGCAACCACAACCAATTTTATACTCTTACAACACCCGAAGCCACGCCAAGCAGAGGCCACTGCAGCCTTGCTTATCGTCTTCACCTGTCAAGACACCTTCACCGCATAGCAGTCCCAATCACTTCCTGGGACTTCGCGGTCATCTTCTCAGCAACACCGACCATCTACCAAATCCCAAACTTCGTCGAGCAATCCTCCTATTCCCATGGCAGACAATGACGCCACTATCGCTGAACTTCAGGCTCAAATCGCTACTTTGCAAGCATAAAAGGCAGCAAGAGATGCTGAAGATGAAGAGAGATCAATGGCAAACGAGAATAGGCCCGAAAACCCTGAGTTAGCCAAACAAGTCAAAGAAATCAAGCACGCCTTGGCCCGTTCCCAAGGAGACCAAATTTTGGACTTTGAAGGACTCTGTTTCTTCCCTGATTCTCAACTTCCTGAAAAGTTCAAAATGCCGAACATCGAAAAGTTCAATGGAACTGGTAACCCTACCAGCCATGTCCGTCATGTCATCAATACTCTGAAGCCAATGGGTCTGAATGATGAACTCATCGCTCAACTGTTTCAAAGAACTCTCACTGGGAGTGCTCTCGACTGGTTCCTCACCTTGGAGTTCGAACACTACCACACTTGGCCCGAGATCGCCAATGCTTTCATTAAGCAGTATGCATACAATGTCCAAGTTGAGCTAACCACTCGAGATTTGGAAATGACCAAGCAAGAGTCCAACGAGGACTTTGTCACTTTCGTGGCTAGGTGGAGGGAAAAGGCTGCCAAAATGAAGAGCCGCCCCTCTGAGGAAGATCAAGTAAGGATAGTTGTCAAGGATCTGCAACCCAAGTATCTCAAGCATATCTACACACAGGCTATCACTGATTTCAAGCGCTTACATGCTACAGGGCTGCAGATTGAAGAAGGACTCAAACTGGGACTCATTGGGAAAGAA
Source organism: Rhododendron molle (assembly GCA_025413875.1). NCBI lineage: Eukaryota > Viridiplantae > Streptophyta > Magnoliopsida > Ericales > Ericaceae > Rhododendron > Rhododendron molle. The sequence goes on from CM046399.1 coordinate 11,549,271, forward strand.
GAAACTTCTCCACCCAAGAAAACCTTTTCAACCCGTACATCTCACGCCTCTGTCAACGCCCTTAACTCAGCCTCACCACAAGACCCCTTCCAAGCTAGCTCATCCCGAAACCCAAGCCGGCCCCGTCGTAATTTTAGTCCCCTCTACATGACTCCTACCCAAGCCTTGACCATTCTAAGCCGTCAGGGGCATCTCAAACCCTTGAACAAACCACTTCCTCCACCACCCTATGGCCCAAACCATGATCCAAACAAGCAATGTGCCTACCATCAACATGCTGGGCACGAAACAGACAATTGCATACGTCTTTGCCATGATATCCAAGATCTTATTGATAGCCGTACCATAAAACCCCCACAACCTGATGCACAAACCAAAACACCCGACACTGAGCCACCCCGAGCTATAAATCTCATTAACCTATCTCACAACCCTGCGTATAATCCTGGCCAGTACATTGTCCAAAACAACCAAGCCAAACCAACCCTAACCTTCCTAGAGGAGGATGAGTGTTTCGTGATGGAAGAGGAAGAAGACATTGAGTCCGATCAATCAGAAGTAATCGATCCCGATGAGAGTGACGAGGAAGAACGAGCAGAGGAGGAAGAACTAAGGAAGTGGAGGGAGCACTCCTGGGCAAAACACAATTTAGAGGATCCTGATATCCCGTTTATAGAAAATGATGAATGGCTACGTATCTAGGTTGAGAATAGAAAGAAGGAGAAAGAAAGGGTCATTATGATGAGAAGGCATGCCCGCTTTGAGCCTGCCCAAATAGTGGTACCTATTAACCGCCCTAGAATTCCAACGCCTCCCATTGTGTGGGAAACAATCAATCTCGTAGAAAAGGTGGAAGAATTTCAAATACAGCCATGGGTCAATCCTTATGATGAATGCAACTACAGCCAATGGACAGAGGAAGAAGAGGACCTAGATTTCACATGCATAGACCCGTATCAAACAGGGGAGGGTAACTTTAATGAATTGGAAGGAGAATGTGAAGATCCACTCGATGGAATCTCTTTAGCATCGCTATACAGCCAAGGGGAGGAAACTGGTTTCCTCCATAACTACACAATCAACAAAGAAGATGAAGAGGAGGAAGTTCAAGCTGACATTTCCCTTTGGGGACTGCTTGTGTCCCAAAGGAGTAGCCATAGCGCAAGCTTCACAGAGGGATCCGGTTCAAAGGCTCTGTTTGGCAAAGAAGATGGTGGAAAAGAGTATAAAATTGAGGAAGTCAAGGTAAAGGAAGATGGCCCCTGAATGCTGCAAGTCACAACATGGCAAAGAACATTAAAACATTGCTTTTATTAAATCAAGCTAGGATATGTTTTTTTGGGCCCCTGTTTGGGCATTTCGTTTCTGCTAAGTGAATTTCTGTTCTAAAACTATACTTATTCAATAGTTTGAAATTTTGCAATTGCTGGAATGCTATAATCTCTTTGCCAAGCAAGGGAAATTTCACGGAATCAAGTTCCTTGTATCAATGTCAAAAAGGAAGAAGGGATGAACTTTAGTTACTTAAGAAACTAGATTTTTGTCAAGCCTTAGAAGGAAGATGCTATCTCCGTGGGAACACTTAGGGTTAGCTTGCCCATTGCAAAAGTACAAACATAGGGGAGATTCAGAAAAACATCTCCAAACCAAATACTTTTCCTAAACAAGTTTCAAATGCAAGAGCCTCTTGCGAGAGAAATGCTCGTTGGGGGACCAAATAGCCCAAGCAAAAGTAAGAGCAAAGCCTGCTAGGGCAAGAAAACGCAAAAATGCAGCTTAGGCAAAAGATAAGGCATGTAAAAGCTCGCTAGGGACTCAACCTCCATTAGGTAACCTAGGCAAAATCAAGAGCATATGAGAGAAAAAACCAAGAGTGGAAACCCAACCTCAAAGGTGTTGGAACTACGTTCATGGCCTGATTCCCTGAATGGGATACGTAGGCAATCTCACATTGAGATGCGGCCTAAACATTTGGAAAGAAGGAAAACATCGATTTGTTTGTACTCAGTGATAGGTATAGCTAACCCTGCGTATTGAACTCGCGAAAGATAAGTATGTTGCTTTCAAGGAATTGGCAACGACTAGAGGACACGAGAATTGCTGTTCATCCCTTCTAACTTAAAGGTCATCGATATAATGAGCAAGAAACTTCGAAAACTTTCGAGCTTGACAAACGGACTATAGAACATGGCAAAAGCAAAAGACAGGAAATTAAAGACTAAGCATACAAAGGAATAAGAATGCCACTTGGCTAAAGCAAAACCTAGCTTCCTTGGGAAAACAAAAGTAGCGGCCAAATAATCAATACCTCGGCCGCAACAATAATTTTTCGGCCGAGTAATCGATTATTCGGCCAAGCATTTCCTTTTCACAAACTACTGTCTATCAGTAAATACTTGTTCAGAGCCATGCTATGCATTTCAGGGACGCAAAAAGCATTTCAATAAAACCATTAAATCAAAACCATTGCTGTGGTTGCTTTCACTATACAAATATAGTTTCTATCTATCTTCCGCTAACTATGAACAGGAAAAGGAAAAAGAAGCCCTAAAAACTAGGCGATCTCTGGGAAGAAGACAAGGACTGCCCGCTAGCCTCCACATCCCCTCCATCAGCAACTGGTTCTCGCCCAGCCTCAAGCTGCACCCAAAGGAGGATACAAGTGCTCAGAATCAAGAAGATATGCAAAACAAATGAAAAACATGGGAAAATCATACCTCAAGGATCCTGCGGCGCTGTCTCCGGACCAAAGCCTCCGCACTCTGATAAGCATGCAGCCACTCCTGCACCACCTCCGCAGGCACCTGCAAAGGCAAATCGAACATTTCAAAACATTGAAATAGCAGGCACTAACAAGGAAACAAGTTCCAAAGATATACCTGAGAAGCCCCAGCTGGCAGCGTGTAAAGCTGCGTCGTGCAAGGAGTAAGCGCCAGACGCTCCTCCTCTCCATCATCAGAATGGAAGGAGACGAAAGAAGGAGCCCGTGGCCAGGCGGCGGGAGAGGCTGCGGCAATCGGAGGAAGCTGCGATGGCGAAGTCAAGAAAAGCGGCGATACTCCGTCTAGTCACCCGCCAGAGAAGCAAACCCGCCCGATCTCTAATCGGAGCATTCCTCAAATCTTCCTTAGACATCGAGAAAGTAGACCTCATCGATGCTGAGGAGGAGGAGGAAAGAATTGGAGTGCCTCAGCACGTTGCCACTAGCTGGCCACCCGATCACCTAAGCACTAGGCTCGACAAAATGGACCCTCGGGCAGGCTGCGAGTACGGTCAGACTCTAGAACGTGCAAGAGGAGCATCCTCGGGAACACACCCCCAAGGGTCAAACCGTACGCAGAATAAGGACAAATCAGCTATGGCATAAAGATATGGAAATCTAAAGGCGAGGAATGCAAAAGGAGGGAGAAAGTACCTGATCGACTGTCAACCGGTCCAAAACTCGCTGCCACTCATGGCTCAAAACAGGTGACCGTGGCTTCCGCTGTCCCGTCAACCATCGCCCATAACGAGGAATAGTGTTCACATTCCCATGCCTGGTACCGGTGGGAAATGGAAGGAGATACTCAAAAGCCCAGAGCTGAAAGACGAATTAGCAAACAAGTTCAATACTAGCAGGAAAGCAAGAAAAGGAAGCAAAGGAAAAATAAATGTACCTCAAGCACCCGGTAGTGACCTCCAATGGACTCTTGTCCCGAGAACAGGCTCCGAGGTTGCCATACAAAGTAGCCAGGGCAGCTACTCCCCAATCAAACCCCCGAACATCCCCCAAGTGCTGTAAGAGGGCTAAAAAACTGTGTATGCACCGAACTATCCTTGTTGGCAAACAACGTTTGCCCAAGGACATAAAGGAGGAAAGCCCGCGCCAGCTGCTCAACGCTCACCTTAGTCAGGATGTCATCCCTCATGTATGTCTTGATCAGCCAAGAAAGATCAATATGGCCTCGAGAATGAAGAGGGGGCACCTTGCCCAAAAACCACTCCAGAGCTCCTGCTCGCTCCCAAATCCGAGGATCAACTCGAAGAGGAATACCACCAACTCGCAGGCCAGTCAGCAAGAAAAAGTCACCCAGAGTGATAGTCATCTCGCCAACAGTAGGGAAGTGGAACGTATTGGTGGTATCCCACCATCTCTCCACCAACGAGGTCATCAATGACCAATCGACCTTCGGAAGGTCAAGACTCAGAATGAATGCCTCGAAACCAACAGCACGAACCAACTCCCGAGCCTGCTCGGGCAGTATTAGAAACCACTTGTGTGCCTCTTTGCCTCCACCACGAGCCTCCAGCCTCCTATTTCTCTACCAAAGACAAAAGGGAGTTAATCTCATTGCACAAAACGAACGAAAGCTAGGGGCATCAAACTAAAACAATCTTAATGCATGCATTGCCTAAACAGGGGGCATACTTATGTTGATTTCCTTAAACAAAACAAATCCAACCCAAACTACGGGTCCTTATCATTCTCGCCCCTGGCTAAAAGGGATTTTATCCCAAGAACAGAAATCAATATTTGATGAATCAAACTACAAACTAAAGTAAACTTTTTACTTTTTCAGGTAAAACTTACCAAAACATTGAGGACACTCAAGTGCTGCTCAGGCTCTCGGCGAACCACCTCGGCTCTTGAGCCGCCAACAGGAGGACGATACTGCAAGAAACCACCATAGCCCAACCTACGCGAAGGAAAGACGTAAGTAGCAGCATCAAACGGGCCCGGCTCCTCGATCGTCTCCTCATCAGACGATGGATACTCACACCTACATGGAGGGTGCGAGGAAGAACCCGCCGCGTCTGTGGAAGATGGCGTAGCCATTGTAACTCAAGGCAAGAAAAAGAACGCCAGCAATAACCAATAACAGCCGCGAACGACGGCGAAGAATGGTGGCTGACCGTGAACAGTAACGCCGGAGAGATGATGGCCGGACGGCGGCAAGAGGGGAGGAGGAATGACGGTGGCCGAAGGATGGTCAGCGGGGGAGGAGGAAGAAAAAAAGAAGAATGAATCGCGAAATCGATTAAACAGAACTTAAATCGATTTTCTGACTCTTGACGAGCAATCGATTCCTCGGCCGAGACATCTATTAAATGGCCGAAGGATCGATCCGCTGGCCCGTTAATCCATTTCCTTCAGCAGCATCAGGTTTTGCTCAGTACACTAACTCAAGCTATTATTCTGGGTCCATGACCGACAGAGTCGACGACAAAATCAGCCTTTGGAGCATCTCCAAGCAAAATACAATATGATCAAAACTAGCCTTGGGGGCACGCCCAAGCACAAAAGCTATCTCTCCACAAACTGCTAACAAAAGCCCTTCGACAGGCCCCGCCCAGCGGCTCTGCACTTATGCTTAAGTGCTCAGTGCCCGGTAACTGCCTGCAGCACCATCCTCAGCGGTTTCACGCCCTAAGCGTATCACCTCAGCGGCTCTAAGCCCATTTCCAAGATAGGTTTCTTATCATCATGGCTCAACGCCCATATTCACCGATCAAGCGGCTCAGAGCCCGTGTCCAAGTTATCATCTCAGCACCTCGCCTCTCATCATGTCCTTAGCAGGCTCCTTGCCTATTATCTCAACGGCTCCAGGCCTGTATCCATTATCAGCAGCTCTAAGCTCGTCAACGGCCCTAGACCTCAGTGGCTCCATCAATAGCTCCAAGCTTAATGGTTCAAACAGCGGCTCAAAGCCCCTTACTACGGCGGCTCCAGGCCTATACCCCTTATCAGCAGGCTCCTTGCCTATTATCCCTGCGGTTCAACGCCCATGATTGCCAATCAAACAGCCCAAAGCCCATGTTCAAGCTATTCAGTGGCTCGAAGCCCGTTATTTTAGTGGCTCCAAGCCCATATCTATCATCCCCACGGCTCCAAACCTGTACACGCCTATTTCAGCGGCTCCATGCCTATATTCGTTTTCAGAAGCCCTACGCTCGCTCAATTGGCTCGAAGCCGTAACCACTTCAACTGGCTCTACGCCGTAACAGCTATCTCAGTAGGCTCTACGCCACCACAATTATCAAACTCAGCGGCTCCATGCTTATATTCGCTCTCAAGCAGCCCTACGCTCGCTCAATTGGCTCAAAGCCGTAACTATCTGGCTCCACGCCGTAATTATCTCAGCGGCTCAAAGCCCATTATCTCAGCGGCTCAAAGCCCATTATCTCAGCTGGCTCGAAGCCGTAACCATCTCAATTGGCTCAAAGCCGTAACTATCTGGCTCCACGCCGTAATTATCTCAGCGGCTCGAAGCCCACCACTCAGCGGCTCAAAGCCCATTATCTCAGCTGGCTCAAAGCCGTAACCAATTCAACTGGCTCAAAGCCGTAATAACTCTCAACAGGCTCTATGCCGTCCCAATCAACAAGCCCAACCACTGTGTACTGGATGCTCAAGTTCTACACTTGAATGCGCAAGCTCTACGCTTGAATGCCCAACCACTGCATACTGGACGCTCAAAGCCTGTACTTTGAACGCTTGGATTCTGCCGTCCGAATGTTCGAGCTCTACGCTCTGATTGCTCAAGTCCGGAACTTGAAAGAAACTCTAAGCTTATATCAAACACACACGCACGGGCCCGTGCACATATTGCATCAAACACATCTAGTCTGCATAATCATCTATTCACATCACATCTAACAAACATTGTCATACATACATGCTATGTTTTGCATCTCTCACTCGCAGGTCCATCTTGCGATCAACCGGCTCTATGCCTCGGTTTTATTGATCGGTCCAGAACCTCGATCCTTTGGCTCAAAGCCAAATCTTTATGATGAGAAAGCTCCACGCACAGACCATCAGAATACAACTGGCTCCACGCCTCGCTTCAATCACGCCAAAGCTCGAACATCTCAAGTTCTTACCTCCGGAAGGCAAAGATTTTTGAACTATCAACACCAGCTCCGCGCTTCGGTTCCGTCTCCTAGGCTCTCGCCTTATGATCAAAACCAGCTCCGCGCTTTGGTCCAATCAAAGCTTCAAACACCTCAGGCTCGTAATCACAACCAGTACTCCGTACTTCAGCTACTGGCCCCTGCGCCTCCTGCATCTCAAACAACGGCATCCAACTCGTCTCTGGAAGATGACCTGGGTTACACCCCTTATCTAAAAAACTGGCATTCGATTCATCCCCGCATATGGCTTGGATTCCGCCCCAACTACATCAATTCCTTCCAGCTCATTCGCAAGGATAGGCTACTCTACCGAGCTTCTCTCAGTTAAAGTAAGGATGATCAAGAAAAGCAAACACACCTGCCGTGTACTGGTCTACCCCAAAATGCTAAGATGACTCTCCGCAAAAAAACTTCCCCGGTAGCCCCGCGCTCCTTCAACTACTTTCCGCCAAAACCCTGGCTCCACCCAGGTACGTTGCACTACGGCTTTTAAAGCCCGAAGGTACGTCTTCTGTCTCTAACCCTCCAAACTTTTTCTTTTTATTGCCCTGAACTACGATTGGTCTGAATTTCCCTTGAGGAATACGTAGGCAGCCTCCCGGCCCGACCATAACAAAACTTTTTTCAAAAACCCTTGGAATAGTGGTTGGACCAAATTGAGCTGCTTTTACAGCTTTGACTTTTACTCAAACATGTCTCGCGATCCGTCTGAGCTCAGTCAAAGAGGGGCATCTGTAGACACCCCAATTTGGCCTAACGATTATTTCAACTCCCACCTTGGGACCATCCCGATGATGATACGGATTCGATGATTGCTGATTGCTTTTTGATGAAACCCATGGACTTATGGTACGAACTTTGAGCCACTTAGAGGACCCAATCCAGAGCCAAATAGCCTTTCAGACAGAAATATAGTGTGTTAGGAAAATCCATCGACCGGCCGCAACATCGATTTCACGGCCTTAACATCCATTCCTCACCCGAGCAACCTGTTGCACCCAAAATCTCCCTGAGAGATCGAAGCCTCGGCCGCCAGATCAATGGCTCGGCCGCTACATCCATTTCCAGGCCGTGACATCCTTTGCTCGGCCGCCAGATCGGCCTTTTTCCAGACTCTCGAACCTTCTGTCGGTTGATCGATCCACCGCCTCTCCGATGCGTTCGGGCTACGTTCAGGGATTACGTTGAAGAGTTCGAGTTACAATGCAAATGCAATTGTAACCCCGTGATTTGATTGGACGAAGTGTGTCATCCCTTTGCCTATATAAAGAGGCCTTTGGCCTCCGAAAATAGACACCACAATACAACGAAAATCCTCAGATCTATACACATTCAAGCCACGAAATTCTGGCTATACACTCCCAAAAACCCTCTCTGCAAAAGCCCCAACCTTCCATAGGCGGCCATCAATCAGACGATCCAACCCCGGAGTTCAAACCCTAGCCCTAGGGTTTCGTCCAAGAAGCAATCAATCAGTCAATCTCCATCGATCCAAAGCAATCAAGCAACTGAGGGATCAAGGTGGTGAGGCCCAACGGCCTCTGGTTTGATTTATTTTATGTTTAATTTACTAATCGTAGCCTTCTGATAGTCTGTTAAACTTTTGCATGCGGTGTGAGGAAGAACACCGGTCGGGGCTTCGATGCCTCGGCCGTACATTGAATCAGCGTGATCCCTCGGGCGCGACATCCATTCGCCGGCCGAGTGATCGATCTCGGCATAGTTTTGATTTGTTTTACGCTTCGGCGCATGATTTATTTACTGATCCTGGCTCACTTATTGGTATGTTTAAGGCATAAAAACAGATTACGTGTATAGATTAGATAAAGCATCTACATGTCTTATGTTGAATGATTATGGGCTAGCCTTGCGGCTAGGCAGAGAGGGGTGCCTAACACCTTCCCCTTGCTGTACTTTTGGCTTCCGTATCCAGAATCTCTATCTGTTTTCCTAGCTTTAACAAACTAGGTGGCGACTCTGTTTTGATGATAACCGCTATCGTGTGGTGATACCTCTAGCCATGGAAGTATCCACGATCTTGGTTTATGAAGCGAGCAACCAATCGAGCAAACACAGTGATGATACAACTGTATGGTGATGCCCCGTCTATGAGGTATCTACACGATGCTCTCGTCGTCACAGTGCAAATCTCAACTCATTCGGTCAAGCGAGTTCTTGTGGATCAAGGAAGCTCGGCAGAGATCATGTACTTATCCCTCTTCAACGAGCTGAAGCTTCCCCAGTCAACCCTCGTACCAACCGACGTCCCCTTAGTTGGTTTCGGTGGAACACCGGTCTGGCCTCTAGGGAAGATCATCCTCCCAGTTGTATCAGGTTCGGTTGCAGTCAACATGGAGTTCCTCGTTGTCGACGCCCCCAGCCCATACAACGCCATCCTCGGAAGAAATTGGCTACACAGCATCAATGCCATTGCCTCAACCTATCATCAAGTGGTACGGTACATTGGAGCAACTGGCCGACAAGAGGACCTCTACGGCGATCAAGTCCAAGCAAAGCAGTGCTACGTCTCGACTGTCGGAAGGGCGCCGAGCCCCAAGCGAGTACATTGGGTGGAAGTTCCGGACAAGCCTGTCCTCGAAGACGTTGGGGCTCCAGCCGAACAAAAATCCGTTGAAGATCTTGTAAAGGTTCCTATAAACGACGACGGCTCACACTTTTTCATGCTCGGTTCCTGCTTGACAGATGCCGAGCGTGAGGAGCTTGTCCAATTCCTCAAAGATAACATCGAGGTTTTTGCTTGGACGCCGTACAAAATGCCTGGTATTGACCCAACTTTCATTCAGCATTCGCTCAACGTTTCCAAATCGGCCAAACCAGTAATACAGAAGCCCAGGCGTTCAGCAGCAATTCATGCCGAAGCAGTTAACGAAGAGGTTGATAGGTTACTTGCAGCAGGGGCTATCAAAGAAGTTCAATACCCCACATGGCTGGCCAACCCAGTGGTGGTGAAAAAGAAAAACGGGAAATGGAGGGTCTGCGTGGATTACACCAATCTGAATGACACCTGTCCAAAAGACTGCCTCCCCCTCCCCAAGATAGATCAACTGGTTGATTCAACGGCAGGCCACACTCGGCTTAGTTTCATGGACGCTTACCGAGGATACCACCAGATAGCAATGGATCCTGACGACATGGAAAAAACAGCCTTCATCACCCCCAAAGGTCTATTTTGCTACCTCGTTATGCCGTTCGGTCTCAAAAATGCTGGGGCTACTTTTCAAAGAATGGTCTATCTTCTCTTTGGTCTTCTCATTGGCGAAATCATGGGGGCATACATCGATGACATGGTCGTAAAAAGCCTCAAAGCTAAAAACCACCTCGCCCATTTGGCCGAGGTATTCGCAATCTTAAAGAAGTTCAAGTTGAGGCTCAATGCTGAGAAATGTGCTTTTGGCGTCGGCTCTGGCAAATTTCTGGGCTACCTCGTCACTCGAAGAGGAATTGAAGCTGATCCAAATCAGATCACGGCAGTGCAACAATTGAAGGCCCCATCAACCCCGCGTGAAATTCAGAAGCTCACAGGCATGGCCGCGGCTCTCAACAGGTTCATCAGTCGTTCCTCGGACAAATGCCACGTCTTCTTCCAGACATTGAAGAAGCAGAGCCGCCGAAGCTTCAAATGGAAGGACGAATGTGATGAAGCACTCTCCGAACTCAAGGCCTATCTTGGCTCGGCCCCACTCCTCGTTAAGCCACATCCCTTCGAAACTCTGTATCTTTACCTTGCGGTATCCCCTCATGCCGTGAGTTCAGCTCTCGTCCGACGCGAAGGCCCTGAAGACCAACCTATCTACTTCGCTAGCTGAACCCTCCTTCCGGTACAGACACGGTATCTTCCCTTGGAGAAACTTTTACTGGCCCTAGTTACAGCGGCTCGGAAACTTCTTCCTTACTTCCAGGAACACCCAATCATTGTTCTCACGGAATTCCCCCTCAAAAACCTCCTTCGGAAGGCTGACCTTTCAAGCCGAGTCTCTCAATGGGCGGTCGAGCTTGCCAACTTCGACATCCAGTTCGAACCTCGGACAGCAATGAAGGCACAAGTTCTTGCCGACTTCATCGCCGAGTTCACTCCAGGAAGCCCAGACGAAGAAGCCTTGATTCAGCCAGAATACGGGATGCTGGAACAACATGAAGCTCGGAGAACTTGGAACCTCTTTAGTGGTGATATATGGAAGCTACATGTTGACGGGGCTTCAAATAACAACGGTGCCGGTGCTGGGGTGGTCCTCGTTACCCCTTGCGGCGTGCTACATGAAAGTGCTATCACCCTCAATTTCCCAGCAACAAACAATGAAGCCGAATATGAGGCTCTGCTGGCAGGCCTTCGGGCAGCTGCAAAATTACAAGTTGAAGACCTTCACGTATTTTGCGATTCTCAATTGATCGTTAATCAAGTCACTGGAGATTACGAAGCTCGGGATCCTAGGATGCTGAAGTATCAGGCTACGGCATTGGAGTTGATCCGGCGGTTCAAAGGATTCCACATTGAGCAGATCAGTCGAGAAAATAATGCTCCTGCCGACGCCTTAGCAAGTTTGACTTTGGCCAGCAAAGCTTTTGAGTATCGAAACATCAGCCTTGGCGAGATCGACGAACCAAGCTTCGATGCTCCGGCAGAGGTTCTTAATATTTCTCTCGGCCCCAGCTGGATGGATGAAATTATTGCTTTCCTCAAACATGACACCTTGCCCTCGGACAAGAAGGAGGCTCACAGGGTCCGAAGCAAGGCGGCTTATTACTGGATCTCCGAGAGTGGCCAACTTTACAGGAAAAGCTTCACTGGCCCCTACCTACGTGTCGTCCATCCTACCGAGGTCCCAGCAATCCTCAATGAGCTCCACTCAGGAAGTTGTGGCTGCCATTTGGGAGGACGTTCCCTCTGTCAACGTGCACTCAGCCAAGGCTACTTTTGGAAAGGGATGAAGAAGGATTGTGAAGAAGTGGTGAAAACATGCAGGCCCTGCCAACTTTTCTCTCCCATCCCTAAGCAGCCTGCTCAAGAGCTGAAGCCAATCACCAGACCTTGGCCTTTCGCCCAATGGGGCTTAGATATCGCTGGCAAGCTTCCCACTGCTCCTGGAGGTTTCAAATTTCTTATTACTGCAACGGACTATTTCTCAAAGTGGGTGGAAGCCGAACCGCTTGTCACCACAACCGAGGCAGACGTCCGGCGGTTTGTCTGGAGGAACATTGTAACAAGGTTCGGCGTTCCATATGCCATCGTGTCGGACAATGGATCCCAGTTTGTTGGCAAAGAACTCACTTGACTGTGTGCTGAATTCGGTATCAGATTCTTCAACTCCATGCCCTCTTATCCCCAGAGCAATGGCCAAGCCGAGACCACAAACAAAACTGTGTGTGCTGGCATTAAGCGACGGTTAGATTCCAAAAGAGGAAAATGGGCTGAGGAGCTGCCTCGGGTTCTTTGGGCATATCGCTCTACTCCTAGATGCTCTACTGGGCAAACACCCTTCGCTATGGCCTTCGGCATGGAGGCTGTCATCCCACTTGAGTCCAGATTTCCCACGCTTCGTACTGAAACTTTTGACCCATAGACCAATGACGAAGCAGTGGCCACCGAGCTCGTTCTAGCCGAGGAGAAACGAGACGAAGCTCAACTCAAGCTCGCTAGCTACCAACAAGAAGTCGCTAGGGGCTATAACAGAAGCGTTCGGATCAAGAAGTTCAGGCCAGACGACTGGGTTTGGCGAAAGGTCGTTCGGGCAAGTCAGAAAACAAAATTCAAACCCAACTGGGAGGGTCCTTACAGGGTGATCAAAGAGGTTGGCAATGGGTCCTACAAGTTGGAAGACAAAGACGGCAGAGAAATTGAGAACCCTTGGAATGCTCTCAATCTGCGTAAGGCATACCTCTGAAATAGCCCTCGGTCTGAGTTCGTCTCGGCCACTATCTGTTTTTCTTTACTTCGAAAGTTTTTGTAATCATCCTCCCAGTTTGGTGGAATGAATGAGAGGTTCAACGTTTTATCCAACACCTCTTCAAACACTTATCCTATAACTCGACTTCGGTCACCTAGTTCAGCCTATTGGCTATTTGAAAACGTTCGGATTTAGAATCCAACAATTATGCAAACTCGGATTACTTGACGTTCGGTTACACATGCGCATTTAACCTTTTGGTTAAACAATTAATTCGGCTATGTTCATTATTGATTTGAACAAAACGGCCACATGTTACTCATTTACTTAGCATTTTATTTTGGCATAAGGTTGGCACATGAGCCGAACCTTACACCAAAATCGGGGCTGTTACTAGGTAAATGAGTTAAGCGGGGCTAAACACCCTCGGTACTAAGTTTTCCAAAATATTTCTAAGGCAAAGTGAAATATTCATTCAATGGAAAACAAGCAACACATGCAAAAAAAAAAAAATATTACCAAGGCATAAGAAAGTGCAAACGTGCATTCAGAACAAATCAAAACAAAGCCATATGTTCGGCACAAAACATCTTACTGTTCAAACTATTACATCTGGTACGGCAAACTCCAAACGTTCGGAGCCGTCCAATCCATTCAAATATTTAGAAAAACTTAAGGAAAAGTTCAAAATAAAAATAACTACTGATACGAACAACCCATTACTGGCCATCGACCTCGGTTGTTTTGTCTACCTCATCTCCTCCTGCAGCCTTATCTGTTGCTGCAGCCTCGGCCTTCTCCTCGTCCTCATCTTGCTCTGGAGGCAGGGGCTCGCACTCCTCGGCGGAATAAGGGAGCTCAAGATCAGGAACTATAGGCTTGGGCAGCTCTTTGATGAACCTTGAATCAGGTTCAAGGACCATCTGCCCCGCCATTGCGTCGGCGCCTGCGGCATATCCTCTCTTGTAAAAGTTCGGCAGCCGAACTTCGAGCTCGTCATTTACCATTTTGTGCGCAATTTGGGTGTACTCCAGCGCGGCCCTTTTTATGCCGGCCTCGTACCCCTTGGCATCGGCGAGCCTCATCTTGTCCTTCTCCTCCTCCCTCAATCTTTTGGCCTCGGCCTCGGCCAGAACGGCAGCAGTTTTGGCTTCATCGAGCTCCTTCTTCAGCTTATCCACCGAGGCAGCGGCACTCTTGGCTTCTTCAAGCTGCTTCCTTAGTTTATCCACCTTAGCCTCGGTTTCTTTGGCACTCGTCTCCGAGACCCTGCACTTCATCCTCCAGGAATCGCACTTGGAGCGGTACCGTTCACGCTCGGCTTGAACTTTGTCAGCCTTGTCATAGGCCTTCAAGGCAGCCTGTCCAGCCTGTACAAAAAAGACAAGGAAAATGTAAGAAGAAAGGAGGAAACCAAGCAAGGAAAGGAGGTCTGAAATCAATGAAGACGTACCTGGACTAAGTGGGAGCACATCTCCCTGAGGTTCGGCATGAGGTCGTGTGGGACTTGGTCACAATCCCGCGGAAGGGCCAAGCCCCTGAGAAGGGTGACGGCCAGATCCGGCTCCTCTTTCACCGAATCTTTGAGTTGAACCACCCTACCGTCTGGCAAGGCGTATGAAGGGCTGAAGTGCCTCAGAAAGTCGATCTCCACTGGGGGGTCGGTGAGGTCGACGTGGGGGGCTGGTTGATTCTTCTGCTTCTCGGCCAGAGGGGCTTTGCCAGTCTCGGCCTGATGAGTCTTTGAGGCGCTCGGTGGCGGAACGTCCTCAGTAATCTTTTGTCTCTTCTCCCTCTGTTGATGGTCAGAAGGAGCCTTCAACTTGGCAGCCGGATTGCTGGTTTTGGTTGGGATAACTGGCCTCGGAATGTTTCTCCTCGACATTTCCTCGACGCTGGGTTCGACGGACTTTAACGGAACGTTAAATCCTGGAAGCGTCGGCTCAAAAACCTCGTCTGGACCGAGCGGAGTGAGCCACTCTTTGATCGTGTACCCGGGCTTCGGCAATCTAACCCCTCGTTGTCTCTTTTGTCGAACTCCCTCGATCCCGAAAGCTCCCCTCTTCTTCTTGTGAGCTGCGGCGGCAGCAGGTCGATCTTCCTTCTCTCGCTGATCTCCCTCGCTCGGCTCCGCAGCCTTCTTCTTTTCTTTCCTCCTTAGCACGCCCTTGTTCGAAGGTTCGTAGTCCAACAGAGTTGGGGCGTGACAGCAGCTTTGGGCTCGAAGAGTATCGCAAGCCAACTCCCGAGCCACGGAATTGAGAGTCTTCGATATTGGACCGAGCTCTGACAAAAGAAGAAAAGCATAAAGAGGAAGTCAGAAACCTCGGCAACAACCAAACAAGAAAAAAGGTGCAATAAAAGGATGATTCGGATTCATTACCTCTTTCATCAACAAAACGAGGAATAGCATGATTACGAGTCTCACCGAACTCGAAATTCCCTCGAACTTCCAAGTAAAAATTGGCCCACTTGTCTGTGTCGGAAAGACCCTCTATCAGGGGCTGTTTCTTTGGGCGCATCGTCCGAAACCTACGGTTAGACTTTCCGTGCCGAGACATTGTGTACGCGTGAAAGAAATCGCTCGGCCTAAAGTCTAGGTCTTGGCTCTCAATCAAAGCAATTACCGACATGATTATTCGGTAACTGTTGATCGCAAGTTGATGCGGACAGAGGCTGAACTTCCAGAGGATCTCCCTAAGGAACGGATGAAAGGGGAATCGGAGTTCGGCCTCAAATACGGCCATCAGAGGCACGGTGATGTGCTCTGGCCGGTCCTCCCTCTTGTCCCTAATCTGGTCGCTCTTCACCCTGTGGAGGTAGATGTCGGCAGGAATGTTATACTCCTCTCGGAATGCTTCGTACTCTGCCATATCCCCACTGAAGTAATGTGCGTAAGAGCACAGGAGGCCCTTGTCAAAAAGGTCGTCGTCCTTTGATGCCAAAGTTGAGGCTTCAGCCTCGGATGTAAACCTCGACTGAGCCTCGTGACCCATCTGGGGCTCGGTCTCGGACTCGGTCTCAGGTGAGAAGTTGATCTCTGGGTCTGTGGCAAAACCCTCGGCATCATACTCAAAATCCCTCTCGGCGTTTGAGTCGTTAGAAACTGCTGAAGTTGCAGACATCCTTGTTGAGACGGATTCTTCCGCTCGGCGTTGGGCTCTGCGTTGAGCGATCAGTTGGTTGATCAACTGGCGCTCAGATTCTGTCTCCGAACGATAGGAATCCGAAGAGACGTCAACGACCTCGTGAGCCAGACCTAGAAGAAGAAGCAAAGGCCAAGGATGATAAATCCGCTTCGGCAAAAAGAAAGAATGAAAAGTCTTGACTAAACCCTATTGGCTCACGAGTCATTTCTGCTCTGTTGGAGCTCGGCATTTTTGAAGGTTCACTAAACGTTCGGCAAAGGTATTGCCTCCTATAAGTCGTTCGGCTACCCTAAGGTTCGTCTAATCCTAAAACACCTCGAAGAGGTTCGGAAGAACAGGATGAATCTGAGAATGAACATCACTATTCAAACCCAGATTCCACTGTTCAAAACCACCCAAAAACCTCAGGAAAGCCCCAGAAAACCCAAGAAATGCATAAAAAGTTCAAGAAAAGCGGTAAAAGATGGGAAATCGATCACTTACTTGGAGATTTTGCTGCTTGATTTGGCCTGGAATTGAAGATCTGGGCCAGGATTGAAGGCTGTAACGGACGAAATTTTAGAGAGAGAAGCTCTGGGCGTAGAGAGAGAAAGCAAAGAGTATTCTTTCTCCTCCCTTGCCCCTATTTATAGACAAACGAAACCGTTTCGAATTTCCCGTGCAATCATAACTCCGCCGAACCCCCAGCCAACCACAGCTTGACGCGTGTCCTCTGCCAGCTACAGACTGCTGCGCCCGTCCCTTCACCTGCCAACGCGTCCCTTTGACTGACACCGCCTTCCTCCGTTCAACACCTGTCCGCACAAATGGAAGCTCGGATTTGACCATTGCAAGAATTGGGATGAAAACTCGGCTGGGGGGTTGACGCTCGGCCCAATCCAGAAGTCAATCCTTGCCGAACGAAGGACTTCGACAAGAATTGAGGGGCTATTGTAGCAGGCCGAGCGAGATAGCTTGAGCCGTGCCGAGGGGGACCGAGCCGTCCCAGGCTTAACCGAGTGTCTCCTTGGTGACACCGTGGATCCTCGGCTTGTCCGAAGGTCCTAAAAGTCATGTCTCAAGTTCTCACTTATTACTCACCCACGACGCTCGGCATGTCAACCCCCTGATGTTCGATTGCCACGCTCGGTCTTGAACGAGTGTGGGGACCATAAGTTCCAGCTCACCCACGTGGGGATAACAACCATGGCCATGACGACGATCGTGACGTCAGCCGAACGGTTACCAAAGATAATGATGAGGAGCACGTGAAGGTGCCAGCTCACCTCCCAAACGGTTACAAAACCCTAATGTGACGTAAGGGCGACGTCAGCCGATGCGTGTCAAACGCATAACCAATCTTGGAGACCAAGCTACGGATTCCTTATAAATACAACATTGCGCCTTCTGGTGAAAGGTACATTCGAGATAACCCAAAAACCCTAGCTCTCGCTCTCTACTCTTTCCTCTGCAAGTTGACTGATTCTTGCACCGAAGGGCCATCCCGGAGGGTCTCCGGTGTGGTCTGTAGTCGTGCTCTCTTTTGCAGGGTGAGGAGGAAAACAGGAGCAGATCCCACATCACAACCCAAGGAGAGTGAACCACCTTGATCGGAGCCCCACAGTTTCAAAAAATTGTCTATTATGATATCTTTTATAAAATTTTTGCCGTTTCAAAATAAATATATTTTATATTCAATATGAATCTTGTTTGATAGATATGAATTAATTTTGTTAAACAAAGATTTCAAATCATAAAAAACATTATAGATTTTAAAATATTGACAACTTGTTGAGAGGTTCCAAAAAGAAAATAGACACAACAATTTGGGACCGAAAGAGGAGTAGAAAAATGATAATAAACGTTATATTCCATGTTCGAAATCCCACATTCATATCAACTTGTCAATATGTGATCACTTCGGTTTAAGTTTTGAGGAAGATTTTTGAGGTACTAAGTGGGGAGAGATGGATCGAGAAAATTAATAGCAAACCGTGCACAGAAAGAGGAGTTGAGTTTTAAAATCCAAAATGAACAAGTCATTCGAAAGCCACAGCCGTCACCTCTCTCTCTATCTCTCATTGTAAATGTGGAAAATTGACAACGTCCGTAATGTATTCGGTCTTGAGTCCAAGCTCACGTTATAATTGTTTTCTGTCGTATCAAATGAAAACACTTTAAGATTGGTATCTTTGTGATTAATTTCCTCCATTATTGAAGTAAAGGCAAAAGACCCAAAAAAAAAAAAAAAAGAAGTGATAAATAGTAAAAAGACTGAAATAGAGTCACAAGTTCTAACCCCGTTTATCAAAAGAACTAATCTTCAAAACTGACACATAAGTAACCACTCCATTTATCGCTTTCTAAGAGTCCACCACGAAATTTTAGCAATTTTTAGATTATAGAAAAGTATTTTCTTATATGATATTTTTTTTCATTGTGTCAAATTAAAAATCTCAAGTATTGCTTAATTTACGATATTCGTGCATGATTCGTGTAGTTTTTTTTATTTGCACCAAATTTAAAAATTATGCCCAAAAACTTTTTATTGATTTATTTAAGAATTACGTGACTTTTCTTATCGAACACTAAAAATAGAACAGGAAGGGTACATTTTTCATGAACAATTTGGAGGGATAGAATCAAGATATTCTCAATGTGATAACCTCACATCTGCTCTTCATGACAGAAAATGGGACTCATAGTAGTCTATTTGACTATCCAGACCGTTCATTTGTAGGTCTTGCTTATCATCTTTTACAAAAACTCAAGTCAATCGCGAAAACAGGCATCCATCTTTTACGAATTAAGCATATTAATTTGTCCAATGTGTAATGTGTAGTGCCGCATAATGACTTCATCTGCTTTGCAACAAATATGAGTTGGCTAAGTCTTTACCGATAATCAATCTCAATTTTTTGGCATGGGCGCACATCAAGGCCCACAAAACGAATGCCTTAGGTTGTCGAATGAGACCGTTGTGGATCCCATTTCAAGTCACATGATAGACAACATAAGAGATCATCACATAAGATAATCTTTACTCGCATTAGAGTTTCTTATCAGGGAAATCTTCTTCTTTTCCTTCTGCCGATATTCTACGAGGGAAGTATCTATTTCTTGAAGCTAGAAGATCATCAGCTATCTAAAAGGAGAAGGAAAAACGCCGCCGCCACGAAATCTAAAGCTGCGAGTACATGGACCACATGACAGGCCATATAATAATGTCCTGGTCCGAGTCGGATAGCATTATTTTCTGGGTACGTAGGCTCCCCCACTTTTCTATATTTTCTTCTCTCTATTCATTTAATTACATTATCAATTTCATGTGATCTATATCTTAAATATTCTTAGAATCATATACCTAATGATGACACGATATGATCAATGAAAGTTTGGCTAAAAATACAAAGCATATGTAGGGAATGTTTTTTTTGATCATTATATGTTGGGAATGTTTTTTTTGATCATTATATGTAGGGAATGTTTGAGCCACGAATTTATAGCGGAATATATGGAGCAAATCGGGGCGCCGAAGGGGGTGCTGGGAGGGTGCCAGGCCCCTGCACAACTCGAAATAATTTTTTTAATTGTACTAATTTTTTAGATTAATTAAGAAAAAAGACTATAAGATATATTGGTCCCTATGAGTCCCTTGAATGAAAAAAGATTCTTAAAATGAATAATATATATGTGGGCAAAACTCATAATTCTAAGTTATTAACATTTTTTGGTCCCAAATTTAAAATAAAATGACGGCTATGTATACATGCATATACAAACTTAGATCTACCTATATAGTAGCAATATATAAGCGTAAATAACCTGTGTTATCACTATAGAATTAAACACACTAGTTCGGGTCTCCACTGTGTACAAATTTTGTGTCCGTCACTAGAGTGAACATCCATATATATCATCCATATCGTTGTCAAGTTTATATTCTAATTCCATTATATTCCCGCCATATCTGGTAAGAAGCAAAACCATGCATCCATATCATCCATATATGTCAAATTTGTTGTACTTACAATGTTTAGGTAGCATATATATAATTGAACATCTCTCTGAACAATATGCAATTGGATTTTGTTGCATGTGTAAAATGATTTGAAACCACTTTCAGTCAAGAGGTTAGTTTTTAGAGAAAATTACCTCTAAGTATAGAAAAGTGACACTTAATTTCCATTAAGGAGAGATAAAATACTTAATTACCACTAAGTCCACTTTTACAAAAATACATTTACCATTAATAGAAATGTCACCCTAGGGTTTTAGGGTATGCTAGGGTTTTATGGTACCCTAATGGGTACCCTAGTACCCTTGGGTATCCTAAAATCTTAGGGTACCCTAGGATTTTAGGATTTTAGGGTACCCTAGAGTTTTAGGGTACCTTAAGATTTTAGATTTTAAGATACCCTAGGGTTTAAGGTACCCTAGAGTTTAGGTTTAGGTGATTTCATAGAGCCATAGGGTTTAGGTTTAGGCACTTTCATAGGAGTTTTAGGGTGCACTTTCCTATTATAGGGTTTTAGCGATTTAGGCACTTTTATTGGGTACCCTAGAGTTTTAGGCACTTTTATAGGGTACCCTGAGATTTAGGCATTTTCATAGGGTGCCCTAAGAGTTAAGCACTTTCAGTATTGGGGGTTTTAGGCACTTTCATAGGGTTTTAGTGTTTCGTTAATTAGAGGAAACTTGGTGGGAATTACTTTCTATTTTCTGGACCTAGAGGTAAATTGCCCTAGTTTTTATAATTTAACATGGCGCCCTTCGATCTACAATAGTATTATGGAAGCATGAAAATTTCCCTCACGTGCTATTTTACTAGTTACCTGCCTACTTAATAAACAAGTGTAGTAGTAGGCAGATGTTCGGCGGAAACACATACTCATCCCATACATATATAGTATGATTATATAAATAAATAAAAACACATCTCCAAAACTTCAAAATGAAGAAGGAATGTGACAGAGATTTTGTAATTTATTCCCTCTTTTCTTCAACATTTTGTACTACTTTATTTATGGGAGAGAATCTTGAAGCTTGATCAACGTTGATAGAATCCTACAACTTAACGTGTTCCAACCAGGTTACGCGCATTGTAATTCAATACGTAGGACTCATCCAACCACTCACTGGCGGGGATCAATTAAATTTAATTGGGACGAATCTACGTGTAGCAGGCCGAATGATATGACTCGGCCCCGCCAAGAGAAATCCAAGCCGCTCCTGGACTTAAACCATGCATCCACTGTGTGGCATCAAAGAGCCTCGACAGAGCCGAAGGATCAAGAGACAGCATCTTGCTCACCTCGCTTCGTTCGGCTCAGCGACTCTTTTGACAGTCGGTTATCACACTCGGCCTTGAACAAGTGTGGGGGCCAAAGGCTCCAGCTCACCCACGTGGGAATAGCAACCATGGCCATGATGACGTTTGTGACGTCAGCCGAACGGTTATCAAAGATAATGATGAGGAGCACGTGAAAGTGCCAGCTCATCTTCCAAACGGTTACAAAACCCTAATATGACGTAAGGGTGATGTCAGCCGACGCGTGTCAAACGCATGAACAATCTTGGAGACCAAGCTACGGGTTCACTATAAATACAGCATTACGCCTTCTGGTGAAAGATACGTCCTACACAACCCTGAAACCCTAGCTCTTGTTTCTCTTCTTGTTCTCTGCAAGTAGACTGATTCTTGCACCGGAGGGCCATCCCGGAGGACCTCCGGTGTGGTCTTTAGTCGTGCTTTCTTTTGCAGGCGAGGAGGAGGGTAAGAGCAGAACCTACTTCCCAATCCAAGGAGAACCAACCATCTTGATCGGAGCCCCCACACTACGTTTTTAGACTTTTGAGTTGCTTTAATTATCCATGCATGCTTACATAATTAAGCTGGATTCTGATATTAATGCCTAAGTCATGGCAATTACATGCACGTGCATTGTTAATTTCCAAGATCAGATTCCATTCTCTCTATTGGAGTATCAGACATTATCTATGGCTCCATTGAAATTAGTTTAATTGAAACAACATTAATATTGGAAAACGAAAAACAAGTTGATTTGGGAAAAAAGATTCTAAAGCATACGATTCGGGACTCCGATTCCATGTACTCCAGTTATTAACCCCCTTATGAAGTAGGAGTCGTATATTTTCAATACACAAGCCCCACTTTTATATACTAGAATAATGGATTAATTAGGAGGCCATCTTAATTTTCATTGCCACTTTAATTATTGTTTTGTTTATACATGATCCAGATTAATTAAGAGCACAGTCAATTTCTCACGGAAGTACGGGTATGACAGTCTAGACCAGTAGCTAAATTTCGTTATTGCTCACTCCTCAAGGTGATCCCAAATGCTTAGACTGAGCATCCGCGAAAGTCAGTATTGTTAGAATAATTTAATTAGCATCTTGGAAGAGGAGTGCGCAAGTGTCTTTATGGAGGAGCTGCTCAGCTCCCGTTATAACTACTAACTTTCTAATTAACATCTATTAACATCCTATCGTCTAGTTAAAAACAAATAATAATACTCCGTAATAATAAATAAGAAACTCATGACCCCCTATCTGCTGACACTATATAATTAAGTGCATTTTTGATGTTCTTGAGTCAAAAGCCTGTTAGGCGAAAATATCGCGAATGATTCCATTCAATGTGGTTGTTTTCTAGTCAAAATCACGAACCCAACCTTATGTCATTTCTCTAAATTACTTTGAACCGGAACCAAACTGTTTGGGGGAAAAAACAGACCGAGCTGTACTAGGGTGATTTGGCTTTATTCAACAAAAAGATTTTAGTTTTGCGTTAATTTTTTGTGAATTATAGCTAGGTTCGTGTGTTGACGAGGGAAAGTACAAAATTATGTTCAAAACTAGAGTAATATTTTTTTGAATAAAGACAACATATAATCCTTAACCATTATAAAGACAAAACAAGTTGACCAGTATTGATCTGTTTGTTATTTTGAGTGGGCCTTGTTCATTTTGGAGTCTCGAAAACCTTGTGCACGATCTCAAATATTTTCTCTATGTCTACTCATTACTCTCAAAAATCTCTCTCAAAACTCAAACCGAACAAGGGCGATCGGAGCCTAGCTCAGACCCCATCAATCATCAACAAGTAGAAGGAATATACCCCAAGAACATTCTTTTACCCGGATATTTTTTTCCCTGGTCATATCAGTACAATATTAAACTATATATTCCCACCTTAATTGGGTTTATTTAAGTATATGCCTTACTTTGCATCTTTCTCATTTGACTAAGCTAGCTATCCCGTGTTTGGGACTGTTAGAATAAAGCGAAGATGAGAAAATGTGTATTTGATTCAATTATAAAACTATACAATGGATCATCTATTTATACAAGGAAAGAGACATAATTATGCAAAGGAAATAATCCTAATTAACTAATTACAATCAAATCTTAATCATAGAGATCGTAATAACATCGTAATCAAATCACCATATGATTACGATATTATTACGATATTCTAATAGTCCCCCCTCAAACTCAAGGAGGTAGAGCAGAGACCAACTTGAGTTTGGAAACTAAATCATGAAAACGTCACGGAGGATGCGCCTTGGTGAAGATGTCAGCGGTTTGATTAGCGGAGGATACAGAAAGAAGGCGAATAGTACCACCAACCATAGGCTAACGCACAAAGTGACAATCAATCTCAATGTGTTTAGTATGATCATGGAAGACATCATTATGAGCAATCTAAATAGCAGTATGATTATCACAACGTAGCACTGTGGCTGACGAGTATGTGACACCTAAATCAGTAACCAGCCAACGAAGCCAAAGAAACTCTTGTGTAGTATTAGCAAGAGTCGATATTCAGCCTCAGTGCTGGAACGAGCTGGAAATGTCTACTTTTTGTTGCGCCAAGAGACAAGAGAATCGCCGAGAAAGAAATAGAAGCCTGTAGTAGAACGATGATCATTGGGATCACCAACCCAATCAGCATCCGAATAAGCATGCAACTCAAGAGAAGAGTTGGTAGAGTAATAAAGTCCATGAAACATGGTGCCTTTGACATAACGAAGAATCCGTAGTACAACAGCATAATTAGTGGACCGAGGGGCAGATAAACAGCATATGCTATTTCCGGTCAAGTAACAGTGAGATAAACAAGACTGCCAACCAGCTGGCGATAAAGTGTAGGAACAGAAAGTAATGTGCCATCTAGGGGAGTCAAGCGAGCATTGGGCTCAAGTGGAGTTTAAGCCGTTTTCCTATCAGTCAGACCAGCACGTGCTAGAAGGTCAGATGCGTACTTAGCCTGAGAGAGATAATGTCCACTAGTATCAGAAGAGATCTCAAGACCCATGAAGTAACTAAGAGAACCCAGATCTTTCATCTCAAAACTTTTGCTAAGAAAAAGTTTGAGATCGAAAATACCAGCCATATCATCACCAGTAATAATCATATCATCCACATAGAGAAGAAGCAGAGTGATGCCTTGGGAAGAGTGACGTATAAAGAGCGTTGAATCATAAGGACTGGAGAAAAATCCATATGCTTGAATGGTAGAACTGAATTTGGCACACGAAGCGCGATGAGCTTGCTTGAGACCATAGAGAGCACGTCGAAGTCTACAAACCTTGTGTGGAGGATGATCATACCCCGGAGGAGGCTGCATATAAACTTCGTCAATAAGATCACCATTAAGGAAAGCATTTTTGACATCCATATGATATAACCCCCATTTGCGAACAGTAGCAACAACAAGTAAACTCCGAATAGAGGTAAGACGAGCAACAAGAGCAAATGTCTCTTCATAGTCAATGCCATATTCCTGCGTAAAGCCTTAGCCACAAGATGGGCTTTATAGCGCTCGATAGAACCATCAGAGTGGGTCTTAATTTTGTAGACCCACTTAGAACCAATCGCTGTCTTGCCATGTGGAAGATCAACCAAATCCCAGGTATGAGTGTTAGTCAAAGCTTGCAATTCAGTTGCCATTGCTTGCTGCCAAACAGGATTAGTACTGGCCTCACGATAAGAGCGAGGTTCATGACGTGAAAGAACAGTACAAGAGCAAACAAAATCACGAAGGTAAGCAGGAGTTTGTCTTACCCGATCAGAATGACGAAGAGGGACGGTAGTATCGGGATCATCGTGGGTGGATGTGGAGATAGATGAGAGGGGTGATGGAAGAGATGACTCACTGAAAGGGCAGAAGGTACACACTTGAAAGATGATAACTGAGATGAATATGAAGATTGATGAGCTCACACAGGCATCCAACTTTACGGCCTATCCCAAGAGTTTTTCTAGTCCAAGGATCCTGCACATGACAACCAGTAGCAGAAAAGATAACATTAAGCCCAAGTTCACATAATTGACCAACAGATATTAAATTCAATGTAAGTTTAGGGATCAAATATGTATCAGATAGGGATATGGAGGATGTAGAGATATGACCAATATGGCTGACATGTATGTGAGAACCGTCAGCTGTATAGATGGATGGAGTGTGAGAGGCATGCGATTTCGAGGAGAAAATAGTAGAATCAGATGTCATATGATTGCAATAAGCAGAATCAAAGAACCATGAGGACGTACCTGTGGCAGCAGACAAGACAGTAGATTGCTTACCATACTTGGATAAAATACTAAATTTGGAGAGAATGTTTGCAAATACGGATGGGCAGATCACTTTTGGTGAATTGAGTTAAAGGATGATACTGTTTGAGACCTTCCAGGATGCATCGGAGATATGGGGTCATATCAGATTGCTCCATGGCAACGTAGGACTTCACTGATTAAATGAGATTGGTCTGACGTCACTTATTAAACAAGATTTTTTTATAATAAATGGTAGTAGAGCAATAAGTGGTGATGGTAATTTGGCTGGACAATATATGGGTATTTTGATCACTGGGCGCAATGATAGTTTTAACTGGTGATATTTTAATTTGGCTGGAAATTTTGGACATAGGCAATATGATGGTTTTGGTAATTTTAATAAAATATGGTGGTGATGATATATGGTGGCAACAACAATATAGGCGTGGAAATATATATAAAGAGTACCTTTTCGTAGAATGTCAGATTGTGATTTTGGTTTTGGTTCAACAAGGAAGCGTGGAGTTCGGTGGTGGAGTTGATTTGTGACGGAGCAGTAGGGAGCCGACTGATTGAGATGGTTCTGGAGAGCCGACTGATTTGGTGGTGTTGGTGAAGAGGATTACGGTGGAGAAGCTAGATTAAGAACCGTAACTCTGATACCATGTTAGAATAAAGCGAAGATGAGAAAATGTGTATTTGATTCAATTATAAAACTATATAATGGGTCATCTATTTATACAAGGGGAAGAGACATTATTATGGAAAGGAAATAATCCTAATTAACTAATTACAATCAAATCGTAATCACAACAATCGTAATAACATCGTAATCAAATCACCATATGATTACAATATTCTAACGGGGACATGAACGGTAAGGATTCGGATTCTCTTCTGGTAAATGGCATTTCATGTGATAGGTTGTTGATCTGATTGAATTATGGTGCAGGCATCATTGATCCATGCACGACAAAATAATTATCCTAGTAATTTGGCAGTTCAATGGCAAAATTCTAATCTCAACAACTTTTCACCGTTATTGATTTGAAGAGGGCTAATAAACAGGGGCGGAACCGACAACCATAAGCGGTGGGATCAAATACCTAAACAATACTCCTATTTGAAAAAATTGACAAGTGCTACATGATTTGTAGTTTGATTCGTGGGACATTTTTTTTGATATCTATAGGAAAATTCGCCAGTCAGCGGGATCAACCGGTGACCCCACCTGTTGTAATGTCTCGCTCCTTGCTAACAAACAAGGCTCATCATCTTACGTTCCCCTCCCAAAAAAAAAAAAAGACACACTCTGCGGTTATTAATAATTTACAAAATTATAGTATATATTTTAGAATTGATGAATGTCTCATATTATTGAACAAATCATTGTACAAAAGATGAACGACAATGATTTTCACACTCCATTTTTTAATGCATGCAGCCATGCACTTCTGTTCTTGTCGATCTTTTAGAGCAATAATTTCTTTTAGCGCAACAATTACATAAAAAAAAAAAACATTCACTAAAAGACAAGAAATAGAGTGCATATATTAAAATAGAGAGTGTGAAGATCATTGCTCAATATAAATCTACAAAAACTTGAAATTTCCTGTCAAACGAAAAAAAGAAAAAAAACCGGGGTGACAAATTTTCCATGCACGTATAAATATTCTTTCTGGTGTTAGGAGAATCGAGTTCAAGAAGTTAGAGTAGTTCCTGAATGTTTTTCAGCATCAAATTAGTACTAGTATCTTGTGTGACGTCTTAAGCTTATAGAAGGTTCGATCGGTTAATTAGTTCTGTATTTTGTTGAGCATATTTTCAAAATGCCAATTAATATTGGATCACAAGGTTAATTATTAATCTTCCACTGTTAATTACTGTACTGGTTTTGATTCGATTCTCTCTCGTGATGTGTTCAGAATCAAAATCTGCCGTTCAGATCTCGATAAGATAGGAAAAATTAGGTGGCATTAACATTATGCTATTATTCCTTACAATTAAATTAATTATATGTCATCAAACGACTTTTAGTGGCATTTTCTGAATGTGCTTTCTATTTCTTTGAGAGGGATTAAGAAGATATCAATTAATTATTTTTAATTAGGCCTTATATACCGCAGTACTTAATTTTATGACTAAACTAGATTTGGAATACATTTTGCATTTGATTTGTTGGATGAGGAGGGACACATCAACTGGCCTCACGTGCATGTTCTCCACCACACATCTGAGTCAACATCGATGCGACACGCTTCAAAAACGTATCGAATAGACAATGGCGGAGCCATTAAGGGGTTGGGTGGGGCCAAGGCTCCCCTCTCGCACTTTGATGTTTTTTTTATTTAAAGTTTTCCATGTCAATTTTATTTTTTAACAAAACAAATTAATCTTATTCGACTAATACTAATGTAGGAGAAAGTGGATGAAGTTGGTGGGATTTAAACCTGTGTAAGGAGTATGGTGTGTTCATCACTTGACTGTCACTCAATTTGCCACAAGTGAAATGGAATAACACTTTCACTGTCATTTTAAAACAAAACCAAAAAATTAAATACCACATCTTGCATGTGGGTTTTAATAGTTAAAACTCTTTTTAAGAATACTGAATTAAATTTTGAACTCTATACTTAATCAATATTCAGAAGTTCATTCTTTGTCAGTTTTTTTCTCCTCTTAATTCGACCCTTCCCAAATTGAGATCCTTGCTCAACCACTGCAAATAGGTCCAATATACACATGCAAGAAAAACTTCAATAAATTTACAGCCGGGGTATAATTGGTGATAGGCACGTAAATGTTCACATAAGCGCCCCCTAATTTATCATTATTAAGTCTATTTACTTTATTACTTGGTGCTTTAATGTTTGATTTTTGTATTGTAGGTGTTTGAAAGTTTAATAGGTTAAAGCCTACTAAATTATGAATTAGGCCATATTATTTTTGCTCCTACTGTTGCATGTATCGGTGGGCCTCAAAAGGCTATCTTTTATTACCACTTGTTTTGACTGAAGTCTTGGAAAAAAAAAAAAAAAAAGAATTAGGCCTAAGGCAATTCTCGGCCCACAAGGCTTATTACTTATTATTGGTCGGCTACGGAAGATATGAAAAAGAAAGGACGGGGGCATCACAACTCGAACAGGAGGATCTTATTCTGACGCAAAGGAGTGAACAACGAACGGGGCTGCCGAGATAACAACGAACGGGGTTGCCATCACGAAAATTCCTTTGTTCTAAATATTGTTTAAGTTTTCTTCTGAGTTACGGTATTTTTTTTCTCTTTTCCCTTCTTGTTTTGATGTTTTGTTCAATTATTCGCACTTCGGTAATTCATTTTAATTTTTGTTTTTAATAAAAGTTATTCGTTGGTATTTGATTAGTTGATATTTCTTGTTTATTTTTCATTTCGCATAATAGAAGTATGTTTCAAATTAGAGATTCCTTTGTTTATTGTTTAAATATGAGTGAGTAGTCGTTTAGGTAGGGTCGCGGAGTGATTAGCACATCGTGCCCAGTCTGAGCACTGCTCCTATTTCCAAACAATGAAAGAAACGATTTTAGATTGGAAAAGTACTTCCCATGGACGAAACCAGGCATTGTCGGAGCCCATGTGAACGGGGGAATGAGGGTCCAAAACCCATTCTTCGTTGCGAATGGGTAAACGGCAACCATAGGGTCTCGAATCTTGCGGGATATCTTTTTTAATCTAAAGTTGAACGTTTTTAAGAACATTGAATGGAGCAAGTTAGTCAGGACTGGTTGCGAGTGCTAAGAACCCTACGACCGTACCTCATTTACAATCAATTTCTAGGTTTTAGTTAATCTCAATCAATTGACAAGGGGTGGCTACCTAAGAGCCAGTTTAATTATAACAACCCGAGTTTTTAGTTAGCAAACATCACTGTCTTTGTCGATTCGACTGCGGTCTTACCGGATATTGTGCTACGACGGTCTCCGCTCTACGCTTAAGACAACCCATTAATTTAGGATTAGGAAATCGTCAAGCAGTTGGGCCTGAGGGCGTCCGAAAACACCCGCCACACTTATGAACAAGTATTATTATGAGTAGTAGACTAATGTATTTCAAATTACAATTCAATGGAGGTCAATGTCAAACCATTCTACATTAGCCTAATATTATTGTTAACTAGGTGCATTGCTACGTGCAAGGCACGTATGTCATGCCCGTTGGATTGCCCGGTGTTGAATATTTCCGAAAGAATAGGGTGGATAAGTTTCATATACGTAAATATGCCATATTTCTTATTACCAAAGGACCTAGTGAAATTAGGCTGAACATCTTGATAACAAAAGGCCCTTGCATAGCAAAAGGTTTCCTCTTGTGGTTACAGTTTGTCTGAAGCTGTTGTAGAGAGTTTAACTATTTGTTGTCTTTGGGGCTGTCCAAAGTTTCTTCCTACTGCAAGATCATGAAACTGTATGAATGTCACCACAAATGGTCACAAGGCTTTTTATAGGCTGCGCGGCTGCAGAGAAGAAACAATCAATTACTCATTCTCACAGAACGCACTATGAATTTTGGCAAATGAACACCTTAGAGAAAGTCGATAACAATCAGAGAAACCAAAATTAGTTATTTGATATGCTCCGTGGCTCCTTGCGATTCTCTCAACAATTGCCCACATGGCATAAGAACATTAACAAACACAAGCACATAAGACCTAAAATACAAGGCCCTCTAAAACTCTTGATCAGATAAAGCTGAAACCCACCAAACAAATCAAAACATGCTCAGACTTTATCCAAATTTGAGTTTACAATTATATATTCCTAACAATAACAAAATAGTATCATCAACCCTACCATAAAAAAAAACCCCTCAGAAAAGGCAAGCTTTGTCCAAGTTATCCGATGCAATATGAGTGTCGCGTGTCTCTATGTCTGATATAGACACACCGGCCTCTAGGAGTGTCGGTGCTTCAGAGGAAGGACCAAATAGAATTATGGTTACTTTTCTGCTCATTGGGGGCAAACAAACGAAAGAACTCTCCTGCTTTAATTCGTGGAAGAAAAGAAAGGAAAACAATGCAAGACAGATTATCTATGGCATGATTCTCACAACCCCAAGTCTAAAAGCATCCCAGCAAAAAAACAACACTGGAAGCTCAATAATTTGGTTAGATTTCCTTCTGTTTTTTGCTCAATATCAGGATTCAAGTGCAATTCTGCAAAACGAGGACCTCTTCCATGCGTGGGATAAATTAGGGAGGCAATTAGGGGACTGCCATACTTAACCTCATGCTGAACCATGATATTGTTACCTTCAAAATAGGAACAAGCAAATCGTTGCTAGCTGTAAATAATGCTACAAATTTTTCTTACCAAACCAAAGTTTTCTAAACAGCATTTTTTACCATGCTGAGGTCCACCTAAAAGCACGGTACTTTCCAAAGCCGTGATATCTCTGAAATTTTTAGTGACAAGTTAGTAGTTATAATGTTTCTTAACTCAGGTAAAGTGTGGAAGTTTCAGAATTTGTATTCTATCTTTTTAGTGCTGAGTGGTTGATAACATGTAACTAAAGACATCTTTTCTAGATATGGATGCTCAAGCAAATGATGTCTCAATTATCTTACTTACTTCTCATCAGAGATGGCAAGGATCAGGATAAACAAAAATGATGCATGCTTAGGAAATTTGTACCTTCTCAATGCCTTCAATAGATTGACTTTCCTGCTTCAGAGTAGCAGACACAGTTAACTCTGTCGCACCACCACCAGGAAGAAGTTTTGGATTCTTGAAGATATTCCTCGCCACACACAAAGCGTCCTGAGAAAAATAAAATGCTTCAGAACCCCAAATTCCCAATCTAAAACGAACTCTCGAGTGAAACAACAAAATACCTGCAAATTTCTCTCGACCTCATTCAAGAGATCCTTGCTAGCACCTCGTAAAAGAACTGTACATGCTTTAGGGTCTTTGCAGTTATCAACAAAAGCAAAGAACCCATCTCCGATCTTCTTAACCTCAAAAAGTCCAACCCCAGTTCCTACATCTGATTCCTGAAGTTCATCCGGTCTGTTCACAATGGTCGCACCACAAGCTTTTGCAATTCTGTTGTTATCTGTTTTCTCCAGTCTCCTTATTGTACTCACTCCAGATTTACTGAAGTAATGGCAAGCTAAGTCACTAAGCCTTTTTCTGTTATGACCAAGTCGGGTTTGAACTTCAGTATTTGCAAACAAATACTCTCAATATATTCTTCCTCCATTTTCAGGAGGACTGCCCAGTCTTCTTCTTTAATTTGTCGGGCTCATGTATTGATGTTAGACACTTCTCGGACACCCACACTCTTCGGACACTCTCTGAATACGTGTCGAACACATTTCCTAGAGTGTCTTGTTTTTTTCTAAGAGATACCATATGCATGCATTGAATTTATGAGATAATAAAATTCAAAAAAATTGATCAAATAAACATGCATGCTCTCAAAAGATAGCAAATAGAACAAAACTGATAAGAAATGCAGAAATTTAAAGCATCATTTAAATATAGCAGATATACGTTTTTCATGTCAAACTTAATGTACTAATACGCGAAAACAATACATTTATAGAAGAAGAGAAGAATACATGTACCAGGAAGCCAAAGTATTGAAGATTATTGAACAGAAGTTCAATTACTGAAGAGTTGGCCGGTGTAGTAGCAGATCAGATTCACAGTTTTGTTGCATCTGCTAGATGAAAAGCCGAGTGTTTGAGACAAATTCTTTTGTGCAAGGAGTGACATGACTGTAGGATTCTAAAAGTGAAGAGATGGAGTTAGAAAATGGAGAATCAATTGATAGATGAAAAACATGGCAAAGGTTAAGGGGCTGCATGGTTAAGGTAGAGTAAGAAAGTTGTATTGCTCAAGAGACAAACGCACAAAGTGGGGAAATCAGAACTTATTGCTCAAGAGCTAAAGCTTGAAAGTGGAGGCTGTAAGGGGTGCAATCAAAAAGTGGCAAATGGCAAGCTTTTGTAAAGAAGAAATCAAAACATGTTTTGTCTTTAATTATGTATTTTTTTGGCATGATGTTTTGATCTGATCTAAGGTGGGTTTAAGTTATTTTTAAAGGTATTCTATGGTAATTAATTAGGCTAGAGATTTGTATTCTCTTCATTAAAATGTATCAATGTTATTAGATAGAGAGATTAGCAATAATGTTTGGTACACATTGAAAATAGGAATCAGGAAATAGAATGCTCACAGTGCCTTAGTACTGTGCAACGTAATCTGTACCATGAACCAAACTCTTTGCAAGAGAAGTGAACCTCAATTTTACACAATAATAAGTAGTATAGCATTTGCATTGATCAAAGTACACATTGAAATCGGATAAAAAAAAAAAACTACACATTGAAATTTCAAAACACTGTCCACAGTGAAGAAACAAAATATTGGGGAGGGAAGACCAAATTGGCAGGTCAGAGTTAAATAGTTATGTCTCTTTACCCCACGAATCAATGACATCTAGTTATTATGATATCCTTCTTCTATCATGTATGAATTATTGTTCAAAAGCAAATCAGTTATCAAACAAATATGTCACAAAGAAAAGGGCGAAATATCACTGCTGTTGTTTGCTGAGCTTGATAGGTCGACTGTCTAGAATCCTATTCCTCAAGGGTGTTCATGAATTGAGTGCTAGCTTTTGTCCCGATTAGTCAAGAGGGATCAAATTGAGTCAAACAACAAAGGCAAGCTATTTAGAGACTGAAGTATATGTTATAACACAATGATGTCGGATAAAGAAGTATGAACAAATTGAACTCACTGTTTAAAATACTTACATATTAAGCCCAATAGGAGGTTTAGAGCATCTCTAGCAGAATTTAGGAAAGTTAGCTTCAAAACTGTATTTTGCAAACTTTCTACTTTGAAGGGTGAGTTAGTAGAGTGCACTTCAGTAGACTCTACAAATTCATTGGCTTCCAACCAGTGTTTTAAGTATCTGTTTAAGAGATCAAAAATCCCAGTGCTTATTAGCTCATATACAAAATCTTGCTTCCAATGCTTCTGGATTGTCATTTACAACTGGAGTACTGCCATACATACTAACAAATGTGAAAATTCTCTCCAACTTACCTGAGGTGGTCTCATCATTAAATTCACGAGGAATCCATTTCAAGTTTCAAAGTGCAATTACTACATGATCCCTCAGTGAGTAAAAACATTTGTCAAAGTAGTTAGTTTTTGAATTTTTCTTATAAGCAAGCATAAAGAAACCTGCCTCCTGAGAGGCAATTCTGTACATCAGGTCTATTTTGGACCAAAAGGGGAGGATAAGGGGAAAAAGAGCAACTTTATGGCTTGAAAGCAAAAAATACCACCAAAGCTCTAGATATGTTGCTTATAAAAGGGGCTTTTCTTTTATATAAAGAACCACAAGGTCACAGAAAGCACAATCAAATTAAAAAGAAATCAATATTTATCTTGATTTGGACCCTAAGCAGCCCTAAAGCAAGGTTGGACCACAAACTACTTATGTTCTCCAACACATCAAAATGGTCTATATGCTCTAATAGCTAATCTTGGTCTTGGAAATAGGTTTCGTACTGAACCAGCCAGCTCATAATCAAATACCCAACAAAACAAGGAAAAAATTGGGAAACTAGCCAGAAAAAGTTCAACACAGCCATGATATGCCGCGGTATCTCTCACAAGGCCAGGATTGAAAGCAAGGTAAGGTTGGCCTAAAGCTCGTAACCTGTAATGGAAAAGTTAATTTCAAATCAATCATCCAACCGAAAGTAAAATGTTACAACAAAAAGAAATAGCAGTTCAACCAACCAGTCCAGAGAGCAAAATTCCTCAACCAACCAGTCCAGACAGTAAAATTCCTCAAAACCTGTCACAAAAACAACAAATGAAAAGGAATACTACACGATTTCAGAATAAAGCCACAAAAGCAAACATGCAACAAAAATCAGATGGGGGAAAACATCACCAACTAAAAATAGTATACATGCAACATGAATGGAGAAGAAAGAAGCGATGAAAATGCTTCTGGACCTTGTCCGGGTCGAGACGCAACAGATCCGTGGGACCCTGAACCAAATTCGTCAAGGGCGGTCTCAGCTCCTCGTCTGGCTCCTCGCCTCAGCTCATCGTCAGTCGTCATCAAAATCCAGCAAAAACATAACAAAATCAGATACTTAAGGAATCTGCATACATAATAAACCCTAAATGCAAATCACAAATATATACATCCAACCCATAGAAATTAGCACTAACAAACACATGCAAATCGGAAAAATCAGATATATAGAAACAAAATTCAAAAAAAATCCTGGATCTAACACCCACAGAAAATATGTACTCCCTCCGTCCCTTTTTAAGTGTCCGCTTCGTAACTCCAACTTATTAAAAGGATATCATCATTATACCTTTCACATCAACTTTTTCTTCCACTTTCCCTACTTACCCATCATCATTACTCTTTTACTCACTTACTTTTCAAAAAGAAATCTACTTTTAGGGACAAAATAGACAATACACCAACTTTTACCCACTAACTTTACAAAATGGACACTTATTAAGGGACAGCTCAAAATGGAATACTGGACGATAATAAAGGGACGGAGGGAGTATACCTTATGTGATTTCTG
Source organism: Rhododendron molle (assembly GCA_025413875.1). Taxonomy (NCBI): domain Eukaryota; kingdom Viridiplantae; phylum Streptophyta; class Magnoliopsida; order Ericales; family Ericaceae; genus Rhododendron; species Rhododendron molle. The sequence continues at coordinate 11,584,398 of CM046399.1, forward strand.
GCCTAGGGTTTAAGATTTGACAGTGGGATTGTCCAGCGAGCGTGAGTTGATTGCTTTTCCTTGCTTTGCTCATACTCTCTCTCTCTGTAACTAAGGAGCTTATGGCTGGTGACCAAGATGACCGGCGTCAGTGACGAGGAGGCTATGGCTGATGGCCGAGAGAAGACCGGCGTCTCTCTCTCTCTCTCTCTCTCTCTCTCTCTCTCTCTCTCTCTCTGTTTTTCTCTAAACCGGAGGAAGAAAAGCAGAGGGGGAGGCGAAGAAAATAAGAGGGGGAGGCGGAGAGAACAAAGTTATATGGTTCACGTTTCTTGCTTGAGCCAAAAAAGACAGAATTATCCTTCTCCACAAAACCAGTGGCTTTTCAATCAGGGGACAAAATTGTCCAAGTTGGGAAAATATGGCAAGCGAAAGTGGTTCTTCTTAAAGAGAGGTAGGAAATACTTTCGTGAACAATTAATAAGTACATGTGTGCTTTAGTCATTTGATGAAGAAAAAAAATTCTTATATAGCATATTTTTGGATAAGCAAAAAAAATTTGTATATATTGTGGCTTCGGACTCAAAACAATCAACTTTTATATTATGTGATATGAGAATACAAAGATCTATTAATTCAAAGAGTATATTTTTTGAATGAAAACTTATCTCTTTGTTCGTCCCTTCGGTTCAAAATCCTGACTCCACCACTGTATGCATTGCCGCTTTTGACCACTCAACCACTGATCTCCCCTTACCGGGCTGAGGTGGAGACACGCTAGGCCGACCCTTCCCTTCGAGCCTCCATAACCATGGTCAGTTGAGGGAGGAGGATGCAAGCTTTTGTATATTCATATTGACAATAGCCGGTTTATTGACACACATTACTTGTTTTTTTGTTTTTTTGTTTTTATTAACATGGTAGAAAACTTTCATTGATAAAAACAAAAACAAAAAAAAGCACAGCAGTACATCAAAGAGGATACTTATTGTTCCACAAAAGTTCTAATTAGCAATCAGGATGTCTAGCTTCTAAAGTACAAATACCAGAACATCGCAAACTCAGAGTTGCCAAAATGTGTGCAATACTTTGTCAGATCACGATTTTCTAACAATTTCCACGATTGTTCATTTCTGAAGTACATTTTTATGATACATTGGATTTTATATCTTCAAATACACGCGTTACAAATTCTCATTCCTGTATGTATTTAAATTTTGCATCAACTATATATACATGGTTTTTACTTTCAATTAACTTGTCTCTTCTGTATTCGTGTTCATATGTTTATGCAAATTAAGTGTGATCACGTCATCTTCTCTCTTGAATTCCTAGCTTAATTCCATGGAATGTTCATTAATTTCTAGCTCCCTCATTAGTCATTATCATACAAGTTGATCGAGTTCAGTGATCTGATCGACTATCCTTGCATGTAGGCCGTTCCATTCTTATCATATCTCGTTCGATAAAAAAAAGTGTGGCACTAGCTAGCTAGTTGCGAAATTCGCAGCAATTTTCTTTACAAAAAAGCAGCTTGCATGCACAAGGGCCTAAACTCTAGTTGTTTTGGTATAGGCATATCCTTGTTTTACTATGTGGCTGTGATTGGCTTCCTTTTTCGCCACAAAGGCGTGAGCGAAAAAACTCTAATGCGTTAATGGAAGCGCAGGTGTGTTAGGAATTATCGCGTCCCGCGATTGTAGGACTGGATGCACTTACCTATATCTAACTTCTAACAAAGACAAATGTGCATGATCGATCCAAAGGGCAAGACCACAATATGGTTCTTGGTTTGCCTCAACGAAGTGAACTTTGATATCTCCCAACCATGTGAGAAAAGTATAGAACAAAATTAAGAACTAAATCAACTTTATTATACCGGAATAACATAGCTGGATTACAAGACTATTAAAAGCTGCTGGTAAAAGGGATTTTTCTGGAAATAAATGTAGTAATACAAAGTACTTGAAACTTAAAGATAAGTTTATAAAAGAAGCGCCGGGCTTTGAGTGGTGTTAAAACTCTTTTTTTGTCTCGGATTCTTCTATTTATAGGACAAGGGTCTTTACTGCTCCGGGACAAGATGGAATTTCCCGCTTCCCTCTTACGCCGCCATGTGTCTCCAAGGTAGCGGTTGATTGGAAGTTATTTGCAGTCATGAGTTGCTCTCTCCACCCACTACCTTGCTTCATGCTCTTGAAGGATGAGCCATGTGACTTATTAGTGAAATTGCGGATAAAAAAAACCTTATTAGTGAAATTGCCTTCGAAAATTACTCGAACAACAAGCCCATATCCCACTTTTCGTGGGAGTCTTCTAGATTAACCGACTCGGAAGGTGGAAAATGTGGGATATGGGATTTACTCGGAATCCAATTAATCTGGCATTGTCTCAAATCACAAAATTAATGTGGCCCACTAATTTGTAATCTAAAAAGCTTATATAAATCGGCCCAGTTTAATTAAAACTAAAAATTGGGCGCACATGTGATACGTGTGCAAATCAAATTTTGTGCTTACATTTTATATGTTTTCGAGTGCCGGTAATTTTACGTTTGTTCATGACTCATACTCCTATTAATTTCTACTATAAGGTGAAGAATACAATATAGATTGTTAGGATAGATTATTACATACTAGAGCCCGGGGCACAAGTTGAATTTTGTAGATTTCGTCATAATTCAATCAAACAATAAACAATAAGTTATTGGGCATTAGTGCATATTCTGTCAGTGAATATTATGTCAAAATTCAACTTGCAGACGCATCACGTGTGCCCCGGTTTCTAATATGGCGACTATATTATGTGTCATCGCTTGGGGTACACGCAATGCATGTGCAAGTGTTGATGAAGAATATATACATTGGTTACATTTCTTTTTTTTTTTTTTTTTTTGTGAACTTCTGTTTTTGAACAGGGAAGTATTATCGTAGTTCGGTAAGAAAATACCACACATTAACCACTTTATGTAATTATGTATTCTAATTTAATTATCCACAAATCAAAAAAAGCATATACTGCCCAGGTGAAGTCCCAAATTATTCTTTCATAGGACTTCGTGGCAATCCAATACAAACTCCATGCTATCCAATTTAAAAATACAAATTTTCGAACGGCAAAATTAAACACACTAGTCAAAGAAATAAGCATATCAAAATGCAGAAACAATGAAATAATGAGAGCCATTATTACCCGAATAAATCGCAATTACTTCTAATTAGCCAGGTTATTTCAATATCCTTCCGCTGATAGTTGATTTTGGTACGTCCGCAAGGTGATAGAGAAGGTATTTTCCTAACATGGATCAGATCAAAAGAAAAGAGTTACACCAAAAGGTATTCTCCCTTTATATAGTAAAATAATAGATAGATATAGAAGGCGTGGCACATGGGATGTTTGTGCAAGTGATCAAACAAACATATATATCCTTGTATGACTTAATTAACCAAAATAATGGTACTTACAACAATGTTCAAGCTCTTTAAGACAGCGTGGGCACAAAACAAAATATATAAAGCGAGAACCAATAACAACACATTAAGAATTGAAGACCGAAAAGTAAACATCAAATGTAGTTGAACCTTGTTAGCAAAGAGCGAAACATGTAGTTTTCTTGTATGATTTCATAACACCATTCATATAAACGGGTCAAACTGATTTTTTACATATATACAATATTCTGCGGCCCTACAAAATGAACGGTTCAGATATTGTGATAAAATGTCAATAGAGTCCACAGATGTCGGGGTACAAACTTGGAGTTTACACCCGTAAACAAGTTAATCTCATGTGTATATGTTTTAAATCTTAATATTGATTTCTAATGGTTTAACTTTGATTCTAACATTCAACTGTTTTTTCGTGAATGTTATGTTGGGTGATGTCGATGAATGTCATGTAGGGTGATGTCGATGTGATTTGCGGAGGTCCCCCATGCTACTTTAATATTGTAGACACCCTATTTTGGACTGTCTAGATTAGTTTATTTACGGTCTTTGATTCCCCAATGATAATTGAGATCAAGAACACTTTGAGATTGTTAGTGCATTTGAGCTTTGAGCATCCTTAAAACCCTTTCAGAGCCCTTTTGAACCCGTTGAGCCAGAGCCACAAAGCCTCAGCAAAACCCTACCTGTGCATGCTGGTACCCTACTGACGTACGCTGGTCCATTGCCACGTGTCAGTCATCGGTCAACCATAGCAATCTTACTGGCGCATGCAGTTCCTCAATGGCGTACGCTAGTCAAATGTAGTCCAATCACCTTTATTCGCCACGTGCACAAGACTTTTGAGGCACCCCAGGACACTGTGCAGCCGTCTGATGAGTGGGCTCGGGCAGAAGATGTTCCCCCTCTCTCACACAACCACCCCATCACCTTGTCACATGCATTAAAATGCATGGGAAGCCTCCACTCCATCCCACCCAGCTCTTTGCAAGCTGGTTACTCCCCTCTCCCCCTCTATAAATACCCCCTTGCATTTATATGCAAAGGGTTACCAACTTGAAGAAGCATTGGTTACTCCTTGTCTTTTGTTTATCATTTTCTTTGCTACTTGAAGAAGGTGATATACAAAGCTCACACACCTATTACTCACATCCACCTACATTCACTCTCCATCCAAACTAAATTCAAAGCTCAACCTCTCTTACAAACTCAAATCCAAAGGTATACCACCCTTAAGAGTACTCTATTTTGATCCCTGAGGGGGGCTGGCAGGGTCAAGACTGGTAATCAATACCAGTCATGGCTCTAAAGTTAGCAAAAATTTCAAAATTGTCTCTAGTTGGAACTGGCGCGCGCCGGTACAAAGTATGCATACGCCAGTAGTGGCTGTATGTGCAGTACTGGTGTAGGGATCAGTATCTAACTATTTTCTGTTTTGCATTTTATATACCTCACTGTAAGCATGTTAAAAATGAGTTTTTTGCTTTTCCTAGTTAGGACTGTTAGTTTGAGTCTTCAATATGCTTGCCTGCTATTATGGAATGCCTCTGGGTCTTTCTGAACATGTCTCAAAACCCAGGAAGTGCAAAGTCATGCACTGGATAGGTGGCTGAAACTGGCGTATGGTAGTCCTCTACCCGCGTACGCCAACCAAGTCCAGATCAATGGCTGGCCCTTGCATGGCAACTAGGTTTTGGTCTTTGCTTTGTCCCTTCACTGTTTAAGGGGTTTTCTGTTCATTTAATGGCTATAAAGCCCTTTTAAACTGTCTATTTCTGTATATTTAAGCTGCTATATTCTGCTTGGTTGTCCTGGGTGTGCACTGGTCAATTCCAGAGCCCAGAGGGTTGAAAGCAAGAGCTGTGGATTTGAGCTTACTAGCGCACGCCAATTGATGAGAGGCATACGCAGGTATAGTCAACATGTAGTGACTCAGTCAGTGCATGCTGGTTTCTTCCTGTGCACGTCACTCTGGGCCAGTGTGTTCCAATCTGCTTAAAACACGCATGAGTGCTTGTTCTCAATCTATACTAATCATTTCAACAGCGCAAGCATGCCATTTTATCACATCCTGCCAACTTATTACAATGTAATTCCCATTAACTGTTCTCCCGCCCTAATTGGTTTAAAAATGATTAAAGAGAGAGAAATGCAAATGTTTTACAAAATGCCCAATTAGAAACCGATATTAGGATTGGGCAAAAGGGATGCCATAAAACCCTTCCACTCTCGTACTCTAGCTCCCGAACCTCAGATATCAAAGGTGATGACGGACCAGTGTACAAAACCTTTTCCAATTAAAACGTAGCAGAAAGTTTCAAGTTCGATTCCTTGCGTGCACACCACTAAAACCTGAGTGGCAACTCTGAATTGTAAACGTTTTGCCGCGCTTTCCAAAAGAGGGCTCACTCAATTATTTCATAAATTTAAGGGCACACGCCCACAAATATGATTGTGACGAGTGTTTCAGCACATGTACACCTGAAAGATAATCTTGACTTCATTAAAAAATAAGGCGTGGCTGAACAACATGTGTTGAAACACTCGTCGCGGTCATCTTAAAGTAGCATGGGGGACCTCCGCAAATCACATCGATTTCACCTTACATGACATTCATCGACATCACCATACATGGCATTCAAGAAAAAACAATTAAATGTTAGAATCAATTTTTTTTTTTTGGGTAATTTAGCTTGAAATTGTAAAAGACGCTAACCGAATATACAGCCTACAAGGGGCATCCCCTAGGAGGAAAAGAAAAGAAAAACAAAAAGTAAAGAAAATTGCCTACGCCCAGTGGCTACATGAGATAAATGAAATGCGATGTTTCCAATCCATCTAGTAAGAGGGAAGGAAAACAACGCCATAATGAACGACAAAGCCAAAGCTTGTACTCTTTAGCATACAAAAGAGACACATTGTACTACATATAGAAGAACTCATCTGCCTAGAGGAAACTAGGAAGCAGCAGCAGCAAAACAGCAGCTCAGACAGCACCAGCAGCTCAGACTTTAAACACTCCAACATGGCTTAAAACAGCTGCCAGCAGCAGAACAACAGCTGACTGCGGCCACGGCTATACACAGCAGCAGGTTGCCGCTGGGATGAGGTAACAGATCACGGCACCAGATCAGAGAGTGAGATGACAGCTTCAAAACAGCTGCAGCAGAGTAGCAATAGGCTTCAACATGACAGAGCAGCAGCTGGTCAGGAGCAGCAAAACCAGCAGCTGCATCACCGTAGCAGCAGCTTGAACTTTGTACACTCAGCTTGAACTTCGTACTCCACACGATTGGTGAAGGTTCCAAAGCAGAAATGCAGAACTTGTACAGAACTAATTAGATACTACAGAACTTGTACAGATGATATACGACATAACATGTCCACAGCAAGTAAGCACTATGCATTATGCAGAGGACGTCCCCCTTTGCGAAGGGAGATCCCAACGACAGCCTCAGTTGGTTAGGCAAATGCAACATAAAGAAAATGACTAAAGAATGCAATATAAACAGAGAGTGCAACACAATCCAACAGAGCATTCCATAGATACATATGATAATTCCCAAAGGTTGGGGATTCTTGTAGGATACAAAGTGGACACACCACCAAAACAGTTATCATTGGTACCAGGCCACCAAAACAGGCCATGATAAGTCATAAAACTTGGTGATTTCTGCAGCTAACACTGCTCATGATAAAGGAGAAAGTAATCTGAAGTCAAGTACCACATTGTTGCCACTGAAATACAGCCATGACCCACTGAAATACAGCTATTACAGGGCAACACAATAGCCCATTGTGACAGCAAAACAGCAACAGCAACAGAGCAGAATCAGAATCACAGAGCAGATTCATAACAATTATGATAAGAGCTGGACTGCCTAGCTTGAACTTCCAATTTCCTTTGTGGTGCACAACAAAAATAGAGCAGCAGTAGTAGGCGTTAACGGAAAGCAATGTCATGTAACAGAACAAAAAACAATATCAATACCCTTTTGCATTTTGGTGCTCACACCTCAACACCCTTGAAAGACTCACATCTCCCACTCTTCTTTTCACTCGAGTGCAAATGGGCCAGGTTCCGCCAACTCCCTCCATGAATTCTCACATGATTCCCCCACTATTTATTACCTCCTCTCCAAAAAAGGATGGAGCTCGAACACACAGCTAACCGGGAAACACACAATATACGAAGGCACTCAACACTTGGATAATAGCCAAACCATTTGCACACATGAGAGTAAGATAGATACCTGCTATATAGAAGTAATAGCAGCTGCAGTACCCAACTCTGGATAATCTGTTTTGGATTCTGAATACTAGAAGTAAGAGAAGCCCAAAGTGTGGAAATCTGTGAATGTGGCTGCTTTGAATGAATTGGTAGACTTCCAAGGAGTATAGCTGTGAGGCTGAGTACCGCTTGAGCATTGACCTGCAAATTAGAAGATATGAGTAGAAATCCAATCAAAAAAGATATTGAAATTAAGCATAAATGTTCCACATAGAAAGTAAATGAGAAGGTCCCTTAAATTCGAAGGACAACAACCTACATCTAACTTCATCTGAAATTTTGTTAGCAACCACTCCAGGAGGGCAGCTAAGATTCTGGAACTTTCTATGGTTCCTCTCAAGCCACAATTGGTGCACATAGACTGTGAAAATTAGCTTTGCAATTGTGATAGGTAAGGTTTTGCCCTGTAAAGTGGACAATTTACTTACCCACTGTTGCCAAGAGGTCAACCCTACCATATGAGGGGTCTTTGGGGTCAAAATACCTCTAATCTGTGTAGCCATGGAGCACTCAAAGAACAGGTGGTCATGGGTTTCTACTCCCATACACAGACTACAGGTGGAAGAAGATTTCATGCAAAACATCACCGATCTATCCTCCGTAGATAACCTATTAAGGATGGCCATCTATGAGATCACACTGCACCTAGGAAGATGCCCTGAAAACCAAACCACTTTATGCTAAGTGATAGTTGGAAAGTGGGTTCTCAAGTGATCCCAAAGGGATGAAATTGTAAATTTTCCAGAGGCTGTGAGAGTCCAGATACACCTATCTCCAATGGAATCATTGATGGAAACAGCATGTAGATCAGATCTCACCTCATTAAGGTCAGGTGCTTGAGTAATTGGGAAGGCCCATTGATTGTCTCTAATGATGGCCTTCACAGATAGGGGTGTTCAAGAAAATAGCCCGAACCGTAAAACCGGTCCGATCCGGACTGAACCGTAAAACCAGTCTGATCCGGACCGAACCATCCTTTTTGATCCGATTCTGTGGTTCTACGGTCAGGTTAAGGTTCCAAAAAAATAAGAACCGTTAATTTTGATTCGATTACTGGTTCTTAATTAATGAACCGTGATTATAACTGAATCGGACCGTTTAAAACTAAGATAAATATAAAAATACATGTGTGTAATTAAATATGTATTTGAATTTGGTAGGTTAATCTTTTCCTTGCTAAAATTAATTTATTTAGAGATGAAATCTCATTTTTTAGGAAAGCATTTATTTTTTTCTTCATTTCCTATTTCAACAGATTATCTTCCTATTTTTTTAATTTTATGAGTTCATATTTTGTGAATAAGTGTTTTGATGCTTATTGGATAGAACCGGAACCGAACCAAAATCGGACCGGTCTTGCGGTTTGGTTCTGGTTAGGTTCAATGCATATATTGGTTAGGTTCTGGTTCCCAATTTTTCAGAACCGTTTCAACTGGTCCGGTAACTGGTTTTCTAGAGAACCGGACCAATCCAGACCGTGTACACCCCTATTCACAGAGACATCCTTAGGAAATCCTAAATCATAGACTATTCTAGGTCCAAACCTTGGTAAGAGGGGGGCCGAGAGGATGCCAATTGTCAAACCACAAAGAGGTTAGTTGACCATCCCCAATATTGTACTTAATGTGAGGCTGAACAAGTGGTCTAAGGTTAAGTATTTTCCTCCAGGCCCAGGAGGGGTCACTTGGAATTTTAACACTCCAAAACTCTTACCCTTAAGTAAGTAAGACTTTACCCATTGGCACCACATAAATTGCTCCCCACCAGAGACAAGGAACCAAATGTGTTTGGCAACAGCTGCCTTGTTCCAAACCTCCATAGATTTAAATCCTAATCCACCTTCCTTGACTGGAGAGCAAAGGTGTTCCCATGAGACTTTGGCACATGTCTTCTTAAGGTCAGGACCTGACCAGAAAAAGGCTCTAAGAATAGATTCAATCTCTTTAATTACCTTTTTAAGGATAATAAAGAGAGATGACCAATAAGTTTGCATTGAGAATAGAATTGACTTAATCAATTGTATTCTGCCAGCATAAGAGAGATACCTATGGGTCCATGATTTAATTTTTGCTACAATTCTATTAACCATGACTTTACAGTCATTGTGCTTAAGCTTGGTGGATAGAAGGGGTACCCCCAAGTACCTAACCGGTAGGGTCCCTTCCTGGAAACCTAAGATATTCAAAATGGAAGCCTTGGTGGAAGAATTAACACCAGAAAAGAAGATGTTACTCTTGGTAGGACTGGGAGATAGTCCGGACAAAGCCTCGAACTCAGTCAAGGAGTTTTTAATATGAGCAATGGAACTCACCTCACCTTTGCAGAATATCATAAGATCATCCGCAAAGCAAAGGTTGACAAGTTTGGTGGAACCACATTTCCAATGAAACTTAAAATCAGGGAGTATAGACTTTTCCTTAAGGATGCAAGTCAATACCTCCATAACTATGACGAACAAGTAGGAAGACAAGGTCACCTTGTCGTAAACCTTTCTGTCCAGGAATGTATCATATTGCCTCCCTATTGAAACATAGGGAGTAATTAGCTGTGGATACACAAGCTTTCAACCATTGGATCATCTTAGGGTGGAAATTCATGGCTTCCAGGACATCCCACAGGAAGTCCCATCTGACATTATCATAAGCCTTCATGATATCCACCTTCATGGCACACCTAGGAGAAGAGGAGTGTTTGTGGTAACCCCTCATCAATTCCTGAGTAAGGAATATGTTATCAGCTATCCTCCTTCCCTGTACAAATCCAGATTGAGCCGGATCAATAAGTGATGGCAGGATAGGCTTGATTTTGTTGGCTAGGATTTTGGCAATGCACTTGTAAATCACATTGCAGCATGAAATATGTCTGTAATCCCCTACCTTAGAAGGATTGGGCACTAAAGCAACTAGAGTAGCATTAGCTTTTTTCAAAAGCTGACCAGATTTAAAGAAAAGTTTAACGGCAGAGGTCAACTCATGACCTATCACAGGCCAAGCTTTATGGTAGAAAGCTGGTTAGAATCAAATTTAAACCATCAGGAATCAATAGCAAGATTTAAAATATATACACATGAGATTAAGTTGTTTATAGAAGGGGTGTAAACTCCAAGTTTGCACCCCGACATGTGTGAGCTCCATCGACATTTTATCGCAATAATTTAAATCGTTCATTTTATAGGCTCCGCAGAGTAGTGTATATATGTAAAAAATCAGTTTGACCCTTTTATATGAATAGTGTTATGGGTCAATGATATTCTAGGTACAAGGATTTTAAAAAGATTTCAACCATGTTGCTTTAATTATTTTGGTGTCACAAGCTAGATGTGGCAAAATGTAGTTGTTAGTGACAAGGTATAAGAGAAACTTATTCACGAAGGTGTTTACGGAGCAGCGCAATCTCAACCGTCCATTCGCACAATTAATAGTTTAGAAAATTGAAGGTAAATGTTGATGGGGCACGTACGGATGATAGGAGGGACAGCTGGCTCTATTCGTGGGGTAACCTCAAACTCGTAGTGAGCGGGATGTAGGATTTTTAATGTCTTAATTTGATGCATAATATAATGGAGACAGATTCTTCTTATGTGATCGTGTGTCTGCATTACTTGGATGATTTGTTTCTTCTTATCTTATACATTCCTATTGTTAATGATGTTAATTTGAATGATTGTTATAAAGAATGAGTAACTAAATCTGAAGATGGTGTAGTGGGACTCCTTGGGATATTTTGTTACAGCTCGTTCAGTCCGATTGGGTGTGACAGAATTAGCTTTTTGCGCAGAGGCATTGGCAAGAAGGGTGCAGCCTTTTGCCCAGTTTACAAATTTGTTAACAATCATAAAATACACGTGAGCCATCTGAACTCTCGAAAAGAGTACAACAACAATACTGGTGTAGAAATGCGACTGAGGTGCGTTTTTTGCAGTCCTTTGAACATATGTTGAAAAGAAAAATCTGGAGGATCATCATTCTTATTGATAGCATATACGGTTGAACAACAATTTGCTATAGTGATAATGCCACACAACCCACATTCCCCTACAATGATAATGCCACACAACCCACATTCCCCTTGTGAAGTGACTGACGACAATTGTTTTTGCAATTCAAGTTTAAGGTGCCAAGAGAATTGCGTACCTCTAAGCTCACCAATCTGATCACAAACTCCCTCTCTCCAACCACCATGCACTCCATGATCCTTCAACTGGGCGTGACCATGCTTGGAGTTGGAGTTTTAGCAAAATTCGTGGTCGCCTTTTGTGTCAGCTGCCACTACAAGAAAAATGAAAATTGGTGATGAAAAAGTGGCGACGAAATTTAATTTCGTCACTATTTTGACAACTTTCGTGACGAAATAATTTCGTCACCAATTATACTTGTTTAGCGACAAAAAAACATTTTCGTCACCAAAGGTACTCATTTGTGACGAAATACATTTTTCGTCACCAAAAACTTAAAAAAGGTGACTCATTTTATTTATAAAAACTCATTTTATTAAAAACTGCTCAGATCAAGCCATTCTCGATCATATTTTTGCCAATTTCTAGAGGTTACTCTTAAAAATGTATTTTAAACACATTGAACGATTCGAATCATCGAAATTAAATCGGGAACAATGAGGTCCTAACCATAAGAAAATCAGGGATCCTTGACTTGAAAATTTTTGTATTCATATATTTTTTTATTTTTTTGCTGGGCCAAAAAATTTGCACTTAGCCTTCCTTACACAAAATAGCCCCAATTGAAATTTAAAAGCCACGAAATAGGCTTAAATGGTGGAATTACTAATTAGAAACACCGATTATCAACTCCCTTAGGCCAAAACCCATTATACTAAGATACGCTAGAGGCGATCAAAAAAGAAAAAATGAACCGCTTGACACTTGACGACTCGAAGGGAAGGGACACAACGACCGACAACTGTTGACGGAAAATACTTTCATACGGCATACCTTGAGATCCCTCTTTTACCATCTCAAACTCTTTACCTCTATCAAGTAAGTTTTTTATTATTATTATATTGAGCAGTTGACCTAATTTGTAAAAATTTTGGGGTATTTTTATTTATGGTGATGAATATAATAGTGTGGAGTTTGAATCATTTGATTTTAATTCATGGTGTTCGATTAGGGGAAAGAAGCTTTTCAAAGTTAAAATGATCAAAAATTATTTTCGATCGGTCAACTATGTCTCAAGAAAGAATAAATTGATTGGCTATATTGTCTATTGAGAAGGAGTTGGTGAAACAACTTGACTATGGAGACTAATTAGTACGTTTGCAGCAAAAAGTGCTAGAAAACTAATTTTCAAATGCTAGATTTTGAGTTATTGTAATGGTTGCATTTTTTTTGAGATAATTATATGCTTATATTTTGTAATGGTAAATCTTTGTAATGATTTTTTATATATAACTCTTTGTAGACCAACTTTTGTATGAAAAATAAAGGGAGGCCTCATTCAAGAGATTCGCTTTCGGCCTCCAAAACTTATGAGTCGGTCCTATTTTTTGCTAAAGATAATCCTAGTTATATTCAAACGAAAAGATTACAACTACAATAAAAAAGAAAACAAAACAAAACAAAAAAACAAGAAAAGCAGCAACAAATCATCAGCATTGAGTCGAACCCATCGAACACACTCGTGAAAGGGAGTGGACCAGATCTGCACCTAGTTGAGCTGGTTCCCGCCCTAGGTTGAAGGATCATCACCGAATCCACTGCAGATGCCGCCATCAATGCCGTTGGAGAGCTCCAAAATCCATCTTCAAGGCCGATCGAATCCAAGAGCCAAAGACATAACATATTCTTCAAAGGTAGAAATCCATCCCAATTGTGAGGTCAATACTTTAGGTGCAATAAATATACCTAAAACCGTGAGTTGTACTTATGGATACTCACAAAGCATTAATTTTCACCACTATTTTTTAAATTACTCATAAATGTTTGTAATGTTTTTTTTTAATGACAATACTACCCTCATTTCCTTTAGGTAGGTGAAAGGTTTTCATTGCAAATAAAAAGATTACTTACAAGGAGAGGGGTTTTTTTTTTTAGGTTGGCCACAAGCAGGGCTGCAAACGAGTCGAGCCGAGCCGAGTTTTAGAGTGCTCAAACTCGGCTCGCCAAAAATCAGCTCGGCTCGAGCTCATTGTAAATATCTCAATCCGGATCTCAAAAGTTTTTTAAATACCCCGATGATGAAATAGAGGAAACGATACCTTCGAAAGTTTGGATGAGGACTCCCAAAGCCCAGAAAACCCATAAAGAGCCCAGAAAAAAAGCCTAAAAGCCTAGAAAAGCCCAGAATTAGACCTAGAACACCGTACAGAACACCACTACACCGCACGGTGCAACAAAATTTATTACACTGCACGTGGTAATAAGGTACACAGCATGGCGTTCTTGGATAAAGTTCTGATTGGCTCAAAAAGTTGTCGGCCACGCTCATTTGAGCCACAGCTGAAAAATGGCTTGGCAAGGAATACGTTTCTAGCTGGCCTAGAAGATACCTCCCCCATTTGCATTGATATTCCTTGGCTTTTGCCTATAAAAACACCCTTCTTCTTAGATGAAAAAGGCTATTACACCCACTACTCCTCCAAGTCTTGAGAAAGTTATTCTGACATTCTCTCTCTCTCTCTCTACAAACATTCCATTCTTCCTCACTTCCAAAGCTTAGTATACTACTAGCTTTGGAACCTCACCACTTAAAAGGTCTAAGCCCATACTCATCCACCCTCATCCATCCCCATCCAAGCTCAACGCCAAAGGTATAAAAGCAAATTTTCTTGGGCCAAACTCGGTCTTGACCCTAAGGGGACTTTCTACAGTCACACTTGACCTATTTTTGTTAAGTGTTGGCTTAAAAAAACTATTTTCAGGAACAAAACCAGTAACTGTACCGGAAATACTACACCGTGCGATGTTATGATACACCACATGATGTAGTATGGTTCGACGTACGGCATAATGATATATATACCTTATTTGCTTTGTCTATCTTGATCACATTCACCCATTGTTAGTCACTCTAACATTGCTCAGAGATCGTACTGGTGCATTCTAGAATGAAGTTTTATCTAAAAACCACACCTTTAGCTTATTAAAAAGGGTTTCTAGGATCATCCATGATGATCAAGTGCATAAAAAGGGTTTTGCAAACTATTTTTCAATAAAAATCATAAGAAAGGTGTCTGAATCTATGGCTTGCTTCATTCTGAGAACATAAAGATATTCTGAAACAAGCCAGGAACTACACCGTACGATATTTTATGGAACATCATACGATGTAGTCATTACATTGTGCGAAATTCTGAACAATGATAGTGAACTGATACACCGCACAGTTTACCAGAAAACCGTACGTAGTATCCCAGTATACCGTGCGGTATTGATTGTGATCAAGGCAGTTTGTTGTTATCCTGTCATTTTATTTCTGTACATCATCCATTTTATCATCCACTGTACAGCAAGCACCACGAGCACGCCAACGTGATATATTCAATCTCATGTCCCTTTCCCCTACTTGTTCATTAAGAGTTTAATCTTCCAAAAAGTATTAAAAGTTTCCCCCTTTGAAAATGTTAAATAGAGACCGGCTTCGACCGGGCAAATGAGGTGCTTTTTAACAGAACTTTCTTCATTCATAACGTGGCTCCCAAACCCAAAATCTCAACGTTTTCCCTAGGCCAAAAACCTTCCTTTCAATTCAAATCCCTCGCTTTCTCGAATCATCCATCTTAAAAATCCTAGTAGCGACTCTTCGTGCATGCCAACCGGGTAGCCCACACTTGTGATGCTGCAAGACGTGAGCTCGAGCTCGACTCGAGATATATTTATTGAGCTCAAACTCGGCTCACTTAGGCTCAGAAAATGCGTTCAAGTTCAGTGCTCAAGTGAATTATGTTGAAGACCTCAAGTTATAAAGCATTTCGTGGTGTTTTTTTCTTCTGAAGTAGCGATGAGGGACTGAAGGAAAAGTAAAAGAAGAAGGAAGGGGTTTCTTGGACTTGTCCCAAATCAAAAAAATACAAGTTGAAGAGCAACTCAGTACCCTACAAAGCTTCCTGATGGATCTCATCTTTCCACATGTAGCCACTCCTCAATGACTCAGGACAACCTTTGGTGTTGGCAGTCGAAGAGAAATATATATAAAATACAAGTTGAAGAGCAACTCAATACCCTACAAAGCTTCCTGATGGATCTCATCTTTCCACATGTAGCCACTCCTCAATGACTCATGGACAACCTTTGGTGTTGGCAGTCGAAGAGAAATATATATATATATATATATATATATAATTGGGCTTGCGAGCCGAGTTTTGACTAGCTCGAGCTTGGCTCATTTATGAAGCGAGCCCAATATTTCAGCTCGAGCTTGTTCTTTTGTGTCTCGAACTGAGGCGATCTGAGCCGTTGTCGGGCCGAGCTTTAAGCTGCTCGTGAGCGGCTCGGATCGTTTGCAGCCCTAGCTACAACGAGATGGATTTAGAATAAATGTCTGGCCGGTCCTAATTTTGGCCTTCTTGGCCCGCCAGGTCCTTTGCGCCAAAAGAGCAATTCCCTCCAAGTCCCTTGAGTATGATTTTACTTGTTTACCCTCCCTTAAATAGGTTTTGTACGGCTGCTGGTTCATTTCGTCGCCCATCTGGTTTCAAATCTCCCATCTCTCTCTCTCTCTCCAGCCATGGAAGACGTCCACCGCAGTCCGTTCACGGAGGCGACGTGGTGGTGGTGGTTCACTACCGAACCCATCCCTACTCGCCCGATTATTCAGATCTGACAACGTCCGTATCCCGCCCCCGGCACGACTCGCTGAGGCCTTCTTTTTGTCCTGCCGGGGCCGGAGACCGTATCGATTGGGCGGCAGGAGCGGAGGAGGAAGGGCGGCTGGGAAGGGGATCGGGAGCGAGACGGAGACGACGAAGGAGAGAGAGAGGCGGAAGGGGAGAGGGGTTGTTGTGGAGTGGTGGCGGCAAGGGCAGCGATTTTGGCGGTGGTGGGGAGCGTGGCTGGGGTTCGAGCTCTCCACTATGGTTTCGTTGTCGTCGGCGTCAAAGGTTTTCTCCGGCTGTTGGAAGGAATTCCATATTCTGATGCTAAATGAAGTGCAAGATTTAAAATATTATATAAATCCCACTTGGGTGACGTGTTACACTTGGTCAATTGCTACAAACGAAGTCCATCTGTCCATGTTTTTAATTTTCCTTTGTGCGTAAACCTTCCATGTCCAAAAGCATAAATTATTAATACTCACATGTCTTTCTCTCTCTCTCTCTAACCAAACCAGCTGTGTCTACCAAACACCCGTGAGGAGTTGTTCTTCATTTTTGGTTCAGATCTAGGAGTATTAATATGGGTAATTGTGTTTTTTTGTATTGAGCATGTGTTTTTAGATTAACATTGTTAATTGTGCTGTGAATTTAAATAAAAATTGCCACTGTTATTTTAGATAGAATTTAACACTGTTAATTATAAATTTAGATAGAATTTAACACTGTTAATCGTGAAAGTGGTGGCGGCGGCGGTGGTGGTGGGGGTGGTGGTGTAGGAGGCTATATGGGCCAACGGTTAATTAACACTGTTAATTGTGATGTGAATTTATATGAAAGTTAACATTGTTAATTTAGACAGAAATCTAAATTAACACTGTTAATTTTGATAGTGGTGGCGGTGGTCGTGGTGGTGTAGGAGACTATATGGGCCAACGGTCAATTAACACTGTTAATTGTGGTGATGGCGGCGTGGTGGTGGTGGCGGCAGCGGCGTTCCGGTGGTGATGGTGGTGGTGGCGACGGCGTGGTGGTCATTATGGTGGTGGTGTTGGAGATTGTATGGGCAGACTGTTAATTGTAGTATGAATTCATATGAAAATTAACACTGTTAATTTAGATAATAGTCACCACTCCACCATCATCACCACCACCACCACCGCCACTGCCACCACCACCACAATTAACAGTGTTAATTCGGGTATTAACACTGTTAATCCTGGTATTAACACTATTAATTGGGATAAGAATTTAGACGAAAATTAACACTGTAATACTGTTAATTGTGACGGATTAACACTGTTAATCCGGATATTAACATTGTTAATTGGGGTGTGAATTTAGACGAAAACCACCACCACCACTACCACCACTTCACCACCACCGCTGTCACGCCGCCACCACCACCACCGCCACCACAACGACCACCATCGCCACTCCACCATCACCATCACCACCACCATGCTGCCGCTGCCGCCGCCACCACCACCACAATTAACAGTGTTAATCCGGGTATTAACATTATTAATCCTGGTACTAACACTGTTAATTGAGAAGTGAATTTAGACGAAAATTAACATTGTTAATCGTGGCGGATAACACTATTAATTCGGGTATTAACATTGATAATTGGGGTGTGAATTTAGATAAAAATTAACACTGTTAATTTAAACAAAAATTAACACTCTTAATTGTGGTGGCAGTAGTGGTGGTAGCAGCGGTGGCGATGGTGGCGTCGTGGTGGTGGCGGTGGTAGTGGTGGCGGCGTTGTGGTGGTGATGGTGACGGTGGGGGTGGTGGTGGCGGAGTGGTGGTGGTGGTGGTGGCGGCGGCATGGTGGTGGTGGTGGTGGTGGTGGTGGTGGTGGCGGGGTGGTGGTGGCGGCGGCGGTGGCATGGTGGTGGTGGCGGCGGCGGCGGCGTTGTGGTGGTGGTGGCCTGGTTGGTAGTGGTGGCGACGTGGTGGTGGTGGTGGTGGTGGTGACGTGGTGGTGGTGGCGGTGGCGGTGGGGGTGGTGGCGGAGATGTGGTGGTGGTGGCGGAGTGGTGGTGGTGACGTAGTGGTGGCGGTGACGTAGTGGTGGTGGTGGTGGTGGCGGGGTCGTGGTGGCGGTAGTGGCGGCGGTGGCGGCGTTGTGGTGGTGGTGGTGGTGGCGGGGTGGTAGTGATGGCGACGCGATGGGGGTGGCGGCGGCGATGTGGTGGTGGTGGCAGAGTGGTGGTGACATTGTGGTGGTGGTGGCGGTGGAGGCATTGTGGTGGTGGTGGCGGCGGCAGTGGCATGGTGGTGGTGGTGGCTGCGTAGTGGTGGTGGCGGCGGCGGCGATGACGGCGACGGCGTGGTGGTGGTGGTGTGGTGGTTGCTGGATCGTTTCTTTAAAATTGCCTTTTTTTTCCGAGGGGTATTTTTGTCAATAAAATAATGAAGAGGACCTACTAGACTATAGGCTATTTGGGCAGGACCTAGTAGGCTATTTTTCATCCAGACAGGACCGGCTAGGAAGTTGCTCATGGATTTTTTCTTCCCGGTCGGCTACAAAAAGATTACGCGTAAATAAAAAAAATTTGGTAGGTCATAGGTGCATGTGTTCTACTGTTGTTCACGTTACTAATTTATTCCTTAATATTATTTAGATGAATAAAAATTTTACTAAATTTTTGAAACCGGATGTACAAGTTATCTAGCGTAACTCAACTAATTCCGAACCCTAAAGTTACAGTAATAACTAGAAAAACCCTCTAATGGCCCCAAGGTTTGAAGCTTTTGACCTCTGTGGAATTTGTACATGTGACCTCATGGAGGTGAATCACTTATTTGGTTTCTCATATCCACTTGGGCAAACCCCTTTGGGTTTGGTACGTACTACCCATCCTCCTCAACCTTACTAACAACGAATTTTATAACCCGTAAAAAACAATTCATTACAAATAATTACCCACCAATACATTCTTGTAATTTCCTTCCCCCAAAACTTTCAGTCATAAATTATTTTAACGTAACCGTATAAAGCAAACAAAAAATATGGAGTAGTTAAAAGTTATGGATTTTTTATAACCAAACTACATAAGTAATATAGAGCTAGTAAAATTTGATACAGGGGTAGATTTGAGCCTATTTGATACCAATACGATCATTAATGAGAGTAATTGGAGAACTCTTAATTTACAAATGTACGTCATTAATTATCCTTCAAAGTTAGAATGGTGCCTAGCTACCAACTATTACCTCATCTAATACGCTTAAAATTGTGCCCCAGGGGCATCGGTTAGAATTGGCCAAGTTTTAAAATAGAACTAAAACTTCAGTTGATCTGAATGGAGAAGTAGTCATCGTGTTCAAGTGACCCCACTTAAAGATTGTTCCATCCGCCCCTAATTAATTGCCATAGAAATTTCAACAAAACATGACTGAATTTTTCTTTCTAGGGGCATTTTGGGATTACCAAAGAATAGGAAATTAACACAGCAATCCCTTGTCCATTTTCGATATTCCGTAAGAAAAATTAATAATATGCTCCCCTCATGGTAGATTAGTGTCAGCCCATGCCAAGCACTTTCTCAACTAAAAGCAAACATGAAATGCATGATTATACTAAACCACCCCCAATACTTCAACCACCAGGCGGAGTATCTAGACTCAATCAAACTAAACCACCTCCCAAAAATCTTTGTAAAAAAAAAAAAAAAACATAAATACATGCATACACCAATGGTTTGTCGGAATCCGGGAACAATCCGTTCCACTTTCTTAAAATAAGTACTTATTTTTTGAATAAAATGTGATGTGTTGTGAGAGAATTAATGACATGTCTCAAAAAGCAGGAATAAGTACTTTAAAAAAAAAAAAACAGAAAGTGGAATCTAACAAAATTGATACTCCAATACAAACTCCCCTCATGGTAGATTTTAGTGTCATCCCATGACAAGCAGTTGTCTCTTGATTCACCCAGTTAAAGCATCCACATATATATTGTTAAAAGCACCAATTCCATAAATAGAAAATGACAAATCATCATTCAAATAGTTATCTTTTATTTAATTAGGCTGATGGGAAGAAAAGGGCTACATAGATAGTTGAGATGATCACAAGCCAGTTACATTAATTCATAGCATAGATCGTACAAGGGAAAAGAGAAAAGGACTTAATTAGAAGCTTTCATAGATACGAGTGATGCTCTCCTTCCTTATTTCTTTTTTGCTGCTGGCTTGCTACCTGATGTCTGAAAAGGAATAAATTTCACTCACATAAATAGTAGTAACATTTATAACTTGACTCACCCAAAAAGTGGGGAAAAAAAAATATTGTAACTAATTGTCTTTAAAATGTAATCTAATGGAAAATTACTACAATACACATCCCCCCAAATGTTGTATCTCGACAAATGAATTATCTGAGAGATTGATTTTAGTCTGGTACCCACATGACTGAAAAGATAATTATTCTAGTAAGGTTTTAATAAGCGGCTGCTACACAACATTTTGCCTCTACGAATCAATTTTTTCGGCCTTTTGATGCTGTTGCTCTAGTACGCATTGATATATTCATATACCAATAATGTAATATGTTCACAAGCATGTCAACCGGCCAAATCTATACGTATCATTACTCATTAGTATTTCTTTTTTGGCCTGGTTCGCGGCCAATACATGACCATTAGTACAATCTCTTTAATATTCTAACATCAAAAATAATTTTTAAAAAGCTTACTACTGCTAAACCCGATTTTTCCTACGTATGATTGGATACTTACGCTATTGTTACGATTTGTTCGCAATTTAAAACCTTTGTATATATCCCAGCACTACAACTGACAAACTCATCCGTGATAAGCATCTCAAAAGAATGTCGCAAAGACAGAATTCTATAATTACCCAAAAAAAAAAGACAGAATTCTATAAATCACTTGATATCGTGCTCAGACTAAATTAACCCAAAAATAAAAAATAAAATAAATCCATGCATGTAAGTACGTACGTACCTTCTTCTTAGGCTCCTGAGCCTTTTTGGGGGCCTGACTGGAGGCTGGAGCTTTCGTAGGCTCCTTCTTGGCCTGCCCAGCTGGGTTTGAACCAGCAGGTTTCTCAGCCTTGAGTGATGCCATAATATTAGTACTCTTCTTCACAAACAAGAGGGGCTAAAGCTTCTCAAACTTGTTGGCCTCAAGTGTCAAAAAACTCATTGAAACACCATCAATTTATAGATCAAAAAAAATAGCAATGGAAAAAGAGAAACAACGTATATAATTCGAGGATTCGAAGAGACTGGCAAATCAATTCGCGGGAATAGGATACCTGTAAGTGCTGGAATGAAAACCACTTTGAAAAGATTGTTCTGAATCAGATGCTATGCTTGGCGATATTGCTAAACAATGTTTTGATGCTTTCTTTTAAAGCAGGCCCAGATGTTCTCAAGCTGTTAAGCCTTGATGTTGGCGTTTTAGGACCGTTCATAGATACTTCCCTATAGTAAATTTTTTTAAGTTCAAATTCTATCCACCTTGGGCTTTTCACCACCACCATTTTTTGAGCCAGACCTAATATTTTATAGGTCTAAAGCGAATTTTCAAATGTGACCATGTTCTTTTTATCAAAAGAATTCAATATAGGTGGATAATATAAGGTAAAAAGTTTTTTTTTTTTTTTTGGCTGCAAAGGTAAAAAGATTAAATATGATATTTTAGCTTCATAATTTTGGTCCTCAATAGTTTTTTAGCCCTAAAGTACGTATTTGAATTGTAACAATTCTATCTTCCTGACATAACAAGCAACTTAAGATTTTTTTAAAAAAAGAAAAATTATACCATCAGAAAAATGTGAATCAAACATAACAAAGTACAGGTCATACACCGTGCTTTTCCTAACGGTTATTTAATTTTTTTTATCAAAATTTGTTGAGTGAAAATAAATCATTTTGATTCATCTTTAGTTACTTGTGTTTCATTGATGTTCAAAGTTAAAATTAAAGTTAAAATAAACAAAAAAATAACTTATCAAAACATTTAAGGTGCACAAAAGAATTGAACGTTGGTTTTGATTAATATGTACAATCACTAAAGCTTAAGAGGTGTAAGAGTCATGTATTATCTACCCCAAGATCCAAAAGAAAAATAAGAAGGGAAAAAATAAGTATCTACACCAAGATCCAAAAGGAAATAAAAAGTAAAAAAAAAAATGAATGCACGCACCACTTGGCCAGAAATAATCTTCTGTTAGAAGCGGAATAACTTGTTATATATTATTTTCTTTATTAATTATATGGACAACAGGGCTCTAGTTTTTGCCAGTCGCACCTTCGGCTTTCCTTAACTGCCCAGTCCTAACTATTTGTGGGCCTATCGTGTGTATATTGTAATAATTTGAATAATTCATCTTGTAGGGCCCGTATAATATTATGTTTTAAAAAAAAATCAGCTTTATTACAAAAAATTGAATTTTAGTTTATAAAATCGTCGAGAGATAAGTTCAAAGTCAACTATCCATAACCATCTACGATGAAGCGGTTTTTGGTCAGCTTAAGAGGAGGGGTTCCTCAACCGTCCATCTGATCCTCCAGTGGATGAAGCAGCTTTCGGCATGCTCGATTAAGGACCTGCAAAACAGAAACGTAAATTATGGGCACTGGCGTGGCAGTCGCCATCGTCCCTCCGATACCTAAGTCAGTCGAGATATGGAGACGATGGACTGAGTATGAGTTTCGTATTGTTTGCATTTTGTGGGGTGGAAGTGTGATCTTTATATAGGCATTTTTGGGAGGAATCCATTGAGACTGGGACTCTTAAGTCTCATCCGATCGTGGCGGGTATAGATAGGTGTTGAAGTGTCCTCCTCACGTTAGGACTCCCATGATCCTTATCAGATTTGAGAAGTCCCTTCACCTTTGGACTCTGCGATTGCTATCAAGATTAAGAGTCCTTACAGTGCAAAGATCTCCATTAGGATTGGGACCTCCTGGGCTCTTCCGTACATGACGGGAATAGGTTGGTGATGGAGTGTCCTCCTTACCTAGGACTTCTTTGGTCTTTATCAAGTTTAAGAGTTCTCCTCTCCTTTAGACACTATGATTGTCATCAAGGTTAGGAGTCTTCAAAGTAGACGAATCTCTGTGGTTATTCTCTAAGACTCGCGACCTAATCTCTTCGGACGAGATAAAGTCCTAGTTGTTCTATGAGTCCCATAGACTATACGAACTTCTGTCATAGAGTGTTTTATAAGTTTTTGGCTGTAGGTTTGTCATATTTACCAAGCTCACCTGGTGAGCTGAATTCGGTATTCTTCTATGAGTTGTGCTTGTGAGCTAGCCTCCGTCCTTAGGCTGGTTTAATAGAGGCTAGCTCTTATAGGCTAGATTCCATGTTATTGGGACTCTAGCTTGAGCCCTTAGGGTTGTGCTGAGCTCTTAGCTTGGACTGACCTTTGGAGGTTAATTTATACTTATCAATCTATTTTATAAACAAAATTCAATTTTTGAGCTACCAATAAAGGTTATTTTTTTCATGCATTTACCACTCTGTGAATTCTACATAATGAACAGTTCAGATTACTGCAAGAATTTGAACTCATTTTTTTTAGGCCGGGGATTAAATTGAACCTTGATTATTTAAGAGGACATTGTGGACCAAGCAAGCCAAAGATCCTGCTGCTAGTGCACTAGGCAGAGAGAGGACGGGAAGTTCGTCTCGTAGAATTAATCGAAGTACTCTGTATATGTGTCAACTCACCCGAACACACTGAGTTAAAAAAAAAAACAGGGACAGAAAATGAAGAGCAGGCCAAACCCATGCAGTGCAGTTGGTGTGCGGCATGCCTT
Organism: Rhododendron molle; assembly: GCA_025413875.1. Taxonomy (NCBI): domain Eukaryota; kingdom Viridiplantae; phylum Streptophyta; class Magnoliopsida; order Ericales; family Ericaceae; genus Rhododendron; species Rhododendron molle. Next base: position 11,608,686 of record CM046399.1, read on the forward strand.
CCCTAATAGAGGTGGAGGTTCGAGCCCCATTAATATATATAATATTAACAATAAATAAATAAACAAAGAGCAGGGGTAAAAGAACAGTAGTGCTACCCATACAGACATTTTTACACAAATCTAGCATAGATCATTGTGTGGGACTCATTCTGGGTCTCATACAAACGATTCGATTTGTTGATTAAAATAAGGTTTGCCCGTGCCTGAAGGCACGGCGCAACGCGTTTTGAATACAACTAAAATGAATTATGAAACTATTGACCACCATTGCCACGATGCATGAAGCGAATTTATACGGGGAGATTTTTCTTAAATTAGGTTCAAAGAGTTCTTGTAGTGCATACCTATATCCAAAGGCACGGCTTGAACAATCACCTAAGTTCTTGCGGACAGAGTTCTTTATTTCATTGAGGCATTCTTGCAAACATCTAAATTCTGCTATTAAAAAAAGAAGGAAAATAACTTACAGTTATGAGTCCGGTCTCTCCTCTGATTTGGTGTTGCCCCTCTGGACAAATTTTGAATGGGGAAACCGGATCAAAAGGTCATAGAAGAAGTCAAATCTTTAAGCGGGAATGGGGCCTTAAAACTCTGCTTTACAGGAAGTAGAGGCAAAGAATTAACACACGTCTTGAACAATTAACACATGTCTTGAACAATCAGCACACATAATTAATACTGAGCTCATGTGCAATATTTCAACCCTTGTCAAGCAATTCCAACTATGCAAAAAATAAAAACGCATGTCCATACCTTCGAACAACAAATTGTTTCAATCCAAATCATCTTATCTGAAAATTCACATTTTAAATCAAGCTTCATCAACTAATTGTCTTTTCTAAAGACACGACGAAATATAATCTCAACGAATGGATTAGAGCTATGCATATATCATCATTACCAAAAAGCACGAAAATAAAGTTAGGGCAAGTATTTGGTAATTGACAACTTTATCTAACAAAATTTTTGACTTTCAAATTAGATGCAGCTTCAAGTTTAGTGTATGTCCGTATTTGAAGGCACGACTCGAACTCGGTATTCTATAAATTGTCCAGTTTTGTCCCTCTAACCTCTTGAAGGCCAAGGCCCTATTTGCCAAATTCCAATTACAAAAAAACAATAGCTCAATTATATCCATTGGTCAACTTGAATTAGCACATAAACAAATTAACAAACTAATAGTTATAGTGCCCGTACTTGAAGGCACTTATAGCTAGCCATTTGAATTCACAATATGTTGACAATGCTACCAATCACAACGGGTAAAATCCAACTGTTATCACAAAATACACTTTATGGGCTTAAAAATAAGTCAAGCTTCAGAATGTAAAAATACAAAACCAGTAATTAAACTTGATGATAATATAGCAACATCTAGCTTTTCTTCATCAAGTTTAGTAAAATTAAGAGGAAAAGGTAAAAATATAATCAACCCTTCAATTGAATATAAAAATGTAATCTCACTTATACTGAATCACTGATAACAAAGTTGTAAACTTTTTAAGCTTCAAGCTCAAACCAACTCGGTACATGTTACTGATTAGCAGATGCAACCTATAAAAAAATGGATGGCTATTCAATTCTCATCTAGCAACAAAATTTAATGTCATAACAACTACAGTGATAAGATTCTAAAAAGCATCATTATTTTCAATCATGTTTGTTTCCATTAAGCAAAGATTGAAACTAAAAAAATGCATTAAGATAAAGAATTTTTTTTTTTTTTTTTTGATCGGCAAGAAGATAAAAACATTACAGAAGACGCAATTCATGTATCCTCCGTCAAATCATATGGTCAGCTTATAATGAGACATTTTAATTAGAGTCCACTACAAGAAATTTGTTGTCATGCAAAAACGAAACTCGAGAGCAGGGGATGTGGTTTCTAGTCTTATTAATCCACTGGAAGTCAATAGCATACTGAAAATAGCTGGTTTCACTTTTTGAGACTTTCTCTCTCTAAACCGAAGTGTTTCTTCTCCTAGGTCTTTTCCTCAGACGCCGCCGCCGGGGCGGGGGGGGGGGAGGTGCTCTCCTTCCCTCCTCCCTCCGGGTCTGATTTCCTCTTCGTCCCCTCTCCATCACTACAACACTAATTGCCTATTGCGAGGAAAAATAGTGAGGAAACTCATTTTCCTTGCAAATAGTACACATTTAGCGAGGAAAAATAATTTCGTCGCCTTTAATAACAAAACTGGCGAGGAAAATACTTTTTGTCGCAAATTATATCCATTTAGCGAGGAAACATAAATTTCGTCGCTGATAAACCTTTTTTCGTCGCAGATTATTCTCATTTGGCGAGGAAATGTATTTTCCTCGCTATTAACATCCAATAGGCGACAAAATGAACTTTTCCTCGCTGTTTGTATCCTATAGGCGACGAAATAAAATTTCCTCTCTAATTGTATTCTATTGGCTCGCCCACTCTAACAAGTTTGAGGCATGATTTTCCTTAATTGTATCAACAATAATTCAATGAGGGATAATTGATACAATTAAATATACTACTATTAGGGTGATTGTTATATGCTTTCAGATATGTATGTATTTATATACATACATATAAATAGTGTACTTACCGAAATATTGTCATTAGTGCTTTTAGGATGGTCTTATCTAAATATTTTCAACTTATATATGTTCATACTTTTATAGTTGTGAAATGACAAAATTATCTTTAAAAAAATTACGAATCTATAATACCCTTGGTCTTTAGCGAAATAAAATTATGCCAAACTAACTCTTAGTGTATTGGACGGTGATGCCTCTCATTATTCCTAATATGATATTTTTTAGATTAATTATCTGTCTTGACAAAAAGAGTCTAACAAGTACAAAAAAATGATCAAAAGAAAAAAAATCACTACAAGATGAAAAAAATATCAAACACGTACCTGTCTTAAAAATAATTTGTGCTAGCCAAATAAATGATCAAAAGAAAAAAATCACTAAAAGATGAAAAATATCAAACAATTGATATTTTTAAAAATATCTGTGCTAGCCAAATAAATGATCAAAAGAAAAAAATCACTAAAAGATGAAAAAATATCAAACACGTACCAATATGTTGTGCTAGCCAAATAAATGATCAAAAGAAAAAAATCACTAAAAGATGAAAAAATATCAAACACATACCAATATGTTGTGCTAGCCAAATAAATGATCAAAAGAAAAAATCACTAAAAGATGAAAAAATATCAAACACGTACTGTCTTAAAAAATATGTTGTGCTAGCCAAATAAATGATCAAAAGAAAAAAATCACTAAAAGATGAAAAAATATCAAACACGTACCTGTCTTAAAAAATATGTTGTGCTAGCCAAATATTGGACTTGCTCAAACAAAGTTCAGTACAAAAACTCGAAAGATCTTAATGTTGGAATATTAATTTGAAGAGGTGGAAGACAAGATAACATCATGATATATAATAAAAAGTTCACATTGTGCCCAGAAGTGCAAAGTGGTGCGGGTGGTAGTTGATGCGTGTGTGAAACACGGAGGTCTAAAGTTCGAGACTGAGGAGCTTCAAAAAACACGGAACGTGGGTTCTTTCCTTTTGGATTTCAATTTGTTTAGCGAGGAAAATAATTTTGTTTAGCGAGGAAAATAATTCTGTTTAGCGAGGAAAACAATTGTCGCCTATTGTATAAAATAGCGAGGAAATTATTTTCCTCGCAAATAGTTTTAGCGACAGGGTTTCAGCGAGGAAAATGGGCGAGGAAATGTTTCCTCGCAAATACCAATAGCGACGAAAACTGGTACTTTAGCGAGGAAATAATTTCCTCACAATAGCCCATTCATGTTGTAGTGCATCTCTCTTTCCTTCCTCTCCTCTTTCAGAATTTCATTTTTTCCTCAGATCTCCCATTATGCCGTTTCTGTCTTCTCCTGCTCGTTTTTCTGGTCGCTGCTCCGGCACCGGCCGTTTGGTGTTGGGCCCGACGGCGGCCAGAGGTGTTGGAGGTAGTCGGACCCCACCTCGTTACCGTTGCTGGACGGACGTGGGTTCTTGCCTAACGGCTCTGTTTCCTTTCGGCCAGATGGCCGTGGAAGTTTGGGGGTAGCGGCGGTCGGCGCGGCGGTGATCGGAGAATCGCCGTTTCCTCGTCGATCTTGTGGCTGGTTTGGTGGCGTTTGGTTCTGGATCTGGTTTGTGTGGGTATTGGGCGGTGGTGCGGTGGTGGTGAGGTGTTCTGCTCTGTAGTGTAGCTATTTTTCTAATCTTTATTCTGCAGGTTCTCCTTTAATCCAGAAAACGATCGGTAAAGATGGCGGTTTTGATCTGTGATGATCCAGTCCGGTGGTGGTGGGGTGGATGTGGCTCCCATGGTTGTGATGCTTTGGTCGTCTTTTTTGTGCCGAAGTTCGGTTGGCGGCCTTCTGAGCTCTCAATCGGGCGTGGGGCTGGCATTTTGTCGTTTCTTGGGTGGTGATCTCACTGATGAAGATCGTTTTGTTGCTGGGGTTGTTTGGTGTTTTTGGCTGTTGGTGGTGGCGGCTGGCCCTCGGGCCCTAACTGCCTTAGCTTTCATTGTTGTAGGCTGGTTCCCGCCGCCGGTCTCTACATCTGGGAGAGGTCGGATCGGCTTAACGGCGAGGCGAGACTCTAGTGGTTTGTACGGTGGTGGCTGCCGGTGTAGTTAGGGTTTTGTGGGATGGTTTGGGTGGGCCGGCCCCGGCTTGGGCTGGATTTGGGTTTTGGGCTTAATTGTTTTATTCGGGTGGTGGGTTGATCTTTAGTGTATTATCTGTTGTAGGTCCCGGTAGACCTTTGGGTGTTATGGGCTTTGCCCTTATGGTGTATTGTCCAACTTTTTGTTGGATCCCTTTCCCCTTTTCCCATTTTTAAAAAATTTCATCTTTTGCCGATAAAAAAAAAAAAAATAGCATATTCAACCAGTCACATTAATTCACTTGAAGTACATAGCATATTCAACCAACCCTACAGTTTTCCATGTAAGCTCGATTTGTTTTTGGTTTCAATAAAATTAATTTGTATCGCAAAAATAGAGGAGCTTAAACTCATTAGAAACACTTAACAGAGAATTTCCGTGTGTTCTGAGACAAAGTACGGACCCAGACCCATTGAAAATAGATTTCTCACTGAAAGGCTAAAATCTCATTAGAGGTCCGTAAGAAAACGCTTGCAAATAAGTCCATGTTCATAGACCGAAATATGAATGACAACTATATCTTATGCATTTTCTTTTCGGGGCCGTTACGTATTGGTTTTTGAGGCGAAAGTTGATCAAAGAATTGTGAGGGAAAAAATTCATACCCTCTCAATCAATTGCTATCTTCTCACCCCAAAAAATGGAGTCATATTTCCATGAATCATTTAATCGAAAATTAAGTATCTTTTACATTCACCCCTTGAAGTCCTCAAACTTTGGACAGATGTGTTTGTTATGCGTAAAAAGAGCCACAAACAAGGAAGTAAAGAAACATGTCGATGAAAATGCTGACCAATTTTTCGTAGAATCGAGAGTAAGCGAAAATTTTGGCACTCTTGTTGTGTCATTTGCCATGTCTAGGTTTGAGCCCGGGTACCCACACTCTCTCACTCAAAAAAAAAAAAACGAAGATCGCAAAGAAGCAAGCTAAAATTAGATTTCGTCGCCAAAAGTCATTTTCTTAAAATAAAAATAAATAAATAAATAAAAAAACACCTTTCAAACATGGAATTTCTCCGCACGCAAAAAAAAAAAAAAAAAATCATACTTTTGAAAAACTGTATGCACTAATGATTGGGTGCATGGGTTAATGACTTGCCTCATCAATTAGCGAGGCCAATTCTAGGGGTGTCCACGGTCCGGATCGGATCGGATTCGTATGAATCCAATCTTAATCCGTATCTCACGGTTTTTAGAAAATACAATCCAATCCTAATCCAAAAGTCTCACGGTTCGGTTTGGATTTCGAACCGTGAGTCACGGTTTGGTCCCGGTTTTATCCACGGATTTCCTTCCATAAACATTAAACACTAAAAAACGCAAAATTACTTCAACTACTGTATTAATCATTTCAAATTTCTAGTTCAAAATTCAATCCAAAATTCAATCCAGGTTTCATCAGCCATTGTTACATCAACGGAGCAGCAGGAGGTTCTATTTACGCAGTGGTAGTAGCTAACTACAAGTTATAAATCAGAGGGGGAAGGCAGGTGAAGTAAAAGTAAGGAATTTCAGATAAGGAGCAGATTTCCTTCGGTCATTGTTATGAACTTAAAATTGTTAAAAAAAATTCATAACAAGTAGTAGAATTATAATTATTTATAAATATTACACACACACACACATATATATATTTTTTAATTTTTTAAATATCTCACGGTTCGGTTCGGTTAATCCACGGATTTGAAATAAAAATCCAATCCTAATCCGTATCTCACGGTTTTTTAATTTTCAAATCCGTGTCCGGACCATTAATCTGCGGACAAAATCTAAAAAGCACGAATCGGTTCGGTCCGGACCGGTTTCACGGTTCTCGGTTTTTCTTGGACAGCCCTAGCCAATTCCACCATGGAACTCACGACCAAAAAAAAAAACCTCAAATGATAATGTAAATGGAGCAAATATTTAGGACACTCACCGCATATATATGATTTTTTTCCCTATTTTCCTTTGATAACCTCAATCCCCTCCTACATAAAAAATGAAAATAAAATAAAAATAATTTACCCACTGTATGCAAACCCCTGATTTTTTTTCCTTCTCGTTTTGTGCTTAAAACTCTTTCAAAGTTCTAGCAAAACATGACAGTAAAGATTGGGGGTTTAGAAAATTAGGATTCACAAAACACTTTCTTCGTCAATAGCAAATTGGAGGGGGACAAGAGCTGCCGGAGCCAGAGGATCATTGTGAAGAGAGAGAGAGAGAGAGAGAGGATTAATTTTGGAAACGCATGTAGCATTGTTTAGGGAATTGCTTCAATCTTTTTTCACTGATTAGATTTCACATAAATTTTCTATTTAATGCTCTGCTTTATTCTAGAAAATGCAAAGTATTTACCAAAACGCCAAAGGTTGAATGAAGGGTGGAGATTTGCGCAGGGAAATGAGTGTTAAGCGAACAGTCAAATTTTATGTAGGAAAAATGTGTTGACAACCACACTGTCCCGATTTGTAGCATATACTAGAAATTGTCTGTGCCTGAAGGCACGGCGCAACGCTTTTCAAACACAACTAAAATGAATTACCCTTTTCTACCGTTGACCTCCCCTGCCAAGAAAGCCGTCCTCTCTGAAAAGTCGATCTTTTTTTCATATAAGGTAGAGTTTATATCTAGTCAATTAAGGTAATTGTATTTAAGAAAAATATTAAAATTTACAACAACAAATGAATTTAATTTCTTATTGCTCATGAAACCAAACATGAGTAATTGGGGAATGTAGAACCAAATGAGATTTCCAATCGAATTCCAGGCAAACAGCAATTAACCAAGTCAATTCCATTCGTCCAACAACTAAACCAAACAAACAAAAAGTAAAAAAAAAAATAAACAAAAAATTCTGCTATTTTTTTGTTTGTTTAGCAAAAGATGAAACACAAAAAAAAAAAAGCAGAATAAAATGATCAGATAGATAGCATATGAAAATCCTCATTATTTTCTTTTCGGTGGGAGATTCTAGAACATTCAAAGTACTCTTTTATAGATTCACTCCAATCTCCATTAATTCTTTGATGCTAGTAATAGCCTGCGCCTAAAGACACAATGCAACACATGCCATCCAAACCCAGCTTAAATTTATCCTTCCTTACCATTAGCCTCTCCAACCAACAAACTGCATTTCTATCCAAATTTGTTTTTCAAAAAATATCACATTTACCAATTTCAAAGACAACTCCAAATGGGATCAAAACTATCTAATGTTAGTGTCTTTAAATATAAACCATTCATTAGCTAACAGCTGAAAAGAAGGAATGCATGTCTACTGAAACATATATAGGAGTAAAAAAGAGAATTAAATGATATATTGAAGAGAGCGATTGTTGTCTGACATAAGAAAAGCGAACACCAATCTTCTTTACAAAACATTAGTCCTTCTATGGAGAAAAAATAGTGACTGGGATATACATAGAACCCCGTGTATATATAAGCTCATCATTGTCTGAAGTTGGTGAATTCCTAGGCCTCGTAGATGGGCTCTCGATTGAAGTGCTAGCGACAAAATTGTTGGCCGCCCTTGCTGGCTATGAATTCTGTAATCTGTAACGGGAAAAAAAAAAAACACACACACACACCCTCTTCTGCCATGCTTTCTTCAAGATTACTCCTTGAACGTGAGCAATTGGAAAATTGAATAACATCATTTCCTACAATACTGCTACTTTCTAGAGCGGTTGCTCAACGCTACGACTTTAAGAACCTAAAGAACATTACAATCATGAGAATTCCTATCTCTCAATGCGAAGTGCGAACTATGTATATGTATAGAAAAACATAGTTGTGCACTGGATCACTCATGAAGCTATCAAAAGAAAGCTAGAAAATTGCATGATGCTACCGAAGGAAAGCTAGAAAATATCCGCGATTCGCCAGAACGCTCACAATTTCTTGGCAAGCTTTGGCCCAATTGTACAACGCTTTGTTTTTCTCTCTCGTTTTCAACGTGCACGCTGCGCCAATGTCACTTTTGATAACATATTACCAGCTTGGGCCTAAAGTAGGAGAATGAAAAGGCACACATTAAAATTGGAAATTTTTTAAATTACAAACATGTAATGCATTTAAAAAACTAAACTATTTGCATGACGTTGTTAGATTAGACTCAAAAAAGACAGGTATAGTTTAGAGATGCTTTCATAGTTTGTCATTCGACTCCGGATAATTTTTAAAACTACCAAAAGAAAGGCAAATGATACCCTTGAATTTTGATATCCATTCTCCACATGAATGACATTGTGATCCCGCTCATCATGGATTACTATTCCAATATTTTTGTCTCGAAGAGGTTGAATATATATGAATGTACAAAGTCAATTAAGAAATGGTAATAAAATAATTAGAAGATGACATATCTATTTGATTCTAAAGAAGTTTAGAGAAATGAAATAGTCATACCCGTTCATTTTAATTTCCCATGGCATAAGTTACCTTTTCTTTCCCTCTATTTAATTGACATTTGTTTTGCCTGAACCGATTCTTGTTTCCGCTCGTCCTATAAAAGTAAGGTACGTTGTATTGTCAAAGTTTACGAAAGAAAATAGTGAATATATATGTATGGAACTGGTGGACATCTTTTTTTTTCACTAAATTGATGGACTTACCTCATTACTACGGATGACATTTACGTTTTGCTCATCACATACACTTTTTTCCCTTTGTAGAGGAGGTCAATCCTGCATAGAGTTAATAGAGAGACTTGAAAGAGGTCGAACCTTAATTTTTTTTTATAAAAGCTATACAAAAATTCAAAAAATCATACCGGTGCATAATTTTCCCTTCCCATGACAGAAGTTCGTGTAAAAATTTTCTTCTTGGGCCATTGAGCCTTCTTTTTCACAATAGATGTAAGAGGCAGGAAAAAGAATAATATTTTCAAAATCAGAAAAATATAACACCACTATGATAAGCTTTTACACATATCCAAACAGTATCTCAAAATAAACTGAACACATTCAAACTACTTAAACAAAGTATCTCAAAACCCATTTAGAAACCCATGCCAACGGCAAATCATTCAAAAGCCAATCGTACCCGTGATCAGGAAATACTACAATCTCTAGTACAGTGGGATACTACACTAATGGTTATCGTCGACGTCGCCAACAAAACCGAACATATGCCAATTGTACCCGTCCGATATCAGGTATAAAAAAATTTGTTTACTCACAACCTCAACCTAATGCTTTCTTATCTTCTTTTCTCTTCTTCACGCAAACAATCGTACCCGTGATTAGGTAAAAAAAAAACTCATAATTATTATACAATACAAGTACAACAAAATTCTATCGATGCCGATCGAGGTTATCAGAGGATCCAGAAAAAGGAAAGTCCACTTTCACCCCATGTGGTTTAAAAGTGTGCACATAACCCCCTGTGGTTTTCAAATTATGCGGATAGATCCCCTGCCGTCATATTTTCCATCCATTTTAACGAAAACAACATTAAAAGACCGTTATACCCCCCCTCACGTCTCTTGATTCTTCTTCTTGTTTAAATCTAACCACACCATCCCGTACACCAACAATTGAATCCAAACCGTTGATATTATAAATTTTGACGAGTACTGCGTCTATGCCAAAATTCAAGTCAATCAAAAAATGAAAAGCTTATGGTCAAATCGATTTTGTTATGAAATTAAAATTTCAAATTTGAATTTACTACAAGTTAGATCACTGGGTTATTGATACCTGATCGAGATGATTTTTTACAGAGATACTCTATTCTTTATTTAATACATTATGAACGACTCAGATTACATTCTAGAGGTGTGTGAGATACACCTCCGTTAAAATGGATGGAAAATATGACGGTAGGGGGTCTATCCGCACAATTTGAAAATCACAGGGGGTTATGTGCACACTTTTAAACCACAAGGGGTGTATACGCACATGACGATAACTACATGGGGTGAAAGTAGACTTTCCTCATCCAGAAAAGCAATTCCGGCCGTTGTGAACATTGGAGACACTTAAGATTGTGTAAGATTTATTTGAGTTATTGTCATCTTTTACTCAAAATTTGATTTGTTTAAATGTAATTTGGGAACAGATAGGTTAAGCCTTATGTACCTGGTTCCAGTACTATACTTTTTAATAAAATGCTTTCACAGCAATTGAATGGAGGAAAAATCTGCTTTGGAGTACGTAAAAATCCTGCTTTGAAAAAAAGGCAAACACCAATCTATCTGTTTTCATCGATACGCAAAATTGAAATGAGAACACTGACCCCTACTATGCTTTAAATTTAAATAGGAAGCCTTGATATTCCAAGACATGGAAAAAAAAAAAAAAAAGAACTGGATAGAGAATTCACAGTGAGTAGAGAACAAAAAACTAATTTTTTAAACAACTAATTTTTCGATTCACAGCTGCCACAACCGTTTGTTCAAAAAAAGAGAAAACAAAGAGCTATACCTATGGAGAGAGGGCAATCATCAGGGAGACCGGAAAGAGAACCGAAAAGAAAACGAATAGGGAGAGAGACAGACATTCTTTCACCCAAAATTCAACTTTACCAAAATTTTGTTCAAAATTCGGTATTTTGAACAAATTAATCATTACCAAAATTCGTAGTCCACCCAAAGGCAAATAAATCATTACCAAAATTTGTTCACTCAATCAACGCCGGCAATCAACGGCATTATAGCACGTGATTATATTATCTTACCCGATTTATATTAGGTCATTGTATTTTCCAATAGCATGTCATTATATTCTCACCCAATCAACGGTAATTTCAGAAATCATTACCAAAAATCTCGTATAAATCAGTCTTTGTATGACCATAATTATAGTCCATAATCCTTCCGTAATGAGCAACTCTAGTCCACCCAATCATTACCAAAAATTCGACTGAAACCATATTGAGCAACTCTCAAACGTCGGATGAAATCAATCTGAGCCATTCAACGCCAAGGGTTGAATGAAGGGTGGAGATTTGTGCAGAAAAACGTGTCTTAAGCCAACAATCAAGATTTATGTAGGAAAAATGTGTGGGCCACCTAACCGTCGCGATTTGTATTATAAATTGTCTCCCAATCAACGCCAATCACCGGAAATTTCATAAATCACTGCCAAAAATTGCCTAGACTAAAAGAATCAACAATTATAGTCCATGATAACTGAAGGCACGGCAATTATAGTCATTATAGCAATTATAGTCCAATCAACAGCAATCAAGACTATAATGACTGAGCCTCATTACCAATCAAGACTATAATTATAGCAGCCGCCTCTTATCTAGGGTTTGAGGGGGAGGCCTCTGCCTCTGCCTCTGCCTCCTCCCCCTGGTTTTCCCCTTTTTCCTCCCTCTCCTTCATCTTTCAGCCTTCTCTCCGCTCTCACTGTTTCGTCTCTCCAGTCCCCCTTCTCTTCGCCCTCAGTTTGGGGCTTTCGGGTTGTGCGACTGCCATGGAGGCCATGGCTGTTTGGCTGGTGCTCTTCTTTCTTGCTCGGCTCCCTCCGAGTCCCCTGATCTGGTGGTTGTGTCGATGGTGGTGCTGTTGCGCTGCAGGGAGTGGTGTGGTGAGGGTTTGGGAGTAATAAAGGAGGAGGAGTGAAAGGTTTTTTTCTGTTTTCTCCGGCTTGTCCGGATTGAGTTTCCAGTCCTGGTTTCCCATGGATCTGGAGGGTTGTGGCGGTGGGCGAATAAATCCTTCAGGGCTTGGCTTTCGGAGTAGTAAAAAGGGCAAGGGCTTGGCCTTGGTGCCTGGGTATGTGGTGGTTCCCGTTCTAGCAGCAGGGTATGGTCAGTCGTCGGCCGCCGCGATTAAAGGACCGATCCACTAGCCAACACGGATTTCTGGCTCTCGATTTTCCTCTCGATTGGAACCTGTCGTGACAACGTAGGTTTGCCTCGGAGATTCCCTCCACTGCTTCGGTGTGAGAACTCATTCGCGCCCTCGGCAGACGGTGTCTCGTATCCTCACCCGAAGACGGCATACGTGCTTTTTGGGTAGTAACCCAAGGCAATTGATCTTTCTCTGTTGTTTTGATATCTGTCGGAGTTTCTTTGCTAATTGTGACTCAGGTTGTCGCCAATCCTTAGGGGATTGAATATCTGGATTTCATACTCCACGTGTCCCGACCTTTATTGGCGATGTGAAGTCGTTCCTGGTCCGAGACATTTGTCTACCTTTTTTCATTCTTAGTTGGATGGTTTTGGTGTTTCCTTTGTCATTGTTTTCGGATGAATATCTGTAGATGTCGTATGGCTTCTTTGAAATGAAATGAATCGTGTTCGGATCAAAAAAAAATCAAACGGTGAAGATTTATGCAGAGAAAATGTGTGGGCTACCACACCGTCGTGAATTGTATTATAGATATAAAATAATATTTCTAGGGCCCTGAAAAAAATCATCTCAATCCAATACCTATACATGATCGATCCAATCACCTAAATTTTCATTCAGATTTCAGGATAATGAAAAGTTAGATTATTGAATCATGTACTTATAGGTATCGGATTGAGCTGATTTTTTTAAGGAGGTCTTGAAAAAACATTTTACATTAAATGAACAAATTGGATCATATTTATGGGACTTGAAATGGGCCCCACACGATGATCGCAGTCTGTGTAGAAAAATCTGCCTAAACAGCTGGCATTTTCCCTAAAAGAATCTGCTTCCTTTTTCAATTGACTTCTGGACTTTTCTTACATGATATTTCACGTACAGAAATGGGCCTTGGCTTCACAATTTTTTATCCAAAATGGGTCCAACTACATAACAACATAAAATAGCTCCAATACAAAACAATTTTTTAGCCCAATTACGAAATGGCACACAGGGTACTTAATCGTTTTACTGTAGAAACTTTCTTAAAAAATAAGTATTTATTTTCAATTTTTTAAGTATAAAAATAATGTGCTTACGAAAATATTTTTTTGCACCTTATAGAAGATCTTATCGAGATTTTTCAAACAAGATTCATATTGAATATTTTTATATTTCAGTAAACTCATTATTTTTAACATAGAAAATTGTAAAAAAAAAAGTTAGTATTATTTCAAAATAAGTACTACTTATTTGGGTTTCTAGAATGGAAATTTGCGGAGACGGAGTGTCTCCAGTTTACCAGTGGACCGCACGGCATGCAGTTTGGCTGTTTTCGACTTTATTAATTTCAGTTTCGCTTTCATGATCGGACACATTCACGTGTAGACTCCTCGAACCGAACAATCACGTAAAAAATAATGTTGATCAGATATAAGTCGATACTTGATCGAAATACATTCATTTTGAAAACTAATGCGTTTTTAGAGTTGAAATCCATTGTGTCCAACTCAATTTTTTTGGACTCCGATCATGTATTTAATTATTGGTATCTGATCAACATCGTCTTTAACGTGGTTGTACAAAGATGAACGAATTCAATCATAAAAAAGTGGAACCAAAATGAAGTCACAAACTGCTGGACTGCAGTGTGTTATTGGACGTTGGAGCACCCCCACTGAGTTGGGCCGTATCGTTGCGGCGTTGATAAAAGTTTGACTCGCTACAGTGCCATTTATTAGTAATTCTTTTAGCCATGTTCCTTCATGGGTTCTAAAGCTATTTTGGACCAAAAGTATTAATTGAAGTCTGACGACAATGAACCAATTTTGCCAATTTACCATATATAACAAGTGATTTTGAAAATTTTTGCAATATTAGTCCCACCTGTCGCGCGGAACGGCACTTAATTATTTCTATTAAAATGGTACATAGCGGTGACAAGGTCCTAACGAATTCGCCAACGTACACAACGGAAATGCTCTCAGAGCAAGTCCACGAATCGGTGCCAAAATGATTGGATCACCAGTGCGGTTCCATTTCAGTGTAGCCACATTTTTTTCCCTTTTCAAGCATATATTTCCCACACTTTGATCTGACTTCTCATTATTGAAGAGGATTTAAGAGATTACGAAATTTTACTCCAGAAATTGGGAGCTACTTAATTTCAGTTTTTTTTTTTGTCCATTTTGACACACAATTTTGACGTATCAAGTACAAGCGGCTTATGCTACAAGTACCGAATTCGACTACATATTGACGAATATAACATATTCAGCCATTCGATCAGAATACGATAATCCTACCCGTATAGCAAAATACCCTATGATTTGTTGAACAAGACATACAAGACAGTGTACGTAGGTGTTCGACTTCGACATATATGGTTACCTGACCTCCTGCCGTCCGGTGAGATATTCGTGGTCATGGATATGCACCTACTCATGATCTGTACTACCGTTAAATAAATCAAGAATTTGGTGTTCCTTTTTCTCTTCTCCATGCATCTTAAACCATATATTCACGCAACCGACTTTCGATTTAAGGTTGTTTAAGAATGGATCGCTCAAGTAGTTCAGTTTTGGTGGTTGGTCCTAGATCACGCTCTTCACGTACTAAATAGTAATAGATTCTTTTTCAAAAAACAAAAACTTACTGTGGGGTCCTATGATCGAACTGATCGAAGATGCTCTAGCTAGTTTATATATATATGTGGAGTATCTTTTTAATTAGCTGGGTTTTAGCTCATGATTAGTTGATCTGTAAACGTGCTTAGGTCACTCAAGAAAAAATGTTTAATTTTCTTATTTGGCTTCCTAATAATTACACCCACATGGGTCCATACAATCATCGATCATTTCCATAAAATTCAACCAAGTTTGACTGTAAGGGGTTCTGTACGTGTGAGGATTTAAGCACCAGCCGCAATGTAGCGTGTCGGCCTCTACATAAGGGATTCTCGTTTCTCTGACACTGTTATACAAGCGCTTTCTATCAAAAAATTCACACCCATATCAGCTGATTTTCGCTACGTGCTTCGCTGCCGCTAGTGACTGCTACGGTCGCTTCAGGTGCTCCTCTGGTGCCGAAAATAAATCCAAAAAATTCACAATCATTATATCCGGTTCCCGCTACGTATTAATTGATACTTCCTACCAATACTTAAAACCTTGGTTCTGTATTCTATGTGGTCAATTTTGTAGACGGTAGAACAAGATCGTCAACTGATGTTTGTTTAAGGATGTAATGTTTGAAAATTCAGTCAAAATTAGATGCATTTTTTCTGCACTAGTGTGGAGCACACCCTCTTGGGGAGACAAGAAGTTTAGGCCTAATTAGATCAGCTTTTTTGACATTTTGGATCTGCTAGCTTGTTTTGCACTTTTAGCCATAAAAGTTACACTGTATGTGCATCCTGTCAATGCTAAAGAGTACTAGGTATGAAAATAAGTCCATTGCCTCAGTTTCTCAATTGAAAAGGAGATCGCAAGAAATATTGACTATGTTAGCATAATTAATTACTACTTTAGCCATAAAAAATACAAGAAGAATGATATCTAAGTTATACTTTTGCGTTCTCGTAATGATCAATACTTCGAAAATTTCTATCTACCTTTTTATGTACTACAGTATATGTTTTGCTTTTCATTTTTAGATTGATTAAGGATTTATTTTGTTTGTTCGCCTCAAGCCTTCAAAAGGTAATGATGCTCCATATTGAATTTTTTGTGCATTGCCCTTGACTTTTTTCAACTGTTGAAGCATCTTTCAGAAATAAAAAAGGATAATTAGATAAATTGATAAAGATGAGGACCAAAGTTGGAGTAATAAACTTAATTTGGGGGTAATTAACAGCACAATGGGTACTCCTAGTCCTAGGAAGATTATAGACTAAAGAAAAGATAGAGCCCAAAAACCACGAACCTTCCAATTCTGTCCATGTTACATGCATGGATTTCTAAATGTACGAAGTACATACCCATGTCATTTTTATTTTTATTTTTATTTTTTGTTATTTTTGTGATAACTCAAGTGTCCGGGCGCCATACAGTGAACCATGCGTTCGACATATTTATTTGGTCATCTCTTGATAAGCATATGTTTCATTGAGATTGTGCATGAAATGCTGGATCACACCTAGTAAAATGCTATTTTACCCTGAAAAAAAGGGGGGGAAATGCTTCGAAAAATAGACTCTCTTTTTTTGTGTCATTGTCCTTTTAACATCAATACGAGACTAATCTATACAAATTACCACACACAAAAAAAAAAAAAAAAGACTAATCTATACATTTAAGAACCATTCATGCACCAGAATCTATACTGTCTCTAATTAAGTAGTGTTTTTTTTTTTTGGGTCAAACGGAAGCTCATAAAAATTAAACCAGAACGGAGGCAAGCATCAAGAGTGCTACAACAAGTTCGAGATCGAACTACAAAGGTACAGCAAAAGAGAACCTAAAAAACTAGTCCAGGATCTGCCTAATGTTTAGGCAGTCCCGAGTCAGAAACTCCCTAATAGATAAAGGAGCTTGGGCAAGGACAATAAGATTGTCATTCTGTTCAGCACCCACTCTGGCAAGATGGTCCGCGCATTGATTTGCTTCTCTGAAAATATGGGAGAGCCGAGACTCTGTCCGTTGCAATAGCATCTTTGCATCGCTAATAATCGTACTGAGAGGGTGATTCCCTGGGTTCCCTTCATTAATAAGGTTGACAGCCACGAGCGAGTCAGATTCTATGTCCACTTTCACCATCCCTTTCTCGAGTATAATTGTGAGCCCTCGGTAAATACTCCATATCTCTGTTGCCGCGCTTGAGTCTGCATTCAACTTGCCATAGAAGCCCAAGATCCAGGTGCCATTAGTGTCTCGAAATATCCCTCCTAGTCCACCGTTTCTTTCAGCACAGTACCAACAGCCATCAACATTCAGCTTTATATTACCTGCACATGGGAGTACCCACTTTGTTAGTTTGGAATTCCGCTGGTCAGTCATAAGGGGGGATTTGAAAGCCTCCACGATCTCACTGGCATAGTCATAAGAGCTCTTGGACCTAACAGTAGTAATGCTATCAAAATTATCAAAACTCTTCTTATTTCTGTCTTTCCAAATTTGCCAAATAGTGGTAATAAAAAGAATGTTCCAAGGGATCTTAGTACTAGTACCAATAGGTTTGATTTTCCGAAGATTTCTCCCAAACCAATCCACAATGGAGGAGTCCAAATTAAGTACTCCCTCCGTCCCTTTATTATTGTCCAGTATTTCATTTTGGGCTGTCCCTTAATAAGTGTCCATTTTGTAAAGTTAGTGGGTAAAAGTTGGTGTATTGTCTATTTTGTCCTTAAAAGTAAATTCCTTTTTGAAAAGTAAGTGAGTAAAAGAGTAATGATGATGAGTAAGTAGGGAAAGTGGAGGAAAAAGTTGATGTGAAAAGTATAATGATGATGTTCTTTTAATAAGTTGGAGTTACGAAACAGAACACTTAAAAAGGAACGGAGGGAGTAGTGTTTATTGGAGTAAAATAGTTTGTTGACATTGAACCAGTAGGCATGCAAAATTGGAACAGTCTCTTGGTCTATCATTATTATATGTGTAGATGTGCTCTATTTTTCGATTATAATTATTTGTCTACATGAGAGATCTTTTAATTGTTTAGGAACACTCAACTTTATTACTTCGAAAGCACAGCATTAGGTTAATTAACTGGTTAGAAGCTACTCCGTCTATCCCATTTTGTTTGTCCTTTTTTGATATTCGTATCAGTTTTTAATCGCTTATATTTTCCAATATAAATCTCAAATAGTATACAATATAGATTTTGTTTGATAGTTCTCGGTTAAGGTCTATAATTCAAAGTTTTCAAAATTATGAAAAATAGTATAGATTGGGACATATAAGCCTTTAAAGAACGGCACGAATAACAAAAATGGATAAACAATTAAAATGAAACAGATGGATTAGAATAATGTCAAATAAGGCACAATAAAAGTGTCACGGAGAAAGTAGTACTTCACAAAAATATATGCACGCTATTGATGTTAACATACTATTTACAAGCGAAGTTATACGCACGCTAGGGCAATAATTTATTTTTCTTTACATAAACAAATACAAAGAGCAATGATAAGAGTATATCAATGAAGTCTATCATACAAGGTCTAGTGAACTGTTAATAGGCTAAATAAAAACACAAAAGCACACTTCTTAATACATTTTTTTAACGTTTTTCAATGCATTTTGACACACGTATGTACATTTTCCATACATTTCAAAATACTTTTTAGATCTTAGTGACAGCCTGGTGAGCTGTTTTAATTTAGCATTTTCCATTATACAAAACCCTATGGTGGGTAATTGGGGCTCATTGATAAATGTGTAATTGGCACACTGGTTGAGTTGGGAGTAGTGGGGCTTCTTGGTTTGGTCCAGTTTGGTATGGCCTTTACCTTCCCTTAACTGTTTCCAATGCTACTGATATTATTAGTCAAAGTCTATCCCTTTATCTTGAAAAATTATTTGGTGGTCTTGACACACCGATACATGATGCCCCAATACTTCTCAAAACTACACATTTTCACCGACTGAAGTGTATGAATTCCACAAAGATAGGTGGCACCACTTGCGGTCAAGACCACTAAATAATTACTCCTTTCTCTCCCCATCCCCATACTCTCTCCTGATTTCCTTTGACCAAAGGCCTCCACGTCTCCACCCCAAGTTAGGCCATACCCTCCACAAAGCTTGTCCCTTCATATTCTATCATTCCCCTTTCCCCCACTTCTGTTGTAAAATCCCTCTTCCCCCCACTTCAGACCACTTCTGTTGTGAAATCTCTCTCTCTCTCTCTCTCTCTCTCTCTCTCTCTCTCTCTCTCTCTCTCTCTCTCATGTGTCTACACGCTTCCTATCTCATTTTTTCATGTCGTTAGGTACGGCTGCTCACCTTCCTTTTGTCAGGGCTTTCTCTTTTCCAGCCCCACAGTCGCATAGAGCTGAAAATAAAAAAAGTTACAACCCAAAAAATCAGCTCATACAAAGCACTATATAGAATAGAACTTGACCGAATCAATCAGACTCTATCCTTTGTTCTCATTCCTATCTCTCTGATACCCATCTTCTTAGGAGAGTCTAATTCCTCTCCTCTTCCTTTGTTTTGGCTGTTTCTCAAATGAGGGCAATCACAGCAAAATCCCCTCATGACTCTTCCTTCTCATTCTCTAGGAGGTACTTCAGTTGGAAGAGGAAGGCGGAAGACGAAGATGACAACGATGAGGAAATCCTAACTTTCAGCTCCTCCTCCCATGCTTGTGATCAGGAGGAGCTAAAAGTTCACCAGCTCGACTTCCCAGTGCCAGCGCTAACTACTGTAGCAAAGGCACCGGTGAAGAAGAAAAAACTGGCTAAGTTGCGATGGGCTCTTGCTGTTTTTGGTAGCAAGAACCGATCGCAACGCCACGCTGCGGGTCTGGGCACCCGAGTGGTGGGGACCCTGTTCGGTTACAGGAGGGGGCACGTCCATTTCGCGTTCCAGGAGGATCCCAAGTTGAATCCCGCCTTTCTTGTCGAAATCGCGATGCCGACGAGTGTTCTAGTTAGGGAAATGGCGTCCGGGCTAGTCCGAATCGCGCTCGAGTGTGAGAAGAAGAAAACAGAGAAGAAAGTGGGGAAATTGCTTGAGGAGCCCATCTGGAGGGCATATTGCAATGGGAAGAAATGTGGGTACGCAATGAGGCATGACTGTGGGCCCGATGAGTGGAAGGTGTTGAACGCTGTCGGGCCGGTTTCGATGGGCGCCGGAGTGTTGCCGGGTTGTGGGGATGGGTCCGGGTCGGAGGGCGAGCTCATGTACATGAGAGCTAAGTTTGAGAGAGTCGTGGGGTCAAAAGATTCGGAAGCTTTCTACATGATGAACCCTGATGGCCATGGAGGTCCTGAACTAAGCGTTTACTTGATTAGGGTTTAGTTCTGGTCACTTGCCATGTCCAATTTGAGCTTCAAGTTTTGATGTTTTCATCAATAAAAGGTTCATTCTCTTCATAAAAGCTATGCCTTTTCTTTTCTTTAAAATGCCTTTGTTTTCATTAATGGTGAATGTGAATTTCTTTTTTTTTTCTTTTTCTTTTTTTGAGTTGTCTTTTTTGAATTTGGGCAGTGAAGAGAGAAAGATCAATATAGCATGTTTCATTGATAGAGATGGTGTTCGGCGTACTACACATATCGTTCTACAAGTCTCCTTTAATAAGTTAACCGTGCCCATTTCTTAGGATTGTTAATTTGTTTTATGAATGACATTATTCAACATAAATTTTAGTAGCCTGATGATTTTGCTTTTTGTTTTTTTTTTTTTTGTAACTCGGTAGCCGACCGGTCTTTGCATGGTCATATTGAAATTACTTCGGTATGATAAATCAAAACGCGCTAGCTAACTCAACCACAAGAGGAACAGCAAGATATATAAGATGTTCTGCCATATTCTTACGGATTAACTATTCAAGCATGCATTAGAAAACTTAACAATCATGATTCAACTTTTCATTATTCTCACAATCAACTTTATCATATACAAAATAGATATTTTAATTAAAAGTATTTGGAGCTCTTCCACTGGCATGGCTACCTGACCTTTGGTGATGCATATGGGACTTGTGATTACATTGGCCTGGGGACAATATTCCCACCCATCACTTGCCCTTAAACATTAACCAGTTGGAACTATGCACATTAAAAGTTTATTCTCTTTCTACAAAAAAAAAAAAAAAAAGAAACTAATAGCATTAGTCATCATGCATAGAGATGGCATCATAGGAGCATCTCCATCAAACTTTTAGGACTAATATATCTCCCTTTTTTTCCCCTCACTTTTACCACCATTTATGCAGCAAAAACTTACCTCGATCTTAGTATTGCTTGTAACTCCCAAGACTCGCTTCTAGGGTGGAAAAAAAAAATTGATTATTAAGTGCTCTTGAATCACAACATGGCCTCCACCACTTAACATTCATGTGAGAAAAAAAAATTCAATCCGCTGGAGCATCGCCACATGTCACATGCTCCTCTACCACACACAACACATGTTGCGGGACCCAAACACTTACTGTGTGTTGCGGTGAAGAGCGGGGGAAACAGCGTGGCAATGTTCTAGGTACTAAATAATCTCCCCATGTTGGTGCATACACTACTTAGTCATGGATTACACGTGGATGTGCGGTGGTTCAGGCCTTACAATACTAGATGATAGTGTAAAGATCCTTTGTGGGACCCATCTTGGAATTAAACCCGCCTTGGGGTCCACATAAATCATGATCCAAACCATTTATGTTTTTTAAGATTTTTTTAAGGGTCCATGTATAGAACTAGCCCATCAAATATCGTTAAAAGCTTGACCGATTCATTTAATCTTTGGTTCTTGAATTGCATCGACCAAAAATTGACTAACAAATCAATTCGTTACCAGTATTCGATTGAGTTGATTTTTAATAAAAACAATCAAAATATTTTAAACAAAATAAACGATTTGAATCATTTATGTGGGACCCCAAGGAGGGTCCCAGAAAGCATATGTGCACTTTTGATCAGTACCCCTATATAAAAGTGAGTTTATCACATCTTTCATTTTTCTCTCTTGTTTAGCCTATAAATAGGCTTGTAATCAGAATATGTAAGTATATATGCAAATGATCAAAGTGTGTGAGAGAGTGTAACAGAAACCCAATTTCTTTGTGTAATACAATTGAGTGTTAGTGAAATACAAAGTTTGTGAGAGTTAGATTGGTACTTCTGTGTTTGCATCAAAAGAGAGAGAGAGAGAGAGAGTCGATCATGAGAGATCATCAGTGTAGCAAAAAGACAGTTTGCAAAAGTAAATAAAAAAAAAAAAAAAAAAATTTATGGAAATGGTCCTCCTAAATTCACCCGAGTTTCATTTTCGTCTTTCAAGTATCAATTATAACTCTTTTGACCTTCAAATTTGGTTTTCATACCAAGTTGGTCCAATTGATAAGGTCTGTCAGCCAAACTGGACAGAAAAATTCAAATTGAGGGTTACGAACTGCAACGTCAACATCTGCCCTCAATCTGAATTTTTCCGTCCAGTTTGGCTAATAGACATTATCAATTGGACCAACTTGGTACGAAAATCAAACTTAAAGGTTAAAAGAGTTGTAATTAATACTTGAAAGACGAAAATGAGACTCGGATAAAATTAGGAGCACCATTTTTATAAATTTCTCTAAAACAAATTAATGGTTTGGATTCTAGTGTTGTGCTAAACTATAATTAACGGTCCTTTTCAAACTTAATTTTTCTATTCTTTCCACCATTTCTATTAATTTAGGTGTGCATTTTTATAGACCATCCATTTTCAAATGAGAATAATGATTGAGAAAAACTTATTAAAGACCGAGAGAAAAAATCCAAAATTCCCAAACGAACATGGTCAAAAATTCACATCTCAAGCTGCAAGATTCGTAAATAGTCAGATGGATTCTTAAAATTAGTGATTCAAGAAAAACGATGGACACAAGTGAAGTAGAGTATAGTTGGTGCCTCCCTTATAATCTCATACACATGGATAGAGTTTAATTCTCATAAGCACTCATTCCCCTCCTAAGTTCCCTAGAATAGAGTAAATTAAATTTAACGAACTAGGAAAAAAAACTGTGGACTTCGACTTAAATAACTGAGACACAAAATTTGTAAAAGTTTTTGGGCTCTTAAAGTTCATAATAATTTAAGCAGCCAAAAAAAATATTGAAAAATGAGAATATACCACACGTACACGTAGTTTAGCCACAAAAATTTGTTAGAGTATTGCGTGAACACCGAGTTGCTTATGAGTCTATGACACTTCTAACATTTTATTTTGCATGCGAAATTATGTGTGAATTTTTTTTGATGTAGGCTCTTTTTTTTATTTTTTTCATTACATTTTCTAAAAAAAATATCCATTGTACATACAACTTGTGAATTTACACTATTAATTATTAACTTAAGATTGTTAATTGTGGATTTAGACTAAACTAATCTATTAATTGTGAATTTAGAAAGAAATTAATACCATTAATTTTGAATTTAGGAAAAAATTAACACTATTAATTGTAAATTGAGAAAGAAATTAACACTGTTAATTGTGAATTTAACATTACTAATTCTGAATTTAAAAAAATTAACACTATTAATTTTTAACTTAACACGAATAATTGTTTAACTTAAACATAAATTGATAGACATAGAAAAATGTACACCCAAAAAAATAACTTTTCAACTTGTATTTTTCATTCTCGTCATGTTGATAATTTAATTTTATAAAACTTTATATTCAATATTGATCCCATTTAGTAGATCTCTACTATTCAAAAATATAAATTATGTAAAAATAAAAAAAAGATATGTGCAACTAGAGTTCTAAAATATTTTACTAATATTTCAAAAATAAAAATGGAGAAAGAGGGAGGGGAGAGAGAGAGGGTGAGTGATGGAACTTGGAAAAGACAGGAGAAAGAGAGTGTGTGTGTGTGTGAGAGAGAGAGAGAGAGTGAGAGAGAAATTCCGAAGAAAGTGGAGAGAGGAGAGATAGGGTCAAACGGATGAGAGAGGAGATTGATTCCTCATTATCAACTGCAAGTTGCAAAAATAATTGCACGTGGGTTGTAGCATGAAGTCTCGCGCGTGGGATGGAAAGTAATTGTGGGTATTTGCACATTAGTTCTGGATTAGTGATGTCAAAAGGGACCGGGCTGAAGTTCCGATTAACCCAAAAAAAAAAAAAGGGGTCGGGCTGGCACGGCACGACACAAGTACGACACATTTAAATATGGCACAGCACGGTCTTAATGAGCACGTGGACGAGCACGGGCATGGTATTGGTCAGGCACGGCACGATTTTAGTAGGCACGGGACACGGAAGTGGGCAGGCGTACACGACACGGTTTTAGGCCTAGCCGGGCACGGCACGGGTTGGCGGGCACTGTACGGCATGGCATGACAGGGTTCTAGCCAGACACGGTACGACACGACACGGTTCCAGCCGGGCACGCATGGCACAGGTTGACGGGCATGGCACAACACGGTTCTAGCCGAGCACGACATGGGTTGACGGGCATGAAAGGGCACGACACACGGCACGGGGAAGAAATTATTAAATAATTTGACTTGTGACTCATAAATATAATGTGATTAATTAACAATAATTTTAATTACAAAATAAGGCATTTTAGTTTCATAATTTATAATAAAAAAATAAGCTTTTAAATTCGAACAACTAACAATAAATAAGGAAAAAACTAATTTTAAAGAAAAACCTCCATGTGATTCGAACAGTCAAACCCAAGTCATATGGAACTTGTCACACATCACAAACCACCAAGGCCATTAGTCATGTTATGTTTACTTGGAACAACTAATAATAAATAAGAAACAAAATTGGTTTTAAAAAACAATTCTCTATGGGGTTTGAACCTTGGAGACTTGAGACACATCTCAAACCACCAAGATCAACAATCTTATTATACTTATAATTGGAACAACTAATATATATATTATATAATTCTATTCTATAAAAGCGGGCTTCTTGTATGGTAGCCACACAATTGCAACACAATTATGATGATCCATACCGTTCATTTTGTTGTTCTTGGTGTTTTAATCACTCTCGCAAATTTTTGGGTCTATCGGATTTTGGAAGCCCTTTCATCGGGAAGTAAATTCATTAATAGAAAATTTTTGTTATGTGCAATCAAGTATATAACGATAACCAATTTACTTTATTTTTTGCATGAATTGTATAATCACTCCTACATAAAAGGTAGACGGTTCCGATTTTTAAAAAACAGCTCGGGCGGCCTTCAAGTGGTGCATTATAGGATTTTAACGCATTTGAAAGCACCGAATGTGTTCTGATCACGTGGTTTCTGACATCCGATTATCATCTATTTAGGGGAGAGTGATAAATTTGATAAAATCTTAAATCGTAACGGTTTAGATCGAACATTCGAAAAAATGAGTTTGCAGCTACCTTTCAAATCTATACTTCCAACTTATTTGATTCTAAACCAATGTATTTGTTTATAGTCCAATGTATGTTACCTACACGATTGCGACACAATTATGACGATCCATACTGTTCATTTTGCTGTTCATAATGTTTTTATCACTCTCGCAAATTTTCAGGTCTATCGGGTTTTGAAAGCCCTTTCATCGGGACGTAGATTCATTAATAAGAAATATTTTGTTATGTGTGATCAAGTATATAACGATAACCAATTTACTTCATTTTTTGCACGAATAATATAATCACTCCCACATAAAAGGTACTCCCTCCGTCCCTAAATAAGTGTCCGGCGCGCAAACCTAGGCCTTCAAAAAAATGCATTTGTTTTGTTAAAAAAATTAAATTTTTTTCACAAATCAATAGATAGCAACGTGTTCTATTAGATTGTGAAAAAAAAATTAAATTTCTTAATTAAAAACATGCATCTTTTGTAAGGCCTAATTTTGCGCGCCGGACACTTATTTAGGGACGGAAGGAGTACATGATTCCGATTTTCAAAAGACAGCTCGTGATAACACAATTTGGAGAAGTGTTTTAAATCCGTTTAGGAGTGTGGGGTTCTTGCGATTTCCCAAAGTTGGTTTTAAGTAGGAAACCATATAAATGTGTTCTTTATTTGTTTCCTTTTTGTCTATCGGCATGAGGAATTCCTCCAAGGCAGGACCATTTTGGACCTTTTTTTTTTTTAACACTACCATTTTGGACCTAGATATCTAGTTTCTCTTACATATGAGCTAAGCAAAGCGAAGCAAAGTTAATGAGAAGTTTAATTTAGATTGTGGTTTGTGGTTTGTTGGAAATTGGAAAACAAATTGTTTTTGCATATGTTGTGAATGACCGCAAGCTACCACTACCAACTAGGCATACAGTACTAGACCTGTTTATGCACATGTTGTATTTCGTACAATGGTGTAGACACGTCCCAAACGGGCTAGCACGACACGATTTAAGTAAATGGGCCCGGCATGGCACGACACGATTAAAAAAAGGCACGTCGCGACATGATTAAAAAAAGGGAAATTTGCACTTACACCCCTTGTACTATCACGGATTTGCACATAGATCCCCTGTACTCCAAATTTAGGCATTTACACCCCTTGTTCTTTGGACTGAAGTGCAACTATTAAAAATTCCACTAAAATAGATGGAAAAGCTACTGGCGGGAGATTTTCCTCCAAAATGAGGAAAAAAATGCCTAAACTAACCCTGATAGGCATTTATAAGTCCTTTCAAACTCTCATTCCCGAAAACAGAGAATCCAAACCCCTCCCTTCTCCTAACTCACTCTCTCTAGTCTATTATTATCAACAGAAAATAGCAACATCTAGCACTATATCTCACGTCTAATCAGCCTCAAAATATTTGCAAATGTAACAACACAAACACCTAGTAGCACGGCAAAAAAAATGGACTTACACTGTCCAAATCCACAACATAAATAGCCAGCAATAAAAAAAAAAAAAAACTTCAGATGTAGATATTCAGTACCAGGTAGTTCAAACTAAATTCTTTTCCTAAACAAAAGTCACATAGAGTTACAAACTAATTTCAAACAGAGTTCAAAAACATAAGTCAACCTGAAAAATATGCAAAACAATCCTTTACTGCTACTGTGAACTTTGTTTTGGGAACTCTGTTTGAAATCAGTTTGTAACTTTGTGTGACTTTTGTTTAAAAAAAAAGATCTCAGTTTGAACTACCTAGTACTGAATATCTGCATTTGAATTATTTTTATTTTTTTGTTATTGCTGACCATTTTTGTTGTGGATTTGGATAGTGTAAGTCTTTTTTTTTTTTTTTGTACTGCTAGCTGTTTGTGTTGCTACATTTGCAAATATTTTGGGGCTGATTAGACATGAGATATAGTGCTAGATGTTGCTATTTTTCTGCTGATAATAATAGACTAGAGAGAGATAGTGGGTTAGGGAAATGTAGGGGTTTGAATGCTCTGTTTTTGGAAATGAGAGTTTGACAGAGTTTATAAATGGTTTTCAGGGTTAGTTTGGGTATTTTTTTTTCCTCATTTTGGAGGAAAATCTTCCGCCAGTTGCTTTTCCATCAATTTTAACCGAATTTTTAACAGTTGCACTTTAGTCCAAAGTACAAGGGGTGTAAGTGCCTAATTTAGAGTACAATGGGTGTATGTGCAAATCGGTGATAGTACAAGGGGTGTAAGTGCAAATTCCCCTTAAAAAAATGGGTCGGCACGGCACGGCACGACACGACACTTAATCACAACACGACACGATTTAAGTAAACGGACCGGCATGGCACAAAACTACTGTTGGCATGAAGCTAAACGGGCCAGACCGGCACGAGACGACCCGTTTGACACCTTTATTCTGGATGGGGCAAATTCAAGTCACCGGCCTGGAAATTTCCCTTTTTTAAAGTCCAAGTGATCCATTCCAAACTCGATTTGACTCGGACTGAAGCCCACACACATTCGGTACTTTGGGTCCAGTCTAGCTGGCCCTGATATGGCCCAAAACCTATCCACTCTACAGCCCAATTTTACATTACCTTAAAATTAGGAAAAATGACGGCTAAAGACGTGTTTTGATAATTAATACCAGCCAATGACATTTTCAGCAATAACAAATGTTTTCAGCATATCCTTGGCAGGTATTAATTATCAAAACACGTTCTGAGCCCGTCATTTTCCCTAAAATTAACAACCAAACAAGTCTCGGTAGCATTAGATAGTGATCGTGCTCTTATTATAATCACAATGAAATTACTTATTTAGGGGATTATATGCCAAGGGAAAGACATAGTCCAACAAAAGAGGTCCCATTTTTAATTTTTGTTTTAAGCTCTCAAAAAGTCAAAGCCGGCTCTGGTACTCACATCAACTTTTCAAAAGCAAGAATCTTGAAATTCGCTCCCAAAATTTTTAAATTAACACGCAAAAAAATTTTTTTGGAAAATGATAATCAATATTCCTCGGCCTTCAAAGTTAAGGGAGAAGGTAAAAATATTAACAAAATTTGGATTAAAAAAGCAAACCAAACGTCGTGAGGAAGTTTCTGTATCGAAACACAACAATAGCACCCGTTTTTTCTGCAACAAATTGGCATCTGCCCATATGCCGAGAGCAATCTTAAGGATTTCTAAAGCCTAATTAGAGCAATACCTTCCTACTATAATCTATATGAGTCATGCTACAGATATGGATCAATAGTGACGGAGCAAGAATTTTGTTATCGGAGGGACCGGCTTAATAGACATATATTTTTTATTTGTACGTATAATTATTACTATATCATAAGGTTTTTGATTTTCAGTTCATTACATTTGTATATTGAATTGATTCTTTAGTCTATTTGAACTGTCACTTGCTTATTTTTTATTTATGAAAGAAATTGAAAAATGAGGATATAAAATAACTAGTTTTTTATCAAATCGAAGCAAAATTATTAAGATTATAAGTAACTATACACGAATAATTATCAATAATATTTAAAATCAAATATGTTTAAAATAAAAAATTTAAAACTATGATGCTCGGGGAGCCAGGGCCCCCCAGGCCTCTACAAATCTCCGGCCCGGCATATCATGAAAGTACACAAATTCAGACACAGATGTATCCGAAAACATCTGATTCATGTGGGTTTAATAAGATATATGTGGTGTTCCTACATATTGGACATTTCAAACACATCTATACATGTTCAAATCTATGCACCTTGGTCTTAATTTTTTTTTTTTTTTTTTTGATAAGCCAAATTTGGGATTACAAAGAAAGGGACTTATCCCTGGTTACAATCGAAACTAAACAGGAGGAGGGTGAAGACACCCAATTAACAGGCAGCGCACCCCTAAGAGCTTCAGAAGCTACTTCATGGGCCAACCCATTCGCCTCTCGTTTGCACCAAGCACAGCTAATCCCTTCCTCTTGGCAAAAGCTTCCGGATATCCCAAACCACTGCCATTACTTCCCACGGAGGAACAAGCTCAGCGACACTCAATTTGATGGCTGTTTGGTTGTCTGATTCAATGGTAACTCCACTCAGACCCATAGTTTTGACCATCCCACAAGCAATACGAACAGCTAAAAGCTCCCCGTGAAGCGAAGAGGCGATCTCAGCATCAACCACTCTGCCGTCAACAATTGCTCCTCTACTATCTCTGATAACTGCAGCACACTTCGCGTCTCTACCGTTTCTTTTGATCGCCACATCACAGTTTATCTTTAGGCCACCTTGATCTGGAGCCCTCCAGTGGGAAGAAGCATCCTCAGCTGTTGGGTTGTCCATGTGGATCAATGAAGGGATCCTAAGACCCGAGATTTCACAAAGAGCCTCCATTGCTCTTCGCATAGTCGCCTCCGGATCAACAGGATTACTATTGAAAACGAAATCGTTTCTCGACTTCCAAATCTGCCACCCAATCATCACAACTTTTCCCAAAAAATTCAGCAGATGGTTTCCTTTCAAAGCTTCAACAACTTGAGAGGTCCATTTAAGAACAGAATCAGGAAGTCCATGACCCATATTTAGCTGAATACTGCACCCAAACCAAACCGCACGAGCCCAGCTACAATCAAAGAGCAAGTGTTCAATGGATTCTGCATAATTTCCACATATAGGGCACATATTGGAAATACCACACTTCCTTCGAACCAAATTTTCCTTTGTTGCAAGACTATTACTACAAGCCCTCCACCAAAAATGTCTCACCTTGTGCGGTATGTCTAGCTTCCAGATTACTGGCCATAAGTTTTTATGGGGGATGAAAGAGAAAGAAGGACTTACTTTCTCCTTGCTGTGACCTTGAACTGCTATACGATATCCCGATCGGACTGAGTAAACTCCATTTTTTGTATGATGCCATATCAGAGAATCCTTATTCCCATACTGTGATAGAGGCATAACTGTAATGGCTTTCAATTCCTCCTGAGAAACTAGCTGCTCCAATACCTCGCTCCTCCAAACCCCTTTTTCTTGATCTATCACATCAGCTACCATAACTACATTACAATTCTCTGGCTTAGTGGTAGCTATTCTGAAATTGTTTATGGAAGGCACCCAACAATCAGCCCAAAAATTAACATCTCTACCATTCTGAACTTGCCATCTCACCCCCTTAAACAACAACTCTCTCCCATGCAAAAGACTAAGCCAAGCCCAAGAGGCCCTACCTCCCCTACTCGCCTCCATAAAGGAGCAATTTGGAAAATATAACCCTTTAAGTATCCTAGCCCAATATGAATTTGGATTCTGAATGAGTCTCCACCCTTGACGCGCTAGGAGAGCCTCATTCATAGCTCTGAAATTCCTAAATCCCATTCCTCCTTCGGCCTTTGATTTAGTCATCTTCTCCCAGCTACACCAATGAATTCCCATCGCCTCTGGGTCCCCCTTCCACCAAAAGTTAGAGACATAGGAGTTGAGCTTATCACAAAGTCCTTTTGGAAGCAGAAAACTAGACATAGCATAGTAGGGAATAGCTTGAGTAACTGACTTCAGCATAGTCTCCTTGGCCCCTTGTGACATCTGTTTCTATTTCCATCCTTGCAGTTTCGCCAAAGTTTTCTCCACAATGAAAGAGTACGCCTCTGTCTTTGATCTCCCCCAAAAAGATGGGAGCCCTAGATACCTTGCATCTCCCTTCATCAAAGGAATGTCCAGCAGGTCACAGATGAGTTGCCTATCATTATCACACATATTATAGGAGAAGGTGACACTTGACTTGTCGAAATTAATTTTCTGGCCAGAAGCTTTCCCATACTTAACAAGAATTTGCTTAACTCTTGCACAATTTCGAAATTCAGCTTTTAGGAAAAGTAAAGCATCATCAGCAAAAAAAATGTGACTTAACTTGGGACAATGGCGATTGAACCTGATCCCAAAGATATTGCTGCCCTTTTGTGCTGTAGAAATCATGTTGGAGAGCACATCTTTTACCAAAACGAAAAGGTATGGGGACAGAGGGTCCCCTTGCCTTAGCCCCCTGCCTGGATTGAAATGGACCCTAGCTTCCCCATTGACTACCACTGAGAAGTTGACTGTCGTGATACACTGCATTACCCACTGAACCCATCTTGAGTGGAAACCCATTTTCAACAAAAGAGCTTCAACAAAATCCCATTCTACTCTATCATACGCCTTGTTAAAATCAAGCTTGAGTGCCATAAAACCATCTAACCCTTTCTTCTTCATTTTCAAAAAGTGGAAAGCCTCATGAGCCACTAAAACGTTGTCTTGTATCATTCGCCCTGGCACGAAAGCTGATTGATTTGGTGAAACCACCTCTTGTAAAATGCTTTTCAATCTGTTTGCCATAACCTTTGTAATAATTTTCACAGAAAAATTGCACAGACTTATGGGACGATATTGTCCAAGAGATTCTGGGAACAAGACTTTGGGGATCAAGACAATGTTGGTTCTATTTAGCTCCCTCAACATATACCCATTTGAGAAAAATCTCTGAACTGCTCTGCATACTTCATCTTCCACCTTATCCCAATACTTTTGGAAAAAGAAACCAGGATACCCATCCGGCCCAGGAGACTTCAGAGAACCCAGTTGGAAGGCCGCTTTTTTAATCTCTTCCACAGAAACTTCCCTGATCAATTTATCATTCATAGCATCAGAAATGCATCTCTTCACTACTGCCAAAACTTCAGTAAAATCCCTTGGACCAGAGCTTTCAAACAAACCAGAGAAGAAATCATAGATCAGATCATTTATACCATCTTCATCGTCCACCCAATCACCTCCCCCAGTTTTGAGCATCACAAGCTGGTTCCTTTGTCTCCTTTGATTAATACAAGCATGGAAGAAAGCAGAGTTCTTGTCTCCATAGGAAAGCCAGCTCACCCTAGATCTTTGATGAAGAGCCATCTCTTCCCTCAGTAACAAAGTCTCAATCTCCTTTATTAATTCCCTCTCCCTCAGAAGATTTTCCTGAGAAAAAGGAACCCCTTGAACAACCCGCAGCCTCTCCTGCAGAATTTTCAATCTCAGTTTATCCTTGCCAAACACTTTCTTGCTCCACTCGATCAGGGACACCTTGCACTTCCTCAACTTTTGAACCAAACCGTAAAGGTGAGAACCTCGCTGAGGCTGGCTCCAAGCCGAAGCAATAACTTGACTACAATCAGGGTGGGTGGACCATTTTGACTCGAATTTGAAAGAGAAAGGGACCCTCTTCAATGAGACTCTGCATTTAACTATCAAAGGGCAATGATCAGAGCCCACCTTGAGCTCATGCAGCACTTGAGCAAGAGGGAACATGTTCCTCCAATCAACTGTAGCCAGTGCACGATCCAACCGAATACGAATATTGTTATCCCCATCTTGATTGTTTGACCACGTGAAATTGGGCCCTTTGAACTCCAAATCCATAAATTCACAGTCCGAAGTAAGATTATTGAATTGATCCAGTCTGCTTCTGCTACAAGGGTTTCCCCCTTGCTTTTCGGCTTGAGCTCCCACATCATTAAGATCACCCACGCACAGCCAAGGGTAATTATTTTCTCGCGCCACAGACTTCAAGTAGTTCCAGAATCTCAGACGATCATTCCACACCGGAGGAGCATAAACAAAAGTAATTAAAAACGGACTACTAATTCTAGGCCAATTAACAATGCAACGAAAAACATTTTTAGATTTAAATCTAACATCAAGAGTTACCTCATCAGACCACCATAAAGCAAGTCCATCAGACCTGCCGACAGGATCCACGTAGCACCCATTATTAAACCGGAGACGCCTTCTTATTTTTTCTAGTGTGCTTCTCTTATTCTTTGTCTCCATGAGAAACACCACTAGAGGATGATGGACCGTGCACAGTCCTCGTAAGATCTGGAATGTTAGGGGTCGCCCTATCCCCTGAACATTCCAGCTGAGCATCACCATTGGGCATGTGGCTGTTTGAGGCCAGCCACCACCGCCTTCTCTTCCTTACTTCCTTCCGAGCTTGCATCCCCTTTTGGGATAGAAACCAGACCTGTAGCTTGAAAAATTCCAGCCTCCTCCCCAACATTAACTTCAACCAATTCAGACTCCGACATCGTTGCACGCTGAACACCCCGCCCCCCTCCAGCCAAACGACCCTTCGATCTTCCTCCCCTCCTACCCCTTGCTCTGCAAGCCCCCCCTCTGGCCACACTGCTTCTAAGCTGAAGAGTCTCTTCAAAACCAACGGCATCTTCCTCCATGCTCTGGTTGGAACTCTCATTGCCCTCAAGCAACAGCCTCTTCTGCTTTTTCCCCTTGTCTTCTTTCTCAGGGGAATAAGAAGTTTTCCGTTTGAGATCCAGCGCCTTCTGAAAAACAGAGGCCAAAATCTCCTCGCCTAAATTTTTTAAGCCCACGTCTCTTACTGGGCAGGATAAGAGAGGGGCTACAGAGAATAGGCCCAAACCATCAGCTCTCTGAAAACTCCTTGGACTATCAGGTTCTTCAACATAGTAATGGGCCCCTGAATTGGTAATATTCTCTCCACTTGGACTTTCAATTGGGTTCGAAGAGTGTTGCATTGTGACCCGATAGGACCCACCCAATAACAAATTCCCCGACAAGGGAATATTCGCCCCTATTGGTGACTCTGTTGTCTCAACATGCGACGTGTCCTTCTCCTGATGATTTGTTCGTACACTTGAACGCTCCACTGCATCACGTCTCACACCCTCCTCCGAATCAAACGTACGAATATTTTCCTCACTACTCTCCACGCGCCTCGTTGATTTTCCGGAGGACGCGCCACCTTCGTCTTCCTGCTGGTGGTGGCGTTTTGCCTCTGGATACAGCAGCTTCGGAAGAGGTTGGTCTCCATAGTTAATGGTCTCTATTACAGCCGAATCAGCACGAATACTACCATCGAAACCCCAAGTCTTCGAATCAAAGCTCCTTTTGTCTTTGCATTCATTCACTGTATGACCCACCATACCACACCCATAGCAGAAATCTGAGAGCCTTTCATACTTGAATCGAACCCATGTATCTTCTTCATTATTCCTCCTCAGGAAGAAACCCTTCTTGAGGGGCATAGAAACGTCTACCCAGATCCTCACTCTCAAAAAGTTTACCAACCGCCCTTTCTCACCCGGCTCCTCCACCGCTATTACATCACCCAAGGTCTGAGCTATCGCCATACCTGCTTTAGGGTTCAGAAACCCTAAAGGTAACCCATGGATTTGGATCCAAAAAGGGCTAAAATTGAAATCCAGCTCACTAAAAGATTTCTTTTGGTCCCATCTCCTTAAAATCAAAAGGGACCCCATCACTGACCATGGACCTCTGCTCATAACCCTGCACAGATCATCTTCCTTCTTGAAACCGAAGGCATAAACATTGTCCTTCCATGGAGAAATAGAGAACCCCTCCTCTGTTCTCCAAGCTTTCTCAATAACCCTCTGGACTCCAACCTTATTAAGGGTCTTAGAGGACAAAATCTTACCCACCAGCACAAACTGAGCATTCTGAGGACACCCCTCAAAGCTCTCGTCCAGGGCTATCACCGTCGGTTCCTCCATAACAGAGAGAAGAAACCAGCGAGACAGGGGAAAAGAAGAAAAGAAAACCGAAGAACAGAAATCTAGGAAAAGGAAATGAAGAAATAGAACCAGATCCGAGGAGAAGATTTGGAAAAGAGAAGGAAAAATAATAAAGAAAGAAATCTGGGTGGGAGGAGGATCAGTGTAAAGGCAGCTAACGAAAAGAAAAAACCCCCACGAAAGGAGAAAGGGCTCTCATTGTAGAGAGAGAAACTCTCATAAAGAGAGGATTTTTCCGGACCTTGGTCTTAATTTGTTCGTAGCATTTTTGAATCTCTTCGTAACGGATGTGCTAACGCCTAACAGGTTTGTAAAGAAGTCGGTACATTACCAAACCAGATTAGACAAAATACCATTTCGTCACCCCTATCCCAAAATCTAGCACCCGTGGTATTGCCAAAGGATCCGGCTTTTCTGCAGCCAACTGCAGAAAAAAATGTGTAGTTCAATTTGGACCATTCATATTGACAATTAGTGGTTTAGATCTGTCGTTGAATACTCTTACTAGTAAAACTATATTCGTACCGATAAGAATATCAAAACAAATCTAGACCATTAAAAAAGCTATCCGACAATTATGATCACCTAGACTGCACCTTTACAGTTCAAACCTTGACTGCAGACAAGCCATTTCCACAACAAAAAGATGTACATATAAAATATCCCAGCTGTAGTTATGGGTCTTTCATTTTTAATCAATTTTTCATTAAATTAAATGTTGATCTTATTATATGCCCCCAAGTCTTGGCCTAATTTTAGAAAAGACTATGATAGGAATCTCATTCTTATGACATATTGAACCAAGAAGCACGTTTTTAAACTATGCAGAAACTTGATTCCCGCTCTATCTGATAATTCCGAGTTCCTGGCTCACTCCATAATACGTATGTACCAATTAATGTTCGAATGTTATTCATTTTTAAATAAATATTTCCCAAATAAGATTATTGATCCAATTATAGTGTAAACATTTTAATGGCTACTTCAATGCTTGAATTACAAAGAATATAAAGTCTAATAATTTAATTATCATTAATCATCCTCAAATTAATGATAATTAATCTGATGATTATATGGGTTCTGTTGTTGTTGTAATCATCCTCATATTACAAGCATCTACTTATAAAGGTGATTTAATTTTAAACCACTTTTCAGTCAATTCTATTGGATTAATTGCCTAACCATCCATCTTTAATTTCCTACTTCCTATCACAATAATGCAAGAACAACAAAACAGTTGTTGCCTTTTTTACCCTTTTCAAAAGTCAAATGTCATACGGATACGCGCGCGCAGAGAGAGATGGTGCATGCCATTGAAATATTGGATCAAAATAAATTAAACGACTTAAATATAGGGGTAAACTATAGTTAACCCCCTCTAACTAAGCCTCGCGTGCATTTTGCTCCCTCTAACTTTTTTTTTCGGCACTC
Source organism: Rhododendron molle (assembly GCA_025413875.1). Lineage (NCBI taxonomy): Eukaryota > Viridiplantae > Streptophyta > Magnoliopsida > Ericales > Ericaceae > Rhododendron > Rhododendron molle. The sequence continues at coordinate 11,645,109 of CM046399.1, forward strand.
AACCCCCTCTAACTAACTGAAATTCAAACGGTCATAATTTCAAATGATCATAACTTCTTCGTCCGAAATCGAAAACATGCAAATTATATATCAATTTCGAGGTCTTGAAGTCAGCTTTCTAATGACACCAAAATCACATCACGATTCAAAGCACACAAAAAGTTATAATCAAAAGAGTAAAGGCTGGTAGACAGAAAGACCGTTTTGATCATAACTTTCTGTGTACTTTGAATCGTGATGTGATTTTGGTGTCATTAGAAAGCTAACTTCAAGACCTCGAAATCGATATATAATTTGCATGTTTTTGATTTCGGACGAAGAAGTTACGACCGTTTGAAGTTATGACCGTTTGAATTTTAGTTAGTAGAGAGGATTGAATGCGAAAAAAAAAAGTTAGAGGGGACAAAGTGCACGCGATACTTAGTTAGAGGGGATTAATTATAGTTTACCCTAAATATAGACAAGACACAACAAAATTCTATTGCTATGTTCTCCAATAATTCAACAGATCGTATACAAAACTTCCTTATACTTGTAAAAGAATTCTACAACACTGCAACAAACCCATTTTTCTATATGATCCTCGCCTTATGATCTCATGAGGCTACTTACTCGATCAAAAATAAACTACCAACCCCACGGAGAGAAAATTAGGGAAGATGGATATGGAAAAATTAAGAAGTATATATATATATATATTCTCTGTATAGGTGGTAGATCTTTTAAATCTCAATTTTTTGGTGAAGAGTTGACAACTTCATTAATTGTGCCTCTTTGATGGGCCAGAAGGAGAGATAGGGATCCCTTTTGGCAACATGTTGAACACCAAACCCTGACGAAAGTACCCTTCACCGTTGAGTCGCCGTAAATGCTCTGATACCTTTATCAGGCCGCCTTCCAGAATCATCATGCCGCCCGGTCGAGTCGCAGCACAAGAGCTGATGAGAATGAGGAAGAGAAAGAGAAATATCGGTTTAGAAGCAGCCATATGTGAGATTATATCTGTAGGGTTTATGGAACAAGTATATAGGTGCTTTGGTGAGAGAGGCCGGGGTTTATATATATACTTGTGTGTACATGGGGAACCATGAAAAAAGGTTAGGCGTCATGGGGATGTAAAAGGCGTAGAGAGAGAGAGAGAGAGAGAGAGAAAGAAGTGAGGTGTACGCCAAAGACTGTTGAATTTTAAAGGTCAACGGTATAGGAAAATAGAATGGAAATTCGTTGGGTGCCGGCTTTAACTTCCCTTTGTATTGTTCTGTTTGTTTGCAACTGGACATGTTGGGCATGAAGTTTCTCGTACACTGCTCAAAAACAGGTTTCCTCTACAAATGTTAGGTGTCAAAAACAAGATTAATTGTGTGCCCAAATAAGTTAGTCCGGATTCTCTGAGTTCAAAGAAAAAATAATAATAATAAAGCTTCTACTTTTTCATAATCATTAATTTAACGATTTGATAAAATTGAAATTCAAAAAGTCAAAGCCAAAAGTTGAAAAATTAGATATAAAAACTCAATGTTGAATTTTTTAATACGAAAAGCTATTTGATAAACATTACGACCATATTCATTTTGGGATTTGGGTTTTGAGATTTTGGATAATGAATGGAAAGAAATAGATAAAAAAATGAAAGTAATAATTAAAAAAAATTCATTAAAAACCGTGTGCAGAAAGAATCCCAAAACAAACATGATCTAAGAGCCACATATATAGTTTGAAGGGGTGATGGTACGACGGCGATAGAAGGATAGTGGTGTATGCATTTGGTGGTGTGGTGAAAAATTATTCAATGCTTCTCACACACCGACACTTGGTGATAACAACGGCGATTGGTGTATGTATTTGGTGGTGTGAGAACGGATTTGGGGCACAGAGCGCTCGGTATGGTGATCATAGTGGTGACGGTGATCGTCATGTTGTGGTGCGGTGGAGAAGTGGTTGTGCTAATGGTGGAAGGATGATGGTGGCGGCAGTGGCGGTGGAGACAAAACCAGGGTGGGTTTTGTGATAACAACGGCGATTGGTGGTTTAGTTGATATCAAGAGCATCCGCACCAGGCTCAGTAAATTTTGGACCAAATTAGAGAGCAAAAACCACTTTACTACTTTAACTAGCCATTTTTACAATGTCCACTGCATCAAGTTCTTTACTTTCACTCTCTTCTCAATTAAATATTCCTACAATTACACAAAATATCCACCGGCATAATTAAGAATATTCTTCTCTCTCCTTTTTCCCCAATCTCTCTCGCATACACAACAAACTCACAGCGTTGATGGCAGAGAACCCACTGCGTTGATCTTCATTTTTTACCCGTCCACTAGAACCTCAAAATTCCTCAACTCTCTCTCTCGTGTTTTCGGCTCGTCCGACGACCAAGGCGTCCGATCTGTGTTCATCTCGGCTGAGAAACCGTAATTGACGGTTGCGGTGGTAGCATCGTCCGATCAATGTTTTCACCGGCTACAGGTATTGATCTCTAGACCAATAAAATATTGCAGTTTATTACAAAACAAGTGAACAGTAGCTCGGCTCTTGTAGCAAGCCACTGTAGCAAAGTTACACATTTTTCATAATAGCAAGCTTAGAGCCGAGTCTAATGCAGCCCCCTTTATGGGGTTTTGCTCGTTAGTATAATTTTCAAGGTGAAATAGCTAGACTGGAGCAGATGCCCTAAGTGGTAGGAAAACTACATTCAAAAAGTTACAATAATGAAAAACTACATCAATCATGTGAAGTCCGTAATGGAGTAATTAAATTAAGTTAAACTAACTTAGGATGTGTTCCATTAACATAAATAATGACTAGTCTTGTTTAGGGAATTGTGGAATTTGCAGTCAATACTAGTGTGTTGCACTTGCACTCGGGAAATTGGTGTCAATAGCAATTTGTCAAGGGTTATGCGCTTCACGGCCGTCACGCACGTGATTGTATGGTATCTGGAAAATATTGAATAATTAGGTCCCGTCCTACTAACACTTTTTTTATCACTACTATTAGAAAAAAAATGCACGTTTTGTCTTTATTCAAAAAAAATCGCATCTGTTAAGTTTCCGTCAATTTTTATGAATTATTTATTCGTCTCGACAAAACGAATCGAAAAAATTTAAAAAATTTATTTTTATCCAAATATTTAGAAAACTAAGCAACCACTTTTAAGTAAAAAAGTTGACTTTTTTTAGGTATAACAGCCAGGGTTGTAGATATCTTCCGTATCAGCCGGTACATTCCGTTTTAGCACAAATCCGATAACTTTGACCTCCATTTCCGTCGGCCACCGCTATTCGCAGCGTAGTTCCTGCTACGCGCAGCCAATTGCTAGCTACAAACCACCACCTTATAAGGATTTGCTACTCGCAGCCAAAAGAATATCCATGAACTCCCCTTTTTGCCCTTGTATACATTATACATACAACCCTCTCCTCTGTCAAAACTCCTGTTCGTTCCTTTTCTCAGTCTTCTCTCTCTTTTCCCTCGTTTCTCTGTCTTCTCCGCCTCCCACCCACCCCCACAGCGCCACCACCCACCCACCCCCTCACCACCCCGTCTCTCTCTCTCTCCCCGCCTCCCCACCTCGTCTGTCTCTCTCTCTCTCTCTTCCTTGTTTCTTCTTTTGTAGTTCCCACCACACAACACCACTCCCACCACACCACCACAGTAGCGCAACTTTGAGGTGAAGGAGGTGTGAGAAGAAATCACAACACACCGGCATCACCAACTATTTCGAAGTTGAACATCGGTAAAATCTTGAATCTTATTATTTCGCAGGGTTTTTTTTTTTTGTCCGATTTTGGTTTGATTCTTTTTGAGAAACCCCACAGTAAGACGTACTTACTACTTCGTATATTTCAGATTTGATCGAACATTATAGTCCGATTGTTTTCCACAGTTTCGGATATTAAAATCTGATTGTTTGCCCCTATTCAGATTTTAAGATCTGAAATTTATTGCCTCATTCGGATTTTAGTATCCAATTGGCCGATTGGCCCCTATGTATTACAGCAGCAGCTGAATTTGTTAGCATAGCTCATTCGGAATGTAATATCTGAAATTTTTTGCCTCATTCGGATTTTAATATCCAAAATATTTGACCACATTCGGACTTTAATTTTACCCGAGTCGTGTATGTATTTTATCCCAATTCTGTAATCGGTCTTTGTAAGTTTTTCACTCTAGACGTTTTTATCATATAATGTGAACCGATTAGACAATGACACGAACCATTGACATTGTCCAGGAATGATTGACAAAATTTTCGGATTTTAATATGTAGCTTAATTTGTAAGGTATGGTCAATCGGAATTTAATATCTGAAATGTTTTGACTCATTCGGATTTTAATATCTAAAGTATTTTACTCCATTCAGACGTTTAGTCCGATTTATCCCCTCTATTTCAGTCATTAGAATCCAATTGTAAGAACCTATAAACATTCATAACATTACCCCACTCGGAGTTCTTTCTTCTCCATTGAAAAAAGAATAGGAAAACCCTAGTTTGGCTTGAAGAACTTCAAGTAATCTCTTAGAGTTTGACATGTAATCTGAAAATTTCTCTTCTTGTGGTAAGAAATCTTCCTTAAAGTATGAGTATTGATGAATATGTGCATATAGAATCAACCTACATGAAAGAGATTTAAGAATTACGGTTCTGTAGTGCTTACATGGTGATTTTATACCTAATTCATCTTAAATTCTCAAATATTGTTAATTGCTATAGATAATATGATTTTGATCATGGAAACCCAAGATAGATGCATGTTAGTTGGTGTATAGATGAATTATGAGCATGAACTTGTAGAATTTTGAAGTTGCTTACTACTATTGATGTTGAGAAATGTTGGAAAATCTGGGCAGCATCCAAAACTGCGTTTTTCATCAAATTTTTTATACTTAGACAAGTTTATTGGTTATGGGTCCTTTCGAATCTTAAAGATTGTTAAGTTGGTGTTGTTTTGGCGATCGAATCATCGAAAAATATGAAGTACACGATTTTTAATGAATATTCGATCACAGACTGCTCTGCTGAAAATTTGTGTTTCCTGCATAGAATTTCTGAGCAAACTTTAATCTTGGCAGGTCATTTGGGTGTATACTTTAATTTTGGCAGATTTTACAAGTTGGTGTAACACTGCTGGAAGTACTTTGATCGCAGCATGTGGTCTGAGTTTGTGGAATTAATTGAGCAACCTAAAGAAGTCGTATTATTCTAATTTTTTGAGTAGTTGTTGTTCTATATATCTAATTTGATCTTATAAATTTGTGATTCTTAACTCTGTACGGATTAGTCTTTAAAAATATAAATTTGAGTCTTCTATTTGGGAGGGACATGCATTTCATGCATTCATATGAAATAAATACAGGTTGGTTGTATTCATGCATGCATTTCATGTCTGTTGTTGGTATTACCTGACACGGTAGTTTATTCTTTGGGTGGTACTTGGGCTACGACTTCAACTTGCCCGTATGAACTGCGACAAGCACTTGTTGAAGTGCGGAGGACTTTGAGGGGAACAGAGGCTGCTGAAGCGAGCATAGCAGGCCCTAGTTCGGATCGTCGATTGAGTCATTACACTAGGTGCCGGCGTCGTGACCGTACTTGAGACTTGGTGTTGTATGACTTGTTGTTGATGAACTTTATGACCTTGTATTTATTTTGGATACTTTATGGCCATGGTTTATGGACTACTTTCTGTGGTGGAATGACTTTTGTTTTATTGCGGATAACTATTAGTATATTTGTGATAATTGGATACCGTAAAAATATGAATGTTAAGTAGGGCACCAAAACATAAATTTTATGGTTTGAATCATTTTTCATACTTTCCTAGGCACAAATAATTCGCTAGACAATACTCGTATGTGAAAATTTAGATTTAAATGAGGAGTGTCGTACAAACGGATAATGCTCTAGACAAATATAGAACACTACAAAAAATAAAAGGGTTTGCATAAATTTTACATAAAAGTCGTTCAAGCCAACCACCTGAAAAACGGATGCTATGTGGTGACCCATTTCAGGCATGATCATCCACCTATCCTTTGGAGAAGGACTTCGATAGAAGTTCCAACTTATAGCGTGCAACTCTTCTGCCAATTATTTATCGCCGCATGTCCCCTCGTAAAGGGAAAAATAATGTTCTAATTCCATGAATAATATCTTTCATGTTGGCACGTTATACAAGGAAGAATTACATCCCATTTTCACCAATGAGAGTAGCTTCCATCCACCTTAGGTGGAAAAGTGGGGTTTTCCACCACCATTAATTGTGGGCCCCACCGTGCGTATATTATAGTAATCTGAACCGTTCATCTTGTAGGGTTCGCAAAGTCGTATATATTCACTAAAAATTAGCTTTATCGGAGTTGGATAGGTATAAAAAAAAAAATTGAAGTTTGGTTTAAAAAAATTGACGGTAGATAAGTTTAAAGTTAAACTATCCATAACCGTCTATTTTTTAAACTACGATTTAATTTTTAATATATCTATCGATATCCGATAAATATGATTTTTGGTGTGAATGTACTACTATACGGGTCCTACAAGTTGAACGGTTCAGATTACTGAAAAAAATACACAACGGGACCCGCAATGTGTGGTGGAAACCATAGGGTTTCCACCTAAGGTGGAAAGAATTTTTTCTCTTCACGAATACTAAATAAGGGAGTTAATTTTCAAATTCCCCTTTTAATATCCACACTCTTTTTCTTCCATTACAGACCATTCATTCGGAGAAAATTCAATTCGGAAATAAATATCCGAAATATATAACAAGTTTTGGACTTTAATTTTTGATTTATATACCAGTACTTGGATTTTAATTTCCGAACAGAATGAGAACTATCAGATAGAATAACACCAATCGAACAATAATGTTCGAACTGGATCAATAATTTCAGAAACACATATCCAAAAATTATACCCATATTCAGACTTTAATATCTAATTTTCATACCTTTAATTGGATTCTAATTTCTGAACAGAATGAAAACTATGAGATAGCATGACAACATTCTTGTTTCTGAACAGAATGTCACAGAGTTGACAACTATGAGTTTTCAAACAGAAATACAATATAAGAGTTTTCTTGACTATCCGAAAACTACAAGCAGATGTAATCATCCAATTTTCATAATAATAGAATACATTATATAATACAACACATTAGATCGTTTCTCAATCTCAAAATGGCTAATTGACATGGATAAGCTCCTTTGTTGCTATGTCAACGTCGATGATCTCGTTGAACTTCTGAATGGCAACAACATGTGTTGCATCCCAATTTTTAGCGATAGCAATACGATGTCTTTTCCAATTGCAAGCTATTGGTGGCATAGAGGAACCTTTTTTTAAGAATATCTGTCAAGTAGCATTAGGTACTTATAAATTTTAGTAAATTTTTGGCACTGTGTGTCCAACTCTAAGTGCAGATTCTCTGTAGTTTCATTTAGATATTAAAATCTGAAAATTGGCATTAAATTCGGATATAAGAGTCCAACAATGTTGACATTATTCAGATATTAATATCCGAATGGTTGTACATAATTCAGACATTAAAATCCAAAAAGTTAGTAAAGTTTTGGCACTATGTGTCCAACTGTGTCGGGCCAGAATTGAAATTGAAAATGGAAGGCTTCTGAAATTGAAAATGGAGGGCGGGCTTAACTCTTGCTGCGATTTTTGCTCCGTCACTACAACATCTTTGACTTGTTTCTCAACTTTCATTGCACAATCTTCCGACTCCAAATCATGGTATATTGATGGGTCACCAATTTCTTATTTATCAATGGAGGGAGATGAAGCAATCGAGGTTTCCATTCACAATGTAGGAGGAAGAGAAGGGGAGGAAGATAGATAGACTTGGCTGCTGGTGGGAGGGCCTGCTGGTGGGTGATGACAGCTGGGTAGAGATAAAAATGGAGGAGTTTGAATGGGGGAGGGAGGACACGTTCTGGGCCGGAGGGAGGGAAATCAGGAGATGATTTTTGGGGGTTGTATGTAAGGGTTATGTAATATTCTTAAAGGGTAAAATGGTCAAATAACATGATGTCTTAGGGGCATAATGGTCAAACTGCATGAGGGCATTTTTGTCCATAATTGATAAAAGTTTTAATCGGCTGCGAGTAGCCAGAACTATGCTGCGAATAGCGGCGGCCTTTCCGTCTCATCCACCTTTCCGGCTGTTCTCGGACGATTCCGGCGTACGGATAAAATCTCGGCTGAGACGTCGTTACCAGAAATTTCATCCGGTATTTTGCAGTGAGCAGTCGATAGGAAAAAAAGCTCCGCAAAACACATTAATCCAATTGATACAGCCTCGCATCAAGGTATCAAACAGATCAACGATCACGGTTGGTCTCAAATCAATTTTAAATCTAAGTCCAAGGACAAAATCGGAAAATCTAGAAATTAATCCAATACCTTTCCTCAGTGGTGTAGCGAAGAATGGAATCACTTGCTTTGGGGTTTTTCGTGGAAGACGTGACGGCGGTGGAAGGAGACGAGGAGGTTGCGTGTGGGGAGAAGGGAATCGGTCGCCGGAACAAGCATGTCCTGGCCGCCGGCGGTGGGTGATTTTTTGGTGAGAAGGTAAAAATTACAGTAGCAGCAGCCGTAGAAAGGGGGGTCAATTCAGCTCCAGTAATTATATGGTCCAGTACGGTTCAGTTTTGGACCGTTGTGAGCCCCTTCCGGGTCCACAACAATGATCGGAATCGTTCATTTTGTAGAGCTCGTCGAATATATCATCCACGCCAAAAATTAGCTTTATCGAACATCAATAGGTACATGGATGAAACAGATTTGTACATGAAAAAAATGGGCAATTATTAATTTTAACTTAATTTTTGTCATCGCTTTTTCTTTGTACAAATCTGTTTCATCCATGTACCTATTGATGTTCGATGAAGCTAATTTTTGGCGTGGATGACATATTCGACGAGCTCTACAAAATGAACGATTCCGATCATTATTGTGGGCCCGGGAGGGGCCCACAACGGTCCAAAATTGGACCGTACTAGACCATATAATTACTAGAGCTGAATTCGACCCGTAGAAAGGGAGAAGAAGATTATAAATGTGTGGAACCCTACAATAACTCAAATTACTTAATTACCCCTTACTCTTACCTGTGAAATTGAAATGGTTAAAATAGATTGTCCGTGGGCCATAGGGTAGTATTCTGTTGTTTTATACTTTTTTTTTTTTTTTTGTGGTGAATTACTAGATGAGAGTTATACAATGACAGTTGAATTTTTGTTAGTAAAAATTTAGGTTATAAGGAAAATAAAGAATTTATAACTATATATATTAGTAATTGCGTTAAATCCAAAACGGTAACCGGTACTTGACCGGTACCGGTATGTATCGTACCAGTAGAAAAATCGGCACCCTTACCGGTACGATATTCAGAACATTGGTAACAGCCTAACTCTCAAGTAAGAAAAAGTTTACTTTTGTTCTTGACAATGATATACACGATCCTAGTGGCTAACAGCCTAACACTCGCCTTTTACTATATAAAATTTTGAAAAACATAGGTCTTCCCCACGTATAACAAATATCTCATGCTTGACCATTCAACCATATCTCAGTTACCTAGCTATTGGTCGGATTCTGTAGAAAAGGTTTATTGTTGGTGGAAGTTGAAAACCACTATGACAACTGGTTATCTGATTTGCAAGCGTGAAGCGTACGTATCTCCGATGTGGTCTAACCTCATCAATGTTTGGTGGTCTATTCTTTGAGTTATGGCCGCATTTTCTTTTGATATTGTCATGTTGTCGATCTTTTGTGTGTTATAAGTCTTTATTAATCTTATTTTGATAGTTGCACTTAATGGATTAATTGTAACGTTGTTGTTATTGATATATTTCCTAGTTATAACTCCCACCCCGGGAAAAGAAAAACCGTATCTCACTTTAAATTTTTTAATGCGAATAAATAATTACGGAGAACCCATCCTAGCTCTTTTGTTGTATCTCTATAATATACAGCTTCATCGACCCCAAAAAAAAAAAAAAAAAATTTACTATAATTGGATGATCTCATTAACTGCCGGACTAAAAAAAGTAAAAGGGTCCACGTCACAACTTTAAACGCGGACTTCGTTTTACTAATGGCTGGCTGGTGCCAATTTTAGGAAGAAATCTTGCGTTTGAAAGGTCAACAACTTCTAGGAATGATGTAGCTAGCCAGGCCGAAAAGTAGGAGAACTGTTCACTGATTGACCGAATGAGACAGACGTTACACGGATTTTGGTGGTAAATTAAGGTGGCCGTGGCCCCGTAGTCCACAAGTTAAGATTTGATGGTATATATTAGAGATCACGAGTTCAAGGCGTGCTATAAATCGACATTCTCTTTAAACGTCATCCCGAGTCAGGTCTTTATTAGACCCGTTAAGACTCCCTCCCAGTGAATTGCTCTGGCTTTAAGTGAGGCAGCGCGCACCTTTGCACTCCGATCGCCACTTGTGGACTCACTGCAGGTTCGTTGGCTTTATGTTCACGCCTAGAGACAGGTCCCCACGCCTAGTCTCCCCCTTCTTTCCCCTTTCCTCGTCAGCAGTTAGCAGGAAAAACAAAAAGTTCTAATTACAAACATAAGGCAAAGACCACCCGGTGATGAAGGGAATACAAGGAAGGAGGTTGGCAAAATGAAGTTGCTATCACTTTGAGCGCAGACCAGTAAAAGGGGTGAGATTCTAGGCAGATTCACATCACGTAGACTCTCTTCTGAGACTCAACTCTTTTGAGAGATCTAATGGCGGAATCAGGCATGGATATTTAATCGTGTGAGGTAGGAATTTTCCGCGGTCAAGCACACATAGCTAGATGCATGATATCCAATGGAAAACATTTTCAGTGCATGTTCGAACACGTACAGATTCGGATGTAGACCTTGCATAATACATGTGAAACCCACACACATCATACAGCTTGAACATATATATTCTTCCTAAAATTTTTCTTTTGGTATTTTTGTACGTATTATGTGAATTTTTGTTAGATTCGCGTTATGTTTTGGATTAGTCATTCGTCTCGATGAGATAACCTTTTGTTATTAGAGCCCTTCATCATTGCCCCGCAGCGGGGAAGGCTAGAAGAATACCACTTGCTTGTTGGTTTGTCAAATAGGGGCTAGACTAACGTCCAAGTCTAAAAAAAACATAAACTACTTTATATCTATATTATATTTGGAGGCCCTATTCTTTTGCTTATTTTTGTCTTTAGTATGTCTTATATGAATATTTTTCAACTTCGATCCATTATTTTAAAATTTTTTGAATTTTTTCGTCGAGACAAATGATTAATCATGAAAAAACTTTAAACATAATGCGAAAATTAATAAATAATACCAAAAAAAATACAAAAGCAATATTTGAATGAGAACGGGGCTGAATATGTGTATTACTGAACTTGTAACACACGGCTAGATTTATTGCTGTTCTATTAAAGCATATGGTGAGCCACACGCGCTGTTGTGGAGGAAAGGGGAGTCAGGCCACTGACTGATGCACTTAGGCCCCGTTTGATAACAGAGATAGATGGATGAGATTCGTAAGGAGATGGGATTAGGATTGGGATTCGTAAGGAGATGGGATTGGTAATGAGAAGGGATTGATAATGAGTATGTTTGTTTGGGATGAGATTATTAATATCATGTTTGTTTGAGATGGGATTAGATGATGGGATTGGATTGATAGAAGAAATTGGTAATGAGAAAGGATTAGTAATGAGAATGGGTTGGGATGGGACTACAAATACCAAGTCCCACGGGGTATTGCTAATACCCCCTAAAATCCGGATTGGACATCCCAACAGATTAATAGTCCGGACCTTTTTTTGTTATCAAACAGAGTATTAATAATCCCATGGGATTATTACTTCAATCCCAACCCTCAAACCCGTTATCTTAGAGCATTTCTAACCCATACTCTATATCTTCATTTTGGAGGAAAAACATTTGGGAGGATGAACTTTGGTCCTCTAAATATAGAGGATGAAGGAAAAAAATAGAAGATCTCCTTCAAATGTGTTAGAGTTGAAAAATAGAATTTTAGGTTGAAGTTAAGATAAATAATGCAATCCTCTAAATCTACTTTTCAAATAAAATAGATCAATTTGATCCTTTCAAATAGACATTTGGAGGATCTTAGATTGGAGATGCTCTTAGGGTGGATTTTGCTTTAAAAGTAAAAAAAAAATAGTAACTTATTTTTTGTTTTTATTTAAAAAATTTGTATTTGTTAGTTTTGAGTTAAATTTTTTGTGACTTATTGATTCGTCTCAGCGAAAAAATCAAAAAAGTATAAAATTTTGATTGAAACTCAGAATTTTTTTAAAAAAAGACAAAAAAAAAATTTAAAAAGGTCTTTTTTACTTATTTTTTTCTTTATTCAAAAAATTATGAGTTTCGATCAAAAATTTTTACTTTTCGAATTTCTCTCATCGGGACGAATCAATAAATCACAAAAGTTTAACCCAAAACAGACAAATGCAAAAAAATTTAAATAAAGACAAAAAAAAAAAAAAAAGTAACTTATAACTTTTCAATCCAAACACTCCCTAAGCCCCCTTTCCACTAAAGTTTAAATTTTTGAAGTATTTATTTACGTTTTACGAGTCATGTCACATCACTTTTAATTTAAAAAATATAAATACTTTTTTAAATTAGTAAAACACCCCCCTGAAACGAGGACTCAATAATGCATGACCGATGACCTCAATTAGCCGGCTGACCCTCCATCAGCCGTCGCCAGACAACTATGATTATGCCTGCAGCTGCTGGCTTCCTCCAGCATTCCGGGTGCCCGCAAATATTTTCTTTCCCCTTTCCTCTTTAGAGCCCGTTTGGATGTGGAATAAGATTTCGAGGTATTATGTACGAAGGAGAGATTGGATAGTAGATGGTATTAGTTAACAAGGGATAGCTCATGTTGATGTGATGTTTATGGAGGGGATATTAAATAGTAGAAAAAATTACCTCTAAGTATAGAAAAGTGACACTTAATTCCCATTAAGGAGAGATGAAATACTTAATTACCACTAAGTCCACTTTTACAAAAATACATTTACCATTAATAGAAATGTCACCCTAGGGTTTTAGGGTATGTTAGGGTTTTATGGTACCCTAATGGGTACCCTAGTACCCTTGGGTACCCTAAAATCTTAGGGTACCCTAGGATTTTAGGATTTTAGGGTACCCTAGAGTTTTAGGGTACCTTAAGATTTTAGATTTTAGGATACTCTAGGGTTTAAGGTACCCTAGAGTTTAGGTTTAGGTGATTTCATAGAGCCATAGGGTTTAGGTTTAGGCACTTTCATAGAAGTTTTAGGGTGCACTTTCCTATTATAGGGTTTTAGCGATTTAGGTACTTTTATTGGGTACCCTAGAGTTTTAGGCACTTTTATAGGGTACCTTGAGGTTTAGGCACTTTCATAGGGTGCCCTAAGAGTTAAGCACTTTCAGTATTGGGGGTTTTAGGCACTTTCATAGGATTTTAGTGTTTCGTTAATTAGAGAAAACTTGGTGGAAATTACTTTCTATTTTCTGGACCTAGAGGTAAATTGCCTTAAATAGTATTTAGTTTGGATGAAGCATTAGGAAGGGGGATAAAATAGTACTTGGTGGATGGAGGATTAATTGGGGGTATAAGGAAAGGGGAATGATGTAAAAAACTGTTAAATGACTTTTGTGCCCTTATGCAGTGTTTTTTTGACAAAATTTGTTAGTTTCAGTATAATTAGAATAAATACGTGTTAAGCAAAAAAAATTTAAGTGTTTCAAATTTCAATCCGTTTAAATGGGTGGGAAGATTTTATTTTTATGATCATTTAATTCTAAAAGGTCATAATTAAATTGACTATAGGGCTTTCGTTGATTAACTCTAAGAAAGTCGTAGAACCAAATATCTTTTAAGGCTGACTAACGAGATCTCTGAAGCCAAAAATTAATTATGACCCTTTAAGATAAAATGATCATAAAAATAGGATCTATGTACCGGTTCAAATGGATTGGAAATTTGAACACTTAATTTTTTAACCATATTTTTTAATATATAAACTGTAGGTTGAAAAATTAATTAAGTGTTTCAAATTTCAATCCGTTTGAACCGGTGGAGAAATTTTAGTTTTCTGATCATTTTATCCTAAATTATCATAATTAAATTTTGACTATAGAGCTCTCGTTGGTTAGCCGTATAAGAGATATTTGATTCTACGACTTTCTTAGGGCTAATCACTGAGAGCCCTATAGTCAAAATTTAATTATGACCGTTTAGAATTAAATGATTAAAAAAATAAAATCTTCCCATTCATTCAAACGAAAATATACTATATAAAACACGGAAATACACTCTTTTTTTCACTTTCAGTTCCTTCTGTTTGCAAAATCAGACCAGGAAACATGTATCTGTCAATAACCTTAAATTCCTTTCTTTTTCCTTTGCACAAAGTTCCAACAACCACTAGAAGTGGAAAAAAAAAATAGCAATGGAAATCCAAGAAAATCACAGGAAACGTGAATTTCATCCTTACAAATTGAAAAACGATCATTGGATTTTCCGCCTCTGTAGTTGTGTAACCTTCGAACCAAATTGAGACAGTATATATACACCGATAAATGATAGATCAGTAGAAGCACAAGAAACAAGTAAATATCTTAAGCAAAAATGTTCAAAACTGTACATGGAAAACAAAGAAAGAAAACTGGACACCTGAGAATCAGCGATGAAGCAGCTGACCTATTGAACCAAAGAAAAGAAAGACTCACGGATCACATGCTGGTCTGTATCCTGCAATGACCAATAAGGGCTCAAAACAATATCACAAGAAAGCAAGGAGTACAGAAGGCACCAAAAAATTAGAGACCACAACGAATGGAAGTCAAAAGAACTGCACCATTTTGCGCTAGGATGCCAAAAACAACTAGGCTGTGCTCTAACTAAATAACACGTCAGCACTCAGATTATCTATGGAAGCAGATAGGGCATCCCTCCTCTTTACCAAGCTACAGTTCTCTTACGTATTCCCAAATATATTTAAAAACCTTGATACACAATACACATGAGAGAGAGTGCAAACTAAAAGGCAAAAGTGTGTCATGTGCTAAGGAATTTCCACAATTTCTTTCCAATCGACACTTCACCAGGATGCTCATGTTCATCATCACCGTCATCGTCAATGTAATCACCATCACCACCATCGTCATCGTCGTCATTGTCATCGTCATGGTCGCCTCTATTGGAGTCAAGAAAAGTGTCATGCCCCAATGTACCATTTCCCTCGTCACTTAAACCAATAGTTTGAACCAACTTCGCTGCTTCAGACTTGTCATCAACATCAACATCTGCTGCTGTCTCTAACTGCATTTTAAATGAAAATGGGATGTGCCAAGTACAATTAGCTTAGTATGAAGGACAAGTGAGAGTGCTCAATAGTAGGAGATACAAGTAAAAGCTTTACCCTCACAGCCCTGTCAGACGAGAACTCCTGAGTATCAATACTTTCACATGTTGTACAATGCACCAACGAAGGTGCTGAAGCAACTTCAGTGTTTGGTACTGCTGCATCTGTATTGCCACCACCTTTGTCATCTGATCGTTTCTCATTGTTCTTTTTTGTCTCAGCTTTAGTTGATCTGTCCGCGGCCGCACTGAACCAGTCAGATGCAAATGTTAGAACCAATTGGATGGTATATCACATTTCCAGTAAGATGAAGCTATATGAATAATCCAACTTGATCACAGGCCAAGGTAATCAAAAGACTATCTATATTCAATCACAGTAAAGTGCTTCCATAATCCCCTTCAAATTCACGTTCTTCAAGTAGTAAGAAAATATCCAATGTAACTCCTCAGAAACCAGTTTCTTATTCATTTGTTAACACAATCAATCTTGAATAACGAAAAAAGTAATAAATACCAAGAGGAAGCGAGAAATTTGAAATAGGAAGAAAAGGGACCAAAGGTCCAAAGCAACAGAACCCGACAATTTGAAGTTTTATCACAAATTACAGTATTACCATTTGCCAAAATACTACCGTAGAGTCCTTTTACAATTTGGGGACTTCAATGTTTCATTACTGAATCCTAAAAGGGGAACATGAGGTCTCTTAAACTAGGGGCATGCGAAGCTATTTCATTCCATCCAATCTTTTCTTTGTTGAACCATAACATTGCAATAGTTTACTAAAACATTGCAGCCTTTCTTTGTTAAACCATACCACAAAGGGCATTTTGTCTAAAAGTTGAACATTCATTAGGCAAGTTGAGTGAGAAAGCAACTATCGGGGAATTTCCGGATGTGATGTTCTCTGACACAAAACTCGAAGACATCTATTAAATTGATAAGATATATACAACATTTATTTAAAGAAAAACAAAACACCTTTTGGGGCAATTTTCCAGCTCAACCCATAATTTCAATGGACGCCAATGAAAGTTTTAGGACCATGAATGGTCAACAATTCCTTTTGTCTATTAAGGATGACTTTCCAATATTATACTACAAGATCAGAGATCAGATAACACGAATTACTTGGACATCAATGAAAGTTTTTGGACCATGAATGGTCAACAGTTCCTTTTGTCCGTTAAGGATGACTTTCCAATATTATACTACAAGATCAGAGATCAGATAACACGAATTACTTGCAAAAGCTGTTTAAATGCAAGGATATTAATGTCCATCAAGGGCTCAAGCTTGGGAGAGATTTGACACATCAAAAAACTTGCACAGAAGAATAAAGTCATTTAAAATGCAACACTACATGTTTTTTACTTTAGACAAACACTTCACACCTACACTTGAAGTTAATTAGTTCAATTCAGGTACTAAAAAAAACACTTACGTCTTGCGTTGCCTGAGATTATAACGTGTTTCCCCGGGGGTATGCACGGCTGGAGAAAATGTCTGTCGCTTCTTTCTGGGCCCACCTGCAGTAACACTCTCAGAACGCCCTTCGCTGTCATCAGGATCCTGCGCAGACACTGAGATTCCAGAAGTTTGTGCACGATGCCTCTTCCTTGCATTTGTGCCAGCAGCAGAATCATTAGGTTGCGACTCAGGCAAATTCGGGACTTCCAAATTCTCTCCTAAAATAGTCTTGGCATCTTCAACCACTGCCTTCACAGAGCGTGTCCTATGAATACCACCCTTGGGCTTTCTCCCAGTTTTGCGTTGTTTGCTCATTTCTGATTGCTGGGACTCCTCTAACAAGCCCTCCGCGATCCCAACTGAGGGTTCTGGTCTCTCTTCCTCTACACTTTTTCCGCTTTCTGCGCCTATGTCTGTTATTTCTGCTCTATTCACCTCTACAACAGACAAAGGTGATTCCAGATTTTGAACATCACTAGGGGACAATTTGAAAATTCTTGAGGTGCATTTTCGGAGCCAAGACACAGGAGATCTTTTCATACTGTTTCCTTCAACGGCACCCTGAGAGCTCGTTAAAGCTTCTTTGGCTAATTTAGAAAAAGGAAGGGCCTCAAGTTCTTCCATGTCAGGTAACTGAAGATCAGAGAGCACAAATTCTCGTGTAAGAGTCCCACAGCTGTTACAACTCTTAAGCCTCTCAACAAATGCAAGAAACCTGCCTCTTTCATTGATGAATTGTTCGCGCTGATCCTTAATCTTCTTGCTAAGAACACCAAGCTCATCAATGTCCCTCCGCATTTCAAGTTGATCTGTTTCCAGTTGCTTCTTGTTCAAAGCAACTTCCTGCTTCTGCGTTTCCATTTTACGCCTGTCAGACCTCATTTCCTCTATTTCCCCCTGGACAACTCCCTTCATGTAGTTCATATTGGTGAGTTCTTTCCGCCTCTCCTCCTCAAATGCTTTCTCCCTTTCGTGCAGGTGTTTTTCTATTTCTTCTTGCCTAACCTGAAACTCAGTCTCAAGATCTCTTTTCCTCAACTCAAACTCAAGAAGCAACTGACTGTGTTCACTTCGTGCTTTTTCGGATAAAACTGATTGCTCATGCTTCATCACAGCTTCAAATGATTCTCTCTCTAACTTGATGTTTTCCAACTCTCTCCGTATATAATCCTGTGTCGCGACTCTGTCCTTTTGCAACCGTTCCCCTTCTGAACGACGTGATTTTTCTAGCTCCTCTCTTTTTTCGTCAATTACCCCGCATGCCTCAGCAATGGAAACTCGTTTCTCATCCAATGCTTCCCACTCTTCCTCAAATTTCTTCCTATCCAGCTTCAGATCCTCACCTTCCTTCAAAAGCAGCTCCTTCTCAAGTCTGTACTTTTCTATCTCCTCTTTCAACTCTAACTGCAAACGAAGATGTTCAGCTTTCTCTTCTTCAGTAATCACAAGTTTTTCCTTCTCTTCACGTATCTGAAGTTCGTGCCGACTTATCTCAGCCCTCAGTTTATCGAGCTCATCTTTGACAATATGCATACTTTCTTTATCAGAAAGCATTTGCTTCATTTCAACTTCCAGTCTTCTCTCCTCGGCTTTGATAGACTTCTCCATCTCCTTTGAAGCTTTCAACGTTGCTTCTAGGTCCTTCTCTTTCTCCTTGAGTCTCTCAGACTTCTTTTCCAATGCTTGCTCTCTTTTTCGAATTTTTTCCTCCATGTGAATCATTTCTGCTTCTTTTTGCTGCATTGCTTCTGTCTTGTCTCCAATTTCATCATCAAGTGATTTCCTCCTCTCTTCCATTTCCAAATCAAATTCCATCCTTTTTGTATCCAGGCGGGCCCTGTGCTCATCAAGGACCTTCTGAATCTCCACCTAT
This sequence comes from Rhododendron molle, assembly GCA_025413875.1. Classification (NCBI taxonomy): domain Eukaryota; kingdom Viridiplantae; phylum Streptophyta; class Magnoliopsida; order Ericales; family Ericaceae; genus Rhododendron; species Rhododendron molle. The sequence goes on from CM046399.1 coordinate 11,663,860, forward strand.
AACATAACTAGAGAAATTAAGCACGATTCTAGTATAGTGGAGTGTAGGATCTCAAAAGTAAATACAATTTTTTAAATGCCAATTGCATCAATATTCACTTCTTTCCATGTGCAATACAGACATTTGGCAACTTACAAAAATAAAACAATCAAATACCGGAGTCCATTGTATTGGACCAGATTAATTCGATTGATTGGAAGACAACAATTCGATTGATTGGAAGACAACACATGCAACAAATATAGTGCAATAGGGTCGGTGACCACAAGTGAATGCCGTGGAATCCTTCATAGTCCAAATAAAAATTTCAGAGCTACTCTTTCGACCCGTTGTCCCACTAGGTAACCAGCTTTTACTTGACAAAATTAAAAGATCAAGAGCGAAGTGAAAGGAACGTGCAGCCTCCTCCAGCTTATACCATAAACTTAACCTGCAATGATCGAGCAGAGAAAGATTAGGTGTTGTGACTCACTCTTTCTCTGGCACTAAGCTTTTCTGTCAAAGCAAGTAATTCGTTCTCCTTCGTCTCTAGGCAGCTTCTAAGAGATTCAGCTTTCTGCAAATTAAACAGGAGATAAATACCATTGATAACTTTGTCAATTTGATTTATTTACTATTTGGCAGGTTTGACTTCATCAATATCACATAAAACAACTGACATAGATCAAAAGCTCACTTCCTCTTTTGCAACCAAGTCCGAAAATCTAGTTTCTATATCTTCTTCTTTCTCCTTCAAAGCTTTTCTAGCCAAATCAATCTTCTTCTGTGCAACTTCAAGTGTCTTCTCTTTTTGCTCAAGTGTCCTGTCCCTTTCATTTGCCTTTTCCTCTCTCTGATTTATGGTTCTCCGACCCCCACAAAGCCTCTCTTCAGCTTCCTGCAGTTTCTTCTCCCACTCCTGCAAATCTTTTTTATGTTTATGAAAAGTTGCATCATGCGCTTCTCGCCTGATAAAAACAGAGGAATGGGAAAATTAATGCAGATCAAAAACTTCCAAAAAATTAGAGCTAACACACAAACACGATGTGAAGTTGTTTGAGAACATACTCTGTGTCAAAGGATAGGCGCTCCCTCCGAAGCACACTTTCACGAGACTCCAATTCTTGTAGTTTCCTGTCCAGCTCTGAATTCTTTCTACTAGCCTCGGCAAGTTTCGCATCAACAGCATGCAACTTTTCCTCCACCTCAAATGATTTATCCTCGATTCCAGCTACCAAGGCATTTGCTTCAACTATCTTAGCCTCAGATGCAAACTTGACTTCTGCATGTTCTGCATGCAATTCCCGTAATGCCTTCTCAAGCTGCATGGATAGTTACATAATTGCGCACACATGATTCAATATAAAAGTTAGGGCCCAAACCGTGGCATACAAACAATCTTATTAGAAAAATGCAGAGCAAATCCTTAAGAGGAAAATATAGATACCAGTCATACCATTATAACCGTAATAACATGCCCACATTAATCGGATGAATTTATAATTACGAGCAACTAAAACAGAAAAAACTACTTAACCACAACATACGAAGTACATAGCATAAAAGATTTCTGCTCCAAGGCGATATATCAAAACACTAAGAAGCTTTCTAAACACTAAGGTAGCAATACTAAATGCAATGTTTGTTTTGTTTAACAACTTGCCACACAGACCAATCAAAGGTACCTAAGCAATAGTACGAAAGAGACGCTTGGAACCCTGGGTGGCAGTCCAGGGTAAGGTATACACCTATTTTACCTAGACGCTAGTTGCTCCAGTTGGAGGAACGGGAACAGCAACGTGGAATGCCAGCCCTGAATTGTGGTACGAAAGGGGTAGCCTTCTATAGCAAACAAATACTACTATAAGATATACTTCTTCGAAGTGATATAACATCTGATAGCATAAAATGCTATTGGAAATTCTTCATCATAACAGTTCCTACTTTGGGGGGTCACTTTGGATTACTAAATTATTGGGATTGAAGTGTACCATGTTTCGGAACTACATCTAGAGCATATATCTTGAGGGTAGTCGTGTTCCCTGGTAATGTAGCATTAACCCAACCCTAAACCGAGGACTTCGGGTTGTGTTTTTACTGTCAAAAAAACTCAATAGAAGGACTGTCAGAAAAAATACTCCATAGTAGGGCATTCCAAAGTACTATAAGGTTTGCTACTCCACGCCGTGGCAGCTCCAGCAATTTGTTCTAGTGTGTTCAAAAGTTACCTTTCTATTAACCAAAATTTCCTTTCTACTCCACACCGTGGAATTCATGGAACTCAAAAGGTGCTTGCCCTAGGGTTTCTAGTACCAAAGGCGGGGACATAATCGAGACTCAAGAATGGTGTTAGGGGCTTATCTGTAGAAATTATAGAATGGAACCAACAAGAAATTCTGTTTACAGAGTACACTGATGCTAACATAATCTGGGAGTTTAATTTTCCAAAGACTTCATGTTGTCCAGCCTTTTGGTATGCCCTACATCAATCTTCTGGGTTTTGTCAGATCTTTTCTCTCAGCAAAGTGATTTCTGGGTTTTGGTTTTACCGTATACTCTGCTAATTGACAAAAATCTATTCTCCCGCAACACACACACACACCCACACACACACACACACAGTCTTTCACAGGAATGCCGTTCAGATATTGATTGTGGTATAATAACAATTTTAGGGTGATCAAATGTCATGTGTACTAGAAAGTTAAGTTACTATTTACGGAGTATAAGTTTTATATTTACTTGGACAGAGACTCACCTACATCCACGAACAAGTAGAAATCCAAAACTATGAAGGGATTCCAGGTAATGGTAAAACGAGGGAAGTTAAGATGGGTGGTTCAAAGATTTCAATAACCAAATGCAATAAAAATTGAAGACACGTATAGCATTTCACTAGGGGCAAAATATGTCTAGTCCATAAGACGGAACCCACCACCAGCTTAGACCAGAGAATCGATATATAACCCCAACTTCTTTGTCTTTCAATTACAAAACCTTAGTTTTACAAAACACCTTGCACCCAGCTACATCCTTCATGTCTACTTTGACAGCCAGAAGTCCCAAAAGGCCTACTTTGACAATCAAAACTTGTTATTTTTTGGAAATGTAACAACTTACTACTTCCAAACCAAGCCAAATTCCAATAACAAGAATCATCCTTACCATTCAGACAATTTATTTAGCATCAGAAACATATAAAATTAAATTAAATTAAAAAACTGCAATTGAGACAAGACTGAGCACCTTACTACGTACAAAAACCGGCCAAAATCCAATACTTATTTTCTTCATTGAGAGTAAAAGCCTACAGTGAATCATAGGTACCGATTGACCACCTCATCAAAAATAGAAGACACTCACCTTTTCAAGGGGTTCACCGACATCAAATAAGATGATTGAACATAAGAATGCCATTACGATGCAAGCGACAACCAAACTAATGTCACAAAAACCCATGAGCCTATGACAGTTCAAACAGTAAGTAAGCAAGCAATAATGAAAGACATTTCATAACTTCTACACCATTTATGCCACCGATAGATACATAAGGTCCGTAGAAGCATCTTACATCAGCCACACACTGCTTTTCAATGCCCAAAGCTTTTCTGATATTCGCCTCTCGCTTCTCAACTTCAGTTATTGCAATCAAATGCGCTGTCTGCTCTCGTTTGATGACCTCTTGAGCCACAGCTAGTGCTTCTCTCGCTTCTTCATATTTTGACGCCCACTCCTCCTTCTCAATAAGTAGCAGCCCCATATTATGCTGATAATCGAAAAGCTGTTGGGGGAGGGGAAAAAAAGTCAATCATAAACATAACCTTTTTGCCCAAATTCTGTGATATGAGACTTCAACTAGTATCTAAAAGTTCAAAATCAAGCAAACATCAATGAGTACCTATATGCCTATACAAATAGAAAATGTAAACGAAGTTTAACGAACCATATGGCATTACTATAGAAAATATTCAGCAACGAAAAATCAAGGAGTCAGTGAGAAAGGGAATATGAGATTTTAAACAACACTCAAGGGAGTAAGAACAATCACTTTTATTTACATTTCGTAAAAATTGGAGGATAGACTAGGCACATACCTAACATTTAGCAATATGTTCACAAAGTGGCTACCCCATGTTCGAACTTCGAACGTACAATCTCAAGCTTCCAGAACAGGCTTAGAGGGGAAGCCGAGGAAGCCATCGCTTCAGGCTCCCAATTTTTTGGCCCGAGGAAGAGCCCAAAAAATACAGTTTATACTATGAAATAGTAAAGGGTTTCGATAACCTTCAAATAACTTCTTCTTGGTAGTGTGGCAGTCAAAGCTCTTTCAATGCTTAAGGAGCTGGGTTCAAATCTTGGGCCCTTAAGCTTTTCTCAACTTTTTCCGGCAAAGGGGCCCTTCTAGCAATCAATACGGAGAAAGTTGAAGAGTGTGCAGTAGGCGCAACTTCTTCCTGTTCTATTTTACATCTTGTCACTAAATATTGTTGCATTTCAAAGCAAAAGACGTTGAATTATGATAAAGTTTCTTTCATTAGACCTTTTAGTTTCTACGTCACTTTGGGGCCCCAATATCTTTGAGCCAGCTCTGCAAGCTTAATAGGTTGAGTATTAAGTTTTAACCACTAATTCTAATAACAAAAAACTCAGAAAAACCATTAGGGCCCATTACCACAGACATAGATTTCATACCGATGGAATTAAATATATAGTATCCACAAAGATATCATGGGTTTGACCATAGGTAGTTGGTTAAACTGGGAACTGGAAATGAGATAGATGAAATTATTTCATTGCCATCCATGTATAACAACAATTTGTCAACACAAACCATTTCAAATAAACTGTAGTAAACTGTTACTTCAAATCCCCCATGACAAAGCTCTCAAATTCAACGATAAAAACAATTGTAAACATCAAATTGAAATCCTAGCAATTCTCGATGAATAACGTGTCAAATGTCTTCATTTCAAATCCTATTTTACAAAACGGAGCCTTGGTATTAAGGCATACACATTTGAACCACCGATTGACCATCATATATTACCATTAGAGCAAAAACATATTGATTTGTTGAGCTTATCTTAGGCGCTTCAAAAAAACAATTAGACCAAAAACATACAGCTAAAAGCTAATGCGAAGACAGCACGGGTATACTTCTAGCAAAACAAACCAAACCAAGCTCTCTTTTTTTAAATAAGTAAACCAAACCAAACCAAACCAACTACATAAGTTTGTCTTTCCCATTGAGCTCTATTGAGCATTGTATTCCATAATGTTCAGAAAACCTAGTTCCTCTCAATAGTATGCCCTTCTACTAAGGGCGCCCTTATTCAGCAAGTTGCGGACTCTGCCTTTCCCAATCGAATTTCGATAATTCGAGCCGCTCAATGTGATCAGAACATGATTTTAAGAGTTCCCACGAGAAATCAGGAAAAATAAAAAAAGGATTGTGAAGGGCTTCATCCGAGCAGTTTTCATTGAACGGTTCAAATAAAAACTGCTCAAATCAAGCCCTTCCCGATCTTTTTTTTTTTTTGCTGACTTATCGCGGGTACCCTTAAAAGCATGTTCTGCACACATTGAGCGGCTCGGATCATCAAAATCCGATCGGGAAAGGCAAAGTCAACAACTTATTAGTCTAAGGGCGCCCTTATTAGAAGGGCCCTGTAGTATTCCATAATATTCAAAAAAACCTAGTTCCTCTCAAACTACCACCTCCAATGTCAATTTGGCTTATTTCTTTGTCTTTTTATTCAATTCTTTGGCATTTGTTAGTTTTCTTATACTACTTATTTATGTCTTTATTCAAAAACATTTTGAGCTTGGATCGTAATTATTACTCTTTCGATTCCTCTCCTATAATCCATATAAAGTGAAAAAAAATTAATAAAGACACAAAATCAAACCAATACTACTCAAAAATTCTCAAAATCCAAAAGCACTACATACTAACCTCTCTCTCAAGCCTGGAAACCTTCTCCACCGCCGCGGCCAAATCCCTCCTCTCCATTTCCCCTTCATCCAAAAACCCCGCCTCCCTAAACCTCCTCCAATCCTCCTCCATACCCCCCGCCCCGTCCTCTGCCGCCATCATCCCGCTCTCATTCAACAAACCCAACGGCGGCAGCGGCGGATTCCCTGAGTTCCTGTTGTGGGTCCCACCCTCGCTCTGTGGCGTAATCCTCAGCGCCGACCTCCTCTGCGGCGTAAACATCGCGCTGAATGGTGGGTTTCATACACCAAACCCTAGTACGTGAGAGTTCGAACCGTTCAAAAAAACCCTAGTTTTGGACCGGTGAAAAATCAACGGTTGGACGGAAAATTGGACGGGTTGTTAAAGAGTATGCGAATTCCGGTGGGAGTGTACGAGATACAGGGATTGTCGTGGGAAAAAACGGCGACTTGGGATTTTCTTTTTGTGAAGCGATCGATTTGGCGAAGGTAGTAAAATCGCGGTGGGTTGACGAGACGATCTTGGTCTGATTTTTACGAATTTACCTTTGGTTGGTTGGGGTTTCCCTCGGAGTCTTGGAGGCCAAATGAGGGTATTATCGGATGTTTATTTGCCATGCGGATATCCGTATTGTAAGATGTAGATTTTTGTGTTAAACAGAACATACCCAAATTTGACAGGGAGAAAAAAAAAAAGGTAAAACAATCAAATAAAATGTGTGGACTCAATGGCGGTCGCAGAATTTATACTCTGCACGAGTTCAAATTATATATATATATATATATATATATATATATATGTATTTACATTAATAATAAAAACATAGTTTTTTTGTTGATAAACTAAAAACATAGTCTATTTGTTGATAAACTAAAAACATAGTCTATTAACATAAGAATTGCTACTCACTCGTTCTGAGAAAAGACGAGATTATGTACATATATATATATAATTGCATTTAATCATATAAGCACGATGAAAAAATGATCGATAACGTAAAATTAGAGGGAAGTTTTCACACACATATAGAAACTTTATGAATTCTTTTCACTCGAGATTTGCAAGGGTCAATCCTATAGTTTTTTTTCAAATTTATCTGAAAAATATAGTATAATTAGTGAGATAATTGATTGGTGTGCAGGACCCCGGGCCCCCGCTTGTACCTCTCTGCATCCGCCTTTGTCCGGACTAACTTTAGGTGTCCTTTTTACTAGGGTGTTCAAGAAAATCCATATAGCCGCTAAACCCATCTGATTTCAATAGTTTTATTTTGTCCAATTTTGCGATTTATTGATCCAGTTATGGTTCTGCAAAAATAATAGCCAATAGTTATGGCTCTGTTACTGGTTTTCATCAATTTAAGAACCACGATTAGAATTGAAATGGACCATATTATATCAATACACTAGCTCATACACATGTCTAAAGGTACGGCTCGAACGATCAGCACACGTAAATAAATAATCCAATGGATATTCAACTATGTGAAAAATAATAACCCAAGCATATTTATTGACCTGGTTAACTTGAATCATCAAATAAAGAAAAAATAAGTTTTTGATCCGGACCGTTTGCATGCAAAAACTTAAACACATAAAACTTGATAAAATAAAAAACATCATTCAAGCAGTCCATCTCAGATGAAGTGATTCAGGGAGCCAATAGTGAGCTTCCTGTAGTGCAGCATTCGAGCCGTCCATTTCAGCAATCAATGTTTCACATATGTTAACTTTTATCGGTAAGCGTGACCGAAAAGAGTTAACTTTGGCCGGTAAAAGAGTGCTTCAATAAATCTGAATCATTGAATGAGAAAAATGATTGGAGTTTTCTGTAGTGCACAACCGTACTACAATCTCAATCTGGTCGTTCATTTTGACATGAACGGCTCAGATTTAATTCGAGCTCTTATTGATTTGAGCCGTCCATTGCCGAAATGAACGACCAGATCGGACGCACTACACAATTGTGGAGCGAGTTGCCTACATGCTACATCATCCCTAGGTCTTTGCGAAAAGAGAAGGTCGGATACCGCATTACAGGGTGCACTATAGGGAGCTCACTACACGCTCCCCAAGTTCGGGTGAAGCCTTGTTATAAAGTATTATTTTTACCCCTCCTTGATTAATGATTTGACATAAGAAGAAGAAATTAATTTTACTAGGAGAAATGCTCAATTCAAATAATAGAGTCCTGAGCATTTCGGATAATTCCCAAGCGTTCTAGACCTAATTTCAAAATTCAGAGTGCAGCTCACTCCTGAGCGCTTTGGAATAACATTTCCGAGCGCTCGGATCCACTCCAGAACGCTCAGGTCAACATCTTTTCCTTCCATTGGCGAGCGAAATCGTGTATACATGTATTAGTGTACAAGATACATAACATGAAACATGGGATGTGGAATGGTGCATTAAAATGCAGATCTGTTTCTGAGATCACTCTCGAGCGCCCGGGACTGAACTCCTAAGCGCTCAGGAGTTCTGCTGCCCGTTCCTGCAAACTTTGGTTAGACAGATTGTAGAGACCTGTAAATTGCTTACGCCACAACCTCGCCTTCAAATATAAGGTTGGAAAATCCGAAGCATAGGGTTAGGTCGTCGATAGCATAATAACCGGTAAGACCGAGATCGTACCCACAGAGAATCGAATATAGCTTAATCGGATTGTAGGTTTTGTAAGTAATGGATTTCGGCGTTTAAGACGGTCAACTTGTTTTTGCTTTGAACGTTAGAAATGTTAAATAAAAATACTAGAAATGTACTTTATGAACTAAAAAAAAGCAAGTCTAGGGATCGTCTTTCCCTTGACAAAGGCCGTTACCGGTTCTCAATTATAACTCAAGCGAGAGTCACGACCGCGTGCTCACGCCTGGAGGATTTAGCTTTAAAAGACTATGTTTATTAAAAGTACTAAACCAACCTATTTTTGTTAATATATCTAACACGTAGGAGGCCACGAGCCCTCGATATGTTGCTTGCCAAGACCGCTTGACTAAACTTCATACTAAGGAATTAACACCCCTCGTTTAGACCAAAATGGCTAGGTTAATCCAATTTCGAAAACCATGATTTTAAGCCCAAGAGTTTCGAGAACTAAATAACACCCTAAGTCTTTGGGAAAGATTAACTTAAGACTTAGCCGAACAACTACTCACACATAGCTAAAAGACTACAAAGCATGGTGAAAATGGAAAACATATTTAACCGATAGAACCGAAAATAAACTTGATTTATGCAAAGATCCATACCATAGTTACAACATTAATAAACGTGAAATTAACATAAGACAAATACTTACTTGAGTTCATGAAGAAAATAACTAAGAAAGCTTGAAGAAGACAATGGAGTTCCTAGAAAGCAAGAAAAAGACTTAGGCCTAAAAAGACTAGAAATGACCTATCTCCCTCCTTAAATGGCATACACCCATATATATAGGGCCTAAAAGATGGATTACAAAGGACCAAAAGGCCCTCAAAAATATCCCATAAACTTGCCAAAAGTGGAAACTTTTCGTAAAAGAAAAGTTGGAAAAGGTAGCAAAAACGTGGATATTTGCTGCAGGCGGTACCGGTACCCCAAAATCCATGTACCGGTACCGGGTTCCATTTGGCTCAAAAATTGGACTTCTGGAGAGTGGGTACCGGAACCCCAAAATCCATGTATCGGTACCGGCTTGACAGTTTTTTGTCCAAACTTCGCGGGCACGCTCCGGACGCTCCCGAACTCGAATTTAGGTGTTCTTTGGACCGTTGGAAAGCTCGTCGAATCTACTTTCTAACCCAAGTGGTTTAGATCAAAACTACTTTGTATATCAAAAGTTATGACGATTCTACCCTCAGCTAGTTGGAAGATAAGTAGTTTTGGTAAAATCCTCACTTCTCCTTCAATTCCCTTGACTCTTGGGTGACCCAAGCAACCTCCAAACCATATTTTCATGACTCTTCGGGCACCACAACGTGGTGACACATGGCCTTGAGCACTTGGTTGCTCCCGGAGCATTTCTTGACGTTCAAACTCACCTTATTTATACGAATTACCTGAAAATACTAAAAACACACCTTGCATGCAATATCATTATAAAAGCTAAATAAACACAAGTTAAAACAACATAAAATGGGACTAGTCGCATCAAATATCTACAATATTGGGTGCTCATCATAATTTTTTTTCTATTTTCTTTAATCGTTTAATATGTAAAAGATCATATTTATATGAAATACGATGTTTATTAATGAGGTTATACAGATATGCCTACCGTTGTGTACTAGACAGTCGGAGAATAGTTGAACTTTGAGTTTCGGGGTTGAAATGACGTATGGAAGTGGTGTGGAAGTATTGGTAGTAATTGGGGTTTTATTCGATGAACGTTGGCAAAAATTTCAAATCTGTCCTTGATGTACAGGTACAGCTTTTTCCAGTACAGGCACATCACGACCAGAACTGTGCAATGTTAAATTTCTGGGTAGATGTACCGGTACTGTAATTCCCCTTTACCGGTACATTAAGCAAAATTTCTGATATTTTCAGCACGCGATTCAGACACTATAAATAGACCCCTTATGTTATTTTTTCACTCCAAGACCCCGAACCAAACCCTAAATCGCCCCTCTCCCTTCTTTCTCAATCTCTCACCCGAAACTCTTGATTTTTACCTCAAATCTTCAAGACCCAAATGATTTTTACCTCAATTACTCTTGAATCGTGTATTTAGTGAACAAATGGTAAGTTTTGCGTTCTTGTTATTACTTATTGGCTCTCAATCACATTTTTTTCTCTCTCCTCTGGATTATTTATTGATCTTTGTTTGTTTATCATGTTTTTGGGTTGTTTTCACTCTAGATCTTGTATCTGAGTTTGGGTGGAGCTCGTTTTTTGTGGATTCAAGCGTATAGCTCTCGGTAGACTAAGGATTTTGCTCAAAACCCATTATGGTAGGGATTTCTTACTCTTGTATAGCTAGATCGTGCCTTGTTTCGTTGTTTGAGGTTGTTCCTTTCATTTTCGAAACTCTGCAGAATAGATCACTGTTTATGGGGCTTTTTCGTCATATTAAACTCGGAAATAGGTTTTGGTTCCTTCATATGAAATAGAGTAGACTTAGAGCCCGTTTTAATGCTGTTAGAATCACCCGAAACCGTCGAGAATTGAATAAATGGTGGATTTTATAAATCAGGTCTCGGATTTGTCTCTTTTTCTGGGTTTCAGCCAACTTTGAACAGCCATAACTTCTTCGTCTGATCTCCGTTATATGAAAACTTTATATCGATTCGAAAGTTTTGAAGTTAGCTTTCATTTGCCGCTAGAATCACCTTAAGACTCTTAGCACACAGAAAGTTATGAGCATTTGAGTAGAGGTGCGTCGGTCTGTCAATGTCTGTTGGCTATTCCTAAGATTGTTTCGTTCCGTGTTATGACTCCCTATATAATTAGAATGTATTTAAGTTACTCTTGAATGTGATTGCATGTGTCCTAATGGCTCGTTCTATAAAATTCTCATTTAGAACCTAGTGGGCGATATGTCAATAAGTCATTATGGATTCGGTGCGTGATAAAGGACATCATAATGGACTTTCAGGAATAACGTGAACATAAGGTATCTATCAATGTACGATAGGACGTGTTTATGAATTTGTAATGCATTGCATGATGATAAATGAAAGAAGGTGAACTTGGTAAATGTTGTCTTCTTGTATTCGGATTGATTATGCGTGTGTATGTTTTAGTTGATAATCTTGAATTGAAAGTCCTGCAACGCAAGATGTAGTAATGCGGAGATTCTAGAAGGCCCGCAACGCAAGGTGTGATAATACAGAAACCCAGGTGGAGAGAATTCAATGTGACGCAAGGGGTGGTAACACAGTTGAATGACTCGCATGATGAAGAGAATTCTGCTTGACTTTAGAAGTTTATGTTGACGTTTGAATTGTTTGTTGGTTGAGATGGTGGCTGTTGAAAAAGAGAATGAAAGGTTGATTCTATTGAGCTTTTATTAAAGAAAGTAATTTGGTTTTGAAAAGAGGATTTTTATCAAAAATCATCCGGTATTCTTGAGCGAATCAACGGAACCGGTATTTGGGCACAAATCAATGGATTTCGGTATTCAAGCTCGAATTAACGGAGATTGACCCGTAAAGGTCGAGAGTTTTTCCCGAAATTATTTTGGTAATCAAAAAGAAATGTTTTCTCTTTATAAAATGGGGCTTAATATCGAATGGTAAGAAATGAGGAAGCTAATTGTGGAGTTCATCGAGGAGTCTTAAGACGGTTTTGAGAAATTGTCGTGAGTTATTTTGATTGAAGTGTGCCTAATGCAACCCCTAGTTTGATGTGCGAATGGTTAGGGATGCCTTTAAGATGTATAGATTCCCCGTAGTCGTAGTTTGTCGATTCATTGTGGTGCCTCTTTGTATCTCATATCCGTTTCTTGGAACTCATTCATTCTAGATGCATACCTCATCACATTTTCATATAACTTGAGTATAGAATTACTTACTGGGTTAGTGTAACTCAACAAAATCCTTCTTTTCATGTTCAAATCCGGTCAATAACTCGCATGCATTGAGTGCTTGGATGAAGAAGAATGCTTTTTGAAAGCTAGCTTCATTGGTTATTTAATCATCCTGTAATGATCACCATTTTGTAAAAGATGGCTTTGTAACTAAAAACTTTTGAATTTCTTGACCAAACTGTTTGTAATCCAATAACTTGTTCGTATTTGCACTTAAGTTTAATTTTGGGCCAGAGTGCCAAGTTGTATTTCGTTTAATCTTGGGGATTTGATTTATAAATTAAACAGGTGGGAACTCTCTTTGGGTATTATGATAGTTAAACGCGAGAATTTCCTTTGAAAAATTTATCTATTTATGTTGAAAATTGAGAGCATGACACAGATATACAGAAATGCTTGAAATATAGGAAGTAAAATTACTACATAATATGCAAAAAAAAAAAAAATGATTTGGGCAGCCAAGAATTGATCTTAGCCTTTCAAAACTTTGCTTCATTACGCCAAAACTCATAAACTGGTCCGAAACTGTTGCATGCAAAGCAGGACATTAAAAGAGACTTTCCGAGGAAAATGTGACTCTGTCCGGCTGCTGACAATTATTGTAACAAAAGAGAAAATGAAGGGGTTTCTGGAAATAGCTGAAAACATGCTTTTCTTCCTAAAACGTCACAATAATAGCAGCTGAACCTGTGAAATCTTCACCTTTCTTGAGCCATTGATAAGAAAATGAGAAAACTGAGCCACATCACTCCTGAGTGCTCGGGAGCATTTCTGAGCACTCGGGAGTGCCTCAAGGTTTAAAAAAAACTTTGCTTACAATTGCTCAGACTTTTATTTATGTGCCAAGACTTATAAACTGGAAGAAAATTAAGGAGAGAGCTTGATTTTAATTTTTAAGTATAGAGATAATAAAGTCGACGGGTTTGTATCCAAACAACACTTCCTCATCTCTTTCAAATGGAACGTGAGTGTTCGATTCTCGCCAAGAGCATGTGTGCCACCCATTTGCCGCTTAGCAGTACTCTTTTCCGATTAAAATTAGGCTTGACATCTACCGAGTGGGAAAAAATATATGACGATAAAATAAATACTACTAGTATATATTATCTAAACTTGTTTAAGAAACAGGAACATTTCAAAAAAGTTCTTCCGCAGTTAAAAATTGATTTTCACACGCTTCTTTTTTTATATTCACATTCTCTATTTTGTTTTTTAATACTAAAAAATATGAATATATACACTTTTAATAATATTAAAAAAATATGTGGATATAAAAAAGGGTGTGAAACATGGATAAAAATCAAAGGCCTTGTTCGTTTTCATACTTTACTTTGTTTTAACTTTGTTTTCCAATCATTACCCTATATTTTTCTCCAATCATTACCTTATTTCTCCAATTATTAATTTCATTTCTCTCTCTATCTCTCTCCAATCATTACCCCTCTCTCCAATCATTATTCTATTTCTCTTTCCACCCACTACCAAAATTAAAATACCCAAAGTATGGAAACGAACAAGGCGAAAGCTTTTTGCCAAAAAAAACAGCCAAATTTACAGGAGAAGGGCAAGTAATAGCGGAGTAATGAAAACGATACGTAAAAGGAGAAACTGAAAACCCTATATACTGGAGTATTCGCTCTTTTTTTTTTTTGGTTGATCCGCTAGTATTCGCTCTCACAACGAAGACTTCAAACAACACATCCAAAATCCCTTCCCTCTCTGCTAGACACAGAATTTCAACTCTCTCTCTCTCTCTCTCTCTCTCTCTCTAGAAATTGGATTTCCTCAGTTCGATTTCTCTCTCCCCATTCGCTTGCTGCTGCTACAGCCATGGCGGCGGAGAGCTCCAGATCCAGTTCATCGGCCGATTCGTACATCGGGAGCTTGATTAGCTTGACATCCAAGAGTGAGATGAGATACGAAGGCGTTTTGAACATCATCAACACAGATGAGTCCAGTATCGGATTGCGAAACGGTACTTTCTTTGTAACTTCTTGTTGGGGGTTTCAATCTTTGTTTGAAATTTTGGAGTTAACTTCTTGGACATTACTTTATTTGATTGTCTGTTTTGTTTGATAGGTTCTGTGGTGCTTTAGAATGAGAGAAGAATATCTTTTGACTTTTTTACTACTCTTGTGAAACTATAATTACTAACACAACCTTAACAGTTTGTGACAGGGTGTTCAGAAATTACCTTCACTCTACCGGCTGATAAATAGTATGGTCAAAAAACATTTTTTCTATTCTAAAAAATTTAACTATGAGGCGAAATGAGAATTTAAAAATATATACTATTTTTTTTAACGAAAATTTAATTTTTACAAATGTTGTATTAGATACTGTTTCGAGGTTGGAGGGGGTAATTTTTTTTTATAGTTTTTCTAAATGAGTTTTCATATTTTGTGTCAACGTTTAACCAGATTATTAATATACTAAAACATTTGTGAGTATGTTGGGGTTGATCTTCTCAAAAATATGTTATTTAGGATGACATGATGAGATTTTCTATCGGAGTCTTAAATTTGAAGGAATTCTATTCAAGTTAACGGGATTTACAATAGAGTTGAATTTTTTTTAAAGCTTTGTCCGTAATTTTATAAGCTAACTAGACCCAAAGAAAATAGTTATTGTCATGAATGCGAAATTATCACATTTAGACCATCGACAATAAAGATAGAGAGAAATCGTAGAGTGTAATACTTACACCAATAGATTTTTCTTTTCATTTTCTTTTTACAAGCTTTTTATTATGATTTTGAGTTTTATTGATGTAATGTATTAGATGTTCAAATATGAATTATCTGAATTGATGGGCTATAAATTGGGTTGGGATGGAGTGTTCATTTAGTTTTGGGTTAGATGTTCAATTCTTTTTGGGTTAGCCGGTTAGGTACAGTGCTCAAAACTTGTAGAATTGAGTGTTCATTGATATTTACGTTGGGTGTTCAAAGAAAGGGTAGCCCATAATTTTTACATGTATTGTAAGCAAAAAAAAAAAAAAAATTTGTTCGGGTGTTCAGTTGATCATGGAACGTCCCATGTGGAGCCGCCTCTGAACCTTAAAACACAACACAACTATGGGACCCGTGTGCATCCAACTATTCCGGACACAACGTATGCGGCCAACTGCATCCAACGGCTCCGGACACAACTGTGTACTAAGTTGTGTTTAAAGTTGGGTTGCTAGGCTTTTTGTTATTTATGTTTGTAATGTGTATATGCATTAGAAATGGTAGTGATAAAGAAAAATTATTGGAAAAATGTGCGTGCTTAAACTGAGTGCGGATGTGATTGCGTTTGCCGGTAGAACTTTCTGCATCCGTAGCAGGTCTGGTAGGTTCAGGGTTGTGTTTTACATTGGGGAGTGATTTTCGCACTCCCCAAATTGTTAACCACACTCCCCTTGATCAATATGGGGTTTGCAAAAATCAATATGAGTTGATTTTCCCACTCCTCTTGGGAGAGCGGCTAATTTGGGGAGTGCGAAAATACTCCCCTTTACGTTAGCTGGGTTTATTCGGTAGCTTTGGAAAATAGTTTCACCTTTTAGGCACCAACTCTACATAAGAAGTTAACTTATGCCCAAAAAGTTTCACTTCGGCAACACAAGTTGAATATTTAGTCCAAACAAAGCCTAGATATTTAGGCCCCGGGCTTTCTTTCAAAAGCACAAAAGCTTGCATTTTTAGTCCAAACAACTTTGTTTTTTGGCCCTATTTCTCAGAAAGGCCAAAAGGAAGAAAAGTTGACTTTTTAAACATCCCAAAGGCAAACAAGGCCAAGTTTTTGGCATGAGGATGAATGAAGTGGTTGGAGGATCTCTCCATGTTTAGTTGCATGTTCGCAAACGTCATGTTATGTACCTATTCTTAGTCTGGATGTTTCTATGTAACTGTGCAAGTATATGACGGAATGGCAGCCTCATGTTTCGAACTGAAATTGATCATTGTTTTATGTGTTCTTGATTGTTGTCCTAGTCAAGTGACTAGGTTTTGAAATGATTTGTATAGTTGGAGCTAGTTTGAGTTAGTGTGTTTTTGTTTGGGTAAGTTGTAAAGAACATAGGTTATTACCATATTTAGTGTGGCTGGCCTTGCACTCCGGCAAGAACATTTGGATTGATGTTAGTCAATATGTGGATTAATGTTACTCTGATTTATTAAAGTGAGGTTAGAGATTACTAGATTAGAGATTTTGATATGGGATATTGATCTTTTGATTCTTTTGAAATGAAGCAACGAAATATTTCACTTTCCCTATGAAGCAGTTTTTGGTAATGAGCGATCATCCAGAATAATGTATGATAAATCTGTAAAAGAGATATGAGTACTCTGACCAATTCTAGTATTTTAACACAGTTGATAAACTTGTTTAAAGGAATTCACTTTGTTGACCGCGCTAGTGCTGATTGCAATTTCTTCTTTGTATATGTGGTAGTTAAATCCTGTTATGATACTGTGGTTGTCACGTTAATTTTTTGAGTTGGTCTATTTAATGGCAGTGAGATCGTTTGGCACTGAAGGACGTAAAAAAGATGGTCCACAAGTTCCTCCTAGTGATAAAGTATACGAGTACATTCTGTTTCGTGGAAGTGATATTAAGGTAGTTTGACGGGAAGCAACTTTATGCTTATTGTCTTATCTTGTCATTCAATGTTGTATATTTCTCATTTCCCTCTGCCGAGGAACTCTCATGTCGTACATTGACTCGATTCCCCATATACCAGGAAGGTTTTTTCCGCCTATATTTAAAAAATTTGTAAAATCCACCTTAGCCATTTCTTTCAATGATAATGATTCTTTCCATATGTTGTGGATCGGTGAAAGAATCATGCAACAATGCGAACATCCTACCTTAGAGATGAACAATCCTCCATTATAGTTTCTAATACCACATAATTTATTAACCTGGGATATAGCCGTGATTGTGGCCTCACCTGTCTACTTTTGTTTCTGTGTGAATAGCATGAGTGCTATAGTTATTCGCCAGCCATCTCCTTGAATATTATTGAAAGGTTTAGTTCTCTACTTTATGTGGATAGCAGGCAAGCAGTATTGAGTATTGACCACGGCTGATGCAGAAGGAATAAGAATTGAATACTCTTTGTCCATATGTTCCGGCTTTCCATTTTCCTGGTCTTGAAGCGGTACTTACAGTACTTATGTGGCCATACATGATGTTTGCCCAAGTTGATACATGTTAGGCAGATGCCGCAGATGGTATCCCATAAAATACGTAGTCCAGAACCAGAAGCGGCACTTGTCAAAGGGATATCTTGTAACTCAATAATTTTGAAGATTCTGTAATGAAGAGATTACTTCATCAGGGATGTCTTATTATGATCTTTACAACTACGTCATTACGAGTGTGGATATAGGTGTGATGATGAGACAAGTTTATCTCGTTAATCTGATGATTTATGAGGAAAAACTCTTAAATCCATTCTCATAAGTTTCTGAGCACCTTGGAATCGCCCCCATATATATATATATATATATACATTTTTTTTTTTTACTTTTATATGTCATAGTTTAGTCATCAACTATTTTTGGATCTGATCACCATAAATGAATGAATTGTCTTCATTTGTTTTTGGTAATTACATCGAATATTTATAGTTTTGAATAAATGAAAATGTGTTGTATTATCTTAGGGTAGTGATTTTCACAATCCCTTTTTTTTCCATTTGCACTCCTTTTTTGTCCTTGTTCATGTGAATTTACTTTGTTACCTTTCATAAGTGCACTTCTCCACACATAAAGGGGTGATATTGTAAATTCACACCAAGTAAAGACAAAAAAGGAGTGTAGATGGTAAAAATAGGAGTGTTAAAATCAATTCCCTTATCTTATTGATTGCTGTAAAAACAAAAGACTTGGATTGATTTTGCAGAAATGCAATTCATTTTGTTCTGTATTTGTTTTAGTGAGTAAGATTTAATTTTATTCATTACTAGTGATTATCATATTGCTAACCTGCCTAACCAAAACTTAACTTGTACTAATCTGAATTGTATACTCATTTACCTTTGTTAATAGATGATGTCATTATGCAGTGCTTTCTTCTCTTCTTCAAAGATGCTCTAAATTCTAAAGTTAGTGGCAGGATTTCAGTTATGACTTCTAACTTTGTTTGAGGGTTTCTCGAAAGATTAGTTTGGGTCTCCTTGCAAATTTTGGCATTTTGATAGAATCATGTAGGAGGTCGGTAGTTTTGCGTAAGTGCATTTCCCACTAATTGGTCTGCTTCTTAGACCCAGCTGTTGTTGTCTTCCCATTAATCTTTTCGACTGTAGAATTCTAGTTTCTTGTCGACGGATTGTGACCAATACTTTTACATGTTTGGTTCCTTGTGCAAAAAAGTAAGTCTTTTATGACAATGTGCGTTACCTGAGAGTAAACTGGAAGCCCTCATGAGCGATGGTTATTCTTAAGTATTTGGTCCATGCCCTCTGGTTTCTGACCTTTGTTTTCAGTTGCTTGATAAACTGAAAGGCATGATTATTTTGGGGAAGACCTTCTTGGCTTAGACTTCAGCTTGCGTCTGTCTTTTCTTATTTAACTTTGTATGTCTGTTCTTCCTCAGCTGGTTTTATAAGTCACACCCTTAATCATTCTTTGTATGATTACAGGACTTGCAGGTTAAGTCTTCTCCCCCTGTTCAGACTTCACCACCCTTAAATAGTGATCCGGCTATTATTCAGGTGATAAGAAGGAAGACGATTGTATATGTGGTGCATTAAGTTCCTTAACAAAAATAATAAGATGTCCTAGATTGTTATATTTTGCTCTGAAGTCCTGCCAATTTCTAATGCAGTCTCACTATCCTGTTCCCGCTTCGACATCTCAAAGCTTGCCTTCTGCTGTTAGCGGGTCTTTGGGAGATATCAGTTCCCATACAGCACAGGTGGGCCATCCAGGGGCAAGTTTCCAAGGTGGCTTGCCTTTGTATCAACCAGGAGGAAATATAGGGTCTTGGGGTCCTTCCCCCCCTCCTCTGACTGCTAATGGTGGTGGATTAGCTATGCCAATGTATTGGCAAGGATTTTATGGGCCCCCCAGTGGGCTACCTCAGCTGCACCAGCAATCTTTGCTTCGGGGACCACCCGGGCTGTCAATGCCTCCTTCCATGCAACAGCCAATGCAGTATCCTGGGTTCAATACCTCTTTGCCGACTGGGGCTTCTAGCTTACCAGTTTCAAACTTGCCAGACTATCCTTTTCCTCTGGTTCCTGGTACCACTAGTTCCCTTGATCCAGCATCCATGGGTTTTCCGGCTTCAACTTTGCCATCAATGCTGCCTCCAGCTCCATCCAGTGGACTAACTCCTGAAACAACACTACCTAGTTTTATCCCAAACAAGGCTTTTAATCCCACCCTGCCCACTGCAACATTAAGTGCTTCTTTGCCCCTGCCTTCTCCTTTGACTACGTCTAGTCCAGCTACAAGTGCTGTTGTACCATCAGTCTCTAACAAGACTAGTGTATTATCTGGTCCATCTTTGCCATATCCAACAGTGTCTCAAACCACATCCTCTGTTGTTGGGACATCGAGTTCTAGTCAGATAGAAACACCGCCACCTTTACTTGTAACCCCTGGTCAGTTGTTGCAGCCCGGACCAGCAGCAGCCTCTTCATCTCAGCCTTCACAAACAGTTCATAAGGATGTGGAGGTTGTTCAAGTATCTTCATCAGCGGCAGAACCTCCGGCGGCAGTAGTGGCCAAAGCTCAACCACCAATATTGCCCCTGCCACAACCTTCACATTCTGGCCAGAAGGTGATCCCTATTTCATTATTTTCTTCTCTCTCTCTCTCTCTCTCTCTCTCGCTCCACATTTCCTTCCCTAATATGTTACTTCCATGTGGGGTGATCTCTCTATGAACCACTGATAAGGACTCTTACATTTCGTCTTCTTTCTTTCTCCTTCAGCTGAATGGAGCTTCTTTTCAAAGTCGTAACAGCTACAACGGCTACAGGGGGCGTGAAAGGGGAAGAGGAACTGGGGTAATGTGTTATCTCTACTTTGAGCTGCAGGTTCTTTTTACGTTTTCCTGAACAAAAATACACACTACACTTTCCTAAAGTTTCTTATTGTGCAATTTTATTCCTCCAAAAAATATGTCCTTGTATATTTGACAAATGTGCGGAGATACTTGTTTTAGTTCATTACTGATTTTCTCTATTGTTTTTAATGTCTGATCGTTGAAGTGTACTTTTGTAATATGAATCCTGATGAAGTGCTATTTGTGTTTGCCAGCCTTGCTTCATTGAGACTTTAGTTTTAAATACCTCAATGTTTGTTTCGTATTCTTCCTAGAGGGACCACTTAATGTCAAATATCAAATGGCCAATGTTGTGCATTTGTGCATATGTTTTGATCTTTTGCATTTTTGCTCGTGTTACGTTCATTTGCTACTAAGTTCATTTTAACTTGGCCAGGGAAGTGTTGACAGTTACGCTGAAAGGTTTGTTCTTCTTTGTGTCTGCTACTGGCTATTGCATTGTAGTTCCTGTAGTCTTATAATGTTTAGGGTCCCTAGTATATAATCGGGGTGTAGCTCAAATTGTTTCCTGACTTGAGATTTATCTTGCATTATGCATGTGTTAATCCACGGTAATATTATAAATTTGAACGTTGTGAAATTTAACCAGCCAATTCTCAAATACGAACGCCAATTCGAATGGGGTCTTGATTGCATAGAATGCTGAATGTTGGTTTGCAGAGTTCACGTCCAGTGGCGAAATTTACTGAGGATTTTGATTTTATGGCGATGAACGAGAAATTCAACAAGGATGAAGTATGGGGCCACCTTGGGAAAAGTAACAATACTAAGGAAAAAGAAGGCAATGGAGAAGGCACTGATGAAGATGATTATGAAGACGAAGACGATACTGAATTAGCTAAGATTGATACTAAAGTGAGATACACCCTTCTGGCATTGTACATTTTGAAGCTAGATTTAACCTAGGCGAATGTGGCTATCTCATTATCCATTTTCTGTCTGCTTACATCATTTTTGTTTCTGCTTTTGTGTTCTGTAGCCCATTTACAACAAGGACGACTTCTTTGATTCCCTCTCTTCCAATGCGCTGGATAATGAATCAAACAGAGGAAGGACTAGGTTCTCTGAGCAAATGAAGATAGACACAGAGGTAAAATAGTGACTGTTGGCTGTTTTGCTTTCTTGTTTGCTTGTCTTTATTCATCTGAATGTATTATATTGCCCTTTCATGTTTGAAAAAGTAAATACACAAAAAGGGAACTATTGCACATTCATATAGATAAAAAAGAAGAAGAGATTAGATATCAAAAAATTCAGTGCGAAAATCGGTACCCTTTGCTTTTATTGCTTTTATCCTCTCATATTCTGGGACCCTTTTTTTTTTTTTCGTCTCTCTCTGACATAGTAATGTTTTCCCTGGATACAGACATTTGGTGATTTCTCGAGGTATCGTGGTGGCCGAGGTGGCCGTGGGCCCTTCCGTGGTGGTGGTCGTTTTCGAGGAGGCGGTTATTACGGAAGGGGATACGGCCATTATGGTGGTAGGGGTCGTGGCCGCGGCATGTCAAGTTATGCTTCCTAGATACCCTGTAGAAACTTTGAAATGTTTGTGTTGGTTTTGTGACTCTGCTTTGTAACGTTTGTGCTGCCTATTACTGTTCGTTGGCCAAAAAATAAAATAGTAAAAAAAAAAAAACTCGGGATCATTGCTCTTCTTTGACATGTCTTAATCTTTTTCCTCTTTGTCGAAAGATTTTTCTTTCAATTGGTTTGCTTTCTGGATGCGAAGCTGTTGTTGGAGAAGAATTTGTTTTACCAGTAACGCTAGCATTGCATTAAGAAGGTTCATATGAGCATAAACGTAGGCGTCTTAATTTTCTTGTAATGTGGCTATTCATAATTAAGTTACTACTACGGTATATATGGTCAATATGTTCATAGAAACAAGGTGCGTGCCTGGCTTGGTTTCTGCGGGTTATTAGACAAATTTTATTCAATCGGTACTTGACGGGTTGGATATTTTCTCACCTTAATAACCAACCCGCAAAATCTCGAAATTGACAAGCTGGTTGGATTTTTAACAGCAAAATGAGACCATATTTTACTAGTGTAACAACAATGTAAGCGGTATTTTTTACAGTGGCGGAACTAAGTAGGGGCCGGACAGGCCCCCCCTCCCCCAAAGTTTTAGATGCTTATTATTTTTATATGATTTTATAGTAATGAGTATTATTGAAATCACTAATGTAATAGTTTCATATAATACTAATAATTGTGGTTTTATTTAATAAAATCAAGTTATTTTTACATTCTTTTTTTTTTTTTTGCATAAATACAAAATAAGCAGGCAAATTTTGTAGGCCTAACGAAATAGTAGACCACAATGGTTCATGTACTTTTACTTCATTAGGCTAATATAATTTTAATATACAAAAATGAATTATAGTAGAAAGCAATTGCTCTATAATATAAAAAGCATGCGTTTTTATGAGACAAAAACTACCGTAAGTTTATTAAGTCAGCCCCCCTTACACCAAAATTTTGGCTCCGCCACTGATTCTTTAAGCACGCATAGATGGTGGGTTAGGCCGGGTTCTTAGCGGATTGAAGAGAAGATTAATTCACAGTCAACCTAACCTCCCACCACTAGCTTATCACCTGCCCACCCGTTCTTACTCCCCAACCACGTGTGGTGGGGTTTAGGTTGGTTCTTTTCTTTTTCATTTTTTGAACAGACTATAGGAGGTTGGTTCTTCAATCACAAATAAGAGCATAAGTCCCTCATTGTCATTCAGAATGTCAAAAACTACAATTTGACATTTCGTTTTAACAAAACTCAAGTCCACCCATTGCCATTTGTCAATGCCAAAAGATAGATAGTAGTAAACACAATTTTTTTAATGCAAATTTTGGCACTTGTGATGGCTATTGCCGTCTCTCCCACATCATCAAAGCCATTTGATTGCAGTGAAAAATGAGATGAAACTAAGGTTGAGCCAATGGTTTGTGTTCCGCTAAGAATTTTTTAAAAATAATTATTTATTTATAATTTTCAAACTTAAAAATAATAGATTTATTGAAATAATTTTTTTGTAAAATCTGGATCTTGTTTGATAAATCTCGATGAAATCTTTTGGATGGTGCCAAAAAAAAAAAAAAAGAAAAATTATTTTCGTAAATACATTGGATGATTAGAGTAAAAAAATGTATTGAATAAACGGTAAGATAGTAAATTTAAGTGAATAAAGACAAAGAAAAAAAGTATTGAATGATTAAAGTGAAGTGTGAAATCAATTTTCTTAATTATTGATGAAAAAGATACTCCTAACAAAAATGAGACAGAAGTGATTATTGTTTCCCTAACGGAAATTTTAACTCCACATCCAATCACATTCCCACCCACAACACATAAATCGCTTTTATTATGAGTAGGGGTGTGTATTGGGTGCGGAGTTAGAGCGATTGTTTCCATAAAATCATGTTTTTTGGTACCAACCGAACCGATGGATCTGGTCACTTGCTCGATGTCTCTCCTCTCCGACTAAAAAAAACATTTTGTTTGCCCATTGGCTCTCTTCCAGCTGAAAAAGCTTCTGCAAACTGTAATTCCCATGTCTGTGTGTTTGATCTCCTCTCAATCTACAAACCCTAAACCTAAGCCCCAACCTCAAAACCCCTAATTTCTCTCCATTGGAGAAATGTGCTCTTCTGTTTCGCCTACCCCTCTCTTCTTCCCCACTACCACTCGCTTCCCATTCCCCCGCTCCCATTTCTCGTTGCTCAATTCAGCACTCCCAATTCTCATCACTCCTACATCGATAAACCCTAATTCACGTCTCCCTCCATCTGTAGCCGTTAGTAACGTTGATGTGTCGTGGTTCTCGCCGGAACCGGCTACTGTCGAGGACTACGGCGGCTGGGCCGTCGTCGAAACTCCGGCTCCGAAGAAGAAGAACAAGAAAGGTCTCGTTTTTAAATAAACATATATGTTTTAATATTTAATTCTTACTTGTAATGAGAACTGATTGCTTGGGAGGAGCTTGGAAGTGGGCAATCGTGGTCAATTAGTTCACTTCGTCGGGGTCCACGTTCCTGTGTCTGACACTTTAAAGGCAACATAACAACATTATCGCTGCACTTGACAACTCTTCATTTTTCAGATAGTATCTTTGGAAAATGAAAAAATTGTGGCCGGGAAGGTTAAACCTTATAGAAATTTAAATATTAATGTACGGGCAAGTGTACAACACTCAACTCCAAAGTGTCGTATTTTTTTCTTAGATATTTTTGGTTTGGACACTCCGGAGACACTCTAGAAAATGCTTCGGACACCCTCGCATCACTTGCAAGGCACGTCGTGGGTGTTGTTAAACGCAACAGTTATGACTCTTGTTTAAAACTTAGAAAAGTCCTTGTCTTTGTGTCACATATGGCAGTTTATTGATCATAAAGACGCAGATGATGTAACGTTTTTTGTTGGAATACTTTTGTGAATGATGTGATGATATAGAAGATTGAAGTAAATATGGTGTTACACGTCTAGAATTAGAGCCTTTTTGTAAAAAAAATTGCGGGTCGCAGTGTCAGCGTCAGTGTCCCGTGTCCGTATCGGTGCTACATAGACTGCACTAAGTATTGCAATTTGATTTTTGATGCTATTGTTTACTTTTCTTTACTGGTTTTCCAAAATTTCTTCCAGTTTTTCCCATTAAAGATTTGCAAGACTACTATCTTTGTACATAAATGATAAATCAATTGGTCTTTCGGTTCGCTACTCACGATTTTATATCTTCTGCTTTTGGTAATTCTCCACTAATCATGTAGCATGATTTTGAGTGGATATTCTTCATTGGACTTTTATACTGTGTGCCTCTCTTTTATTCCATTTTTTAATGGAGATTTTCTGCTCAAGGCACATAAAGAGCGGGAAAGAGAAAGCAAGGGTCATAACAGAGGAGAGAGAATAGACACGGGAGGAGTGAGTTTGCCCCCACTAGACTAAAATCCTGACCCCGCCCCTGACAATTTGTGCAGGTCTGTCTCCCTTTCTGTTGGTTGGTATTGGGAGTTCAATAGCAGCTTTACTCGGTGCAATTGCTCACTTCTCACTATCTAGAAGAGGTCAGTTACTTGGAGTTTTAGTTTATTTTGTCATATTTATATGTTTGATTTTCTCTAAAATGGGTCGAAACTATAGTTACTTGATGCAGTACTTGGAGTGTGTTGAATTGGGATTTATTATACCACTTTGGTTTTTATTAGGTATTGCTGTAAAATTTAGCAGTCCACTTACTGCGTTGCATGGGGTTATAAGGCTATCTGCACCTGATAAAGACGTTGAGAGTAAAAGCACAGATTACGATGCATCACCGGCTGATGTTGTGGTTCCTGAGTCAAACATGGAAAGTTCAAATGGTGCGTCTGTTGAAACTTTGGTATCTGTAGTAGGTACGTAGGATTTTGATGAGTTCTCGTGTTTTAGTGGTGTCTTATTTTGGTTGCTTCTTTTGAATTGGTTTGTGTCTCAACAATCAACACAGTTAGTAGAATGACTCAATGTTTAACACTTTAACTATAAATGGAAATGGAAGTTGTCTTCTGAGCATACTTTGAGAAAGATGGGCATTGCATATGCAATTTAAGGCTGGAAGCTTGTCTACTATCCTTGGGTATTGTAACGGTGATGGAAGGAGTAGGCTGATTTATTACCCATTTACCCTTGAGTTGTCTTACGTGTCCTTCACAATACAATTGGCAGCTGTTTTGTGTTGTGTTGTGTGGATCAAAAGTTTTCGACCAATAGGGCATGGCCGCATGTCCGCATGGATACTAATTGGAAATGCTATGATTGGCAGCCCCATCATTATTATCTCTGATTAATTTGTCAATCTGATCCATATTCCCACTGGACTTCAAATACTCTAAGAGTGTCCGGACTCTGGAATGAATGTTTCAGTAGTTGGGATGCTGGAGTAACCATTAGCTCTATTATAAGCCTGCTTATATGTGAGCCATTCAGGTATATTAAGACAATTAATTCCATGGTATCCTTTTTGTCTCGAGTTTTTTGATTGTCATATTGTATGATCGGGGCCGTTCCGGGGACAACTATTAGACATCTTAAAAAACACCTCATAGTTGCCGATCAAATTTTAATGATCTGAACTGCTCAATGTGATCAGAACGTGATTTTAAAGGTACCCGCGAGAAATCCCCCCAAAAACAAGACTGGATATGGCTTCATCTGAGCAATTTTTAGCTTAGATTTGATGAACGGTTCAATTAAAAACTGCTCAAAACAAGCACTTTCCGGTCATTTTTTTTGCTAATTTCTTGGGGGCACCCTTAAAATCATATTATGCACACATTGAACGGTTTGGATCACAAAAATTTGATTATGAACTATGAGATTGAGATTTGGGGTTTTTTTTTAGGTGTTTAATTGGTTGTCCGCGGAACCGCCCCAATGTATGATAATGACAATCACAGATTCACAAAAACTTATTACTTGTCATCCACGGAGCTTTTTTTTTATATGGTTCATTCAACATGGCTCTGGGGGTTGCCACTTGCCAGTTTATGACATCATTTTGGTGATAATATAGGGACTTTGGAACAAGATCAGCCTTTATTGTTGTTGACTGTTGCATGGTGTACAACTTTGTGTTCAGCACATTCTTTATTATTCATTTATCTGTCATTAGAGGCGAACCATATTAAGAGACAAGATGGAAAGCTAGGACGTATTATAGTGCCAGTTGCCATGGATTCAACACAGCAAGAAGCTCTGTTGATGCTGAGGAAACTGAAGGTACGGATCAAAGTATATTCATTGGAAAGAGTACAAACTATTCTTTCTGGAGGATGTGTCCATTTTAAAGAAACATTTTTTGTTGGCAGCATCAGCTTGTGGTAGGTTTTATTTTCAATCACCATATGGAAACTTTGCTTCCATTTTATCATCGATGCAAGTTTGAACCTGCCATGATTTATTCTCTTACCTGAAGGATGTGGTAGTTAGTGAACTTATGAACTGGTGTGAAATTGACCTAAAAATTAGGCGCCGAAATTTCAATGTTAATGTTTAGCCTGCTTTGTCTCAGTTCAAGTGGTGATTGTTGAACTATTGTTTATTTTGAGGTTCTCCATTAGGAAATCCGATGATATTGTTGAGGCTGTTTGCATGATGTTTGCTGCCTTGCTGGTTTTCCATATTTCTCCTTCTCTCTTGGTCTCGAACCTAGTGTTGGTAAATTTCTCATCAATATTATTGGAGTTGTGATTTATTGGTAATTGTAAGTCTGATTGTGACAGTATTTGTTACTGTGATTCAAAACTTCCATGAAAGTAAAGAGAGCCTCTGTAGGGGGACACTCTGGATATTATGAGGTTCTCGATAAATTTTGGGACCTGGAAACATATTAATGGAAGTTATCTAGAGAGGTGTGGATATCCTCTTCAGGGAACAATAGCCATATGTGTTCAGCAGTGGCTGCTTTATTCCAAATTTTCAGTCTTTGTCACACCTGCTAGGTGATTCTAATAAGGGCGCCCTTATTTTCGTTAAATGCGGACCTGGCTGCTGGCCATTGTATTGTGTTTTGAATGGTCCGGATTTTAATGAAACTTTTCCGGGAAAAGTTAATTGTGACCGGTCATAAACCTTCCGCAGATCCAGACCATTCAAAACACGATTCAACGGCTGACAACAGAAGTCCGCAAATAATGAAAATAAGGGCGCCCTCATTAGAAGCGCCCTTCCTGATGTAGTACGCGACTCAAATGAGAGTGCTCTGCAGCTGTTTAGAAAAGTAACTAGTCATAAAATGCTAATCGTCTTTGTGTTCCCCTTTTTTTATAAATTAGCTATATTTCCTCATTATCTGCAGAACTTGTATAGAATGGGGAATGGAGTTTATTCTACTTAAGTGAAAGCTTTATCTCTCGTTCTAAGCAAGTTTTTCACAATTGTGTTCACGTATGCAGATAATTGAAGACGATTTCAGGGCAGATGAATTGTGCACAAGGAGGGAATATGCAAGATGGCTTGTTCGAGCAAATTCACTATTGGAAAGGTATCTTTAAGACTTAGCAGTCCCCTTTTGGTTCCTTATGTTTATATGTTGATATACTCAGTAATACTATTTGGCTTTATTGTGCTAACCTTTTTCACTCTCAGTATCACAAAAGCATATATGGCCTGCTTTTGGTTGGTCTCTCTCAGCAATTTGTTACTATTCTTATAGGAACCCAAAGCATCAAATCACTCCATCTGTTGCACTTTTGGGGTCCATATTTTGTGCATTTGACGATGTGAACATGGAAGACCCTGATTTTGGGTCCATTCAGTGTAAGAAGGTTTGATGGTTGCATTCACATTGTGAGGATGTCTCTGATAATGGAACGATTTTCTAATCTTGTCTCTTGAATATCTTATTCAGCCCTGGCTGAGGCGGGCATTATTCTAAGCAAGCTATCTGGTAGAAACTCCAGTTCTGACCCGGATAATTCACAAGGCCATGAAGGTGTCTATTTTTTTCCCGAGAGGTACTTAGACTATACTTCTTTTAAGTTTATTAGCCAAGTATAATTTCTTTTGACTCGAACAAAACGTATTTGGTACCTTAGGTTCTTATCTCGCCAGGATCTTATAGATTGGAAAGCGCAGCTAGAGTATGAAACCGTGCCAGGAATAGAGGAAAAGGTAGAAGAAGATTGAAACTTATTTGCTATTCAGTTGTATGCTTTTAGTAGTCGTGTTTGGAGTATATGTATACATGCAGTTCTTGAACGTGAAAGCCAATTTAGAAAGAAATCACAGCCTTTCATAGGTTTTAAATCCTGACTTATCTGCAGTCCAGATATCAAAGACCAACATGGGTTTTATGGACATGAGGGAGATCAGTTCAGATGCATCAACTGGGCTTTTGGTGGATATGCTAGCTGGCGACAATAGCATTCTCAGAAAAGTTTTTGGTATGTCTCTCTGTGACTCTTTCTAAGCAGATAGGTAACAGATTTGAAATGCATGCCCAAGTTTGAATGCATCTTATCTTCTATTGCTATTCAGTTGTTGGCGCGGCATGCAGATCATGATGTGATGTTTTGATCATTACCTTTTAGGTTGAGTCAGCTTATATGTGTTGGAGACGCTAATTACTTTCCTAAAAAACCGTTGAAACAAATTTTAAATGGGATTTTTTTAGGTCGGCAATAGTTTTATTTTGACTCATTTTGGTTACTTAATGTGCCTTGTTAGAATATTTAGGGCTTATGTTAGTCCCACATTGGCTAATTGAGTCATTGTAATGAGTATCTTATAATATAAATAAAGTCTGTATGTGTTATGGGTTAATTAACACCCTATACACTTTTGATGATACCAAACAACATGGTATCAGAGCCTCACCGTGATCCTAAACCCACACCACCACAGCCGTAACCCTTTCCACTGCTGCCGTACGTCATCCTCACCATCTTCAGTCAACCAAACCTTCTGAAACTCTAAATCTACCTCTGTTTCACCATCGTCTACCATCGTCTACTTCAATATACCCAAAACCGAGCCCTTTACCACTACCAGTTCGAAACCCTAACTGGTCTTGCCCTATCTTGACCAAAAAACGAAGCCACCCTAACTCGTCTACTTAAATATACCCAAATCTTTCTTCGAACCCTAAACCCAATCCCTGGAAACTTTCAAAACCTCTCGAAACCCACTACCCAACCCTCGTACAACACCAACAACCAACGAAACCCCTCACCCAGTGTCCGGCGACCCTCGTCGGCCATAACCCAGTCTCCGGCGACCACCTTCCAGCCTTGCCGCCCACCGGCATGTGCTTTCCGACGCCCGGCGACCTTCCGTTGCACTTCAGGTCTTCTGATTTCGTCAGACTTTCCGTTGCACTTCAGCTCTAGTCTTCGTCTGCTTCCGGTGACAATTGCCGATCTCCGGCGCCCATCTTCATGCACTGACACGCAATATCAGGCCTGTTTTTCTCTTCTTTGCAATTTCCGTTGATGCTTCTCTCGTTGGATAACTATTTTCTTGTCCAGCATCTTTGTCCTGTGTACTGGTGGATGTGAAGGACCTGTTAGGTTGGGGTTATTAATATTCGGTACCTATCCAGTTTGGTGACAGCTGTGGGATGTTAGTCTATTAGTTGCTTTTGTTGGTATTTTTGCTTGGTTGGCATTGCTTTGGTTGCATGCTGGTTATTTCGTAGTTATTGGTTGTTGCTACTACATTGTTCGATAACAATGTCTGAGGAGAAAACAGGTTCAGGCCCTCTTTCTACAGTTGTTGGTACTCTTTCTGGTTCTAACTCTACTGGTATTGGTAGTCTTTTTAGTGGCTCTCGGTCTCGTGAGCGGCACTCTATTACCTCCACACCATTAAATGGGGGCAATTATGTTCTTTGGGCTAAAGCTGTTGAGGTGTATTATATGGGTCAGTCGAAGGACTCTTATTTGACTAGTGCGCCCCCTGCTGCAGATGCACCAACATATGGGGCCTGGAAACCTGTTGATGCCCGTATTCGTTCCGAATTATGGAATAGTATGACGGAACAGGTTGCCAGTACGCTAATGTTCTGTGATACGGCTAGAGAGGTGTGGACACAGGCAAAAGAATTGTATTCAGGTGTTGACAATCTCCGTCGTACGTATGATCTTCATCAGTCTTTCTTTAATATATCTCAAGGTGATGCTTCTTTTGAGGAGTATTATGCTAAGTTCCTGCGTATTTGTAATGAGTTGGACATCTGTGAGCCACTTTCTACCGATATTCAGTTATCTGGCGCCCGGCGTGGCGCATCGCGGGTTACTCGTTTCTTATCTGGTGCATCCTCCACTTTCAGACCTGTGGGTAATCAGATTTTGGGGGATCGTGACTTACCTCCTCTTAGTGAGGTATTTAGTCGTCTCCGGCAGTCATCATCTATTTCTGGTATACCGGCTTCTGACCGTTCTGCTTTGACTTCCACTGTTTCTGATAGCTCTGTGTTCTCAGTCAGCCGTGGCCGTGGTCGCGGCCGTGCTTCTGGGTTTCGGGGTCGTGGTCGCGATTTTGGGATGAATGGTCGTGGTTCTAGTGGCCGTACAGACACTGTTACTGGTGGAAGTGATCGTACATTTAGTCGTGGTGGCCGCGTGCCAGGGGGAGGCCGCGGTCGTGGCCGTGGTCCTCGGTTATGTACTTACTGTGGGGGGACCAATCACTGGGTGGACACATGTTATGAGTTGTATGGCTTCCCTCAGGCTCATCAGGCCACTGTCTCTGAGGATAATGGACAGTTTGCTCAATCTTCCGCTGATAGTGTGGTTGTTTCAGCTGATGAGTACCAGCGCTTATTGTCATTTCAGACAGCACCAGGATCTTCCACTGCTACGCTTGCTGCTTGACCGACCGGGTGTTAATAAAATTAGACTAAAAATGCGTCCCAAGCGTAGGACTCTCGACCAATGTAGCACAATAATTCCGGAAGTACCGGAGTCGAACCACAGAGACGGACGGACGGTGCTTGACTTAAAGGTGAAGAATTCTAGTTTAATCAGGCTCTTAGGTAGCCACCCCTTGTTCAGTTGATTGATTTGCTAACTATTTTATCAAACTACTTAATTAATGATGAACTTAAAGAGGAGTACAGCCGTGAGAGTCCAGCGTCTGCAACCAGCTTAACCGTTATTTACCCGGGACACAATTATTCGATTCGCTGATTTTAGAATAGGGAAAAATGGGTTCCTAATAGATGCCCACCACTCGTCACCAGTTCTCGTGCGCACTTAAAATCTGATGATGCCTGGGTTTTGTTTATCAGAAAGGGGTTTTTTTTTTATCCTAAAATTGTTGGGAAAATGAAGTAATTCGTACCCGAGGTAAATAATCAGTTAACCTAGCCACAGGACGCCTTCGTCCCGCGGCCGCACCCTATGCGACTACTCACTCATAACTTTATTAAACGCAGAAATAATCAAAACCCTAGATCTAAACATGCTTTGAATAATCGAAATAGAAATAAAAACACGATTCACAAACCTACGAAAGAGTAACGGATACGATTACCGAAGAAGAACAAGATTTAAAGCCGGAAAACTTGAAAGAACTTCAATAGAAACTGAATCTGCAATTGAAATCTAGAGAGCAGCAGCCAAAAGTTAAGAACGTAACAAAATAAAACGTAAAATAATGAAGCGTCCCCTAAATTTCAGTTAAAACCGAGTATTTATACTAATCCTAATTAAAACGATTAAAAATCCTAAAGTAAATCGGAATAGGAACCGACTTAACCCAAAACGCTGCCGTTTAGCAGCCATTAAATCCCTTCGGTAGCGCTACACTACTTTCCTAGTAGCGCTACCCAGCCTTATGTGCTGACGTCATCGTTTGACCAAGCTGGGGCGTGTTGACTTGGTCCATATGGAGCGCTACATCAAAACCTCTGTACCGCTCACGAATCCTCTGTTCGCCCTCTTCAAAATTCCAAGCTCCATACTTAGTTTTTACAGCCCTTTTCGCTCTCACGCTTTGTCACGAACCTTCCGCTACCTTTCATATGCGCCGACATGCCTCAATTCCCTGCAAATAACTCATAACCACAAAAACCACCCACGTGCACGCATTAAACGGAAAAATAAGAATTAAATGCACGTCTAACGCGCTGATATCCCCTACTTAGGCGCTTAAATTCATGGAATTCACGCGCCTATCACATCCCCCAACTTGAGCGTTGCTAGTCCCTAGCAACGAACGAAATAAAAATAAGAAAAATAATAGATGAAAACTAAAGAAGGGATACGAGGGTTATGCAATCTGTACAAAATTAAATGAACATGAATTCTTCCTCCTCATTGCCACCGCAACTCACTCACATGCATGCCCCAGCTAAAATTCGAAGAATTTCACACCAAAGCAATTATAAAGATAAAATGCCCCCACGAAGTCACAGTGTCACTCATCGCTCACTGGAACACTCAACATCCCATGCGAGGCGCTTGGCAACCAACGTGGGGTAGAACAAGAAGCCACCACGTGCCAATCAAAATAACGCCAGTTAAAACAAGGAAAGCTCGATGAAATTGAGATACCACACAACCATAGCAAAATATAAAACATGCATGTGAGAGAGTTAACAACGTGTATCGGGTCAACTAAGGACTTTAACAGGCTTATAACGACCGAGGTTGCACAAAGAAAAAGAACATGCAAAGGGTGGCGGCCTATAGAAGCGCATGGATAGTCTACCCTGACTGACCGCCACCTTAACTCAGACACCACTTCGGTACTCAACTCAAAACACAAACATAAACAAAACAAAGTGCGAGTTACTACAAAACATCAGAAATAACAAGTCTCCAACTACTGACTCTCAAAAGACCCCCAGTACACAGATGACATAACACCACCACATGAAATAACAAATAAAATAACAAGACTCGACACATGAACTAACACCAACACTAGCCCAGCTCTATGCTCAATCTTCCTCCCCATCATCCCCAGCATCTGAATGCTCCTCCTCCTCGGGTGCATCCGCAAAATCATCACTCACCTCCAAAGGCGGCCACTGCTTAGGTTGGAACGGCCCCGGATTTTGCCCAGAAATCTGCGCCTGCAGGTGGCGCTGCCTATCCATTAAATCCATTTGGTTCTGAGCCAACTGCCTTTGCTCCCTTTTCAGCTTCCGCTGGCTTCAAGCAATACCCGTCACACAACCAAAAATCTTCTCCAACCAAGTCTTATTATTAGCACTAGCCGGCGGTGGAGTAAGCAATGACCCCTCAACCCCTCTCAACTGAGCCTGACTCCGCTGGATGATCGAAGAGTCGATATCTCCCGGGATCAAATCATCATTACTATAAAATCGCCTCCCCGGGACATTCCTGCTCCTCAAGATTTTGGTGACTAAACATGGGAAAGGCATTCTCAAAGTCGTTGGGCCATCCCTAAAGTCACACATCTGCCCAAAAATATAAACTGCCCAGTCACACACTGTGTCCTCATCCATGAAGGCGAACATCAAATCCCCAACCGACCTCTGGGGTGCGCCCTCCCGACCCCTAGGATAAATGTTGTAGCAAACCACCTGATTTAGAAACCTATACTCTGCCCTAAACTTGCCAATCCAGTGGGGGTTTCTAGCATTTTTACGGTTAGTATACAAATATCGGGCCACCTCCTCCTGATTAAACGTCTCATCCGGCCTAGGGAAGTTTATGGGCTCCGTAGGCCTTTGGTAATCCAAAGCAGTGGCTATCTCAGCCACATCAACAAACACCGGGGTAGCACCTATTTTTGAGGTAATCCGGGCACCCGGAGCCAAAAAGTGACCCGGCTCCGGTACAACCATATTTTTATAAAACTCCTCGACTAAATCATTATTATATCCAGGGTTAGGTTCGAACCAATACCTTAAACCTTGGTCCTGAATGGCGAGAAAAGGAGCGTAGTTTGGCGGCCATAAACCGTCATCGACAATGTGCCTTTCATTCTTCACTCCCCGATTCTTAATGGACGCCTCCCATGCAACCTGATTATCTCTCTCAATCTGCTCCCTATCCCTACGTTTACCCCGGGACTTTGGAACTTCCACCGCTGCACCGGAGCTCTCAGCCACCGCCTTACCCTTCCCAGTATTCTGCTTTTTAGGTGCCATGACTCGGTAGGTTTTGGGCTAAAAAGTGGGTTTGAAAATTTTCTGATCTGGAGATTTTAGGGGGTTATGGGAAATTTGGTCTGGATATTATGGTAGAGGAGGGTGAGAGGAGTGTTTCTGTAAATTTTGGTGGAGATTGGTGAAGGTTTGAAGGAGTTATGGAGTTACAAAGTTTAGGGTTTGGGTGGTTATGGAGTTTTCGGAGGGTCTGGTATAGTAAAGGGGTGGGGATGATGATGGTGATGGAGGAGAGAGAGAGAAAGGTTCGGCTGACTGGGGAAGAAAAAGTGGGGAGTTATGGGGATTTATGGGGGGGGGACCCCCCATTGACCGATCTTCTTACTTTTTTTTTTTTTTAATTCGGGGCATGTTGTAGCGCTACACCACTTTTGGTGTAGCGCTCCCGAGCTGTTATCTCTTTTTTTTTTTTTTTTTGAATTTTTACGGTTGGAATGGTCAAAGCGAGGTCACATGGGTCGGCTGACTTCTCTTTTTTTTTTTCAACTCTCTCTCTCTTAAGAATTTGGGATGGCTTATTTATGGGATTAAACTGGTCTAATGGTTGAGGTTTTAAAGTGGTTTAAGGGTTCGGGGTTTTGGGTAGATATTGGGAGTTAGGTTTTTTTTTTTTTTTACCAAGACACAGCACCCAAAAGCAAAATTCTGTTCTCCCACATTACAATGATTTCCCACAATTCGAGGCCACCAAAATGAGCACAGAGCTGGACTACCAAATCACATTCCGTCCAAACACTGGTTCCCTAAGTTTGACACAGAAACTGACAGACACGGACGGGTTTAAACTGGGCTCAACGGGACTCATATAGTGGTTTAATCACACAAAAACGGCCTTGTTTCTTCCCCTAAACACATTTCCAACTCTCTTAGCATGCATGCAAAATATCCAGACTATAACGAATGGTACAAACGCCTACTATTTTGTGCAATTGCGGAAATCGATAAGCAAAGAAACATGGGAATGCTTTAACGGACACACTGTGAACTAAGTGGGGACACCTACTCAACATTGCTTGTGATGCAAAGCTATTCGACAGAGATGCCAGATATATGCATGTAAATGAGTTAAACAAGAAAATAATGAGACAAGAATCTAGCATGCTCACCTAACTCATACAAACAAGCATAACGATCGTATCCCTTCTTAACAAAATAAAAATAAAGAAAACAGACCCCTAAACCAACTAACAACGCTCAATCAAAAGTAAAAGTGTACAAAGTACACCCCTTCCCCCAACTTGAAATGCGCATGGTCCCCAAAGCATGAAGACCAAGAAAAATAAGAACAGGGAGAAAGAAAGAGTGAACCTGAGGTGGCAGCCAACCACCATGACCTCGGCCGATGTTCGCGGAATTTGCCGCCTCTGCGTTTTCCGTCATTGCAGCTGCTCCAGAGCTTGCTCCTTCGGTCCCCAAATAGTGGGGCCACAGCTAGTCACACAAAGCCGCGCTGGGGGCTTCGGACCTACAACCGCCACACGTAATGGCACCCATGACTTAGAGCTCCTGAATGCCTCCATCACCCCAGCGGTGAGGCCTAATCTACCAAGGCTGGTGTGGTAGCACGCGTACCCTGCCAAAAGACTGAAACCACAACTACCGAAAACATGCAAATGGCATTAGTCCTGCCCGGCGCTTGTTATCCGGGCCACAAACAGATAATAGAATAACAACAATAAATAAATAAGAAAAGAAAAGAACACCACCCGACATTCACGCAGTCTCACCTGTCATACTTTTCTCCCCGTGTCAAGCGGATGAGCAAGATACGGGTGGCTATACAAGACCGTTCAAAATGTGTTATGCTAGCGCTCGTAATAAAATTTATCGCTCGACCTCGCCAAACAATTAAGTCCAGCGTCCCCTACGATCTAAACAAAGCGAGACAAGATACAACCCAGAGTATAACCCAGGCAATATCAAATCGCACCCACAGACCTAAGTTGCCACTGAAAGGGGCCTATTCAGAGAGCATGGATCGTTACCGATAAACTACTACCAAGAAAAACTAATGGAAGCCTTTTGTCCACTAACATAGGTGAAATCTCTTTATGTGAAGAACTCCCAAGACTTAATGCAAACATGCAACACTAAACAAAACAGATATGTAACAAACGACCATGCTAAACGAAACTAACATGCATACTGAACGTAACATGACTAAAACAAGAAAGAAAATTACAAATATGTACAATATTTACAAGTTTTGCCCTTCGAACCGGAGCTGGGCACACGATCCTTATTTTAATAGCGGCGTGCGAAGCTATAAACCCAAGTCAATGATGGGTGCCCCTACTGCTAGGAGCCGGGTCCACACTCAATTAAGAGCAGGGTACGCGTGAGCTACCCGTCAAAACATGGCTGAAAAAGCCTACTCAACTGGAACGTCCTTATAGACAGGATCGACTAACTCTTCATCGGGTTCACCTACTTCCAGAAATTCCAAATAGGGTTTAAGACGCTGCCCATTAACTTTAAACACATTATCATCCTTAGGATTGCGGACAATGACTGAACCATTCGGGTATACCTGAACTACTACATAGGGACCTTCCCAACGTGACCTTAACTTTCCTGGAAACAGATGGAGGCGCGAATTATAGAGCAACACTTTCTGACCAACCCTAAAGGTTTTGCGCTGAATATTCCTATCATGATACGCCTTAACCTTAGACTTATAAATGCTAGCGTTCTCATACGCGTCATTCCTAAGTTCCTCAAGTTCACACAACTGCAATTTCCTATGCTCACCCGCCTCACTCAAACTAGAATTGACCTTCTTAATGGCCCAATAGGCCTTCTTTTCTAATTCAACTGGCAGGTGGCAGGCCTTACCGTAAACGAGCCGATAGGGTGAAGCACCCAAAACGGTCTTGTAAGCTGTGCGGTAGGCCCACAACGGATTATTTAACCTGGTGGACCAATCTTTCCTAGTCACACCCACAGTTTTCTCTAAAATTCTTTTAACCTCTCTGTTAGCTAACTCGGCCTGGCCATTGGTTTGGGGGTGGTACGATGTGGATACCTTATGATTAACTTTAAACTCCCCCATCAATTTCGCAAATGACCGACTCGTGAAGTGCGTGCCCTGATCCGAGATAATGGCGCGTGGCACGCCGAACCTTGACAAAATATTGGCCCTAAGAAACTCTAGGACAACTTTGGACTCCATAGACTTGGTGGGAATCGCCTCCACCCACTTTGACACATAGTCTACTGCTAACAGAATGTACTCAAAACCATGAGACTTAGGAAATGGACCCATAAAATCGATGCCCCAGCAATCAAACACCTCTAGCACAAGAATGGGCTGGAGGGGCATCTCTTGACGTGAAGACAGTTTGCCAAGCCTTTGGCAACGGTCACATGACCTACAGAACGCCTGCACATACTTAAACATATCGGGCCACCAGAACCCGCACTGCATTATCTTGGCGGTGGTCTTCTTCGCAGAGAAGTGACCCCCACACGCCTCCCCATGACAAAACTCTATGACCCCCTGTTGATCAGACTCGGGGACACACCTACGCACAATTTGATCCGCGCAGTACTTGAACAAATATGGGTCATCGAAGATGTACTGGCGGATACTTTTCAAAAATCGCTGCTTCTCTTGGGTAGACCAACGGGAAGGAATCTGCCCAGTTACCAAATAGTTGGCAATATCAGCATACCATGGGCACTCGTTAGCAGCGAACAACTGCTCATCCGGGAAAGAATCTCTAATGGGAAGATTCGAGGTGGGGTCCTCGAACTCCAGACGAGATAGATGATCTGCTACTACATTCTCTACCCCTTTCTTATCTTTAATAATGAGATGAAATTCTTGCAGCAATAGAACCCACCGAATAAGGCGAGCTTTCGCATCCTGTTTGGTCATTAAGTACTTCAGAGCTGCATGATCAGTGAAAACCGTGATCTGCGAGCCCACCAAATAGGATCGAAACTTATCTAAGGCAAACACCACCGCTAACAACTCTTTCTCAGTAGTGGTGTAATTCATTTGTGCCTCATTGAGCGTCTTGCTCGCATAGTAAATCACAAACGGGTCCTTCCCTCTCCTCTGGCCTAAAACTGCTCCGACTACATAGTCCGAAGCATCAAACTCAAAAGGAAGGCTCCAATCAGGAGACTGCACAATGGGCGGAGTGGTGAGACTCCGCTTTAGCTTTTGGAACGCCTCCTCACACGCATCGGACCACACAAAGGGTGCGTCCTTTGCTAACAACTGACACAACGGGCGGGAGATAGCACTAAAATCCTTAATGAACCGCCGGTAAAAACCAGCGTGTCCAAGAAATGAACGCACATCCCTGACAGACTTGGGAGTAGGAAGTTTACGAATCAAGTCTATCTTAGCCTTATCCACCTCGATACCCTTGGAGGACACAATGTGTCCCAACACAATCCCCTGGGTCACCATGAAGTGGCATTTTTCCCAATTGAGCACTAAGTGCTTCTTCTCACATCTCTGCAACACTTTACCTAAATTTTCGAGACATCCATCAAATGAGTCCCCGAAGACCGAGAAATCATCCATGAATACCTCTACAATTCTTTCCACCATGTCGCTAAAGATTCCCATCATGCACCGAAAGTACCAGGTGCATTGCACAACCCAAAGGGCATGCGACGGTAAGCATAAGTACCATACGGATACGTGAAAGTGGTCTTACCCTGGTCCTCTAACGCGACCTCTATCTGATTGTATCCCGAATACCCATCCAGGAAACAATAAAAAGCCTTACCAGCTACCCTCTCCAGAATTTGGTCAATGAAAGGGAGGGGGAAGTGATCTTTCCGGGTGCTCGCATTGAGCTTCCGGTAATCTATGCAAACTCTCCATCCTGTGGGAATCCGGGTTGGCACTAACTCGCCTTGCTCATTGGTCACTACTGTTACCCCAGCCTTCTTAGGCACTACCTGAACTGGACTTACCCACTCACTATGGGCAATTGGGTAAATAATACCTGAATCTAAAAGCTTCAAAACCTCAGCCCGAACCACCTCTTTCATGTGGGGGTTCAGGCGCCGCTGAGGCTGTCTAGAAGGCTTCACACTGTCCTCAAGATCAATTCGATGTGTACACACCGTGGGGCTTATACCGTGCAAATCAGCTATGGTCCAGCCAAGCGCACCTGTGTGCTCTCTCAATAACTCAAGCAACTTCCTCTCTTGACTCTCCTCAAGGGAGGAGGAGATCACAACTGGATAAGTATCATTGCCCTTCAGAAAGGCGTACTTAAGCGTGTCCGGCAGAGGTTTTAATTCTGGTTTAGGTGGCTGGACCGATGATGGGAGAACCTTGGGCGGAGGGTCGCCCAGAGGCTCGAACATTGGGTCATAGGAGACCCCACATACTTCCTCCTCTGAATTCTCGACATTTAACAACTCTAATAAACTTCCTATCTCTGGAGAATCTAAAATTGACGCCTCCTCGGCGGTAAGAGCAATCTCCAGAGGATCTTTATACAAAACTGTGTCAATATGTTCCTGAACTAACGCATTAATCAGACTCACGTCTTCTACTTCCTCATCGTCCTCCTCAAGGGTGTTAACACTATAAACATCTACTTCCATCATCTCCTCGCCAACAGACAACTGGACTCTGCCAGTTTTGCAATTCATAACGGCGTTGGAAGTAGCTAGGAAAGGACGACCTAGAATGATGGGGGTCTTTTCTAAAATTTCAGGATTCTGGCAAGTGTCCAGAACAATGAAATCTGCAGGAAAATGGAACTCACCTACCCTAACCATCACATCCTCTACCACACCCTTGGGTACTCGCACACTCCTGTCCGCCAACTGCAGCGTGACCGGAGTAGCTTTCAGCTCGCCTAGACCTAGCCTCAAGTATACTGAATAGGGGAGCAAGTTGACACTTGCTCCTAAATCCAGCAATGCCTTACCGAATGTTTGGCCTGCTATATCTATGGTAATGGTGGGACACCCAGGATCCTTGCACTTTGCAGGAATCTCAGTCTGAAGGATGGAACTTACTTGCTCAGTCAGAACTATATTGTTGTGGCTCTTGTGCTTTTTCGTGCAAAGGTCTTTCAATACCTTCGCGCACTGGGGAAAAGACTCAATGGCATCCATCAAGGAGATAGGGAATTGCACTTTCTTAAAAAGTTCTACCACCTTATGGTTCATATTCTGCTTAGGTTTCACCGCCAGCCTTTGGGGAAATGGAGCTACCGGCACAGCTGGTGGTGTTGGAGTCGTGGGGGCTGCTGCTGCAGGCACCACCACCTCAGGTGACTCCTCCTCAACCTCTACTTCTTTCCTAGGGACATCAACTATATCAGGAGTGACTCTTGGTGTAACAACCGGCTCCGGAGGTGGAGTTGGTTTCTGTTTGAGCGGAATGGACTTTTCGATCTCCTTTCCACTCCTTAGAGTGGTAACCGACTTTGCCTCCTCCTGATTAGGACCTGAAGAATTTCCCAAGTAATGGGCACCTGCTGTACCCTGGGCTGGAAACTTACCCTTTTCCTGCTGCAGTTGACTGATAACTGCAGTGAGTTGTGACATTTGGGTTGTAAGAGCCCCAATCTGCTGTCTAGTTTCCATCTGAAATGTCATCTGTGACTGCATCAGGGAATTGACATTATCCTCTAACTTATGCTCACGCGCAGTCACCTGTGAATAACCTGGGGGAGGACCACGAGTGGATGGAACTGCCCCCTACCAGGCTGTGGCTAGAATTGAAATGGGATAACCTGACCCTGTGAAGGCCTAGACGATTGGGTAGCGCAAGGGGTTGAGCTTGGCCTCCACCTGCGGGTCTGGGGTCTGACCACCCAAAGTTGGGGTGATCCCTCCATCCCGGATTATACGTATTCGAATAAGGATCCCAAGCCCTAACTGCATTAACCTCCTCTTGACTGAACTGGCTCGCCCCCTTGGCGGCTATAAACCCTGGACAAACAGTTGCGGTGTGCCCTTTACATTCGCACCACACGCAAACTTCCTCAACTGACACCTCACGAACTGAACGGACCTGCCTTACCTCTAAGTCCTCTAATCGCTGAGCCATCTTCTCAACTTGAGACTGAAGTCGCTGGTCACGAATTGTAACCGGGACAATATTGGACCCAGAAGGTCCGGATCGCTCAAAATCAGATGGTTCTAACGCCCTTTGCCTATCAGCTAGGTCATCTAAGAAATCCCAAGCCTGATCCGCTGTTTTGAACAAGAAATCGTCCCCTTTGCAAGAGTATTCTATGTGCTGGACTGTCTCAGCGTTGAGACCCAGATGGAAGAACCCGACTAACTGAATTCTCGAAAAGCCATGGTGTGGAAGCCTCAGGAGCAATTCCTTAAAGCGTTCCCATGCTTTGAGAAACGACTCATCCCTATCCTGTCTAAACCCTTGGATTTGACGCATAAAATTCTTAGTCTTAGCCTCAGAAAAGTACTTCCTATAAAACGCATCACGGACATGTGCCCAAGTGGTGAAAGATTGGGATTTTTGCATTCTAAACCACATCAGCGCACCATCCCTCAGAGTTGCCTCAAACAATTTGAGGCATGCATTCTCAAACTGGGTATTAGACGCAAGGTTGCGCACTAACCCCTCGAATGTCCGCACATGCTCGTACGGATCATCGCTCTCTTTCCCATAGAAGGTAGGAAGGTTATGAAGGACACCAGGCTTAACTGTAAAGGCATTACGTGCCTCTTGTGTCTCCTGAGGGAACACAATAGGTCCGAGAGGAGTGGTCCTCTCCGGATGCATATGCTGCCTCAAGGACTGTGGATTAGCTAACTGCCTATCTTCCATCTCAGATGATTCTGATTCTGTTCCTGACACTGACTCTGGAACTGACTCTAACTCTGGCTGGAAAAGCGGATTGCTGACACTAACTGACTCAAATGGTAAATCTATATAAAGACTACTAATGGGAATAGACTCTGACTGGTGCTCAGCAAAGTCTGACTCAAAACTAGAAGATGAAGAACTAAACAACACAGGTTGACTCGACTCCAGTTCTTTTCGAACTAAACGACGTGTCGGGTCGCGATAATAAAGAGGGTCCTGTTTAGGGGGCACCTTCTTATTTCTACCTATGGTGACTCAACTAAATAAAAACTCACACTCTTAAACACGCGTCGCCGTCCCCGGCAACGGCGCCAAAAATGCTTGACCGACCGGGTGTTAATAAAATTAGACTAAAAATGCGTCCCAAGCGTAGGACTCCCGATCAATGTAGCACAATAATTCCGGAAGTACCGGAGTCGAACCACAGAGACGGACGGACGGTGCTTGACTTAAAGGTGAAGAATTCTAGTTTAATCAGGCTCTTAGGTAGCCACCCCTTGTTCAGTTGATTGATTTGCTAACTATTTTATCAAACTACTTAATTAATGATGAACTTAAAGAGGAGTATA
Source organism: Rhododendron molle (assembly GCA_025413875.1). Classification (NCBI taxonomy): domain Eukaryota; kingdom Viridiplantae; phylum Streptophyta; class Magnoliopsida; order Ericales; family Ericaceae; genus Rhododendron; species Rhododendron molle. The sequence goes on from CM046399.1 coordinate 11,707,371, forward strand.
GCCGTGAGAGTCCAGCGTCTGCAACCAGCCTAACCGTTATTTACCCGGGACACAATTATTCGATTCGCTGATTTTAGAATAGGGAAAAATGGGTTCCTAATAGATGCCCACCACTCGTCACCAGTTCTCGTGCGCACTTAAAATCTGATGATGCTTGGGTTTTGTTTATCATAAAGGGGTTTTTTTTTTATCCTAAAATTGTTGGGAAAATGAAGTAATTCGTACCCGAGGTAAATAATCAGTTAACCTAGCCACAGGACGCCTTCGTCCCGCGGCCGCACCCTATGCGACTACTCACTCATAACTTTATTAAACGCAGAAATAATCAAAACCCTAGATCTAAACATGCTTTGAATAATCGAAATAGAAATAAAAACACGATTCACAAACCTACGAAAGAGTAACGGATACGATTACCGAAGAAGAACAAGATTTAAAGCCGGAAAACTTGAAAGAACTTCAATAGAAACTGAATTTGCAATTGAAATCTAGAGAGCAGCAGCCAAAAGTTAAGAACGTAACAAAATAAAACGTAAAATAATGAAGCGTCCCCTAAATTTCAGTTAAAACCGAGTATTTATACTAATCCTAATTAAAACGATTAAAAATCCTAAAGTAAATCGGAATAGGAACCGACTTAACCCAAAACGCTGCCGTTTAGCAGCCATTAAATCCCTTCGGTAGCGCTACACTACTTTCCTAGTAGCGCTACCGAGCCCTTATGTGCTGACGTCATCGTTTGACCAAGCTGGGGCGTGTTGACTTGGTCCATATGGAGCGCTACATCAAAACCTCTGTACCGCTCACGAATCCTCTGTTCGCCCTCTTCAAAATTCCAAGCTCCATACTTAGTTTTTACAGCCCTTTTCGCTCTCACGCTTTGTCACGAACCTTCCGCTACCTTTCATATGCGCCGACATGCCTCAATTCCCTGCAAATAACTCATAACCACAAAAACCACCCACGTGCACGCATTAAACGGAAAAATAAGAATTAAATGCACGTCTAACGCGCTGATATCCCCTACTTAGGCGCTTAAATTCATGGAATTCACGCGCCTATCACTTGCTCAGACCGGTCCATCTCGTGCTTGTGTTGCTTCCTCTTCTTCCTTTCCTTGGGTTATTGACTCGGGAGCTACAGATCATATGACTGGTACACCTGCTTTCCTTTGTGATCGACAGCCAGTTGGTAGATCATCTCATGTTACCTTAGCTGATGGATCTACCACTGCTGTTAGTGGTTTGGGTTCAGTTCCTGTCTCTTCCTCTCTTACATTGACATCTGTATTACATGTTCCTCGTTTTCCATTTAATCTTATGTCTGTGAGCCGTCTTACAAAATCTTTGAATTGTTCCGTTACATTTCTTCCTCATAGTTGTGTTTTTCAGGATCTCACGACGGGGAGGCAGATTGGTGGGGGCATTGAGCGAGGTGGCCTATATTACTTGCAGGTGTCCCAACCCGTTGCCCTTCAGGCATCGGAGTCTCCATATCAACAGCATTGCCGTCTTGGACATCCCTCTCTTCAAAGTTTGAAGCGTCTTGTGCCCTCATGTCGTTCCATTAATACGTTGGTTTGTGAAGTCTGTGAGTTTAGTAAACATCGTCGAGTCAGTTTTTATCCTAGGGTTGAGCGTCGTGCGTCACGTCCTTTTCAGTTAGTTCATTCAGACATTTGGGGGCCTATTCATGTGCCCAGTCTTTCTGGTTTTCAGTATTATGTTATATTTGTGGATGATTTTTCTCGTATCACATATCTTTATCTAATGAAAGAGCGCTTTGAATTGAAATCTGTTTTTAAATCCTTTTACATGGAGATTAAGAATCAGTTTGATACCTGCATTAAGATATTTCGTTCAGATAATGCCCGTGAATATTTTCATAGTTCACTATCTCAATTTTTTGCTGATCATGGCATTATTCACCAATCGTCGTGTTCTCGGACTCCACAACAAAATGGAGTTGCTGAACGCAAGATTCGGCATTTGTCTGAGGTTATGCGTGCCTTATTATTTCAGATGCAGGTTCCTAAGTCATATTGGAGTGATGCCGTCCTCACTGCCTGTTACTTAGTCAATCGCATGCCCTCTACGGTTCTAGGTGGTCAGGTTCCCCATACGGTCTTATTTCCCGATCGGCCTCTCCATTCATTACCTCCTCGGGTTTTTGGGTGCACCTGCTATGTCCATGTTCTTGACCCTGATAGGGGTAAACTTGATCCTCGGTCTTTTCGGTGTATTTTTCTGGGATACTCACACACCCAGAAAGGGTATCGCTGTTACTCTCCTACTTTACGTCGCCACTGTCTGTGCTGATGTCACCTTCAATGAGTCCTTGCCCTATTATTCGGATCCTGTTACTACCAATGGTCTCCTTACCCTAGAGTCTGTGTTACCTATGGCTGTTCCAACCGGCACTGTTCTACCAAACCCTTTGCAGGTTTATGTTCGGCGTTCCCACGCACCGACACCGCCCCCTCCTCCAGCACCAACCCAGTCTCCACCTACAGAGCCCTCCCAGCCTGCCGAACCATCTTCGCCAGCACCTCCGTCTTCCCCTCCGTCGCCAGATTCGCCTGCTCCTCGCTATCCGACTCGTGAGAATCGCCATCCGCCGGTAAAATATGGTTTTTCTAATTGTTCTCGCACTTCTCATCCTCTTTCTCGGGTTATCTCATATGATCATCTCTCTCCATCTCTCCGTGCTTTCACTACTACTGTTTCCTCTGTTTTTATCATCCACTACTAGAGGCATTAGCTCGGCCTGAGTGGCGGAAAGCTATGGAGGATGAAATGTCTGCGCCTCTTCATAATAATGGCACATGGGAGTGGTTACTCTTCTCTTTGGTCAACTCTTTATCGGTGTCGTTGGGTCTATCTTTGTTAAGTATTTTCCCGATAGCTTTGTTGGCGCCTGAGGCTCGTCACGGTTGCGAAAGGTACACCAGGACTTATGGTGTTGATTATTCCGACACATTCTCTCCCGTTGCCAACTTGGTTCCGTGCGGATTCTTATTTCTCTGTTGCCAATCTTGGTTGGCCGTTGTTCCAGCCGACGTCAAAAATGCCTTTCTCCATGGCGATCTCCGGGAGGAAGTCTACATGGAGCAACCACCGAGATTTTCAGGGGGCGCGTCATAAGGTATGTCGTCTTCGCAAGGCACTCTATGGACTTAAGCAATCTCTAGAGCATGGTTTAGCAAGTTTAGTGATGCGATTATGAGATTTGGCATGTGTCGAAGTCGGTCAGACCACTCTGTATTCTCCTTATGTTAGCTCGAGGAAAGTATTGCTCATTGTTTATGTAGATGACATTATTATTACCGGAGATGATCAAAAAGGGATTGATGAGTTGAAACAGTTCTTACATAGTCAGTTCCATACTAAAGACTTGGGTAAGCTGCGCTATTTCTTGGGCATTAAGGTAGCAAGGTCCAAGGATGGGATCAATCTGTCCCAGAGGAAATATGTGTTGGACATTCTAAAGGAGACAAGTTTATTGGGAGCTAGACCTGTGGAGACTCCAATGGATCCTAATGTGAAACTCTGCATTGATCAGGGGGAGGTATTTCCTCATCCAGACCGGTATCGTCGATTGGTTGGTAAGTTAAATTATCTTACCAATACACGTCCTGATATCTCATTTGCTGTTAGTGTGGTGAGTCAATTTATGTCTGCTCCTCGTCTTCCACATTGGGAATCTTGTATTCGCATTGTTAAGTACCTTAAGGCTCATCCTGGACGCGGTTTGTTTTACCGTTCTAATGGTCATTTTCGTGTTGAGGCATTTACGGATGCAGATTGGGCAGGGTCACCTTCTGACAGACGTTCAACAACTGGTTACTGTACGTTTGTTGGTGGCAACCTAGTTACTTGGAAAAGTAAGAAGCAAACTGCTGTTGCAAGATCTAGTGCAGAGGCAGAGTATCGTGCTATGGCTCATACCACATGTGAGATTGTTTGGCTGAGATCATTTCTTGAGGAGCTGGGATTTCAGGTGCAGTTACCCATTCCTATGCATTGCGACAATCAGGCAGCGATACATATTTCCTCAAACCCAGTGTTTCACGAGAGAACCAAACATATTGAGGTAGATTGTCACATTGTTCGAGAGAAGGTTGACAATGGTGTATTGGTTACGCCCTTTGTGTCCACAGGAGCTCAGATCGCAGATATTTTTACCAAGTCACTGTTTAAACCGCGTTTAGAATTCTTATGTAACAAGCTGGGAGTTTATGATATTTACTCTCCAGCTTGAGGGGGAGTGTTAGAATATTTAGGGCTTATGTTAGTCCCACATTGGCTAATTGAGTCATTGTAATGAGTATCTCATAATATAAATAAAGTCTGTATGTGTTATGGGTTAATTAACACCCTATACACTTTTGATGATACCAAACAACATGCCTCATGATTTGTGTTAATAACGAAGGTCTAGCCATCTTGGTTAGTGCCTGGATAACTTGTGTCTAGTTGCATCTTATAGAAATGTGTCAATTGTTTTTGGCTCCTATGATATCTAGAAGACAGATATGGAGTAATCGGATTTCCAAAGAAGGATTTCCAAAGAAGGTGATATGAGGTTCAAGTGAGATTTTTTGTTTTTTTTCTCTTCGTGTTTTTTTGTTTTGTTTTGTATGGGTTGTTTTTTCTCTACTTGAGTATGCGTATTTTCCCCTACTTCTCCTACATAGGTGGGGTCATATGAAGAAATTCCCATCCTAGAGGGGAACCCTTGGTCTCTACTAACTGGCAATGCTGCTAGCCTTTTCTTCAAGTTGGCGGAGATCACCACATCAATGCATTTGCCCATGTTGGCATTCTCTTCTCACATAAGAGGATCATAAGTGCCGTATTTTGTTTAACAGGACAAGGAAAGCGGTTTCAACCAAATAAGCCTTCCACGAAGTCACAAGCAGCAGTGGCACTCACAAGTGGCAGGATGAACAAAGCAATTCATGCTGAACTGTCAAGACTAGTGGCCGAGAACATTTCGAAGCAGAATGAAATGGTAGAAATTAGGTCTGACCTTCTGGCAAGAGGAGATATACAGAGATATTGGGATGGGAGGCTAGAGGAAGAGAGATCTCGTGCTATTGAGGTGGAAAGGGCTTATCTTAGTGCAATACAGAATTTGGAACAGGAAAAGATTGTTCAAGTGAACACCCTAGCCCAGCATTTGAAGGAGAAGGCCACTATAGAGTGTCAAAAGCAACTGCTAAGTAGTCTCAAGGAAGAAGTAAATGAGATGAGAGAGAGGCTTGCGGCTGACAAGGCTCAACATGAAGATGAGCAGTGTAATTTGAAGGATTTGCTCTCTCATTCACAGGCCAAGTTGGATGGCATTCTTGATACCAAATCAATACTGGAAGCTGAGATAGAATCTTTGCGAATACTAAGGTAACAATTAAAGTTGCAGTTATCTATTCTGTTTCTTTTCCTCCTCGAAATGTTTATACCATTGTGTTTTCTTAAGAAGAGAGAATATCCATTTAAAGTGTCATGTTTTTTGAGTTACTCCGAAACTAATGTCATGTTCTCAAAGTCTAATTTCTCTTCATGTCATATTGGAAAAGACGCGCCTTCTGCAAAGGTTCGAGAGACCTAGTAATCTCACTGCTTATAATATAGGAAAATTAATAATGTTCAAGCATAGAGGACTGGAACTATCTAGATGCCTCCTTTCGCTAGAATGTTTGGGGCAGAATGTGCAGGGTGATTTGGGTTACCTTTACTCGAGGACAACCTCCTGCAGCGTTTTTTGCATATTGGCATTATCCAATGGTTGCCCCCGGTCTGTTCAAATTACTGCCCCCTTCGCTACTTCCTTTTATGGTACAAAAAACTAAAAAACTAAAAATGTACTCTTTTCCTGGAATGCAAGAATTATTTACCCTTGTCGTTAATGTGGAAGGCCCAACTACTTGTAGGAACTTAGAAGTTGTATCAGGCTTTTAAGCACTACAAGGTCTACCTAGCACTGGCCAACCATGGCTCAAACTATCAGTAAGGGTGTACTCTTGTTCAATAAAGTAACCCTTCTTGCTTCTTTTATTGCTTCTTAGCCAAATGAAAGCATCAGGGGGAAACAGATGCTTCTGTTTTCTATTGTGGGCATTTTCGTCGCTGCATGCAAATTTGTGGCACTTATAATATTTGTTTTACCTGTAATTTGCTATTGTTTTATATCTTTTCTATTCCAATTGCATTTGTTATTTTCATAATCGGGGTCAAAAATATTGTTTCTAGTTTCATCATAGAACTCTGAGAGGACCTAGTTCTTACAAATGGATGTCATGGATGCAGATCTTGGATTGAGGATGAAGCTAGGAAAAGCCAAGCCCGTGCGAAAGTTCTTGAGGAGGTTCGACGAAGGTGGAAATGGGAGGACCAACCTTAATGCTTTTTATTTGTTTACAGTGAAGAATTGCTGAGAAATCACTTGAAGTAACTGTTTTGTCAAGGGATACGCCATAGATCTTCTATGCTTCTTGGTCATCAGGGTGCCTGGTTAGAGTTTCTGCATCGTTCTTTGTTTACATGCGATGCTAAGCTTCCGATCATGTAGTGCAAAATTTGTGAATCATGGAAGATGTAAAGAGGAAAAAAGGAAGGCTTTTGGGATCTTTTCCGAATGCGGTTTTCTTCTCCAATCTTCCCAAGTACTTGAGTGAAAAGAGGGATATCTTATCTCGGGTGCCTTGTCTTTGTGGAGTACTATTCAGTGATTTAGTGGCAAATTGTACGTGTCAAAAGGGGATAGTCTGTAGCCAAAAACACGTGCACACACAAACACACAAACTCTCTCACATTATGTGCGGAGCCTACACATACTGCACTGTAAAGGAGAGAGCAATAAGTTTCATGTATGAAAACTCGTTTGCGGGTCATTAGCCATGCATACCATTGTGTTTTGGAGTTTATAACGAAGTAAAGCCATTTCATTCCAAGATCAATAAGAAATACTAGTAAAGCTCTTGTCCTAGCTGTAGTGTTGCAACAAACATGAAACCACTCACTCATACCCACTAGATCCTGTTGTTTCAAAGTTACAAACCATTTTTTACGTTAAAAAACAAGTGCAGCTAGCTAGTTTCCATCTCTTGTCACCGGAAAAGAAAAAGTGGACAAGGGACTAGCCCTGGGGGACCTTGGCGGCAGCTCGGAAATCTTATTCCCATAACAATCATAATAAATCACACCGGAAAATTCCAGCGGCTGGCATTTCTCCCCCATCAGGATTTCCTTCTGCCACAAGCCGCCTTCTCCGAACCCTTCCTCCGCCACTTTCCCGCCACCAGTCTCTGCCTCCACCTCTGCCTCCGTTTTCCTCTGGTTTACGATGAATGGAATAGCCTTGTTACTGATTGCAGTTATGAGCTGCCTTGGTGACCTCAAAGGGGACTTGAGCACAAACTTATCTTCCTCCACCTCTGCCTCCGCATCCACTTTCTGGTGTTGGATAACGAACGGAATAACCTTGTTACTGATTGTAGCCATGAGCTCTGGTGACCTCAAAGGGGGATTGGGCGCGGACTTTGAGTCATTCAAGGACACATTGGAATGAGGTCTTGAGAATCTTTTTGCATGTTTTGCACATAAAGCCACAAGAGCTGAGATTGAGATGAACAGCCCAATGGATATCAATGGAATGGAACCCATTTGACGGTCACCGGCGTGTACTAGGGTTGGCCGGACCATTTTGAGAAAGAGTTAGTATAACTTTAGGAACTCAAAATCAATACGACTGTATGTATATGGTTTCAGATTTGGTCGGTCTTTGCTGGTAGCAGTTAGATGTTAGGAATAGAGAAGACTTTCTAGGTTTTCTTAAATGGTCATTTTGCCGCTTAATAAAAAAACGACTTTTGCAGTTAGCTGTTAAGGTTGCAATATTCTCTCCTGGGGGAGGTTGCACTCAATTTCTGGTGTACCTCTGTTTAGATTATATACTCCTACATTTTATGGCACATAATCATGTGAGAAGCTCTAAACATGGAGTAATTTTTCAGTGTATTTATGTACCGATAAATTATGTGGTAAGGTCATTATCATTCATTTTTTTGGGGTGGTTAATCCACATTGTGTGGTAGCGATTTGAGGAGAGTTTTGCGATACTCTCGAACTACCATTTAACAATTCACTTACTCCGGAAATATCCAATAATTGGCCTTAAATATGGGAATCTTGAGATTTTTTGCGACTGAAAATGTCTCAGAGATTCGTAATAGTTCACCAAAAAATTGAGTTCATGAGAGGGGTTTGGTATGGTACATAAAAAGTATCCATGAAAATGTTGGGTCACGTATTCTAACATTTGCGTTCATGAGAGGACATGGTTCCTTTCCCACGGGGGGCATGTTGTGTGCACAGTGCTGTGTACATCCAGACCGTTGATCTCGGCAATCAAAGGTCCGAATTGTACGGTATTATGCGTAATCTCAACCGTTCAGCAATGTCTCGTGTGTTACACATTTGGAACTCACAAGTAACTTCCCTGTAATCTTACCAAAATTAACTTTTGTACTACTCCTGCAGTTTGATCTGAGAATGTGATTGTCCGTTATCAAAAGTTTTCATTTTCGTTGTGCAAATTATTATAACTCTCAAACGTATGATCAGCGGAAATCTCAAAATACGAATTTTAAAGCACTCATTGAATAGGGTTTTTTTTTTTTTCTCTCCCCAAAAACGTACAGTATAAAATAAATTTGACGGTGGTTTTGATAGGCATTGCTTTGTCATCTCATTAGCAAAGTCTTCTCCTCTACATAAAATTAATTAAGGGGCAGATAACAGTGAAAAATCTCAGCACCTTGGGTACAGAACATGAATCAACTAGTGATTTTTTTTTTTTTTTTTTTTTATAACCAGGCCAACTTGCACGTATCTCCACTAATTTTGCGGCTCCAAAGTTAATGACTGGACAAACCCTTCAGTTGCCCTAAGATTTAAAATATTTGACCTTCATGAAATTCAAACGTATAACCTAATGGAAGACGAAAAACACATTTGTTTTTCTCATTCTCATTTTGCCAACTAGTGGAAGTCACTGTATGGTCTGCAGAACCTGGAAAATGTCAACAAGTGTCATATTGGCTCCTTTTTTATTTTATTTTTTGTAGAGGGTGGTTGAGTCAACGCCTTAAGGGCGTGAAGAGAACATCCCAAGATGATACCTGCCCCTTTTTTTTGGGGTAAATACCTGCCCTTATTTACTAGGTCACCATTTGCCTTTTTCTTCTAAATATCTTCCATTGTAAATATCTTCCATTGTTATTCAGTCGATTTCGAACTGTATTAATCAAGTTATTCTTAGATGATGTAAGGGGAGTTGAGCTCCTTAGACGTATGTTTTAATTTCTGTTTTATCTATGCCAGTTAAATCAAAAAAAAAAAAAAAAAAAACATGAATCATCCTACATACTCCATTATTTTAAAGTAACTCAATATAAACAAAAAAAAGGTGACTTTTATTTAACTGTATTATGCATTACCCTACTAAATAAGGTGACTGTTTCACGGGCTCAAGATATTTCTGTGTACTAGTTAAAAATGATACTAGTATATTACTATTATATTCTAAATTAAACGAGTCGTTAAGGAAATTATGAGATATTTTTAAAAAGTGTTACTCATGAATTGTTGATCAGGATAGTTTTCAGCAGGTCTTATATTATTACGATAACCTAAATGGGCCGCAAGGAGTCGAGAGCTAGCCACGCACGTCTGAAACTTGAGTACTGTGGGGTGGTATTCTAGTTGGATGTCCTCTGTATTGAGATCATTCTTCCTTCCCAACCTAGTTACGCAAAACAGGGAAACATGTTAATACCTAGCCAGCCAGAGATGACCAGTAGGCACTTCGATGGCTCCGTAAGTCTTGGTTGAAGGAAGGGATTTACAGAGCTACAGCAAGTAAGGACTACCGCTCTATGAACTGACGTCATGCATGATGATTGTCGTGTGTCACGCTCTCATATGGCTCGTGACCGAACCAAGAGTGGTGCCACGCGGCTGGATGCCCTTACGTGTCATCAACCTAGCCACGCGAGATCCTCCAGGATCTGACCTGACACCTCGACCAGCCCACCCGCCATTCGGCCTACTACAAGTACAATCGAGGTAAAAAGAGAGAAAAAAAATTATATAAAGCGACTACAATCACATCTCATCATCAAATATAAATGTCACACTCAAATATGATTGTATCGACTTAAGATTCCAATTTGACTAATTTCCCAACTTGTATAGATTCCTTTTCTTTCCCACAACTATTCTTTCGTTGAAGTACTCACTCACTCACTCACTCACTCAGGACGTACGTGTTGTTCAACACCATTGGTTGCATTTAGGTCAACAAGCTGCCGGTACCACCAAAATGATTCCAATTACTCTCTTCTTTTAACAAAACAAATCCTGATCAGCCTAATATATTCGGCAATAATATTGTTCAATCTGATTTGTGGTAGAAACTAGAAATATAATCACTCTCTTCTACCTGTCAAGGTCTACCTTCTACATTGTGGATTTCTGTTCTCCATCTGTAATTCCAAGATCAAATTAAACTTTCTGGAGTTGTTGTTTTCGAAGAGAGATGTTTTATGTACCAGGGTGAAAATATAACCAACGGATCTGCCCTGACTGAAAAAACCGATCATAATATATTCTGCACATATCTGTCAAACACTCCTATCATACACAAAAATACATTCTAACCATAATTCTTTTTTTTTTTTTTGTCAAAACCGAAAGGAGATTTTATTATCACGATATAGAAGATGAGCCAGAGGCTCTAATATCATCAAGGGCTAGGGTCAAGAGCCATTGGGGAAAATCACCCCTCCAACTCATCAACCCATTACCCGATAGGGATTTCCTAGCCACAAAGTGTGCTACCCTATTACCACCACGTTTCACATGAGAGAAGAGATATGAGGAAAAATTCAAAGCAATCTGGAGACAATCTGAAATAATGGTATCATAGTCAATGAAGGATCGAGAGCCATTGAGTGCTTGAACAATCTGAAGTGCATTCCCCTCAACGATAATCCGAGAATAACCCCAAAGCAAAGCAGTGGTAAGAGCGAACCGGAATCCCAAAGCTTCAATGACACGAGGAGACAGAGGACCCTTAAATATTTCCATTGCTGCTCCCACCAATATTGCATCTCTATTCCGAGCCACAAAACCCACACCACCATTACCATCCTGTGAATTTAGAGCACCGTTTAACTTTATGTAACCTTCCAGTGGAGACTGCCAGATTTGGGTACAAGGAGAAGAGTAGGGAGGAGCTCTGTGCTCCAATAAATCACACGCCGCCTTGAATTCTTTCCACGCCAACAAAGCTTTTTCATAAACTGCTAATGGTTCCCAGTGCTGGCCCTCAAACAAATCCTGGTTTCTATTCTTCCAAATCGACCAGCAAATTAAGGACGCAAGGGCTGTCCCTGCCCGGCTGTCCACCTCCGAAATCTCCCCTTGTGGTAAAGACATCCACCATTGCTGAACTCAGATGTTTCCAACTAGAAACAGCATGTAGGGGGCTAAATTTTCACACCTCCCTTGCCCTCTTGCAGCGGAAAAAAAACATGCAAAAGACAAAAAACTAAAAATTAAAAGCCAAAAGTAAAATAGGATAGGAGTCACGAGCATTCTATCCTGTCCTTGGGAGGGACATCCTTGGATTTGGATCCTAACTACTCGGAAATCGAGGAGGAGGAGGCCCCACAGCATCACCTTCATTCATTCCCATCAGTCCATTAAAGTAAATTAAATATCTCACCCATATTGCTAGTATCTCATAAGAATATTTCCACTCCTAATTCAAAATTTTACTCAAATTTAAGTAAAAATTTGGATAAAAATTTGATATGGTATGAAGGCTTTCACTCATGAACTCATATTTTACTCAAATTTCAGTCATTCACCACCATCAACACCAAAATCCCAGACCTCAGGTCTCTCTCTCTCACCCTCTTCTCCTCTATTCTTTTTTATTGGATTCCCACGTCTCCCTTAAACAAAGCCACATTATACATTTAGGCTCAGTTTGGATGGTAGGAATCTTGAGACCATCAACACCAAAATCCCAGACCTCAGGTCTCTCTCTCTCACCCTCTTCTCCTCTATTCTTTTTTATTGGATTCCCACCTCTCCCTTAAACAAAGCCACATTATACATTTAGGCTCAGTTTGGATGGTAGGAATCTTGAGACCATCAACACCAAAATTCCAGACCTCAGGTCTCTCTCTCTCACCCTCTTCTCCTCTATTCTTTTTTATTGGATTCCCACCTCTCCCTTAAACAAAGCCACATTATACATTTAGGCTCAGTTTGGATGGTAGGAATCTTAAGAAGTAAATGGGAATGTGATACCATACTTCCATGATTCCGACGTTTGGAAGGAACATGAATAGAAATGTGATGCCGCACTCTTAGGATTTCCATGTTTGGGAGAGATAGGAATAGAATTGTGATTCCTGACAATACATCCGACCAGGAATCACATTACCAGATAGAGTGGGAATTTGATCCCTCACTTACTCCATGGGAATCTTAGGCTTCGTTCCAGAAACCTTCTTAAAAAATAAGCAGCTTATTTTACATTTTCAAATTCAAAAATAATGTAAATGAAAAATAATTTTTCAATTTTTTTTGCTTTGTATAAAAGATATCATCAAGATCTTTCAAATAAGATCCATATTGCATATTTTTAGATTCTATTAAACCCATAATTTTTGAACTTGAAATTACCTTCTTAAAAAATAAGAATTTAAAACGAGTTCCGGAACGGAGCCTTAGACTCCTAACTCAATCAATAAAAAAAGGAAATATTGACTTTGATAATTTCCAAAAAAATTGATTCATGCAGAAGATTATTGAACTAATCCAAACACTGGAATGAAATTACTTCAGGTATTATATTCCTAAGAATTTCATTCCTAACAATCATATTTCTATTCTTACTCAATAAAATTCCTAGGAATTTGATTCCTAGTAATCACATTCCTATTCCTATTGAAGATTCCAACTATCCAAACTGAGCCTTAGGGCTGTTAACGGTTCGGATTCCTATGAATCCAATCCTAATCCGTATCTTATAGTTTTTAGAAAATGCAATCCAATCCTAATCCAAAAATCTTACGGTTCGATTTCAATTCAAACTGTGAGTCACGGTTCGGTCTCGCTTTTATCCATGGATTTCCTTCCATAAAAATAAAATGATGCTACAATGTAGACACCCCAATCTGGACCCTTGAATAATCTTTAAATTTCTCCGATGATGAAATAAGGAAAAATATACCTTCGAGACTTGGATTGTTGCTCCTTTGCTACTCCTTCTCTAACCTCAAGAAAACCCCTTTTCAACAATGTAGGGTGGTACTCGGTTCAATTGCAAAAGAGAAAGATGCGTTTGCTTTGTCAAAAATAACTTTCTTTCATGACACACTGAGGGTAAAATGGGCACATATTTTAATATATAAAAGGACTTTGAGTGAAACCAATTGGGTTAGAAAGAGGACTCGACGAGCTTTCCAACGCTTCGAACCGCGTCCAAATCCGAGTTCGGGAGTGTCCGGGGCGCCCTCGCGAATTTCGGTGTGCTGTGCTGATTCACATAGCGCGCGGCACTTCAAAAGGGCGCACGGCACCTTAGAAAATTCAAAAAATCACTCTCTCGCACTCCACTATGTCGCACGGCACCTTGAGAAAAAGTTCTGACAGTCGCAGAAAGCTGTCGGCCACGCCTGCAGGAGGAGCGTCTGTGCCAGAAAATGAGTTTTATTCGGCCCAGAAGTCACCTCCCCTCCTTTAGTGATCATCCTTGGTTCTCTTGCCTATAAATACACCCCCTTTCTAGTTGAGAAGTACCAATTCAACTCCAAGTAAAGTTACTATGCCATTTTTTTGGCTCCCACTCTCTCTCTAAAAATACTCTCTTTTGATTATCTCTCTACAACTTTTTACACCCATCACTACTATACACATCTCTCTCTCTACACCCATTTGCTCTCAAGTCTCTCAAGTTCAATCCAAATCAACTTCCATTCCTCCACCTCCAAGCACATCCAAGCTTCGATCAGAAGGTATAAATCCATTTCCTTGGACTAAACTACATTTAGCCTTGAGGGGAGCCGATCAAGACCCTTCTCGGTCTTTCTATACCGAGTTTGGGTCTCAAACGAGCTTTACATTCAAAGTCTTTCTTTTCTTTTCTTTTTCTTTCCCTTTTTGCTTTTTCTTTTCATATTTCGACTAATATTACTTAAAGATCGTGCGGGTACATTCTAGATTCAAGTTTCATGTTAAAAATCCTTTTTTTACTTCATGAGATCTTTCAACATTCCAAAAAGCTTTTAACATTATTTTACATGATAAGATGAACAAATGGGTCTCATAAATTATTTTTCAAAGATTCGAAAAATATAACAAACTATTTTGCGGACCTATGGTTTGTTTTGTCATGTAAAAACAAACTGATTTTAGAATGTGTAGCCAGGTATACCGCACGGTGTGTTGGTTGCACCGTGCGATGCATCCAGGCATCGCACGGCGTATCATGTTTAAGCGCACGGCACTTCATTAGCTATTGATTTCTTGTCTGAGCTGTCTGGATCATGGCCATCATTCATCGGGCCCATTGTTGTTGTTGAGATACTGACATTAGTATTTTCGGAACAAGACCATATCTACAAGTCATATTTTATTTCATAAATAAGATTTCTTAGATCATCTCGGATGATCAAATGTAACAAAAATTATTTTGTGTTCATGGCTTGATGGAGTGGTACTGTCCCGAGGTCGGGTGACGTCCTGAATGCTTGTAACAGACTGACAGCAGAGCAGGTACCACGCGCGGCATACTGAAGAGCCGTGCGGGGCATTACAGTGTGCCGCGTAAGAAATGGCCGCGGTCCAGACAGCTTGTCAAATGTTTTTCATTATATTTGCTTGCATCATTCTTATCATTCTGTACAGTTCGCACCACAAGCACGCCAATGTGTTATATTATATCCCGTGTCCGTTTCCCGTACATGTTTTAAGGTTAAGCTTTCCAAATGATATTAAATCCCCCATTTAAAATGTCTAGTAGAGACCGGTTTTTACCGGGCGAGCGGGGTGCTTTTTCAACAAAACCTTTCCCGTTCGTAACGTGGCTCCCGGATCCAAATCTCAACGTTTTCGCTAGACCAAAAGTCTTTTTCAAACAAACTCTCGGTTTCTCGGATCATCCATCTCAAAAATCCGGGTGGCGACTCTTCGAGTTAGCGCTTTCGGGCGCGGGAGCCCACATACAACTAACTAAAAATGCAATGTGCAAAACACTTACTATCAGGGTACTCACCCTGTAGGAAATCAAACCCCTGACTAAGAGGAATACTCCTAAAGTCAGTCATTCGTCCTTACCATTGGGACAATTCGTAAGTGTGTAACGCAAATCAGGAGATACTCCTTGATTGGGATTAGGGCTCCGTTTGTTTCGATGTAAAATGTTTTTTCAGAAAACAAATTTCAAACTTTTATTTTTCGGTGTTTGGTTGGTACTTGAAAATATTTCCAGAAATCAAGAGAGAGAGCTTAAACAGTGGAATTCAATTCAGGAGAGAGAATAAGGGAATTGAATGTGGGTCAAGATCGAAGAAACTGAACAGTGAAAATTACAGTAGAAGGCAGTGGGTTCATTTCAGAAAATAACTTACGGAAGATTTAAGAGTAAGTCATTTTCATCCAATTGATGGAAAATGTTTTACATGTAAAATGTTTTCATCATTTTTTATACAACCAAACATCGGAAAATAGGTAAAATATTTTACCGGAAAATATTTTACGTCCAAACAAACGGAGCCCTAAATCCATCATATGTCTTTGGTTAGTATGAACGGCGTTCCTCTGCAGGTAATTTACTTGGACTTTAGTACTATAATTTACTTGGACTTTACTACGGCGTTCCTCTGCAGGTAACTCTCAAACAACCTTACGTTAGTTGCATGCCCTAATCGCTTGGTGTGATAGGGCGCAACCATGTGCCGGGCCGCCACGCGCAATTCGGCCCAAATGCTTAGCCGAACGTGGTTGCTGATCTGCAGGGCTCTCTGATTCGGCCCTCTACACTCTCGTTTTGCCATTTGTTTAGATAAATAAAGTCATCCAAAATAATGAAACAATAAACAGAAAGAAAACACATAATCACTCAGTTCCAAAATTATAATTTCTTGCGAAAATGTGTAATTTTTTGAAAAAAATTAAGTACTTCTGTACATGATTTATAGAGTTTCTTCACACTAAATTAAAGATCTCAATTAATTCTTTAATTTGGTGTTAAAAATTTTAAAAAGTTACGAAGAAAGTAATTTGTTTAGTTTTAAACATTACAGGTATTTTTTTTAAGGTACTATCCAAATTGGGATGGAGGGATGGCGTAACACATATGCTAAATTTAATATTTTTTGAGGGCTATTTTAAAAGGAATGTGATTTTGACACTTCATTTTTAGCCAACGGCACTTCACTTTTAGTTTTATTTTCTCATATGATCAAGACAAATAGTAGAGTATCAATAGTTAAAAGTGAAGAGCTAAAATCTATTTTCATTTTAGAACTGTGAAACTAAATTATTATTTTTTTTGTCAATCGAAAGATCAAACCAGTTCATTAATATCCGCCATACGGCATCTACAAATAATCTAATTATAGAGTAAGCCAAACAACGGTAACTGATAACCAATTAAAACAGAGGTACAAAAAACAATCGCTAGTCCAAATCTAAGACGACTCCGCGGAGAGTGCAATTTTGTTCACCCTCCTTAAAAAATGGTGAACATTATCCTTTCTCTTATTGGTTGAAATGGTATAGACCCCACCACAAAATGATATTATGATTATCAAAAAGTGTATTGCATGACATTACTTTGTAGTAAAGTCCACACTATTTCAACCAATAAGAGAAAATGATTTTTGGAAGTTCAAAAATTCTAAAAAAAAAACCGAGTGTGCGCGCGTGAGAATCAACGGCATCCGACGTGTGTAGGTGCTCGAACCAATATTCCATTTTTAACGGCTCGGATTATCTGATTTTTGGAAGTTCGGATCGAGCACCTACACACGTCGATTGCCGTTAATTCTCACGAGGGCCCACTCGGTTTTTTTTTAAAGAATTTTTGAACGATTTTAATTGACCGTCTAGTGGCCGGAGTGGGCCCGGCAAGCGTGCGGTGGGTGGATCACTGTCCTTTTGGGCATTCCGAAAATGCCAGCTGGATAAATTAGGCACCGAATCAACCAAACCAATCAGATAACAGTAGTAGTAGTAGTATTTATGAAGTCCGAGTGTTTTCTTTGGGACATCATTGGATCCTCCCTAACTACTCCGACATCGAGGTGCCCCGACAGCATCTCCTTCATTCATTCATTCCCATTTACCCGGCCCCCGATATCTCCCACATCTTCTTCTTTAATCGTACCGCTACGGTTCTACTTCTTCCCCACCCCACCCCAGTGACCCCACCCCACCCCACCCCACCCAATTTCAGAGTCTATTCTCTCCGTACTAAAGGGTGATGCCGCACTACAATTCTACAGTATAACCTACAGAGTTCTCTGGTCCCCTACTATTACACTTTTGGGATTGCATCCCGAGTTTGAATTGCATATACTTATTTTTTAGTAGTAATTCATAATATTTTGTGTGATTGGTAAAATTTTACTCCCTCCGTCCCTAAATAAGTGTCCGGCGCGCAAATCTAGGCCTTCAAAAAAATGCATTTGTTTTGTTAAAAAAATTAAATTTTTTTCACAGATCAATAGATAGCAACGTGTTCTATTACATTATGAAAAAAAATTAAATTTCTTAATTAAAAACATGCATCTTTTGTAAGGCCTAATTTTGCGCGCCGGACACTTATTTAGGGACGGAGGAAGTAGTATTTAATAGATCTCAACAAAATCTATTCAACAAGACTCATATTGCTTATAAAAAAAATATTACGAATTAAAAAATACAGATTACTTTTCATAGGGCAAAAATAGTAAAAATGTCAAATTTTTTGGAAAGGAGAGAGTAAACATACATATATGTATTATTCCAGTCCATGACGTTTTTTTTTTCTTTCCCCGATTCCAATACATTATAATGCATTACGTAGAAAATACACGTAGGAAATACAGTACACATTATGCAAAGCAACGGTTCTAACGTGATGAGCAGTTTTGATGAACGAGTTGAATAAAAGATTGTTTCAAGCTAAGTTTGCAAACTTATCGAGCTTCAAAATATTCAATTTATTTTATTTACTATCTCCGTTCTTAAAAGATGGTCCGTTAGGCAAAATAATGAATAGCTTACCCCATGAAAAGCTAAATTGTAGACAAGTTTAACATATATATAATTTTTTCTCTAGAGTTGTTTAATTTTTCTCTAATAATTTTGATTTCTCTGGTCATAACAAATTGATCTAAACCAAAATCATTTTCTTAAAATGGCATAAATATTTTTCGTAGAAAGAAACAAAACTTGTACAGTAGCTACATTGAAAATGTGTAATGATTTTTCACTCATTTGTTCATTTATAGTTGCACGTCATGATTTGTCATTTAAGGCTTAAAATTACGGGGAAATTACAATAACCCCCTTTAACTACCACCCGGTCACACATTGCCCCCTTTAACTATGAAATCCAACACTTAACCCCCTTGAACTACTATTTTACTGAAATCGTAAGGATGCCGTTAACAATCTGTTAATTATTTAGATGGAACCCAACCAAATGACTACTTTGCCCTTATCTCCCCTTACATATGAAAAAAACCCATCTCTCTCTGAATTACAATTGCAGGCTCTCTGTGAAGTACTCCAATCTTAGGCTAGAGCCAACAATCTCTTCTGCAAATTGCATACCACAATTCAAAATTGGAGTACTTCTCTTCTGCAAATTGCAGTTCATTCAATTCCACTCCAGAGGTTCACCCAAGTAGACGGATAGACAAACACCCAAATCAAACACCCACAAATCCATCTCTTTGTTTCACACAAATCCACAAATCAAACTGTAATCGGAAGACCCAACACTGCATACCACAGATCCAAAAACCAAATTGAAAACCCATAAATGCAAAAACTGAAAATTGAAAACCCACACATCCAAATCTAAAAATTGAAAACCCACAAAATGAAAACCCTATCGGAATCTTACGCCAGAGCCAACACTGTGGCGTGTTGACTCAGTTGCTTCTGCTGGTTTAGAGCGAGTGCACGAAGAGAGCCAAGCAGAAGGCGCAGATGATGTTGAAAGCTCGGATCTGCCCACAAATCCAATCACCAAAATCGCCCGTCGCCATTAGGCCAAACCGAGCAGTCTTCCAGCAAAGGCCACCATCGGCAACCAAGGTAAACTAGAAATGGAAAACGTTCAGCAGCAGATCGGAAGAGGGGAAGAGAAGAGAGAGGGAGACGAGAAGGGGGAGCAATCGGATAGCTCATAACCTCTGTAATCGGGTGCAATTTCTCTGTAACCGGCGTTTGCGACGGCGATCATCTGGTGGCGCCACGGGTACCCCGAAAAGCCATGGAGGAACATCACCGCTGCGGGACCCGTTCAAGTCTCAGCTACGTGGAGCTTCAGACTGTTCACTTCCACGTACTTGTGCTGTATTTGGTCCATTGAGTTGAGAGAGAGAGAGAGAGAGAGAGCCTGCAATTGTAATTCAGAGAGAGATGGGTTTTTTTTCATATGTAAGGGGAGATGAGGGCAAAGTAGTCATTTGGTTGGGTTCCATCCAAATAATTAACAGATTGGTAACGGCATCCTTACGATTTCAGTAAAATAGTAGTTCAAGGGGGTTAAGTGTTGGATTTCATAGTTAAAGGGGACAATGTGTGACCGGGTGGTAGTTAAAGGGGGGTTACTGTAATTTCCCCTAAAATTACGCACAAAATTGTCCATTTATAAGAACGTACATTATTTGCAAAATTCATTTCCTATACTGCCGTAGTTTCCTTTCGGGTAAATTTCACTGACCTCCCTTAAGGTTTCTGACACATGCAAGGACTTCCCCTTAGGTTTTTGAAATGCCACTGACCTCCCCTACTTTTGCTAACAATATTAATACTCCCCCTCAGCCACTTTTCCGTTAAACAACTTAACAGAAGCTGTTGATTCATGACATCATCAGTATCCTATACCACTAAAATGTCTATTTTACCTCCTCACACCTTCCAACTTTACGCTCCACAATTCAACTTTCTTTTTTTTTTTTTTGGATTCAACAGTAAGGAGCGTCCAAACTAAGTTACACGTAAATCAACTAATTCCTTCATTGGTCTGGTCAAAAGTAGACCATCTATGCCAGGACTATAAGAAATTAATTTTTACGGCATGACCCCAAAAGTCGAATATTGGTTAATTGTGTAGGGAGCAAACTCACAAATCAACCGGAATAACCTTGGCGTTGTAATAGCCCGTATTTTTTTCTTTTCTATTAATAATATTAATAGCCTTATTAATAGAAATAGAATTACTTACTTTTTTTTCTAAAACATATATGCATGCATTATATTACATGCACGTATTTTACTCCTACACAACATGCATGCATCTCCCTCACCTCATTTTTCTCCTGCAATAACACTCCCTCTTTCTCCCACAGCTCACTCTCTCTAGCCATTACTCCCTCCATCTCCTTAACCTCCGAGAAAACCCAAGTTCATCCTCCATTGCCAAAATAAAAAATTTCCTTCACCACTAAGAAAAATCCGAATTCAATTCATTCCTATCCATTTCCTACTTCCTCCTCTTTAAACCCAAAAACAGTCCCAATTCGTCCAACTCAAGTTCCACGAATCCAACTCCCATTAAATGCCATCTTATCACCTTATCCAAAATTCTCCTATATATACCCCACCACTTCAACCCACGAGCACCTATAGCAATCACCACCCTCCACTGAGTAAGAATTGAGAGAAAACCATGGCCAATTGAAAGCTCCAAGCTATGGAGTTTTAGAGAGAGAAAGTGAGAGAGAGAAAAGTGGGTTTGCGTTCTAAAACCACCCAAAACCCAAATTGACTGTTCCAATCCCTTCTTAAAACTCCTAGCATCGCCAAACAACCCACAATTTGGTCCCAAGGATCCCCCGTGGCCAATTCCGAAGTCATCTTCTCTAAAACTCCAAATTCGGTTTGAAATCAAACCGACCTGATTCAAGGTACTATAATCCATTCCAATCTCCTCTCTACGTATATTAAGTGTTTATATGCTTGACCCAATAGCCCAAATGATCCCATGCATCGAAATCATAGCAAAACAACCAAAAAAACGAATCTGGTCAGCAACTTTGCAGTCGTAACCTTCGGGTTCTGCCGCCGCAAGAACCAGTCTTCCAACCTTGCGGCCCGCAAGGTCAACTCGGTCCAGCTTTGCGGTATAAACTGTTTTGGTTCGGAACTACTTTTCGACCTTCCAAACACCATTTTTGACCCCCGAACTATTTTTCCTAGACTTCTAACACCTCAAAGATCATACCTTGTTAATATCATATTTTATTTATTTATTTATCTATTTATTAATTATTTATTCGTTATCTTTCAAGATTTTGCAAACGAAAAATCTTTGCAACCTTCCGAACAATGTTTTTAACACCCAAATTATTTTTTTTAAACTCCTCGCCTCTCAAAGATGATATTTTGTTAATTTTATATTTTTATTATTTAATTCACTATTTATTATTATATTTACGTTATTCCTAAACAAAAATCCTTTACGACGTTATAAACTATGTTATTGATGCCCGAGTATTTTTTTCTAGACTCTTTACATTCTGATAATGAAATGTTGTTAATCTCAACATATTTTAATAATTAAATTAATTATTATCCATTATTTCACTGTCGGACACTTTTATTAATATCCCTATTTAAAATAATCCCGCGACCTTCAGAACCAAACTTTTGACACTCAAACATGTTACATAGGACTTTTAGGATTCTTATTAAGGTCATGCTAATTATTCTAAGATTTTTACCTAATTAATGTATTTAATTAGTTTTTCTTTAATCAATCCAATTTTGTAGAAAAGATTATTGAGAGGCTAGAAACTTTTTTGAAAAGTTCTTACTTTATTATTGTCACCTTGGCCATACAAGACTAAGGGCAATGGCCCATTCATAAAAGATTGTGTGATTGCATTGCTTGTTATTCATTTTAATTATTATTCGATTTAATTGTATATTGCACCGATACTTGATTTGGATGCTAGATTGGACCATAGAGACATGGGGTGGTATGCGAGTAGTATTCACCTAGACGATAGTAGGTAATGGATGAACTGGAAAATTTTATTTTTAGTTGCTTGCAGGCGTGATTTTGTGATGTGATGAATTGGAACTGGTAAAGTAAGCCCAGTGATAAATGATGAGTTGAAACTGGCAAAGTAAGCCCAGTGATGGATGTGATGATATGAGACTGGCAAAGTAAGCCCAGTGATGATTGTGAAGTGGTGCATAAGATAGGCGAACCCTAGTTATGATTCGGGCATGATAAGCTTCCTTTTGTTGTAATGAGAGGGATACCAGCTGGTACATAGCTTGGGTGCAATTCGCGACAACAAAAGGAAGTGATCTCATGGGATAGGGCATGGCTAGCGGTTGGGGAGGAAAGATCTCGTGGATGAGATCTTAGATTTCACATAGGGCTAATGGATAGTAATAAACTGGTTTATGTGAAAAATATTTGTTTTACTTTTTCGCATTGTTATCCTGTTGCTTTCTAACTGTATAGTAAGAGGGGCGGTTGAGTTGGATTATTCTACTGAGTGATTTATCACTCACGGATACGTTTGTATCCTAACAAATCGTTTGCTTCGGCGATCAATTTGCCAGAGGGTGCATGATTCAATGAAGGGGATTCAATGATGGTGCAGTTCGACACAGAAAGAATATCAGGAACGAAGATCGAGTATGGCTGGAATCTGTATTAAGCCTAGAGTTGACTCTGAAGTTAATGTATTTTGAACCAGAAGATTTATTTTGAGATTGTAATAGCTAAACCTTTATTTTGAAAATTTTTATTTATTTAGTAAAACTTTCTTAAGAGATTATTTTATTTTGCTCCCGAAAAATCAGGGCGTTACAGGCGTTCACTTAGGCATTTAAAAGAACAAAATACCCGTCTAATAAAAAACATAAATAACTGTACAAATCCCAAACACAACAAGTTAACTTTTTCACGAACTCGGTAAATAACATAGTCATCATTCTATTGGATTAGATGGTAAGGGTTGTCCGGGTTATGTTACGAGCACATAAAAATAAAACAAACTAATCTCTTCTCCGATCTAGCCAAAGGCAGACCATCTATGTCGGTACTATAATAAATTAATTTTTGTGCCTTTGTCGAATGACGAAGGCATTCTTTTTGGCCATCACTGGAGTTTAGTCGGCATTTGTACGTTCGAAGGACGGGTGCTTGAGTGTTGATCCTCTCTACCTACAAACGTGGTTTTTTTTTGAGATGTTTGGGTGTTAACCCCACCAATTGACAAATGAGAATTTGGATTGTAAAAAGGTATTTTAGCTGAGTTTCTTTTCCGCTTTGGGTGTTTTTATTTGTTTGCATTTAACCTTTGGTTGGATTTCCTTCCCCTGTTAAGTTTTCTGGAATAAATTGTTACTTTTACCGATAAAAAAAAGAAGGTCAAATCTTGGTCAATTACGTAGGGAGCAAACTTACCAACCAACCAGAATACCCTTGAGAGGCTAATTCACACTCTAGTGTAACAAAATTTATTTTTGACTCTCTCAATATAGGTGAGCCAATAAGTTTGCTGAGTTTGGAGGGTGTGTGTGTGTGTGTGTGTGTGAGAGAGAGAGAGAGAGAGAGAGGCGCTAAACGATGGAGGAGAAAGGAGGATGTGGTGTTACAAGTATACATTGGGAGATCCATTGAGTGAATTAAACTGAGTTTGCTTCTTTTATTTTTATAGAAAGTTTTGCTTAATTGTCCTACACCCACGGGATAATGGCACCACGCTAATGTCCCACCTCCTGTGAAACACAAAGCATATAAAAAAAAAAAAACAACTAAGAATAAAATGATGGCTATGTTATTGACCTAGTTCGTGAAAAAGTTAACTTATTGTGTTTGGGATTTATACAGTTATTTATGCTTTTTATTAGAAGGGTATTTTGTTCATTTAAATGCCTAAGTTAACGTTAAGGTCATTTCGGTTGGTTTGTGAGTTTACTCCTTACACAATTGATCAAGATTCGACTTTTGGGGTCATGCCGCAAAATTTAATTTCTTATAGTTCCGACACAGATGGTCTGCTTTTGATCAGACCAATGAAGGAATTAGTTGATGTGCGCGTAACCTAGCCTGAACGCCCCTTACCGTTGAATCCAAAACAAAAAGGTGAATTGTGGAGCGTAAAGTTGGAAGGTGTGAGAAGGTAAAATGGACATTGTAGTGGTAGAGGATACTGATGATGTCATGAATCAACAGCTTCTGTTAAGTTGTTTAACGGAAAAGTGGCAAATGGGAAATATTAATATTGTCAGCAAAAGTAGGGGAGGTTTGTGGCATTTCAGAATTCTCAGGAGAGGTCCCTGCATGTGTCAGAAACCTTACGGGAGGTCAGTGAAATTTACCCTTTTCTTTTGCAACTCTCCGTCTCCCTCTCCCTCTCCCTCTCCCTCTCCATATTCAGTATCAGTACTTCACTCTCTCACTTCACATCCCCAAGGACCCCAACCATACAATGACACCACTCTCCCCTCCTCTCTCTGTCCTCCCTCTCCTCTCTCTCCTCCTCCTCCTCACATTCACTCACTCCACCCCCGATTACCTCAAACTCCCATTACTCCACCGCACCCCTCTCCCCTCCCCCTCCCAATCCCTCTCCTCCGACTCCCTCCGCCTCTCCACCCTCCACCACCACCACCACCACCACCACCGTAACACCGCCAAAACCACCCCCACTCTCCCCCTCAACTCCGGCGCCTCTATCGGCTCCGGCCAATACTTCATCCACCTCCTCCTCGGTTCCCCTCCCCAACCCCTTCTCCTCATCGCCGACACTGGCTCCGACCTCGTCTGGGTCACCTGCTCCCCATGCCGCCGCAACTGCACCCACGCGCCGCCTAGCTCAACCAGCTTCTTCCCCCGCCTCTCCTCCTCCTTCTCCCCCCACCACTGTTTCGACTCGGCGTGTCAACTCGTTCCCCACCCGAGTCACACTCGCTGCCCCCGCACCCGCCTCCACTCGCCGTGCCGCTACAGCGACTCCTACGCCGATGGCTCGACCACCGCCGGATTCTTCTCCCAAGAAACGATGGCGTTTAACACCACCTCCGGAATTCAAATAAACCACGAAGGGTTAGCGTTCGGATGTGCGTTTAACGTCTCCGGCGCAAGCTTCAACGGGGCCCACGGAGTCATGGGCCTGGGCCGCGGGCCCATTTCCTTGCCCTCCCAACTGGGCCCCCGCTTCGGCCACAAGTTCTCCTACTGCCTGATGGACTACACTCTCTCTCCTTCTCCGACGAGTTACCTCGTGTTCGGCGGCGGCAATGTCTCCGGCGCCGGTGAATCGACGATGAGGTACACGCCGTTGCAAATCAACCCGCTTTCGCCGACATTTTACTATGTTGCCATCGAGAGTGTTTATGTTGGCGGAGTGAAATTACGCATTAGTCCTTCGGTTTGGGCCGTTGATGAGTACGGCAACGGAGGGACCGTGGTGGACTCGGGCACGACCCTGACGTTTTTAGCCGACCCGGGATACGAGAAGATCTTAACGGCTTTTAAACGGCGCGTTAAGTTACCGAGGCCAGATGAGCCGACTCTGGGGTTTGATCTCTGTGTCAACGTGTCGGGCGTGCCGAGGCCAAGTCTACCCAGGGTGAGTTTCCGACTCGTTGGTGGCTCGGTGTTTGCTCCGCCTCCAAGGAATTACTTTATTGACACTGCTGATGGCGTAAAGTGCTTGGCGTTACAACCCGTTGGATCGGCGTCGGGGTTCTCTGTGATCGGCAACTTGATGCAACAAGGGTTCTTGTTCGAGTTTGACAACGACCGGTCGCGACTCGGTTTTTCGCGACACGGTTGTGCCGTAACATGACTCACTGAGTCAAAAGAGAGATCAATTTCTTAAGATTTTTTTGTTACATTTGAGATTATTGGTTTTAACCTAGTAATTATGGCATTGGTTGAAATTATGTTCCTGTTTGAAAGTGGAGTGTGGCAATGGTTTTTGTATTTGAAAAAGGATAATGAATGTTGTGAAGATTAAAAAAATTACAAGCTTTTATTGTATATATAAACGCTCTCGAACAGAAATTTTCAAGTCAAGCATCCTTGATTTTTTTAGGTTTGGACCTCATTGTTTCTGATTGAATTTCGATGATCCGAATTGTTCAATGTGTTTAAAATATGTTTTTAAGGGTACTTGCGAGAAATCGACAGAAAATATTACCGAAAAAGGCTTGATCTCTCGTCGTAATATTTTTTACGATTGAACTGCTCAGATCAAGTTTTTTTCGGTAATATTGTTTGTCGATTTCTATTGGCTACCCTTAAAAACACATTTTAAACACATTAAACAGTTCAGATCATCGAAATTTGATCGAAAAAATGAACTTCAGCTCAAGGTCTGAACTATAAAAAAAATCAGGGATCCCTGACTTGAAAAAAACTTCACTCTCCAATACTTATGAAAACATATAATTGTTCAAATAATGCCGTATAAATGCTTACTTGAGATGAGATTTAGTGATGAATATTTATAAACTTCATTTTTATTTCGGTGAAGAACGTAAATGGAAGACCAATTGCATAAGATGTTCTTAACAATTAACAAATCTAGTACGGAGTAGCAAATAATCTTGTCGTTTTTTGTTTTGTAGTACTCTTCGTAATCAACCATACTACCAACCAAGGTGCACTAACGGTGCATCCATCATCACGCGGGGCTCTTTTTGGATTTTGCATGGATAATTCGAGTCGTTCAATAATTTTAAAAAAAGCTGAGTGGATTCGTAAAAAATTAGTTTAATTCTATATGCGTAGGTGCTTGATCCATTATGAAAGATTGAATTGAGTACAAACACATATCAGATTGAGCTGATTTTTGCGAGCCAACTCATTTTCTTTTAAATTATTGAACGATTTGGATTATCTGTATGAGATCCGGAGTGGACCCCGCATGCCGATATGTACACAATCAATCCCCATTTAGTCGGAGTCCATAGTCTTTTGACACAACAAAATTGTGCACAGATCATGCACATATTGTATTGTGGGGCTCATTATGAGTTTCATACAAATGATTTGAGCCGTACATTATATTTAAATCATTTTTTTCAAGGGCTTCTAAGAAAAATTAGCTCAATCCGATACCTATAAGTACTTGGTGTAATCATCTAACTTTTCTTTCAGGTTTTTTGATCATAAAAAGTTAGATGATTAGATCAAGTACTTATAGGTATCATATTGAGATGATTTTTTGGGGGGCCCTTGAAAAAATATTTTAAACATAATAAACGACTTGAGTCATTTGTGTGGAACCTTTTATGGGTCCCACAACGCAATCTGTGCATGATCTGTGCACAGTTTTGCTGTGTGTCCACATACTTTCCTAGCGAAATCAGTTCTATTTGCTACGCCATGTGGCAAATATGCGACCTATGACAGAGGGTTTGCGGAAAGGCATTAATTAGGTGTTGACGGTAATGTTTTTGGTTAATAAGTTGTGCCAATTTTGCATATTATTCATGCTAATTAATGAATAACTTATTCACTAGTGTAAACAATTTGTGATTTTGGATGAATAATTTGTGTTGCAGAAATTAATCACCAACGTGATAATACTTGACAGGAAAAACACAGAATTTGGCTTGTTTGTATTCCAAGTGATTGCAACTGTTGGATAATATTTTTAACGGTTGAGATTAAAAAAAACATTTTTGGGGAATTTTTTTTAAAAATCTGGACCATTGAATGCAAAGATGAATGATTACAATGCAACTGTAGGAACTCTATGCAGTCCAACTATAGAGAAACCGCCTCTAAAAGCATATGCCTTGAGGGTACGACATAATTCGGATCTGATTATAGTCAAGGACTTTTGGTTTTCAATTTGACTTGTTTTATTGTAAGAATGTGTTTTTGTTGCAATATAAGAATGTCTTTTTTTACTCTTAAATAAGCATGTTGTTTGATAGGACTAGCAGTGAAGAGAGAGAATTCATTTGATATGTAGTCTCATGAGGAGATTAAAAGTGATTGATTGTATTAATCAAACCACATCTCACGTAGTACGCATATTTACAACATAGTATATTATCTTATGAAGGTTTAAATCCGGTGGTAAATATTCTTAACAAACACCAAACATCGTAAGGGGGTCTTCTTGGATACATAATCTAAATTGACGCTCAAATACGGTCAACAAATAGTGTAGTTGCTATGAGCTTAAGGCGTCTAGACTATAGACATCATTAGTGCACTATCATGATTTTACGTGGTGTTATTTGTTAGAGAGGTGTTCGTTTGTTAATTTTTTATATTCCGTTCAAACTCTCTCTTAAGTTGAGATTATGTAAATGAAATGATTTTACTAGATGAAAAAGGTAAGAAAAAGTAGCTCAGGGTGATTTGGCTTAATAATCATTTTGGATTATTTTTTTTCATTATTTAATTTTTGCATTTTATTGGTTTTGTGTTAATTTTTTTTTGCTTAAAAAAAATTAAATAACAACAAAAAATGTAAAAAAAAAATTTTGCATTAATTTTTTGCGAATTATTAGGTAGTCTTCATAAATCTAAAATGTAGTATAAAATTCACAAAAGCAAAAAATATCCGCAACAGACAGATTCTTTGAATGGTTTTGTCTTTTCTATTTTTTTTTTCAATTTTGCTTCATTCCTCTAAGTTTTTTATTTCTAAAAAAAAAAAAAGGGCGTAACCTAGGGGAGACTCTCCCATAGGCTACACCTTCGGAGAGTCTCCCTTGATTGTGCTGCGCGCAGTGGCCCCACACACTGCCAAGGATCGAAACTATGCGCAAAGTGTTGGTATGTTTAAACCTCAACTTAATTGCGGCCCGATCCTTGACCAACTGCACTACACCCCTGGGGGTAGTTTTTTATTTCTATCGTCGAGATAAATCAATAATTTACAAAAATTTGATGCACAACAATTTTTTTTTTTAAAAAATAAAAACTAGATAATAGTCCAATAAAATTACTAAGCCAAACCATCGTTATAGGAAGAAAGTAAGAAACTCCTACATTTATTTGCTTTTATTACATGCTTCTTCCCAACCGTAAAACTCAGGTATGTTTCCATGGTTTTGTAATCAGCCTGTATTGTGGTAGCTAGTTTCTTTGCGATAAATAGAGCTCATTATCTTCTTCACAGGATTCAGAGGGGCCAATATGATTTTGGGATTTTTGTATAGCCCCACTAATGGCAAGTGGGGAGCTTTCCATCTACTCTGGCAGCTAAGAGATACTCCAAATCGTCAGCTCATGGTCCGTTACCTCCACGTGTATTCGGGCTGTTCATGAGGGAGAGTGTTAGACTTGTCACATATCGTTCATCTAAGCCATCCAAGCTCGATTAATAAAATCCAGAGGCTACTTCACCTATAGCCAATTAATTTTAGGTTGGAACCTCCAAGAAATCTAACAAGGAAAACATTTATATCATAGACGGAACCAAGATTCGTAAATGCGGGGGCCAAACGATGAAGAACAAGATTTTGAAATTTCAAGATTTGAGAATCTAATAGTTTGTTTGGTTTAGATTTTGAGGGAGGTTTTTTAGGTAATGAGTGAAAAGAGATAGAAAGAAATATGAGATTAATAATTGACAAAAAAACTTACAGGAGATCGTGTGCAGAGAGAAAAATTGGATTTTGGGACAAAAAATGAACACATTCTTAAAGAATTTAAATGTTTAAATGATGCATAATACAACCTACAATATCTAGGTTCTTTTAACAAACAAAAAAACAACTCCCCCTATGCCCTAACCTAAATCCGTCTCTGATTTATGTGAGGGCAATACATTAACAAGATCAAAACAATTCACAAAGCATATCAATACGCTTCCTTTTTATTTAGACTCCTCTCAAATTTCCTTGAGTGAATAAAGCCGTAGTCTACTCTTCTGTTCTTTGAGTTTAATATGGAGTATTGCAAAACGAGAGATTTTTTTTTTTGGTCAATCGATAGAAGAAATCATTTTATACCAGATATGAAGTACAAAGTACGAATCTGAGACATTACATGACCGAGCCATGTCACTCGGCGTCGCCTCGGCACCGACCTGTCTGGAGTGTCTCACTGGGTTGGAACAGATCAAGTTTAAACTGACCCTTAAACTACCCGCCGGCAATTCCATGCGCAATGACCTTCGGCAGTGCCCACCAATGCGTTGGGCTCAAGCAATTCTACACGGTCCACATCTCTTCTGGTTCAGCCCTCCACACCCAACTCGAACATGTATAGCAAATGATATATTGTCCCCTCGAAGAATGATATAATCAATTATCATTTCATCAAAGTTGCAATTTGCACCCTTTATGGCACCACCCCCTTTTTCATTTTTATTGAAGTAGTGAATTTACACCCATTTATGGTCCCCTTTTCATAATCGGATGTTCGGGTCACCTTACATGTACGTTGACTCATTTCAAATCCTGCAGAAGTTAACAACCGAAGACTTCTAGCAGCTCTGAAGTGTTTTGGCTCAATTTCGAAGCTATTAGGAGCTGTTTCAAAGCTGCCTGGAGTTATTTTAGAGCTATTTTGAAGCTATCTGAAAATCCTGTCTAGACGGGATGGTCCGTACAATCATATTATCTAGTTTCAATCGTCGCTCTTAGTATATTTTGTCAGGACGGTGGTCAAGTCTGTCTAGACAGTCAATGCGTGTTTTACCCGATTTTGTTTTGTTTTCGACTTCCTACGTACATATTGGTTTTGGAGTTTCCTTATTGGTATATTTGTACTTTTAACTTCACTCTAACAACATCACTGAAACTCTCTCCCATTCACTAACTTAATATAAATTTTTTCTCATATAACACACTCATTTAGATCCCATTTTTTTTTTTGTACTTTTGTGTCACATAACAACACAACTGGAGAGGGCCCAAAACTCTTTTGCTTTAGTTTGCTGGAGTGCATGGTTTTGCCCAATTCAACAAAAGAAGGGTAAAAAAGGCACTTTACCAATTTAAAATTTTTTTTTTTGAAAAGGATACTTTACCATATTTTGGTCCTTAGTAGCTAGTCATAAATAGTTTTCCCTTTACAAAGCTAGCTAGGCAAGGAGTAGCTGCCATTTTTGTATGTGGTGCCAGAAAGTTGAGTGGACGGAAGCAAAGTAATATTCGAAACCAAGCAGAGAGAGAGAGAGAGAGTAGATCATGTGAGTGGAGTAACTGAAGATAGGAGCTTTCCCCCCCATCACTACAGCTGTTTCTCTGGACGCCCATTGAAGATGCTGTGTCCGCAGGGCCCGCATGCATGTTATAGTATAAGATTTGTGGCAACGTATCTCACACCTCATGTTTTTTCCTTTCTCACGCCTCATGTTTTTTCCTTTCTTCTTATAACCACACACACCAGTTAGCGCACCTCAATTAATTCTGACATTCTGAAGTTAATGACCGAACAAACCCTCTAATTATCTCAAGATTTGACATATTTGACCTCCGTTAAATTTTAGAATGCGATCTCATAGAAGACAAACACTTAAATTGTTTTCTCATGCATACTTCCTCAAACCCTTGCCTTCTCAAGCATCATGTTTTACAGAGAGAACCGTAGAGATGGCCCCATGTGTCCATTACAAGATTTATTTGCACACCTTATCTTCTTACCATAATCAATTTATCATATCCAGCTCTTTTCGAAGAGAAGCTTTTCAGTATTGGGTGGGTACGGCTGATGTGGTGTCTGCTGGGCGCATCCGGGCCATTCAAAAGAGTTTTGGACGATCCGAATTAGAAACAATTTATTAACGGTAATAGATTGTTTTTAATCCAGATCGTCTAAAACTCTTTTAAACGACCTGAATGTGCCGACCGGACACCACATAGTACCTACGTGGCACTGAAAAATTTCTCCTTTTGGAATGGCATTGACATGCACTTTGGAACTTCAATTGTATCTTTGTATGCACACTTCACCTCTAGCAAACAGGCCGGACCTGATAAGGCCTAAAAACAGTTATTTGCATATCATATCATATCATAAAAGATAAAACCTGCAGATATTTAAGATATAGACAATAATACTATTAATAGAATATATCAAATATTACGACTCAATTCTCGTAGCCTATTTCATCTCTAACTAATCATGTTTGTTTAGTTTAATTAAATTATTATAAGATTACCATCATTAACAATGAAATAATTATCTTAGTTTGAACAGTATTGATCAAAGTTTTTTGAAGTACATGCAAATTAATTATTTTGGTCTTCATAGTCAAAAGTGTATTATTTGTGTATTCAACATGAAAAGTTAAAAGTAAAATTAAGGTACATGAAACATTTAAAAACTCGTTTTTGATATTAGTGAAAAAATAAAAATGGTATAAGGATCATGATGCTAAAAAAAAATTGAATTGAACACATGACCACCCATACACTACATTTGTCACGACAATTGTATTCTACATATATTAGTTTTAATATAGAAAATGACAAAAAATATCACTACCCAAATGAAGGGTTAAGGAATCCAACTCGATCAGGTAATTACCAAGAATTGAGAAACACGGGCGCACAAACCACTGAGTGACAGGCCCATTAGCTATGATTATGTTTGCAGAAGTTCAGTTCTTATTAACAAGACTTATATATGGAAGAGGAGCCCTATTTTTTGCTCCTAAATTTTGGGGCCTAATTAAAGTGTTGGCCCTTAGTCTTCACCCTTAAGGTCGGTCCTGGTAGCAAATTATTGAAAAAAGGACGGCTAATGACGTGTTTTGATAAGTAATATCCACCAAGGACATGCTGAGAACTTTTATTAATGCTGAAAATGTTCTTGACGGATATTAATTATCAAAACACGTCCTGAACTGTCATTTTCCCGAAATTATTTGACGTGGATGCTGAATGCTTTCCACATTATATACAGAAGTAATTATCCAAACAACCCTTGAATAATAACATATACTTCACAAGATAATGGGACTAAGCAAAATGGGTCTCAATGCCAAATTTTCTTTTATCTGAGCCTGTAACCAAATTTTCTGTTTGGACTTTAACGGGCCGGCCAACTCTTACCTAGATTTTGAATGGACTTATGGTGAGTTTTCCTAAAAGGCCGCTCGATTTTTTTGGGTCTTTTTTTTATAAAACAACCCAATGAATCTATCTTTTTCGCTTATTTTTAGCTTTTAAAAAAAAAAATTAAGTTCAATCATAAATGTCTAAATTTTTAATTTCACTCGTTGAGGAAAATCACTGATCTATAAAAATTTAATGCAAAACTAACAAATACACAAAAAAAATAAAAACAGAGAAAAAAAGAGCAAGTGGCTTAGCTGGAATGACGGCATGGGTGAAGCTTGCATGGGCTCTACACTATTTATGTGAACTCTGGGCTGATACTTGCCAGATTTTAGGCCTGCTCCCAAATGTCAAAATTTTGCTTAGTTAATGGGTTTAAGATTTTTCCCGGGCCATGGCCATGCCCATTAAGCAAATGTCAAGTTGGGCCCAATTGTGCTCATGGAATTAATACATAAAATGCCCTTTTGTCCTTAATTCAATTTTAGGGGTCTGAAATTCTTAATAATGTCTCCTTTCAAAAGGGGCATGTTGGAATAAGTGGCAAAAGAATGGTTTTAATTCAGAGCTGAAAAAGCCGAAATTTCTAGAAGATCCATTTTGGGATGAAAAGAATATGATAACCTTTTCCTCTTTGTCTTGCAATGAACAAGAACAGTGTGTACCGATAGAAAATGTCTTTTCGGAACAAATTAAGAACTCCATCATATTTCGATACAAATTCAAGAGGCTGAGTCCTATGTATAAGAATTAAAAAAACCTTCCTTGCTAGAGACATTACCATTTTGGTTTTCCATTTTTGTATACCATACTTTATTTCCCCCCCCCCCCCCCCCTTATATTCCAACTACAATGTGTTGTCACTGTATGTCATAAGAAAAAATCATTATAGTAGATCTACCAGAAGTATGACTACTGCCTAGAGAGACAGTAACACTTAATTTTCCACCTACAGGTTGCGGGAGCAACTTCTAAGCAACACAATGCCTGCGCGTGAGCGGGAACAATAACATGAAACCGCATATCGAAAAAGCATATGAAATTACTAAAGTTCATGACAACGAGAATTGAGAGCAAGAATGAAGAGTCTTACCGGAGAATTATATTATCTAGCTAGGGCCAGCTAGCTAGCTGATGATAAGGTTTGCGTGTATCCAAAACTGGCATATCACCATGATAAAGGTGTTTTACAATCTGAGAAGCCAAGAGTGGTGGTGATGATTACGAAGAAAACAAAACTAATTACTAACAAGAAAGTTTTGGGGTTCCTTTTTGCAACTGATTGTACTTGAATATATAATAGGCATGCTGTATATGGCGCATGCGGTTTGGTTAATTGCTACCATGTGATTTACTTAACACAAAAGTACTATTACACAACAAAAGAAAGGAATTATATATATAATTATATATTACAGTATTAAAGTACTAACAAGAGTAGAAAAAATAGTTTTTTTTTAAAAAAAAAAAAAATTAAAAAAGCAGTATTGACTTGTTCATATGCATGTCCATAAAATATTCACCAACAAGTACATTTGTGATAATTGCAGAGGAGGCCATTAAAAGTTACTATATGCATGTTATGGGGACATTAATTATTAAGACTTCACTTTCGGTAAATCTCAAAATCGAAATAATTTTCGTACCATATTTGGAAATAATTGAACCCTATGCGTGCATTGTGTCCTAATGCATTGACAAAACACACATGTTTAGGAAACTTTCTCGTGCTCTCTTTTTTGACTCTAAAGTCCCTTTTCTTTGGGGAGTGATTTTCACACTCCTCCTTTTTTATATTAATGTCAAAATATCATAAATTTTAAGAAGAAATTTGTGAGTTCACAATTGATATTATGAATATATGTGCAAAACTTTTGTATTCCTATACGAACATAAATTATGATTCTTTTTTTTTTTGATCGGCAAAATTATTTTATAATTCTTATACAGATATAGGAAATGAATACCATATGTACACTTACAAATGTGGAATACGTATTGTAAACAACATGTAACGAATGTGGGAGCATGGTTCGGGTTAATTACCTCGCGACTAAAATATATCGAACTGGATTGTTTGTGGATAAATCACGATCGAGCTTCAAACACGAATGTGTATACAACAACAATCTCACGTGATGGAGTGATACCACAAGTTTCGAGTATCACCCTTTATTCTTCGGTGCAAAACTTAAGTTGCTCTGTAACCATAGAGAGAAAACTAGAGAGAAAACATTTTTTTTAGTACGTTATTGTCTGCGTACCTTTCTCTGTGTTTCTGCAGGAAGTAAATAAAAGAGCATCCATGATATATACAAACTCCAATTTCCCTAGGAGATAAGAGTTGATTTTGTATTCCTCCATCTGTGACCTAATGAAGTGATCGCTCTGATTGCTTTTGATTGATGAACTCACTAACTTATAGACCCGGAATCACAATTTGGAAAGTACCCATGCGATGGACGACCTGTATCCATGTGCTTCATATTCGTCCAGAGTTCGCTAGTAGAAATATAGCCATACAAAAGATAGGTTGGTTCACTTGAAGAAAATCTTTTCTATGATCATATTGGAATCATGTCATACATGAGCAGGTTCCGTAGGACTTCAACTAACGTTGAACCCCACCATTTGGTCAAGACGCTCGGCAGGGAACTTTTTTTTTTTTTTTTTTGAAAGGCGAAAATATTTATTAATCTTTAAAAACAAATTACAAAAATTAAAAGGACCCTAAGCAGCATCAAACCGGAGAAAATGAAAACTCACATGGGGAAACAACAAACTCCAACAATCATATGCCTAGAAGGACCCAAAGAGAGAGAAAAACAAACTAAAGTTGGCAAGAAGCCAACAATGATAGAGCATCACCAATCCCAAATAGACTCCTGATGCCTAAGACCCAATACAACACCCTAAAGAGATACATCCAAATATCCGAAAAAGAAACACTCCACCCAAAGCCTAATAATTCAAGCCATACCCAAAAAGACACCTAAGAGCCAATCAACGGATGAGAAGCATGACCCTTTACCCGTTCCTCGTCTTCGACTTCCATAATCACGATTCTTCGAATAACATCTTTCTCATCGCCCATGTAACTAAGGCCCATGATCTTGTTTACCTCCCAAATAGCCTGAGCCTCATCAAGGTGAGTCCTACTGACCCTTTCAAAAGAAATTGGTAGAGCAGCAGCTGCAACAGCGAATCTAAACAGAACAACTTTGCTTCTTTTTCCGCCTTTCTTCTTGGTTTTTGGAATGTCTAAGATTTGTTCAATCGACTTTTGCTTCCATTCTCTTTTCTCAGAATTCTTAACCTCTTTCCTCTCTGCATTGAGATCCACACATAGCTGGATACCATCTAAAGAATCAAGCACATCCTCATTATTTATAAAGCCCACTTCTGAAAGATTGTCAAACTCTGGAACACCAACATCATCCAAGGTTTGGGTTGTATCATCCACAATAATGTCAACATCCCAATTATCCAGAATAGGCTCCGAGGGTTCAGAGTCAGCCACAAACAAATTTTCCACATCAAGATTAACCTCATTAAGGTTAGGTTCAGCCCCGCCGATTGCCAAAGAGTTTTCACAATGGGGTCTACTCCTTTGGGGTATTAAGCTTGGCATGATAAGGCTCCACATCAACTGAGGACCCATTTATTTCGCCAACTCGCGACACCAAATTCTTGTCCTTCTCTGAATCTTTTCATCAACTACTACTTTTTGTTTGCCATTCTCTTTCATCCCCGTGTCAGGGAACTTAAGCGATGGGGTCACTCGAAACAGAGAGAGGGGGTCCAAAGGGCGTGGAGTATTTAGACTTGATCTGCCTACGATACAGGACTGGCAGCGGAAGAAACAAATACAACTCCATAGAAATTATTCGGCCCATTTGAATTTTCCTGCCCCAAATTCCAACACGTAATATATTTTTTTTGTTGGCAAGAGAAAATTTCAATATCATGAAGGTCCAAATATGAAACCGGTACAATAGGAGAAGAAAAAGCATAGAGAGAACTTCGAAGGGTACACATAAGTACTCTTCTATGCTGAAGCTCACAAGATCTTAACCTAACCCATTCGTCTGTCAATTTTTTAAATTCACCAAAACAAAAGGAGCTAACAGAGATGTTAGCTAAATACACCAAACATAAACTGATCAGATGTTCCCCTCTAGCTGCATACGCTGGGGTTGAATATGCCACCGGCGTAGGCAATACCCAAAAACTCAGGCATCCGATATAGCATTTCACTAATTTTGATTTTTTTGAATCTTTTGAATTTTGGGTGCAAGTTGAAGGTCTTTTGGCCCCACCTTTTGTGGAAGGGACAACACGTCATTGGACGATTATGATCATCACTTTGTAACTGAGGATCCGATTTTACTCTTTTCTCAGAGTTTAGTTTACATCACAACTTGCTCTTGGGCCATTCCCCACCAAAATGTAGATTCTCTTCGTAATTTTCTTTTCATGTTTCTATAGCCTCAATCTTAATATGGTCCCACTTAGATTTGGTTTGCAATTATCACTCCCCTTAGTTTTACTCCTTGTTTCTAAGCCTGGCATTATTGGTGTTATTGTAAGGCCCTCTTGCCTAATTTTTTTAGCCATTTTTTTGGCATGTTCTTGCAGTTGTTTTCTCTTAGGTCATCCACAGTGATATAATAAAAAAATGGATAGCCAAAAGTTGACACATTAGTTTTTGATTATTCATTTAACAGGTTGTTAAGCTTAACAATGTTGAGGTTTACAATGGTCGTTTTTAGTCCATAACCAAAATAAAGGTCCACGACAATTTCACACACACTCTCTCCCTCTGTTTGCCGCCATTCACTTCCCTCCATTTACATTTTTTTGGGCAAAAATATATTGATTCTCTCCCTTAATTTTGGAAAAAAAATCGATGAGAAAGAAGAGTGAAATACCTTAATACGGTGACGATGGATTGAATTGAAGATGATCGAGAGATATGAGCTTCACTTTTGGAGGGAAAGAAAGATAAATAGTTTGTGAGGGAAGTGAGGGAGATATAGAGTAAGCGAAGAATAGAAGAAGAAAATACAAATTGAAACAAGCGTGTATACAAATTTTTTAGAATTAGTTAACTTATGTGATGTGGGGTTGATAAATTTTGATTATTGAAAAAGGTTGCTAGTTTTGGTTATCAAAAGCCTAAAATTTGATTATTTCTAAGGACGTTGCTAAGTTTGATTATACCATTATGAATTGTCTTTTACTCAAACATTATTAACTTTAAAAACAATTGACTTTTAATTATACTATTGTGGATGTCCTTAGTTTTATGATGTAGGACAAGAATTTAGAAGGTTTTAATTATATGGAAACTTTATTTTAGGAATTATTCGTTTTAGGAATTCCTCTTTTAATGCCGCTTGTTTAGGCATAATTCTATCGGTCTTTTAATTTTGTTAGTCTTGGTTTTCAAGTAGTGGTGCTATTGAGCGAAACAAGCCAAGCACAACATTGTTCAAGCTTGACTCGATTCCTTGTTACATGTGTTCAGGCTTGGCTTGAGAACTTTTTGAGACTAATTGTTCAAGTTTGGCTCGAGTTTGAAATTTTGTACTCGTGATAAGCTTGACTTGGCTTGTGAAATATGCAAATCAATCTCAATCGAGCTTAATTTCGTGAAGTTTCAAGCTTGAACTTGAGCTTAAGCTCATTAAATTACAAAATGAAATGGACTAATTTAAAGCCATAAAGAAGAACAAGATTCATTAATCTAGGCCAAAAAAGCTTATAATTCTTTATTGATTATAAAAGGGAAATGATTTTGCCACTCGTTTTTTTGTTAATGCCACTCCCCTGCAAGTGTATTTTTGATGTAGGAGAGTGACATTAACAAAAAAGGAAGTGACAAAATCAGCAGCCATATAAAATTCAGTTACTAGCTAACATTCATCAAATTAATTAAATACCTCAAAGTCAAACTTGTCTTAAAATCATCTTAAGCAAAATCAAGAAAACAAACTCTTAATTGCCTCCCAACCTTTAAAGAATATGACTAAGTTTTATAATTCATAATTAGAAAATAAATGACAATAAGGCTTCTTCAATGATTTTTATTTGGATGCAATAGTATTGTAAAATTTGTGAAATATCTATATGAAGGGCAGATTTATATCTCATATTTTAGGATAGTTATTAATCTACCCCTATATTTTTAGTATTTATAGAATGATCATTTTCTTCACGAGCCTAACACCTATTTGCTCAAGCTTGGCTTGAATTCATAAATGAATGAAAAAACATGATTGAGCTTGGCTTATATTTTTAATAAACGAGTTTGAACAAGCCAAAAGTCGAGCCACAAGCTCAAACCAAACTCAAGCTGTTTGGTTCGTTTAGCAGCCCTATTTTCAAGTATTGTTTTGTTTAGTCTCCACTCTAAGTAGTTACCTTACTGTTACGACTCCTACCAGGCAGCGAAACGCCACCACCCAAGGCCTCGCCAAGATCACAAAACAACCAACACTCACAAACAAACGATAGCCAGCACCGTCGCGAAACCCACGAGAAGCCGAAACCAACAAGAACTAGTCAAGAAACTGCCGATTCAGTCCTCACAAACTGTTGAGATCCAACTCTTGAGCTTTCATACGTCGCCGTGAACCACCACCACCCAAACCATCCCGGCAAAACCCTAGAGTGGCGCTGCCTAGAGGATTCTTTTTAGAGAGAGAGAGAGAGGGGGGCCTAAAAGACAAGTCAAAACTCAAAAGGAGTTTAACTCACATAAAAATTTTCTTGTGACAATCCCGCAAAAACTAGAATCTGTACAACTTCCATGGACGGGAAAATTGTGAATGGGCCTTTTTATGGGTACAGAGGAGGTCGTAACCCTATGGGAATTTCACGTACCGGAAAACTCAAACTCTTTGACCGCTCAGTAAAGAAAAAAGATTTTGGCTATTGACATAGTTCCTGATGGGATGCAGGGATTAGTGTGAGGTGTCCTAAATACACCTAAGATACCCTAGCATATTTTATTGGGCCCAAAGCATTATGCGCATGGTTCATTTCTATTTCTACTGGAGTGTTAAATTGTTAACCGCTAACTCATTTAAATGATTAAGTTATTAGAGGAAGAGATAACTTTATTACTCCCTCCGTTCCATATTGAGGTATCACTTTCACTTTTTTCTGTTATTTTTATCTTGTTTATATCTTTTAATTTATAATTTTTTTAAAATTTTTGTATAATAAAATTAATCGAGATCTATTAAACAAGATCCATATTAGATAT
The DNA here is from genome assembly GCA_025413875.1 of Rhododendron molle. NCBI lineage: Eukaryota > Viridiplantae > Streptophyta > Magnoliopsida > Ericales > Ericaceae > Rhododendron > Rhododendron molle. The sequence continues at coordinate 11,747,955 of CM046399.1, forward strand.
TTTTAGCATTATAGATTGAAAGATGTAACAAAATTTCTTAAAATATTCATAATAGTAACATGGACACTCAATATGGAGCGGAGGAGTATTATATATTATTAAATATATACTTAATATGTCCCTCACGTGTAATTAGACTCTTCTCCATTAATAGACAAAACACGCGCGTGCAAGTATTTAATACAGTACTTAGGTCGGCAGTGAGTTTCAACACATGATTTATTAGTTGCTTTGATACTATGACAAATTGTCAACGATAAATTCATCTAAAAGCTTAAGTTATTCCCAAATGTGTCACATGTAGTGGGGAAGACCTTACAATTCATGAACCTTGTCAAATTAACAACTGTAAAGTATCTCCAGCATACTCCTGAAACACCAAATATAATTTCTTTTAAGATTAATTCTAGTACCTTTTGCATGTTCAAGCAGACACCTCGACCACTATCTCACTCTTCAAATTTTAATTCTCATCCTTGAAATTTTAGAAGATGAGTAGATCGTTAAAACATGATTTGTATTTGAAAAATTCATTGGTGTACAAAATTAAGGCCACATTCCGCTAAGATTCTTACTGTTTTTGCAGAAATGTAGGGCTATCAAAGAGAAGCTTAAGGTATGGAACAAAGAGGAGTTTGGGGATGTAAATTCAGCCTTACAGATAACAGAAGCAGATCTCCATCAGTTTGACTTGATTGCTGAGGTGAGACAACTAAGTGCAGATGAGAGAGCCTCAGGGTGCAAGTCCAAGTCAGAATTTTGGAGACTTTCCCGATTGACAGAATCCTTGTGGAGACAAAAATCAAGAGTGAACTGGATGAAATTGGGGGATAAGAACACTAGATACTTCCAAGCCATTGCAAATAATAGATTTCGGAGAAACATGGTGGGTTCAATAAAGGTGAATGGTTCTCTGTTGGAAGATCCCAAGGATATTAAGGAGGCAACAATTGATCATTTCAGGAGGAATTTTCATGAGGAAAGAGTATCTAGACCAATGTTGGGGGGAACTTTTCAAAGGAAATTAACTCCGGATAAATCACTTCATTGTGGCAGATTATTTGAAGAGGGGGAGATCTTGGATGCCCTGAAGCAATGCAGCAACCTAAAGGCTCCGGGTCCAGACGGGTTTAATTTTTCCTTTGTGAAGAAAGGATGGGAATTCATGAAGGGTCTGCTGCTGCAATTCTTCTCTGAATTTCATTCTAACAGCAAACTCTCAAAAGGTATCAATTCAACTTTTGTTTCTCTCATTCCTAAAGTTGATTGCCCTTTATCTTTTAAAGAATATAGACCCATAAGCATGGTGGGTTGGGTTTATAAGGTGCTCTCCAAAGTATTGGCTAATAGATTAAAAATGCTTTTACCATCCGTAATTGGGGAGTCCCAAGCAGCTTTCTTTGGGGGCAAACAGATTTTGGATGGAGTGCTTATAGCGAATGAGGCTATTCATAGCTGGAAGAATAGTTCTCAAGGGGGCCTTATTCTCAAAATTGACTTCGAAAGAGCTTATGATTGCGTCAATTGGGGATTTCTCTTAGATCTTCTGACTAAAATGGGATTTGGGAAGAAATGGTGTCGTTGGATGAAGGAGTGTGTGTCCTCTGTATCAATGTCAGTGTTGATCAACGGCTCACCGTCAAGAGAATTTCATATTCAAAAAGGCCTTCGTCAAGGGGATCCGTTGTTCCCTTTTCTTTTCAACATAGTTGTTGAAGGGCTGAACATTTTGCTGGAAAGAGCTAAGGAATTGAATATTATTAAAGGGGTAAGAATTGGGGCTAATGGGGAAATAGTCTCACACCTACAGTTTGCAGATGATACGATTATGTTTTGTAACAATGACATGGAAGAGATGGCCAATATCAAAAGAATTCTTAGATGCTTCCAACTCATGTCCGGCCTTAAGATTAATTTCTCCAAAAGTTCACTGTGTGGAGTGAACATTCCTCATCAGGATGTCATCTCCCTAGCTCGGATTATGGAGTGCAAAGTTGATCACTTGCCAATCAAGTACTTGGGCTTGCCATTGGGTGCTAATCCCTCTAGAATCAAAACGTGGGATCCAGTGGTTGCTAGAATGGAAAAGAGGCTGTCTGTGTGGCGTAGTAGATATAATTCTTCTGGAGGTAAACTTACTTTAATTAATTCCTCCCTTGGTAGCTTACCCATCTACTTCATGTCTCTTTTTAAGATGCCAATTTCAGTAGCTAAGAAGTTAGAGAAAATCCAAAGACAGTTTTTTTGGGGAGATACGGTGGACAAGAAAAGGCTTCATTTGGTCAAATGGGAGTTGATTTCTAAAAAGAAGGAATATGGTGGGTTAGGAGTGAAGAATTTGATTACTCAAAATCTTGCTCTTTTGGCTAAGTGGTGGTGGAGATTCTATAAGGACAATGACTCCCTTTGGGTGAAGGTTATTAAACGTAAATACAATATGGAGCAAGGTTGTTGGTTACCCCGTTTACCTGTGTCTGGTGTGGTTTCGAATATCTGGAGGGACATTTGTTTGGTAGGGGAGGCATCTTCATGTATTGGGACTATTATTCAAGAAGGCTTTAGACGGGAGGTTCATTCCGGACAAGAAATTTCCTTTTGGCACCATACGTGGATGGGGGACACTACTCTTAAGGAGGAATTCCCACGTCTTTACCTCAAGTCATTGCAAAAAAATGAGATGATCAGTGTTGTGAAAGGTGGTAGTGGAGTGGGGAATTGGAATTTGCTATTCCGAAGAATTCGATATGATTTGGAAATTCAACAACTGGAGGATTTACAACAAAGACTTCATGCAGTGACTTTGGATTCTTCTAAACGCGATCTGTTGAAGTGGAGGTGGGCCTCTGATGGTTGTTTCTCGGTGAAATCAGTGTACAACAAATGGGAACAATCCGGAAACGCAAGAAATCTAGTATTGGAAACAATCTGGAAAAATCTCAGCCCTCCTAAGGTGGAGATTTTTACTTGGATGGCCCTTCAAGATAGAGTGGCTACTAGATCTGTGCTCCAAAGTAGAAACTTGATCCTTGAAGGTAATTCAGCACTTTGCCCGTTGTGTTCTATGCATTTGGAGACACCCCAGCACCTTTTTCTACATTGTAAATTCTCATGGGATGTTTGGTCTTTGATCCTGGATTGGTGGCATGTGAGATGGGTGTGTCCTCAATCTCTGGAAGCTCTCTTTACTTGGTGGTTTGACAACAGATTTAGAAACTTGGAGAATCATTTGTGGGAAACGACATTCTTTGCTACATTATGGTCATTGTGGTTGGCAAGGAATGACTACGTATTCAATAATGCTTCGACAGGAGTAGGGCAAGTGGGTGAGGTGATCAAAACCAGAGTCGCGATGTGGATTAAGGTGAAGTTCGATATCAAGGTATACACTGTGGAGGATTTTAAAGGTTTCCTTGATGGAGTTAGAAAGGTGAAATGGTAATTTGTGTTTGAAGTGTGTCAGGTGTTCCGTCCAACTCTCTGTTGGATGCTTATTTTTCGTGTTTCTCACATTTTTTCTTCTTTGTCCGTCGTGTGCTTTCAATATTCCCCCTCGATGTAACCTTTCGAGATTAATAAAAGTTTCTTTTGCCGAGCAAAAAAAAAAAGATTCTTACTGTTTTTATTTATTTATAAATACTCATTTTCCACTTTACGAGACATATCATTCTCTCACAATACTTCACATTTAATTCAAAAAATAAGTATTTTTACTTATTTTAGTTGGTGGAATACAAAGGTAGCAAAATACTGAAAAGGTAATAGAGCATTAAAATTCAAAAAGTCTCTTAATTGGCGTGCACTATAAAATTTCATTGTTTTTTTTTTTTTTTTCTATCAATCATAAAATTTCGTTGTTCAACATATATACAAAATGGGGTCCTAAGACAATCTTATAATTGATAATAAATTTTAAAGTATCTATTGGAGATGTTCATAGATGGCGGGTTATAGCTCCCTTCACACATGAATTGTTTGCTCTAAGTAGGAATGTTCTTTAGAATCTAAGAAGACAATAGATGATTACATGAACAAATTAAATGGATCTGAGATCTTTAATTCTTTGGACACAATCTTTGATTGAGATCAATGATTCTTGACTTGATTGTGCCATGAAATCCCACTCCGTAGCTCAGGATTATTCTAAGAACAAACCGAAAGTGACCTTTTAGAAAATTTTGTTATCTGTCTGATCAGGGAGGCTTGTGTGCGTGATGAATAAGAACAAAGAATAGTCATACCAAATGGAAAGAAGCTAATCCTTTTTCCCCTTTATGACTTGGCAAAAGGTACATTTTCAATAGACTTTAGTACTATTTAAGAAGGGGAATGGGTATAAAATAAAGTCAAGAGGTTGTGTGGAAAAGTTAAATTGTACTTCTACCCATTGCATTTTCCTTTATTGAATTCCCTTGTGAGAGGCACTATCTAATACTCCTATATTTCTATATTTGTTTTTTTTTTTTTTGGTAATGAAGAGTAGTCTCCGGATCAGCTTGCGCGCACCACATGACTAATCTCTCTAGCCCTCCATCAGCTTTTGCTAACCCAAAGGATTTTTACGCATGGAGAAGTCGAACCTGAAACTTCGGGATGTTAAGCTCCTCCGTCTTGGCTAATTAACCAAGTGCACTACCCTTGGGGTTTGTGGCCATTCCTTACTTTGGTGGACCACAGCTTGAGCTTCAAATCAGGAACACTTGTGAATTTATTACAGTGATTCTTTTAGACAGTGAGAGTAGATACACATAACGATTGTACCAACCAAGTAATAGTTCATGATCAGAAGCATGAGGTCTTGCAGCGATTCTGTTGTGGACTTCATACCACAGAGCATCATAGTTTGTGAAGTACTGCAATGGTGGAACAAAGAAAAAGAAATTAATAAAAGAAAATGACTTTATAGTGAAAAAGCGTTGCCAAGTTCCTTCTATATATTTATTATAAATTGAGTTGTAAAAGCTTTAAAATAGCTGGGTTGAGTTTTGAAAACGTAAGGTTTTCTCTATACAACGTGTTTGTGAATGTTATCTTAGTTCTTATTTCAATATGCTTCATCAAGGTACGAATAAGATAATCCGAACATCTGAGGTTAAAAAAAAAAAAAAAAACAGTGACAGAAGAAGTCCATAGTAACTTTTGCTTGAAGTTCATTGTAGGGTGGGTCCCAATAAATTATCCAATCACAAAAAAAAAACAAAGATTTTAGTTAGTCTAACCGATCATTAAGGAAAAATTATTAAGGCCCAGCAGATCAGGGTAGTACTCAAATAACTAGTAACTAGCTAATTAAGTAGCTAGCTAGGCTCGCACCAAGCTTTGAAAGAATCTATAAAATTGTGTCAAAAAAGCTAAGCAAAATTCCTTTCAAGTCTTTGAAATTCAATGGATCGAGAAGAGGATTATACCAAGCTGCTTTTCAGTTTAGCTTATGATTAACCTATAGCCGTCCATGAAAATTAATCAAGAGTAGCTAACCATATTTCACTAAAAACAATGTCATTGACCAATGCACTTTGAGAAGAAAAAAAAAGTAGAAGTATTACTGTGATCTCATCATTTTAGTAGCAACAGTTTAATGAGTTCAATTATATATGTTCACCCCTTTTAAAGGTGGGTGGTGAACATTTACCCGCCATGTTCCAGTCAATAGAATATAAATAAGTGTTTTGATAAAATCAGTTATATATTTTCATTTAGAAGTTCATTTACAACAATCTGAAATGAAAATAGTGTGATTAATTTAAATAAGCAGTTGCCGATAATCGATAACGTCGATTTGTTTTTTTTGTTTTTTTTTTCCAGGATTAGATAAAATGTCATGTTCTAAGAGATGAATTGTTTTGATCATCACAATTGGACTGGGAACATGGTGGGCAAAGTTCACCTACCTTAAAAAGTGGGTAAACAAAATTGAACTCCTAATTAACCACATAACATGAAATTAGATTCGTCTGAATTTGCCGAATTTGTCATTTCGTTTGAAATAGAGATATTTATATCTTGACAATGAATGAATGAATGAAAGTGGACGGAATGGAATCGGAACGCCCCCTTTTTCTTTCTTTCTTTGACGGAGAAATCACTCCTGGAATGAATCATGGAAAGAACAAGTTCAAAACCACAATCATTTTCTTTTTCAAATCCTACTGCAGCTGGCACAAGTCCTTTTTGCGTGTCAAAAATGACCTACGAATAAGAAGAATGCTAGAACAAAATGTGAGGTAGCTAACCAACTTCTAGGAATGTTCCGACTTCAATGGCGAAGTTTGAGAAATCTCAAGTTTCTTCTAAAAATTGAGAAGTTAAGATCATGTCAAATTGATTTACGAAAAAAAAAAAAGAAACAAAAAAAAAAGAAAAGAAAAGAAAAAGAAACAATGCTTGAAGGACGACTGATTGGCCATTTAAGCATATTCAATTCCAGTTGAGACATTCAATTACAAGCCTCTCGATTGGTCGCCTTTTAAATTAAAAGTTTTTATTTATTTATTTTGGTTGGTAAAAATTTCTCTTTTGCCAAAAAAAAAAAAAAAAAACTTTTGGTTTAAAAGGCGACCAATCGAGACCTATTTTTAAGTAGAGAGAAGAGAAGGGCTTACCAATCAAATGGAGAGATGAATTCACGAAACTAGTTTAAAATTGCAAAGGAGCCTGAATAGATTTACAAGGAAGATTAGAAAGAAAAAATTAACTTATTTCCGAGTCTGGGATAAAGGCGGCAAAAATTAAGAAAACAAAGATAAGGGAGGTTTCTTCTTTTTTTTTTTTTTTTTTTTTAACCATCCTTTGATATTCGGAACCAGAACTCTATTTTAATCAAGGATGCTCGTAATTAGCTAGAGGTGGATACTGGTGTTTTGTTGGGAGTAAAATTTAGAGGGCTGGGTAAGTGCAGATCAGTGCTTTAACTTGTTGAGATGAGAGGGAGGATGATATTGATGATCGAGAGGGAGGACGATGAGATTGCTGAGATGAGAGGGAGGATGCATGGTGAGTGTGCATGATGTTATCCCTTCTAGAACAATGCTTCGTAGCACCGGGCTTTTTTTTCCTTTGTCAAGCGACTCAAGCGGTAGGAGAAGAATTCTTACAACCCCGTATATTTATACGAGATCTGCACAATAATATATCAAACCAATATAGAAACACCTAAGAAACAACTCCATATATACCGGGAACCAAATAAATCTACAGGCAGGGTCTTCCAAGAGAAACCAAAAATAAAAAAAAAACCAATAATAAAAATCTCTTACACAGAACAAAAAAAATTTTCTTGGCTTTGATAAGATTTGACTCTCAACTTCTCAGTAAAACATTTACGAAGTTAGCCTACAACACTGGAAAAATATTCAGTGCCCCCCAAAACACCGCCTTATAATTAAGGCACCTCGTGGCGGTCTCGTAGGAACAGGGCTTCGTTTGGGGGACTCAAAACCCCACGGTCTCCAATAAATTAAGGATCTCTCCTTCTACACTAGCCCTAGGAGATCACAGCCTCTGGCTTTTAAAGCTAGGAAAATTTGCAGAGAATGTAGAGAATATGGAAAGTACAGTCCAGTAATATATATATATATATATATATATATATATATATATATATAAAATAAGCACGACTTGGTATTTACTGGCATTAATTTGGGAAAGTGAATCCAACTTTACATACTTTATTTATCTGCCTTTTGGCTAAGAATGTGAATTATGCTTTATTTAAATGCAATGAGTACAAAAAAACATATATACTCCATAAAAAAATATGATATCGAAATATATTGTGAAAAGGTGTTCAAAGTTCATTTATTTTAGTGGCTAAAGATACATATACTATAAGCACTTAAAGATGACTAGGGACAAAACGTCATGCCAGCGTGGGACTGATGTCATTATGAAGCCCACAATCTAATGGCTTTTTGGTGGGTTAATGGGGGTAGTGGGGGTGGTGCTCATGCTATCATCAAACCATCGAGTCGGAGACTATAAAAATAACACAAACATAATTGAGCAAATTAATTAGTAGAATTGAAGGAAAAGAGAAATAAAGAGAGAGAGAAAGAGAGAGAGAGAGAGAGAGAGAGAGAGAGAGATGGGGACCATGCATAGAAGCCATGCGTGTGACACTGTGACCACCAAAAGTGTCCAAAAGACCATTCTGAAAAATTCTTGTCTAAGCTTCCTCATGCCCTAAAGCAAGCTAGAGTAGTACCAGCAGTGAGAGAGAGAGAGAGAGAGAGAGAGAGAGAGAGAGAGAGAGAGAGAGAGAGAGAGAGAGAGAGAGAGAGAGAGAGAGAGGACTGACCAGAACATGGGGGTAATAGAGGATTACCGTACCAAATAAAGAGTTTGAGGAGGAGCAAGAAAACATATTGGAAATGAAAACTTTGAGTTTGTTGGGGGTACTATTTTGAGTTTCACATTTTTGTTTGATGAAAACTTTGAGTTTCACTTGCTCAAGTGGTTTCTGTAATTCTGTCTCGAAAACTTTGTCTCAATTAATGAACTTTCGACCATACAGTGTGATGAAAATCATTCCATTTTACTTTTTCCAATATATTGCATTTATATTGTCATATTTTTTAGATATATAGGTCAATACTCTTTACCGATCTATTTAATTCATTAAATGTTATAGAAGAAATTGTTAGATTAATGCAACTCTTTTAAAAGCTTAAATTGTTGAACCTAATATCTATATATAGTATGTTATTCATGGATTTAGATTATTTTCTCCGAAATGAAACACGAAAGATTAAAGAGTTATCGCGAGAATCGTTACCAGCAACTCATTATTAAAAACTTAAAGTTGTTAATTAGATAAAAATGACTACTACAGTAGTGTATATTACTAATAACTCCACATAAAGGAGCACAGTACTATTCACTAATGAATATGTATGTCTCCCCAAGGTAATAGTGTGGTTCACTTTCTCCCTTTCACGCACACACACTTACCAATTACCATAATGGTGCAAAAAAGGGTAAAACAAAGGTTAGTAGGATTGATGATTTTTGTTCTACTTTTTGCAGCCAAGCTTCTTATTAACCGTGTAATTACCCCTGACCCACCTGGTCAAGTCATTTCAGCTAACACACACTCTCTCTCTCTCTCTCTCTCTCTCTCTCTCCATATATAAAACGTAGCATGGGTTAGAGGGAGGGTTGCAAACGGATTAGGGCCAACCAACCACTAGCAGCAGAAACTGTAACACGTCAGAAGCAATTGGAAAACGCTCCTTCTTTCTATGGCCTTATTTCAAAGGAAAAAGGAAACTCGTTCTACAAACCAATTTAACTACTAAGCCCTTGTTCGGTTTGGAATTTCAAACCTAGGGTTTTGCATAAAGTAACTTTTCTACTTTTTCTCTCTCTAACTTTTCAATCATTACTTTCATTTTTCACTCTATCTCTCTCTACTTTTTACCTCTCTCCACAATCATTACTCTCATTTCTTTCTCTACCTTTATTCAAAAACACAACTCAAAACCCACAACCGAACAAAGCCTAAAAGTTCCCATCCTTTTCTCATTGTACCCTGAACGCTTTAGCATTATAGTGTTCCTCTCGATATACCCCTTTCGAATTTATAAAAAATTTCTTTTGCCCAGCAAAAAAAAAAAAACTACTAAAAGTTTCTTTTTTAAAAATGATTTTCACACTCCATTTTTTTTTTTAAATTATAACACTCCATTTCTTGTCTTTTAACAAAAGAAGTGCAACACAGAAAGTTCACTAAAAGACGAAAAATAAAGTGCCATAATAAAAAAAAAGTGTGAAAATCAGTTCTCTTCTTTTTCTATAATAACTCAAGTGTCGAGACTATCTTATGGAAGTCCCAATGTTCAGTGAGTAGAGCTTCATATGAGAGGGCTTTAATGAGTTAATAACATTTGAGAGGTTTCAAACATGAGAGATTACAAGAGATAAATCCTTAAGAGCATCTCCAACCCAATACTCTATTTGAGAGTATCAAAACACTCTATTTTATTCATAAAGTGATTTTAGAGGAAATCAATATTCCTGTTTACTCCAACTACAAACTCTCTATTTTTCCCTCTAAAATAGATGAGGTTTGAGAGGATGGGTTGGAGGAGTTTCATACTCTCAAATGGAGGAATAGAGCATTAGTTGGAAATGCTAGCTCTAAGGATACAAATGTCATTTTAAAAGGTGAATAGTGTATAGAGGGGATCTTCCATATTTTCTCCCATCCTCTAAATATGGAGGATCAAAATCCCATCCTCTCAAATAGAGGAGGCTTGAGAGGATGGATTGGAGGAGTTGCATACTCTCAAATGAAGAAATAGAGCATGAGTTGGAGATGCTCTAAGTCTAGCCCTTTACCACTTGGCCTTGGGATTGAGTTAATTACGTTTTTTTAGGATAAGCTACCCCCTGTTTTCTCATCTCTTCGTTACACACTAGCGGATTAAGAATTTCACCCCTTAAAAAGCACTCATGAATGACATGAGATCGATATTACGGTTTTAGAATTTCGCTACCCCCTGTATTTTCGGTCCAACTTTCATAAATTTTAGTGAAGGGGTTGTTTAGATTATTGAAGTGCTTGTGCTAATTTTACAACACATGCAATCCACACATTAATTGGCTGGAAACCAAACTAAAGAAGAAGTTTGAAATGAAAAGTTGTAACGCATAACACAATATAGTCAAATAGATTCTGCCAAAAAAATTTGTGAAATCAACAGACCGATCGATCATATAGGTCAATCAAGTAAGAAAACAAAATTATTTTTGTTCTGAAATTGATAAATCTATGAAAAATGTTAATTAATTAAGTGGTTTGCATTCGCACTTTCAAAGCGTATAAGAGTGATTGATTTGGTAATCTTCAAATATCAAGCGGCAATACTATTATTGTTCTTTAGGAGACAAAATGAAATAAACTAAAAAATACGGATCCAAGGGTGAGTATCCAAAATATATTTCTGTTTCCAACAGTACTACACTTATTAATCACTAGTACATCTGAAATTACAATAAATCATTTAACACGAGGTAAGAAGTATCCAAAAAGAATAAAAACTACGACACATTCAAAAATAAAAATAAAATAATAATACTAAACAAGCGATACGTAATGGAGGGGTGGCATTTTGTTATTTTTGATCGCTAAAAAAATTGCACACTATTGAAGCATCTTGAGGCTTATAATACTATTAGCTACCCAAGTACACTAGATTAGTAGAACTAGGGTTTTTATTATTTTGGTTGGGAAGAGGTAGTATTATGCTGTAACGAATCAGTAAATATCATGAATATTTGCAACTGAAATCGAGGAACTTCAATATAGACAAAGAACTTATGCACATTTAGAGAGAGAGAGAGAGAGAGAGGGAAAAGGGGGAAGTTAGGATGGAGTGCGTTCCAAGACATAATGATTACATGGGTCTTGGGCTAAGCGGAAAGGGATGGCGTGGAAATAGCGGGAGAGAGAGAGTCTCCGAGAGAGAGAGAGAGAGAGAGAGAGAGAGAGAGAGAGAGAAACGAGACTCACGAGGGGTACCAAAGGCAAAGCAAGGTTAAAAACCTCTTTTTATCATGATACTCCTACATCACACATTCTCTCTCTATATCTCTTTTTCACTGCTTTTATATTGTCTTTTGTCGGTCGACAATCTGTGTGTTGTGTGTTCACTCTGTTGTGTTTGTGTTTCCCCATCCCCTCTCTCTCTTTCTCTCTCCATATATATATATATATATACATATATATGCATATATGCGTATGTATCTCTCTCCCCTACTGCCGCACTAACTAAGTGGTGTAATGGTAGACTTGGAACCAACCAGAAAGCAACGATACTCTTAAGTTTTAAGTATTTTCCTATGCATAAAAGACCTCATTTTCTTTGCAATGGTGATTTTGGCAATTCAAAATTTACCGTCGGCTCCTTAAAATAGGAAATTTTGGCACTCCACTTGTTTATGAATTGATTTTGGCACTCCACTTTTTAGAACACCGATAGTAATTTTTGGAGCACCAAAATCAATATCCTTTATTTGGAGTACTTACACATTTGAGTCTTGAGTCCAGGGACACAACATTAATCACAGGGGAAAAAAAAGAACCATTCATAAATCTAGTGAATTTTTCCACAAGAACTTTTTCCATAGCTTATTTTATGGTCTGCTTTCTGCATTTTTATAATTTAAAATGATAGAATCACACTCATTTTACGCACTCGTACGAGTATGGGCTTTACACAGACTGCATATATTCAATTTGTGTATGGAGCCCATACATTTGGAATATGTAAATGAGTGTATAAGTGGGTATAGTTCTAAAATTGCTCTTTCATAATTATGGTTGCTACCGATACAATAATTCTAACTTCGAAGGATACAACACCAACTACTGATCAGAGTACACAAAGGATGAACTAAATTTAAAAATTGAACATATATAATTTCATAAGATTATTAGACAAAAGACTATTTAATGAAATCCTATAGTATCTATATAAAAATTCACAACAATATTATTAGTGTACATATGGTACAAACTGAAATGAAAGTAAAGTGTATAATATTATTGTGACATTTTATATTTTAACGGGACCAATTACGAAAACATTGTATCAGCCCATCCACTCTCTTTTGACGAATGTGGTAAGTAATATATTTGTGTGCCTGTAGTAAAAAAGGATGCCGTAAGAAGAAAGGAAAGTTGACCGGCCCAAACAAAGGTGAGCCAAACAGTACTTAATCTCACCCTATATATATATATATATATATATATATTAGGTGGGGGGTGGGAGAAAAGTGCTGTGTTGAAGCTTCACCACTATATATTAAGGTCCCCAAGAGAAAACAAAAAGATATACTACTACTACTACTACTACCCAACACTTTCTCACAAGATAGAGAAAAGGAAAGCTAACTAGTAGTTCGATAAGTGGAAGGCAAAGAGCAAACACTCTCTTCCATCCCAAATCAAAGCAAAAGAGTTCTGTCTTTATTCACTTTCATTCCTCTTTCCTTGCTTTTATCCCCTTGGCAGCAGCTCGAGCAGAGCAGACGAAGAAGAATTATTAGCCCAACTCCTTTCACCCTTTTCTCTTCATATATATTCCCCCCTTTTCATCTTTTCGTGAAACAAACATGAGATGATTTAAGGACTCCACCCGAAAGCCCTTGAATCCCAATCCCTTTTGGTATATCCCAATACACACGCAGTTATCGGCTCCAAGAATTTTTCAGGCCTCACATCGACAACTATTTTATTGAGTTGTTCATCAATTTAGGGTTATTTGCCCCTAGGCGAGAGAGAGAGAGAGAGAGAGAGAGAGAGAGAGAGAGAGAGAGAGAGAGAGAGAAGGGAAAGTGAATTTTGGGGTGCATAGAGATGATGTGTGGAAAACAGGAAGAAGAACAAGGGGACTACTCTCAAAACATCCACACCCAACAAAATTACCAAGAACAATTCCTAGTCCAACAACAACATATGCTGCAACAACAACAACAACAGCAACAGCAGCAGCAGCAGCAGCAGCAGCAAAACACTACAGGTGATGCGTACATAGGTGATCTCTACCCGTTCCTACCATGGACCCTTCCTCCGGTCCACTCATTCAACCCGGCCCGCGAACCAGACCCGTTCCTCCTCCCTCCTCAGCCCTATGGGGGTTTGCTGTTCAACAACAGGAGATCGTCTCAACCGCCTCTCCAGTTCTCGTACGATGGTCTGATATCGGAGTCGCTTGGTCACGTGGTTCAGCACCCCGGCTCGGCTCCGTTCGGGCTACAAGCCGAGCTGGGTAAGATGACCGCTCAGGAAATCATGGATGCTAAGGCCCTTGCAGCTTCTAAGAGCCATAGCGAAGCCGAGCGGCGGCGGAGAGAGAGGATCAATAATCACCTTGCTAAGCTGCGCAGCTTGCTTCCAAGCACCACGAAAGTAAGTTGTAGGAAATGAACGTATTGCATAATTATGTGGAGAAAATTTTACTCAAAAGAAAAATTATTCAATTCTTTTGGTGAGGTCGCGATATTTTTGAATAGTTTTTCAAAAACAAATGGGTGTTAGAATTATTATTATTATTTTTTTGAAATAAAAGGACTATAGGATACATGATATTGCATGCGAATTATTCAAAAACGCTGAGCACATGTGTATTGCTGCAAAAATATTTGAAGTTTTGTTTATATTGGATTCATCGTATTGCATGTGAATTATTCATCCACAAGAATCTCAGTATATGTCGTCGTAGGGTTGTGAGTGAAGGAGTTGAGTCGCGAGTCGGATAATGAGTTTTAAGAATATGTTCGAACTTATATTGTTTAAGAGTCGAGACGAGATATCAAACGGCGGTTAGACGTTGAGTAGATCATGAGCTGTTAGCTATATTTTTATTTGAACTTGCATATATATATATATAAACACATAGAGTTCGATCACAGTGAGTTTTGGGTTTGGAAACTTAATTTATTTGTGTTAACATCCCTAGGTATAAAATTGTTCAGGCTGCGCATAACAAATTTAATTGTACATTCTAAATTTCCATGGAACAACCGAACAGTTTAAACTTTTACACTAGTTTGTTGTTAGTATCTAATACGGTATGAGAACAGATAATAGATCTTGCAGGGGCGAAACCTTATCGTGTACTTGGTAATTAAAATTAATTATACCACCTGACAATGTAAACAATAAAAATTAATTATGTCGCTCACTAAAAATTTAAAGTCTTAAAGTTTTAAGTCGGTTTGTTTATGTTGTCCATGGTTCGCAGATGTCAACCGTGTTTTTGTTTTCAGAGTCTTGGGTGGCATATGATTGTCGGGGACGAAGGTGCTGTGCCAACTTGGTTGGGATGCTCGTCCCGCTTTAATTATCATGTTACCGTGTCCTTGCTCCTCTTTTATCTTTGTAAATTCCATCTTCAAAGATAAATAAAATCTTTTAACCGATTAAAAAAAAAAAATTTATTGATCAACAGAAATCTAAATGTGCAGTGGCCTTTTCAATCTACATGTCATGTCGGTTCATTTTCTAATGCTAATTTGGATATACCAGTTTGGTTTCTTTTTATGTGGTTCGATACATATTCTGAGGTTTGTGCTAGTTCCGAGGAGAAAAAGGGGAAAAACGGGGGAAAAAAAGGCGATCAAGAGAAGCGTAAATGTCGCCTCTTTGACAAGATAAAGAGAAACCAAGCAGCAGTTGAAAAGCTTCCCCATGGAAAATTCTTGCCGGATTTTTGCACCTCAAAAATCTGTATAAAGAAAAATAAAGGGAAGAGACAAACAAAGCATTCTTGTCAGTCAGTAAGCTACCTCTCTATGTATATCCCCCATGCCTACAAAACTATCCCATTAAAAAACACCAACTTTTGATCTATAAATATCCCTTCTCTTCTTTTCACACAGCAACAGAATATTCTCCTTATTATAGACCTATATATAGTCTCAATGCTTCTTTCTTTCTTTTCATAAAAGGGTATCAGGATTAGTTTATGCATATGGTGTCTAATTGAGGGACTTTAAAGTTATCGATCGGACAAATCTTGAGTGACTGCTAATAGTTGTAGAAGGGGCGATAGTTGAGATTTAGCTTGGGAGTGACAAAAAAAGTATAGAAATATTCTGCATACAAAACGCTACATAGAATAGATAATTATTTTGGTTGAAAACTTATCGGGCATAATTTATTTATTTTTATTGAGCTATATGATTTGGTTACTTATAAGTTTAAGTGAATTTTCATTATTTGGGACTTATACAAACAATTCAATGCATACATTATATGCAAAAAAGGTATAGAATTATAGTGTATTTTTTGAACCGAGGGGGTTCGTTTGGAGCCCTTAATTTTTTTTTGAACAACGAAAAAATTTCATTAATATTGAAATTGTTACAAGACTAATGCGAGTGAAGAAATGATATCATACTCAAATAGCATTCATCTGCCCAATTCGAGACCTAAACCCTACATTCGGCAAGAAGCCAAAACACAGACACCCATTGGGCCGAAACACGCTTTTTTAGGCTGAAGCCCAAACACCTAAAAGTCTAAAAACCCAGATAAAACAATGGCTTGTGCTGCTGCTCCTGACTGATAGTGGAGTTGAACTTGCAAACTTGGAGAAAGAAGTCACTTATTTGTTGTTATGTTTTCACTCAACCAACCCCATGAGATTATATATGTAGTCTAAATGTTAATTTAGGGTTTTTAATCTTGATAAAATAGTACTACGTACTAATTAGCTTCGTTTTTATTTTACTCCTTATAACTTGAACATTGGAACTACTACTGGATATCTATACCGAATTTTAAGGTATCTTGATGAACATATTGCTCTGGTTAACAAAACTGAGATTTCCCACGACGTGCCATTTTGACTTTCCGGTTAACTGTGTTCCTTTGCCATTGCCCTTGTTGAAAATCAATCTTTACTAGTAACATCTTACACAAAATAATTCATTGGATTAATGTGGCAGTGATGCTTTTTGAAACCAAGAGCTAGCTGCAAGCTTGCAACAATGGGTGTTTTAATTTTAATTAAACACCATTCTCTCCGATCCCTTTTAGATACTTGACAAGGCAAATGGTGGTCCTTTTCGGGTCTATTGGCTATTGTGATATCAGATAAACATGATTTTTGACAAGATTAATTACTTCAAAGAGTCTACAAATGAACAGTCTCAATAATCGACGTAAGCCTTCGAAGGATCCACATTTGCCATGAAAAGACTGTTCAGTCCATGATCCTGACCTTTTTAATTTAAATATAGTGCTTAATAAATCAAATCAATCTATATAATATGTGCAACATACTCTTTCTAAAGCTTATTGATATATACATGAAATTAAAAGCCACGATGGTGAATTTCCTCATTTGATTTGATATGGAAATAGACACAAGGCTACATCAACTTAAGTATGAGCAGTATTCACGAAAATACTGTTACATAGAACATTTTACCCAAAGCAGAAACTTGACCTAAAAAAAAAATGTTGTCACCATAGAACATACTAAATAGAGCATTTGGGAATTACTAATACTTAGAACATACAGCACCTAATTTGATCTCCCTTTAAAAAAAAAAAAAGATCATTGAGCTTGCTGTATGTCTGAGATTTAGCTGAATATTCATATGTGAATAAAACTTGGTTCCATTTTATGATTGTGTTATGAGTTTGTTATGCTTGTGAATCAGACCGACAAAGCTTCATTGCTAGCAGAAGTGATCCAACACGTGAAGGAGCTCAAACGCCAGACCTCTCTCATCGCCGAGACGAGTCCTGTCCCCACCGAGTGCGACGAGCTAACCGTTGACACCTCCGACGAGGACGGAAGGTTTGTGATCAAAGCATCACTGTGTTGTGAAGACAGGTCTGACCTCTTGCCTGACCTAATAAAAACACTAAAAGCACTGAGGCTTAGAACACTTAAAGCCGAGATCACGACGCTCGGTGGGCGCGTGAGGAATGTGCTTTTCATTACTGGGGAAGAAGAAGAAGAATCCAACAGTGGGGACAATCATCAACAACAACAATACTCGATAAGCGAAATTCAAGAAGCACTGAAAGCTGTGATGGAGAAAACAAATGGGGATGATTCTCCTTCCGGGAGTGTTAAGAGGCAAAGGACTAATGTGAATATCATTGAACACAGGTCTCTTTGAATATTTTCCTGTGATCATTTCTCTAACTTAAGTATCTATTTTTTTTTTCCCTTTGTTTTATTTTTTGTGGTTTGTTTTATGCGTGTGGTGTGGTCTATTTTATATCTATAGACTGGGATATGGTGGTGTGTGCATGGTTATGTAATACTCCTATGTTGTGGAAAATACAATATGGAGGGGGTTTAACCGTTAAGTTTGAAGTTTAAGGGGTGTAACTGTAACTTCTCTATTAAATGAAGTTACAACATGACTTTTCGTGTACTGAGCAAGTGGGTATGTCTATTTTGGACAATATTTGTCTTGCAAATGGAGAATCACCTCATCCCACTTGACTTGACGTTTGACTTTATGTTCTGGTCTTATGAAAATACTATCATAGGAAGGACTTGACTCTTGATCATTTTATGTTAAAAATTCCTAACAGAAACGTGAAGTCTGTTCCAGGTTTCTTGTGCTTTGGTTGGCCGACAATACTTCCGATCACAGAGAGAGAGAGAGAGAGTGTGTGTGTGTACTTTTAGCTACATGTTACAATGGGGAAAAAAACGGGGCAAAAATCTTTTTCGTGAGGAGAGAAACCTAAGATCAAGTCCTAAACATGGAAAACTATGGAATTTTGATTGCTTACTTAGCTCCGTTTGGACGCAGACATAAGAGTTTTAATTCTAGTACTTACAACTGTACATCTTTCTCTCTTTCTCTCTCTCTCTCTCTCTCTCTCTCATATTCCACACCTGAATCCCCAAGGAAAATGCTGTGATTGGAGAAAACAAAATTTAGAACGGACAATTAAATTCGTTTTCACCACCATGATCACTGCCTCCACCTGATCATCCGGTGTTGAGTGAGACAAAAGTCAGTGGGGGCCGGGGAAAAAAGAAAAAACCTGGGTAAAGCAAGCATGCAGGTTGATAATGAAGAGAGAGAGAGAGAGAGAGAGAGAGAGAGGTGTAGGTACGTGGTGGCGTCATTGTGTCTTTTAACACACTAACAGAATTTTCACCCCTTCTTCTTCTTGGTTTCCTCTTTTCCTTTTTTCTAATTTGGGTACGTTGTACTACTTACTTACTTGACAGGTTATTCATTGCTCCAACCGAACAATCCCTACCTAGCCTTCTTCCTTGTAGTAATCATTATGCATATGTGCCTGTGGTGGGGATTTAACACCAAAATTAAGAACCGATCAACTGAATTTTCATGGCAAACAAAAAATAGGAGTAATCCAAACACATGGATATTGGAGTATTCTTCGACTAAAATTACAATTCGAGACGAGAGAGATACGTAATTGACACTTTCGGATGGGGTAAAGATCTCCTTCTTCTTTTGATCCTACGTGGTGCACATGTTTTTCTTTCTATCTACTGGTTTATCAGCCGTAGACCTGGCCAGTCTAAAAATTAGTGGACAAAGCCCTGCGCCATTTCAATATTTGATGGTACACTTAGGAGTTAGGATATTGAAGTTTTTTCAATCTGATTTTACGGACATTTTTTTCTAATCTTGAGGGAGTTTGGATTAGATAGACCTTTTTCATAGAGGCGTAGCGACACAACCAACACTTTGCCATAAGCAAAATACTGGTGTCGAAACTACTACAAAATGACATAAAGATCACGGTTCAAAAATTAAGAAGATTTCACTTTGAGAGTATGACTGAATAAAGGTTTTCCAAAAATTGAGATTATTTCTCTCTGAACAACCACGGCTTTATAATAAAACCTCGGTTTTCCAAAAATTGCGAATATTTCTTTCTAAACAACCACGATTTTACAATAAAACTAAGATGTTTAGCTGTTAAAGGTCATGGATTTGTCTTTTTCAATCACGGTTTTTACTTTTTTAGTTAGGATTAATGAGTTTTAATCATGATTCTATCCTGTGGTTAAAAGATAGGGACTTTTAGTTACACCTTGATAGAACACGATTTTGAATGCAAAATTAAAAGTGAAACACCACACTAAATGACTGTGATCTTTATCTATTTGTCTAATCGTACGAACACTCTTCTGAACACATTGCCAACATTCGTACATAAATAAATGGCAGGTCATCATAAGAAAGAAGCTTTTATTGCTAGATTCATTGCATTGTCTGGAATTTTGCACACATTCATATTTTGCAAGGGGTTTGATAAATATTTTGTGTGCAAACATAATAGCAGTCTTATGGTTGTATGTTAATGTTCTATTCAAATGTACGCTAAGCATTGTTGGGTGTTGATTATAATACTTATTTTACTTAATTTGAAAAAAAAATACATCAAGAGTTTCATAGGGGCACAATTTCAGTCCTTTTAATATCACTGTATTTGAGCTTTGTCATGCCAAATGCTTGCTATCTCTCTCCTTTCACTATTGTAGTTATCTATATATGTATTTTGAAAAGCTATTTGTTTATTTTGTACACTGAAAGTAACTTTGTGTTGGTAGATATAAAGGTTCTCTATAGCATTTATATTGTAGCAACAGTTTAAAAAACTAATTAGACAACTTTAAACTATGCATATGAAATGTGCTCATAGGACTGGCGTAGCATGTTCTTTTATTCCTGTTCTTCTTCATGGTCGTTTTCATTTTGTTTCCATCAATACTTTATTGGTTCGTTGGAAAGGCTATGGGCCTAGTGATAACACATGAGAGCCAATTGATGGTTTAAGGTATCTACGATTACCATTTTGTTAATTGCTTTCTTACTATTTTAGCTTGCCATCTTTTCTTAAATCTGTGAACTCTGCATTTCTATTTATTATTTATTATTTTCTTATCAGTAATTGTGTAGCAGACCGAACCTTGTGACTCGAGCTGAGCCGAGGGATGCTCGAACCATTCCTGACTTAGCTAGACGTCTATTTGATAACATACTCAAGCCTCGGCTAGGCCGAAGGTTCCAAAGTCACTTCTGAACTCACTCACGACGTTCGGCTTACCGACCCTTTGACGGTCAGTTACCACGCTCGGCCTTGAACGAGTGTGGGGGCCAAAAGCTCCAGCACACCCACGTGGGAATAACAACCGTGTTCATGATGAAGACCGTGACGTCAGTCGAACGGTTATCAAAGATAATGATGAGGAGCACGAGAAGGTACCAGCTCACCTTCCAAACGGTTACAAAACCCTAATATGACGTAGGGGTGATGTCAGCCGACGCGTGTCAAACGCATGTGCAATCTTGGAGATCAAGCTACGGGTTCTTTATAAATACAACACTATGCCTCTTGGTGAGAGGTACATATGACATACAACCCTAAAACCTGAGCTCTTGTTTCTCTTCTCTGCAAGTTGACCGATTCTTGCACCAGAGGGCCATCCCGGAGGACCTCCGCTGTGGCCTTTAGTTGTGCTTTCTTTTGCAGGCAAGGAAGAGGGCAGGAGCAGATCCCATATCTCAATCCAAGGAGACTGAACCATCTTTATCGAAACCCCCATAATTTGGTGAACCTGACGTGAACATTTTTTCAGATCCACGGCGGCTCCTCCGTTTCCTCCCTTCATTCATTCTCCAAAAACCTCTTCCACCAAATTTCCACCATACCGACTCTCCACAAAATGGGCGGTGCACCACCTCCTTTCATCCCGTCCCTCCAGATCCTTTCTGAAATAGGTGTTCACACCGCTTCACCATCCCATCCTCCTGGCTTCACTCCGCCTGTTGTCAGCTCTTCCGTCCAGCGTCTAGCCGCCATGACGGAGGACACTCTAGCTTACGTCCAGATGTTGGAACAACAAGAAGAACAGACCAATGCAGACGTAGCAATCCTCAAAATGGAGATCGCAAGAATTAAGGCAAAAGAGCGTCCGGTGGCATCTCGTTCTGGATCTCAGGGAAGGCGTCAGAGAAGAAACCCTCCACCCCCACCTCCCCCCGGCGATGGAGAGGCCCACCGAGTCTCCGTTCACGACCGCCTGGACCCACCACTAGCAGACAATCGGGCTGGGGACAACGCTCGCTTTAGGCAGCAACGTTCCCCAGTTCACATGCGTCTTGGCAGTAGTATGGGCCTAAGAGGCGGCAGATCAAGGCGGGAGGGAAGCACCTGTACAGCGTATTCGAGCTCCTCGGCAGGCGATGAGTATTCTCAAGGTTCACAAAG
Organism: Rhododendron molle; assembly: GCA_025413875.1. NCBI lineage: Eukaryota > Viridiplantae > Streptophyta > Magnoliopsida > Ericales > Ericaceae > Rhododendron > Rhododendron molle. Next base: position 11,769,688 of record CM046399.1, read on the forward strand.
CTACTACACGGTTGAGCTTAATGACCAGGAGAACAATCGGGCACTAATCCCATATGATTCAGCACGACATCAAATCCGAACGTTTCATAGGGAAGGTAAGGAACCTGAGGGTTTCCAAACTGGTCATGAGGAAGTCCCTCGGGAACGCGCTGACATAGGCTGAACTAAGGACTTAAGACATCCACGGGAATTCCCTCGGGAGAAAAGCGTAAGCGTAGTGGTTCGGCATGATGACCAGCCAGTCGCCGAAGGGTCTACCGAACTGAGAATCTGCCTGAGGGAGCCCCGCAGTATGAGCCCCTCGACAAATTGGGAAGTTCATACCGCCGTCGGCACGACTGAATGTCTGACTATGACAAAGATCGCTGGGCTTCGAAGAGATCCAAAGGCGACAAGGACGGACGTCTGCCTCGGGCGACGCATGAGTGTCAACTGAGAAAGCTGACTGAGTCTCCATTCTCGGCGAAAATCCAAGCAACGCTGCCAAAGCCCGGAATTCACCTACCCAAGTTCCAAAAGTTTGATCCCAGCACTACCGAAGCCTACACTCACCTCATAAGCAACCGAAGCACAATTTCATGTGTAACTGACGACGATGCCATCATGTGCAAAGCCTTTCCCTCCAGTCTCTGCCGCCTCGGCTTGCTCTGGTTCAACCAATTAGAGGCTGGCTCCATCCACAGCTTCAAGGAGCTTGAAAGGGCGTTCAACTATCGGTTTATCACAAGTAACAAGCAGGCCAAGGAGGAAGACGCCTTGGCCCAGATGAGAAAGCGACCGGGAGAGACGCTTCGGAAGTATGCCGAGCGCTATTGGCAGCTATTTAATGAGATACCTGGGGTCGACCAATACTGGGTCGCCAGACACTTCAAAAATGGCTTAGAGACGGGAAGCAAGATACTCGAAGAACTGGCGATCTGGGCTCCACATGGGATGAACGAGCTAATGAGGACGGTTGAACAGTTTTGCACATATGAGGAGTTCCTTACCGGGCGAGAACTTCAGAGCGGACAGACGGCGGCTGTCCCTCAGCCTCTTCATGTCCCAACCCCACAAATCGCGGCTCCAAAGCCCGCAGCGGCACCTCAACCGAAGAAGCAAGTCAATACGGTCAAGACGGCAACAAAGAAGGCGCCAAAGGCTCATGACTATGTCGCTGAGACAACGGTCTTCAAGGAGTCCATCTATTTTCTCATCTGAACACTTGAATGAGAGCCCTTCTTCGTTTGGCCGAATCCCCCGAAGCTCAACACCGAGGCGGGAAATGAAAATAGTCGGAAGAGATGTTCGTATCACGATGAGCTCGGCTATTACACGACGGCCTGCGCCCCGTACAAGGCGCTTTTGGAGAACTTGGCGGCTTAAGGACTCCTAGACGATCATATTGACTGGACCAAGACACCGAGGCGCCAGCCAAATGCTGGAGGACAAGCCCAAATCCCTCGTCCTGTTGGCGTCATCAACGTTATACACGGGCCAGTTACTAAGGAAGCAGCAAAGGCACTTCGGATAGAACTTCACAAGGCGCAGAAGATTTCCCAAGTTTTTTCTGTTGGCGCTGCTCCGAAGAAACCCAAGACAACCGAGCGACCATGGTCCATAACTTTCACAGATCGTGACCTCCAGCGAGTCCAAACTCCTTATAACGATGGTCTCGTCGTCACGGTGCAAATCTCTACTCACTCGGTCAAATGAGTTCTTGTGGATCAAGGAAGCTCGGCTGAGATCATGTACTTGTCCCTTTTCAACGAGCTCAAGCTTCTCCAATCGTCCTTTATCCCAACTGACGTCCCACTAGTTGGATTCAGTGGAACACCGATATGGCCCCTCGGCAAAATTATCCTTCCAGTCGTTACCGGCTCGGTCGCGGTGAATATGGAGTTCATCGTCGTCGATGCACCAAGCCCATACAACGCCATTCTCGGAAGAAACTGGCTTCACAGCATCAAAGCTATCGCCTCTACCTACCACCAAGTGGTACGGTACATTGGATCAACTGGCCGACAGGAAGACCTCTACGGTGACCAAATCCAAGCAAAGCAATGCTACGTCTCGGTGGTAGGACGGGCGCCGAGCCCTAAGAGAGTACATTGGGTGGAAGTTCTAGACAAGCCTGTCCTCGAAGATGTTGGGGCTCCAGCGGAGCAAAAATCTGTAGAAGATTTAGTGAAGGTCCCAATAAATGAGGACGGATCTCGCTTCTTCATGCTCGGTTCCAGCTTGACGGATGCCAAGCGTGATGAGTTAGTTCAATTCCTCAAGGATAACATTGAAGTTTTCGCTTGGACACCGTACGAGATGCCAGGCATTGATCCAACTTTCATTCGGCATTCTCTCAACGTCTCTAAGTCTGCCAAACCAGTGATACAGAAGCCCAGGCGCTCGGCTGCCATCCATCCCGAAGCGGTTAACGAAGAGGTTGATAGGCTCCTAGCAGCAGGGGTTATCAAAGAAGTTCAATATCCCACATGGCTCGCCAACCCAGTGGTGGTCAAAAAGAAGAACGGGAAGTGGAGGGTCTGCGTAGACTACACCAACTTGAACGATGCCTGTCCAAAAGATTGCCTCCCTCTTCCAAAGATCGACCAACTGGTAGATTCAACCGCGGGCCACGCTCGGCTAACTTTCATGGACGCTTACCGAGGCTACCACCAGATAGCAATGGATCCTGATGACATGGAAAAGACAGCCTTCATTACCCCCAAAGGTCTATTCTGCTATCTTGTTATGCCATTCGGTCTCAAAAATGCCGGGGCTACTTTTCAAAGAATGGTCTATCTTCTCTTTCGTCTTCTCATCGGCGAAATCATGGAGGCCTACATCGATGACATGGTTGTGAAAAGCCTCAAGGCTGAAAACCACCTCGCTCATTTAGCCGAGGTATTCGCAATCTTAAAGAAATTTAAGTTGCAGCTCAATGCCGAGTAGTGTGCTTTTGGCGTCGGTTCTGGTAAATTCCTAGGCTACCTTGTCACTCGCAGAGGAATTGAGGCCGATCCAAACCAGATCTCCGCAGTACAACAATTGAAGGCACCTTCCACCCCTCGGGAGATTCAGAAGTTGACAGGTATGGCCGCGGCCCTCAATAGGTTCATCAGTCGCTCCTCGGATAAATGCCACGTTTTCTTCCAGACCTTGAAGAAACAAGGCCGCCGAAGCTTCAAGTGGACAGAGGAATGTGATGCAGCCCTCGGGGAGCTCAAGGCCTATCTTGGTTCGGCTCCTCTCCTAGTTAAGCCTCATCCCTTCGAAACTCTATACCTCTACCTGGCGGTATCCCCTCATGCAGTAAGTTCGGCTCTCGTTCGACGCGAAGGCCCTGAAGACCAACCTATCTACTTCGCTAGCCAAACGCTTCTCCCGGCACAAACACGATATCTTACCTTGGAGAAACTACTATTGGCTCTGGTTACTGCGGCTCGGAAACTCCTCCCATACTTCCAAGAGCACCCAATCATTGTCCTCACAGAATTTCCTTTGAAGAACCTCCTTCAGAAAGCCGATCTTTCAAGCCGAGTCTCTTAATGGGCAGTCGAGCTCGCCAACTTCGACATCCATTTCGAGCCTCGGACAGCAATCAAAGCTCAAGTCCTTGCAGATTTTATTGCCGAGTTCACTCCTGGAAGCCTAGACGAAGAAGCTTTGATTCAGCCAGAATACGGGATGCTGGAGCAGCATGACACTCGGAGAACTTGGAATCTTTTCAGTGGTGATGTTTGGAGGCTGCATGTCGAAGGGGCTTCAAATAGCAACGGAGCTGGTGCTGGAGTGGTTCTCGTTACCCCTTGCGGCGTGCTCCACGAAAGTGCTATCACCCTCAACTTTCCTGCCACGAACAATGAAGCCGAGTATGAGGCTCTGCTGGCAGGCCTTCGGGCGGCTGCAAAATTACAAGTCGAAGACCTCCACGTATTTTGTGATTCTCAGCTGATCGTTAATTAAGTCACTGGAGACTATGAAGCTTGGGATCCCAGGATGCTGAAGTATCAGGCTACGGCACTAGAGTTGATCCGACAGTTCAAAGGGTTCCACATTGAGCAGATCAATTGAGAGAACAATGCTCATGCCGACGCTTTAGCAAGTTTGGACTCGGCCTGTAAAGCCTTTGAGTATAGAAACATCAGCCTCGGCGAGATCGATGAACCTAGCTTCGACGCTCCTACAGAGGTTCTTAATATTACACTCGGTCCCAGTTGGATGGATGAAATTGTTGCTTTCCTCAAGCATGACACCTTGCCCTCGGACAAGAAAGAGGCTCACAGGGTCTGAAGCAAGGCCACTTATTATTGGATCTCAGAGAGTGGCCAACTCTACAGGAAGAGCTTCACTGGCCCCTACCTACGTGTTGTCCATCCTACCGAGGTCCCAGCCATACTTAACGAGCTTCACTCGGGCAGCTGTGGCTGTCACTCTAGAGGACGTTCCCTCTGTCAGAGAGCATTTAGCCAAGGATACTTTTGGAAAGGGATGAAAAAAGATTGTGAAGAAGTAGTACAGAAGTGCAGACCATGCCAACTCTTCTATCCCATCCCTAAGCAGCCCGCTCAAGAACTGAAGCCAATAACCAGCCCGTGGCCTTTTGCCCAATGGGGCTTAGATATCGTGGGCAAACTCCCCACCGCTCCTAGGGGTTTTAAATTTCTTATCACAGCAACGGACTACTTCTCGAAATGGGTAGAGGCCGAGCCACTTGTCACCATAACAGAGGCAGACGTACGGAGATTTGTTTGGAGGAACATTGTGACACGGTTAGGAGTTCCATATGCCATCGTGTCGGATAACTGATCTCAGTTCGTCGGCAAGGAGCTCACTGGATTATGTGCTGAATTCGACATCAGATTCTTCAACTCCACGCCTTCCTACCCTCAGGGAAATGGCCAAGCCGAGGCCACAAACAAGACTGTGCGTGCTGGCATTAAGCGACGGCTGGATTCTAAAAGAGGAAAATAGGCCGAGGAGCTACCTCGGGTTCTTTGGGCATACCGCTCCACTCCTCGACGATCTACTGGACAAACACCCTTCGTTATGGCCTTCGGCATGGAGGCTGTAATCCCACTTGGGTCCAGATTTCTTACACTTCGTACTGAAACCTTCGACCCACATACCAATGATGAAGTAGTGGCCACCGAGCTCGTTCTAGCTGAGGAGAAACAAGACGATGCCCAACTCAAGCTAGCCAACTACCAGCAAGAAGTAGTTAGGGGTTATAACAAAAGCGTTCGGCTCAAGAAGTTCAAGCCAGACGACTGGGTCTGGAAGAAGGTTGTTCGAGCAGGCCAGAAGACCAAGTTTAAACCTAATTAGGAGGGTCCATAGCGTGTGATCAAAGAAGTCGGCAACGGGTCCTACAAGTTGGAGGACAAGGATGGACGAGAAATTGAGAACCCTTGGAATGCTCTTAACCTTCGTAAGGCATATCTCTGAAGTACCCCTCGGCGTAAGCTCGTCTTGGCACCTATCCGTTTTTTTCTACTTAGAAAGTTTTTGTACTCATTCTGACAGTCTGGACTGAAAATGTCAAGTTGAATGAGAAGTTCCACTTTTTATCTTACACGAGCCAACTCGTCCTTCACATTTCTCAAACAAATCGACTTCGGTCACTTAGTTCGGCCTCAAGGCTATACGAAAACGTTCGGATCTCGAATCCAACAATCGTGCAAATTCGGACTATTTGACGTTCGGTTTCACATGGGCATTTAACCTATTGGTTTAACATGGATCGCCTAAGTTCATTTTTGATATGAACAGATGGCCACATGCTCAAACATTTACTTTGCATTTTATTTTTGCATAAGGCTGGCACATGAGCTGAACTTTACACCACAATACGGGGCTGTTAATAGGTAAATGTTTAAGGCAAAAGAAATATTTACTCTATGACAGCAAACAGCACATGCAAAAATCACTAAGGCATGAAAACGTGCAAATATGCATTCAGATGAAATCAAGATATTTGTAGGGAGGTAATCTCGAATAGGTACAAAGAGTGACCCGAACACATGGTACGTGGGGCCCAGAACAAATGTAGACAGAATACCCGCCGTGCAGTACGGTGAACGGCAGTGAGGACCAAGGACATGAGGGGTCCCAGGTCCAAGATACCCGATCAGGGGTATGGTCCAAAGAGCAAGGGTAGTTGTTGGACCAGTCGCATGCTAAGGAAACCAATGGTTTGAGACATCATTGGTCTAGATAGGCTGTTCGGCAACGAGAGGGCCGAACAGGAGCAGTAATTTGGAGGAGGTGCCAGAAGGCGCTCCAAATGGGTCCAGAAATGGTAATTCCCAGTAAGGAAACAAGATCTGGAGGAAATACCCAACGAGAATGGGGTGAACGGCCAGCTTTGGAAAGAGTTCCTAAAAGGTCTAAAAGGAAATATGCAGTTAAGGGAATGAGAATCCCTGATATTCTGGGTTCCCTTTATGAGAAAGGAAACTTAGGGCAGCAAGATGGCTTGGACAGCAAGTAGACATGGGTCTATAAATACGAGGTAAACCTAGAGGTAAAGGTACGCAATTTCTGGCTATTGGCTTATTACTTACTAAGAATTAAGGTTTTACTAGTACGAGATACTAACTTTGGCATCGGAGGGCCTTTGCCACGAGACGGCAAAGGTGCGCTCACCTTCTGTTTGTTTTATAGGATCAATACCGGCGGTGTGCTAGGGTTCCGATGTAAAGAGAAAAGTAGCCGAATTCTGATTTGGTCTTTGTTCGAAGGCCTGTTTCGCTTTCCGCACCTACAATTGGCACCGTCTGTGGGAAACGAAAGAGATCCTTTGAAAACGACCATGGCGAAAGAAGATCCAAAGACTCCACTTGATGCAAACAATCGGCTGGGGGGAGGCGACAAATCCCCACCAGATCCATCGAGAAAGCCCGACGGTGGGCGTGCGGGGAGGACCACGAGCAAGGACCGCCCCCTGGCAATCCATGGCGATTCCACAGGGACGGACGGACGGCCACAGGATCCACGAGAAGGAGTAAGTCCCGCCGGGGGAGGGAGTCAGTGGCGCGTTCGAAAAGCGTGCACGGCAGGGAAGACATCCTGGACAAAAGAGACAGAAATAGAGGAATACGCTCGTGCTGATTAAAAGACGAGAATATGAGATTCAACACTGCAGCGGATACGAGAACATCCGGAGGATTCGGCTTTCACGAAGGAAGTCCAAAAGAAGGGTTGGATATGGTAGAGGAACAGGAGAGCGTCTTCACGAAGAAGAAGAAGCGGGAGCCTCACCCCAAAGCGACCAAAGGCTTCTTCACGAAAAAGGAGAAGCGAGAGTAGGAGCTCTTCCCCCGAGGAGGAGGAACAAGGAAGCACCACAGGGACAGATACGAGAGACTGATTCCGATTGGGAAAGGAATAATGCAAAGGATCGGAAGAGGGGACCATGTCTACACGAAGCAGCGCGGAGAGCCCTTAGCAACATAGCAACTTCTCCTTTTGCAAAGAGATTGCAGGAGGCAAAGTTGCCGAGCGGTGGTTAAACACAGTGACGCTTATTCCGCATTTAAACGAATGCGCATCTGGTGGCACACATACAAAGATTACCAAGAAAGCGATGTTTATGCACGATGGTGATGATGCGATCATGTGCAAGATGTTCCCATCTAGTTGGGGAAAGGTGGCCCTGTCATGGTTCCATAAGTTGGGGCGAACACCATACGAGGATGGAGACAGGTTGTCGAGGAATTCACTGTCGGTTCCTTACGAGCCAGAAACCACCCAAAACTTTTGAGAGTCTCTCGATTATGAAGCAAGGAGAGAGTGAGCCGATCGGGGACTCCGCCAAGAAGTATTGGGAGACTTTCAACGAGATTGAAAGTTGCGGTGAGGAGTATGCAATAGCGACGTTCAAGACTGGGCTACCTGTTCGTGGGGAGCTACGAAAGTCCCTAAACATGAGTCCAGTGAGCACGCTGGCAAAGCTGATGGAACGTATTGAGCAGCATGCCAGGAACGAGGATGACATACTACGGGAAGACGGCAAGTTGAGTGCCGAGCAAGCCAAGGGTCCCGCGAAAAAGGCGGATAAACCCGAGCCCAAGACTTACAAAGAGAGGAAGGAGCGTGGGCAGACTGGGAGAAGCATTACCGGGAGAAGCATGCCCCTGACCCAAAGTCGTACTTCTCAGTAACGACGGTATGGAAAGAACCGATTTATCGAGTTCTTTATCGAATAAAGAACCGCCCATACTTTAAGTGGCCTCCACGGCTGGAGGGTGATAAAGATGCAAGAAGGGCAATGAGTCAGCATTGCAGTTACCACAAGGACTGGGGTCACATGACAGAGGACTGCGAGATGTTCAAGCAGCACCTTGATGACCTGGTCTCACGAGGGTATTTGAAGGAATTCATTCAAGAGGAGCACAAGGGTGCCGAGAGGTCAATGGAGCTGGATTACGAGCAGAATCCAAGGGGCGTGATCCATATGATACATGGATTAGACACACCTTATATGAGAAATGAGGTGAGGTTGCTCCAAAGGCAGGTAAAACACGACCAACACGTGATGCGGTTGAGAAAGAAACGAGGACGTGAAGCAGAAGGATGCAACGAGGGCATAACCTTCACGGACGAGGACTTGGGGGGAGTCCAGGTGCCGCACAATGACGCTCTTGTGATAACCCTATGAATTGGGGAATATGACATGGAGAGGATCCTGGTGGATTCAGGAAGATGTACTGAGGTGCTTTATTACGATGCGTTCAAGAAGCTGGGATTGACACAAGCAGACTTGGTACAGTCAGTAACTCCGTTGGTTGGGTTCAGTGCAGGGGCAGTCTGGCCATTGGGCAAGGTGACCCTACCTGTTCGGGCAGGACAAGTGGTGCTGAGAACCGACTTTTTAGTGGTGGACGTGCCATCTTCCTATAACGCGATTATAGGGAGGACTTGGTTGCATAAGATGAAGGCGGTTTCCTCCACCTACCATCAGATGGTAAAATTTTCAGGATCCATTGGAATCGAGAAAATAAGGGGGAACCAAAAGACAGCTCAACAGTGCTTGGTTTCCATAATCAAGAAAGCACCCAAGGCACAGTTGGTGCAAACTGTCGAGGTTACTAATCGGCCGACCATCGAGGATGTCGGAGGGAATCCAGCCGAGAAGGTGGTGGAAGGATTGAAGAAAATCCGGATCGAGAATGATCACGAAAGGTATTTCTGATTGGGGAAAACCTCTGTGCAAAGAAGAGGAGGAAGAGTTGGTGAAATTTCTCAAAGAGCACGTTGATGTGTTTGCTTGGGTGCCCGAGGAGATGCAGGGTGGATGCAAGCGTGATTTGCCACCACCGAATGTGGACCCGCAAGACAAACCGGTGATGCGAGAAGAAAAGAAGGTCCGCCAGTACAACATGTGGATCTGTTATCGAGGAGGTCGACCATTTGCTCGAAGCAAAGGCGATCCGAGAGGTATACTACCCCGAATGGTTGTCTAACACAGTGGTGGTAAAAAAGAAGAGTGGGAAATGGCGGGTATGCGTCGATTTCACGGATCTAAACAAGGCTTGTCCGAAAGACAGTTTTCCCCTGCCCAGGATAGATCAGTTGGTGGATGCAACAGCTGGGTATGGGCGTATGAATTTTCTCGACGCTTGTCGAGGATATCACCAGATAGCTATGTACGGCCCCGATCAGGAGAAGACGTCCTTCATCACACCACGGGGGTTGTATTGTTACAATGTTATGCCATTTGGTCTGAGGAATGCTGGAGCAACTTACCAGAGACTAGCAACGATTATGCTAAAGAAGCTGCTCGGCAAGACCATGGAGGTGTACATAGACGATATGGTGGTGAAAAGCAAGGAGAAACGAAACCACATCGCTGATCTGAAAGAAGCTTTTGAGATACTGAGAGTGTATAAGCTGAAGCTCAACGCCTCGAAATGTGCGTTTGGGGTAAGTTCTGGGAAGTTCCTGGGTCACTTAGTGACCATTAGAGGGATAGAGGCGAATCCCAATCAAATAACAGCTTTGCAGAAGCTGCAGAGTCCGAGGACCACGAAGGAGGTCCAGCGGTTAACAGGGATGGTGGCAGCCCTCAACAGGTTCATAAGTCGTTCGAGCGATAAGTGTAGACCTTTCTTTCAGTTGTTAAAAAAGAGAGAGGGTTACGAATGGGGAGCAAAGTGTGAGCAAGCGTTCTAAGACCTGAAAAAGTACTTGGCAGCAGCCCCACTTCTGTCTACTCTTGAGCCTGGCGAGGTCCTGACCCTGTACTTAGCAGTATCCGAACATGCTGTAAGTGCGGTCTTACTGAGGAACAAGGGATCCAAGCAAATCCCTGTCTATTATGTGAGCAAGACGCTATTGGATGCAGAAACGAGATATCTGCCTCTTGAGAGGTTAGTCCTGGCACTGAGGACGGCCGCTAGGAAGTTGCCCCACTACTTCCAAAGTCACAAAGTGGTCGTTTACACGGAGTTCCCGTTGAAGTCATTGCTTCGAAAGGCCGATTTCTCGGGACGAATATCAACTTGGTCGGTGAAATTGAGCCAGTATGATATTAATTATCAGCCGCGCACGGCAGTCAAATGGCAAGTTTTGGCAGATTTCGTGGCAGAGTTCTCTCCCACAGTAGCTCCACGGCCTCCTACGAGAAAGGAGCAGTTGGACGAGCCGTCTGCCGAGAAGCGAGGGGCACCCGCCGAGCAGGACCCATTGGAATGGAAGCTTTTTGTAGATGGATCCGCATGCAACACCGGATCTGGAATTGGGGTGGTGCTTTTCCCTCCTGAAGGAGTTATGATCGAATTATCCCTGCGCCTGGGTTTCAGTGCGTCGAATAACGTGGCGGAGTACGAGGCACTCCTGGCCGGGTTACGGAGCGCAAGAACCTTGAAAGTAAAAAGAATTCGAGTATTCTGTGATTCACAACTCGTGGTGAATCAGCTGTCCGGGGAATACGAGGCCCGGAGTGAAAAGATGGCGGCCTACGTGGAGGCAGCCAAGGATTTGCTTGATACCTTTGAGAAGGTACACATCGAGCAGATAAGCTCTGGACAGAACGCCCACGCTGACTCACTGGCTTGGTTGGCAGCGGCTGTGCCAACAGAGTTCAAAAGGAAGGTAGCAGTGGACTATCTTGCTGAGCCGAGCATTGGGAGAAGTGTGGAATTGGTCCTGGACGTGAACCAAGGACCAAGTTGGATGGATCCAATAGTGGAGTTCCTATGAGATGGGACACTCCCCATAGATAAAAAAGAAGCTCACAAAATAAAGGCGAAATCCGCAAGATTTTGGCTATCACCAGAAGGGAAGTTGTATAGAAAGTCTTTCACTGGACCGTACCTACTTTGCGTGCACCCCGAGATGGTACAGAAAGTCCTTCATGAAATACATGAGGGAACATGTGGGAGTCACGCAGGTGGGAGATCCATTGCTCACCGTGCAATCACCCAGGGTTACTGGTAGCCGCACATGTAGGAAGATGCAAAGGTGTACGTGAAAATCTGTGAGAAGTGTCAGAAATTCTCACCTATGATTCGAACACCAGCCGAAGATCTGGTGCCCTTGACAAGTCCTTGGCTGTTCGCGCAGTGGGGGATGGACATCGTGGGTCCCCTCCACAAGGCTACTGGGAACAGGAAGTTTCTGTTGGTAGCAACGGACTACTTTACCAAGTGGATTGAAGCAGAATCACTGGCAAAAATCACAGAACCTATGATAGAAAGGTTCGTGTGGAAGAGCATCATCACTCTTATTCCCTGATCACTGATAATGGGTCCCAGTTCCAGAAAAAGTTCAAGGCTTTTTGTGCCAGTATGGAATAAGGAACTACTATTCCACACCGGCCTACCCTCAAAGCAATGGGCAGGCAGAGGCGTCCAACAAAGCTATACTTGACGGGATCAAGAAAAGGTTGGACAAAGCAAAAGGCAAGTGGCCCGACGAATTGCCACTGGTCCTGTGGGCGCACCGAACAACTCCTAGGAGGTCTACGGGAGAGACCCCCTATTCACTAGCATATGGAACAGAGGCTGTGATTCCATTGGAGGTTGGTTTGCCGACCAACAGGACCACATTGGTGGAAAGTGGGGGCAATGACAGAGCCCTGGAAATCGAGCTAGATCTCGCTGAGGAAAGGAGAGAACGAGCTCTGGTGCACCTGGCGTCGTACCAGGAGCAGTTGATGAAAAACTATAATAAGCATGTCCACCCACGAGAGTTTGGTGTTGGAGACTAGGGGTGTTCAAGAAAACCGTCCGAACCGTAAAACCGGTCCGATCCAAACCGAACCGTTCTATTTGGTCCGGTTCTGTGATTCTACGGTCAGGTTATGGTTCCAAAAAAATAAGAACCGTTAATTTTGGTTCGGTTACTGGTTCTCAATTAATGAACCGCGGTTAGAACCGAACCGGACCGTTTAAAACTAAGACAAATATAGAAATACATATGTGTGTAATTAAATATGTATTTGAATTTGATAGGTTAAGATAAATTAGAGATGAAATCTCATTTGTTAGGAAAGCTTTTATTTTCTTTCTCCTTTTCCTATTCCAACAGATTATCTTCTCATTTCTTTAATATTATGAATTCATATTTAATTGTGAATAAGTGTTTGGATGCTTATTGGATAGAACCGGAACCGAACCAAAACCGGACCGGTCTTACGGTTTGGTTCTGGTTAGGTTCCATGCATATATTGGTTAGGTTCTAGTTCCCAATTTTCTAGAACCGTTTGAAATGGTCCGGTTACTGGTTTTGTAGAGAACCGGACCAATCCGAACCATGTACACCCCTATTGGAGACCTTGTGCTACGAAAGGTGCTTGGCAACACCAAGGTGGCCAACGAGGGCAAGTTGGGGGCCAACTGGGAGGGCCCATATCGAGTTACAGAGGTTGTAGGCATTGGGGCATATCGATTGGCAGACCTGGACGGGAACCCGGTACCAAGGCCTTGGAATGTTCACAATTTGAGGAAGTTTTACGTGTGAAGAATTTCGATTTCGTTTCTATTCTGTTTTAGATGCACATCGTGATTGTGTGGGAATTACGAATAAAATTCCCTTGTGTTTTCTTTTACTAGTTACAAGGGGTACGCGTAACGCCCCCTTGAATTTTGCGAATTATGAATAAAATTTCCAAATTTTGACAACAAACGCTATTTTTTACGAGTTTTTCGTTTATCATGCTTTAAATACGAAGTCAAGCTATGTCCTTAATCCTTACTTCATATTGGGGAGCAGAGATAAGGGGTAACTAAATGGAATTTCGAATATTTCAAAATTTTACCAAGTACGAATATACTTGTCTGTTCGCTCGGGTACGAATACACCCAAAATTGAGCCAAGTACGAATATACTTGACAGTTTGCTCGGGTACGAATACACCCAGAATTGAGCCAAGTACGAATACACTTGTCTGTTTGCTCGGGTACGAATACACCCAGAATTGAGCCAAGTACGAATACACTTGTCTGTTTGCTCGGGTACGAATACACCCGGAATTGAGCCAAGAACGAATACACTTGTTTGTTTGCTCCGGTACGAATACACCCAGAATTTTACCAAGTACGAATACACTTGTCTGTTCGCTCGGGTACGAATACACCCGGAATTGAGCCAAGTACGAATACACTTGTCTGTTTGCTCTGGTACGAATACACCCAGAATTTTACCAAGTACGAATACACTAGTCTATTTTGCTCGGGTACAAATAAACCCAGGATTACTGTGGACAAATACGAGTACATTTGGGTGACCTAAATTAGGGAAAGTTTCCAAGCACAAAACGTGTGGGCTGCGTACGTGAACATGTAGCAGCATCTAAGTTCGAAAAAACTTGATGGTTACTCAGGTATGAACAAACCTTGAGCGCCTGCAACATTATATGAAAATGGTCAGAAGCCTGTCCGGGTACGAACAGACCCTGGATACATACGTATACAAACAATTATACGTATTGCGTAGACGAGCTACGGGTGCAGTTAACACTGTTCTAAGGTACGAGAGGCCTGCAACGGTATAAATGTGAATACAACTGGATCATCAACAGGCACGATGAGATCTGGGGAGCATACGTGACTATGCATAGGGCTAAGTATGAAGACACTTAGCACATAAAAATTGGCCAAGAGATGGCCACCTGTATTGATAAAAGGCCACGAAGGGCCAGGCAAAGCGATAATTCAGGCCAAACAGGGCCACCCAAAACATTTCAAAGGCCACGAAGGGCCAGAACACGAGAATTAAAGTGTGTAGAAATGTATCAATGCCACACAGGGCGATGCCAAACGGCCACGCAGGGCCAGCAGAAGATAATTAAAAGTTTTAGTTGTTGTCACTACGAAGAAGCCTAACTTACTCTTCGTTTGTCAGATCTTGGATGACAGGGGGAGAGGCCGGAGCAGTTGTGGAGTCCGGAGCAGTCGTGGAGGTTGGAGCAGTTGTAACGACCCTGATTTTTGGTAAATAAAAATTTCGTTAAATATTTGAATTTTCTTTTAAATTACGTGGTTTGCTTTAAAAATTTCTTTTAAATTTTAATAATCCGTCATAATTAGATTTGAAACTTGTAAAATTGAATCATTTTACTCCGGACAATCTAGTCCTTCTCCCATGACTAGTATACTTGTAAGCGTACCCGTATATTTTTCCTAGTAAGTAAATAATATCTTTAAATTATATTTCTTGGCTGAAAATCCTACTTAGCAAGCATAGTTAGCTTTTAACCGATTAGTTAGCAAACCCTAACTACCGTTTGGCTTAGTTACATTTCCCTAACCTGGAGTGTTGCATCGAGGCCGAAGTGATTAGTAGGAAATTTTTGGCCTTTGCCTTGACCGTTGACTTGACAGCTTTCGCTTTGGCTTAGCTAGGCTGCCTTGGCGTCGGCTCGCTGTCGCGCCTGCCTTGCCTTGGCGTCGGCTCGGTGTCGCGCCTGCCTCGCCTTGGCGTCGGCTTACTGTCGCGCCTGCCTCTCCTTGGCGTCGGGTCGCTGTCGGGTTTCTTTGCCTTGGCTGCCATCGGGTTCTGCCTTGGCGTCAGGTCATGCCTTGCTTTTGCCTTGGCGTTGCTGGGCTGCCTTGCTCTGGCCTTGCCAGCTCGCGCCAGGCATGCTTTGCTAGCGGGCCGCTTTGCCAACTGCTTATCGGTGCCTTAGCCTTTGCCAAGTACCATTTGTTTTGCCACCTTGCCAGGTGCTTTGTACCGGCATGCCGCTTGCCACCAGGCTGCCTTGGCCATGGTCACGCCTTGCCTTGGCGTTTGGCACCGTCGGGCTTTAATATTCCGTTATTAGGCGATATCCTACTAAATAAAATCAAAATACCACTCGAGCAATGAAAGCCTAGATTAAGTATCGTTAGTCTTTAACCAATTAGTTAGAATAGCCTAATGCCCATTTAACCTAATCACTTGGATTCCAAACCTAATTAGGTTGCCCTAACCCTAAATGGACCATTTTACCCTTTTTAATGTTTATCCATTGGTTAATACATGCTAGGAAGATCTTTGACCATTGGACAATAGTTGTTAGGAAGAAGACCAAGTTTGACTAGTAGTTGGAATAGTCTAGTCAAAAGCAAACATTGTACTTCATGATGACTTTCCTTGAACCATTGGTTATTACATGCTAGGGTAATCTTTATCCATTGGACGATAAGTTCTAGGGGAATCTTTATCCATTGGTTATTACATGCTAGGAAGATCTTTGACCATTGGACAATAGTTGTTAGGGAAAAGACCAAGTTTGACTAGTAGTTGGAATAGTCTAGCATTGTACTACATGATGACTTTCCTTGGACCATTGGTTATTACATGCTAGGAAAAGCTTTACCCATTGGACAATAGATGTTAGGATTGCCAAATAGGATGACAAGACAAGTCATGTGTTCCTTCATCATTATTTCTTTGGACCATTGGTTATTACATGCTAGGGTAATTGTTAGACCCTTGGACAATAACCATTAGGGAAATCATTATCCCTTGGATATTAGCATTGTCCAATATTCCCATGGGATTCTTGGTGAAAGATATGATAGTACTTTCTCCTATAAAAAGAATAATCATTAGCCATGTGTGCATTTAAGTAGTTTTGTCCTTACCTTCCTTATTCTTTCCATAAATGTGCATATATATATATATATATATACATAGAAGTACTTTGACCAAGAGAGAGAGAGGGAGAGAGAGAGCCGAATAGGGGGAGAGAGAGAGAGGGGACGGATGAGAGGAGAGATGAGGTGCATGCATTGTACTTTGACAAGTATTGAACAAGTTGCACTTGTTGTTGTACTTTGGCTTGACAAGACAAGACTTTGAAACAAATCTATGGGAGTGGAGAGAGAGAGAGTGGCCGAATAGGGAGAGGGAGAGTGAGGTGTATGTGAGTTGTATTTTGACATGTGGGTGTACTTGGAACACTATTAATCTAGTTGGCAATTGGTTGGAGTACTATAGCATGACAAGACTAGTCCATGAAGCACATCCATGGGGGAGAGAGAAAGAGATAGTGGCCGGCCAAATGGAGTGAGGGAGAGAGCTTCATTTGCCTATAAATAGCACCCCATACTTTCATTCAACTCACACCTCCAAGCATAGCTCTCACTTCTCTTTAAAATCTCTAAATCAGTTTCTGGACAGTCTACTGTCCTTCGAAAAACTCCATTTTTTCTCCTGGCGAAAGTCATTTCTAGGAACAACGTCCTCCACGAAAGTGGTAGAACACTTCGAGAGATTCAGTTTAGACCCAAGAACCACCCCAAATGGTCAAGAGATGATCAAGATATCGACCTCCAAAGTTCAATGAAAAATCTGGAAATTTCATTCCAGACAGCTCACTGTCCACTTTCTTATCCCCATTTTTCTCAGGGCGAAAGTCGTTTCTAGGAATAACGTCCTTCACGGAAGTTGTAGAAAATTTCGAGATCTTCGTTTTAGACTCAAGAGCGATCCTATTCGGCCCAGTTTTGACCGAGTTACTGCAATCTAAAGTTCGGTCCAGATTTGAGAGTTTCACCGCCCGTAGAAATTTTCAACTAGCTTATTCGGCCCCGACTAGTTTCGGATTAAGGTAGACTACTCCAACCCCGCTATCTCTAAGTATATGTAGTATACTTTCTTCGTAAGACTAGTTGATTGCATGATCTTGTAGAGTTCTTCGAACCTACTTACCCTAAGTATAATTGTATGCATGTTTGAATTAAATGTAGACTTTTCTTAACTACTTCCTCTAAGTATATTGTATTGTATGAGCATGAAACCATATGTGTAGTATGATTTGCTTTACGTAGTTTACTTTGATCTTATGACTACTTGATTGCTCGATCTCATGATAGTTGCTTGTTCATGTATGAACTCGTCAATAAACATATGTTGTTTTGAAAATTCCACAAAGGAAGAAAGAACGGATTTTGGTAATATATTATTGTCTTGAGGATGATTATGAGCATGTATGTATATTTATTTGCATTACTTGTTGTTGATAAAGCATAAGTGGCTTTCCACTCCAAGGGCGTCCGTACATGTGGCGTTATGCTTTAAGTAATAATTTGAGTACGATTAGATAATATAGAATTGGATGATCTTGCTAGTTTGGTTTCAAGATTACTTTAAAGTGATTTGTTCCGCCGTGGAGTCTATGCATGATTACGAGACAAGAAAATCGAGAAAGTAAAAACATGTCACCTAGGATGTGGATAAAGGAAATAATTGAACTTGGTAAAATACTTTTGAAACTACATAATGGCCGGACTTGGTAGCCTTATGTTGATGTGCGATGCCAACGGAGCCGGACTTGGTAGCTTCATTGGAGGTGTGTGACTTGGTTATCCGCGGAGAGGAGCCAAGATGTGACACAATGTGCCGGACTTGGTAGCTTATTGGTTATGTGCGTTCACAATGTGCCGGACTTGGTAGCCCATTGTGTAGATTGTTAACGGAGCCGGACGTGGTAGCTTCATTGATTGATTGGGCTTGGTTATCCGCGGAGAGGAGCCAATGCAAGATTTGATAACGTGGCCGGACTTGGTAGCCATTGTGGCCTATAAGCCGGACTTGGTAGCTTATTGGTTATGTGCATTCACAATGTGCCGGACTTGGTAGCCATTGTGGCCAATAAGCCGGACTGGGTAGCTCATTGGTGTGTGCGTGCGTGTTTTTTTCGGAAATGGTTATGAAGATGAGACACAAAACGACGAGTCGCGTAGGAGAGACACATAAAAACATGACACCAACGATAGATAGCGAATGCGGATGTGTCATTATTGTTATTGTTATATTGATGCATGTACTGTTATGACCCTTTATGATATATGTGTGACTTGCTATTTGTAAGTTAAGGGTTAGTGGGTATTGGGATACTCTATTGAGCTTTCAAGCTCACGGTGTTGCTTTATGTGACCCTGACATATTATACTGGGGGCGACGCCGGTATAATGTGTCAGCTTTTATAGATGAGCAGCATGAACAGTACACGTTGGAGGCCTTCGGAGCCGAGGAGCTTGCAAGGATGGAGGAAGAGGCGGAGCTGTAGTTAACCTTAGATTATCCCCTCTTTTGTCCAATAAAAGTACTCTTGTGAGAATTATGTTGTAATAATGAGCTAGACTCTCCTTGATTTATTCAATAAAAATGTTTATTTAACGTACCCAAAATTCGGGGCGTTACAGCAGTTGCAGAGGCCAAAGCAGTTGAGTTATCCGCAGTAGTGCTAAGCTCAGGTGGACCGCCAGTGGCTTCCTTTTGGCCAAGGCTGGTCACTTCTCCAGTCTGTTCAACACTGGCATTCTGCTGTTCGGGGACGTTGGCGTTAAGCTCCCTGTCCAGGCTGTCCTCCTCTTCCACGATCTCTTCCAGCTCCTCGGTAAAAACCTGGGCGCTCGGAAGGTCAATCTCTGTCCAGAGGGGAGAAGACTCTGCTGCACCGGATTTCTTGAGGCAGGCTAGCCAACCAGCTTCAAAGACTTGGTCCTGGATCCCGGGCATTTGGTCCGTGTAGCTCTCAGTGGCCACACGGGATCCCTCATTATAGCCCTGCTGGTAGGCTGCCTTGGCCTCGTTCTTGCTTGCCTCTAGCTCTGTGAGAGTTTGGTTCAGGCTGTCTTCAGCACCCTCCAACTTACCCCTCAGCTCGTCCGCAAGCCCGCGGGCCTGATTTCTCTCTCTCTCCAGCCTGACAATGGTGTTTTGAAGGTTGGCGTGCTCATTGGCAAGCTTGGCACGCTGGGGCTCAGAGTGTCCCAGTTTTTGGGCCATGGCCACCATCTTTTGCATTGCCTGGAGGTACAGTAAACGAAGCAACGTTAGACACAAATAAGGATACGTAATCTACTAAAGAAGCACGACGGGTTTACCTTAGCGCTGTGGCTCATGAACGACCCCAGGAGGTTGTCAGGGGAGCAGGAGACTTCCTTCTGCATGTCCCCAGGTAACAGAAAAGCCTGGGATAGTGCAAGGGCAGTCCCTTCAGATTCAGCACTGTCACGGATGGTGACCGGCCGGCCTCCATGGCTAAGGTGAGGGGCCCAGAGCGGGGTTGGAGGAGCTGTAGGTTGGGACGGAGGCCGCTCGACCGCAGAAGTTTCCAGCCGCTGACGTTTGTCACGGTGGTTGGCCTCAATCTCCTCAGGTGAAAAGCCTGGGGGAGCGTCCGGTTGAGCTGGACCTCGGCGGCCATGAGACGGCGCTGGGCTTTGAGACCGTCTGCGGCCACGAGCAGCGCCGTGGCCTCTACCACGGCCGATGGTGAGCAAGTTGCTAAGATTGATCGGTTGATCCATTTCTCGAGGTGGGGGAGATGGAGTATATCCACTCGAAGATGTGGAGGCTTCTTCGGCGAGCTGGATGGGTTCGTTGGGAAGCGGAGGGGTCCGAGAACGCCTCTCCTCTAGTTGCTCGGGTTGTTGAACAGGAGGACCTGGGAGGATGGGATTGTCCGCTGCTCGGATCCGCCGGTCAATGAAACCCCCGTATGATGCTCGGTAGCTGAGGAGTATCTGAGCTGCTCTTGCTCGGCCAGCCAGACACGTACCTTGCCCGTTGAAGGCGAGAGCACGGTTGATGTCAGTGACGTGGACCTGAGGGGTGATGATGGCGTGCCCCTGGTTGACGTTTGTGGCTGCAAAATACGAGAAAAATTAGCAGTCAGAAACGCAAAGGGAAAGCAATGCAAAACGAAATTTTGCTTGGCAATAAAGTTCTACGAAAAAAGGACTAACGTGGAGTGCCAAATCTGTGGGGTGCGTGGAATCCGATGACTCTACCGTCCTCGTCTCTGGGCTCGAAGTTCCCTGTGACGATGAGGAAGTCGTCGTCATCTCCTCGAGCTGAGTCAGGAATTCAAGCACGAGCTTTTTTCTGGAATCCCTACTTTTGAGATAGTAGGTCAAGGCATCCTTAGTTCTAGAGATGCTATACAAATGGTGAATGTCGTGAAGGCCTAAAGATGTGCCTAGCATGTGGTTTAGGGCATTGATGCCCATAACAACCCTAAAGAAATTAGCAGAAACCTGCATAGGGGACAGTCTGTAATGGGACAGAACCTGGCGGAGCAATGGTGCCAGGGGGAATCTGACGCCGCCCTCAACGACGGCGACGACAGGGATGTGCAAGGTGTCATTGTCAAAACACTCATGAATGGCATTTTTAGGAGCCAATGCAGTGGCTACGTTGTCAGGGATCTCATACCGAGATCTAAACTCGGCCATCCTTTGGGGGGTATCACAGTGTCTACGAAACCTACCCATAACGAAGACTGTGGGTATGGGTTTTCTAAGAAAAAATTGGGTACGAAAAAGCCCTAAAAGAGACTGTGGAAGTCCTAAATCGACGAGGAAGACGGAATGGAAAGGGGGAATAAGAACTTACGAACAAGTGGACGAGAACCCTAGAGTCAGAGGGGAAGGAGACCCTGAGATGATGAACAGAGCTTCAATGGCGGGAGCGCTCGAGCGTTCTTTCTGCAGAGGGAAGTTGGAGAGAGAAAGTGGGTTTGAAATTGGGACGAAAACCCAAGTATACCCCAGCAAAGGGGGTGACGTATGAGAAACGTCACCCCAGACGCCGTTTGGGCGTACCGTTCCCCGAAACGTTTGCTCGCATTGAATGTGGGCAGTACAGGGCGCGCCGCGTGTAAAGGTGATAGCTGGAAAAGCCTGTCTAGACCAAACGATAAGACGTTTGGGTTGGACTAATGATGAGTTTGCACCAAGTACGAGAAACATGGGTGCAGGAGCAAAGGAAGAGAACCTTGCTCGGTGTTCAGAACCTTTGCTCGTCATATTAAGAGAAAAATAACGAGTAAAGCTGGGGAGCTATTGTAGGGAGGTAATCCCGGACAGGTACAAAGAGTGACCCGAACACATGGTACGTGGGGCCCAGAACAAATGTAGATGGAATACCCGTCGTGCAGTACGGTGAACGGCAGTGAGGACCAATAACATGAGAAGTCTTTTCCAAGATACCCGATCAGGGGTATGGTCCAAAGAGCAAGGGTAGTTGTTGGACCAGTCGCATGCTAAGGAGACCAATGGTTTGAGACATCATTGGTCTAGATAGGCTGTTCGGCAACGAGAGGGCCGAACAGGAGCAGTAATTTGAAGGAGGTGCCAGAAGGCGCTCCAAATGGGTCCAGAAATGGTAATTTCCAGTAAGGAAACAAGATCTGGAGGAAATACCCAACGAGAATGGGGTGAACGGCCAGCTTTGGAAAGAGTTCCTAAAAGGTCTAAAAGGAAATATGTAGTTAAGGGAATGAGAATCCCTGATATTCTGGGTTCCCTTTATGAGAAAGGAAACTTAGGGCAGCAAGATGGCTTGGACAGCAAGTAGACATGGGTCTATAAATACGAGGTAAACCTAGAGGTAAAGGAACGCAATTCTTGGCTATTGGCTTATTACTTACTAAGAATTAAGGTTTTACTAGTACAAGATACTAACTTTGGCATCGGAGGGCCTTTGCCACGAGACGGCAAAGGTGCGCTCACCTTCTGTTTGTTTTATAGGATCAATATCGGCGGTGTGCTAGGGTTCCGGTGTAGAGAGAAAAGTAGCCGTTATAGTTTGGTACTGTTCGAAGGCCTGTTTCGTTTTCCTGCACCTATAATATTCAAGCCAATTGTTCGGCAGAATAAACCTCTAGTTCAATTATTACATCTGGCACGACAAACTCCTAATGTTCGGAGCCGTCCAGTCCATTCAAAAGTTTAACAAAAACTTAAAGAAAGTTCAAAAGAAACAACTACTGGTTCTCGGTATGAATAACGGAATAACCTATTACTGGCCATCGGCCTCCGTTGTTTTTTCAGCATCTTCTCCTCCAGCAGGCTTATCAGTTGCTGCGGCCTCGGTCATTTCGTCATCCTCATCTTCCTCGGGAGGCAAAGGCTCACACTCCTCGGCAGTGTAGGGGAGCTCGAGGTCGGGGATTTCAGGCTCGGGTAGCTCTTTTATGAACCTTGATTCTGGCTCAAGGACCATCTGCCCTCGCCATAGCCTCGGCACCCGCAGCATATCCTCGCTTGTAGAAGTCCGGCAGCCGAACCTCGAGCTCGTCATTAACCATCTTGTGCGCGATCTGGGTGTACTCCAGTGCGGCCCTTTTGATGCCAGCTTCGTACCCCTTCGCATCGGCCTGCCTCATTTTGTCCTTCTCCTCCTCCTTCAGCTTCTTCATCTCAGCATCGGTGGTCGCAACAGCAGCTCTTGCATCAGCAAGCTCTTTCTTCAGTTTATCCACATCGGTCTCAAGCTCCTTAGCGTTCGTCTCAGAGATTCGAAATTTTGTTCGCCAGGAGTCTCGATTCGTTCGGTAACGCTCCCGCTCAGCTTGAACCTTTTTGGCTCCATCATATGCCTTCAAGGCAGCCTGGCCAGTCTGAAGATAGGAAAACAAACGTCAAAATATCAGCCTCAGATTAGAAGTCAAAAGCTACAAAGGATTAAAAAGAAAAGCTTACCTGAACTAGGTGGGAGCACATCTCTCCAAGGCTCGGAAGCAACTCAGACGACACTTGCTCACAATCTCTCGGCAAGGCCAGCCCTCTCAGAAGTGTGACAGCAAGGTTTGGCTCCTCTTTCACTGAATCCTTCAGGAGCAAAACCGTGTCGTCTGGCATAGTATAGGACGGGTTGAATCGCCTCAGAATGTCAGCCTCGGTCTGAGGGTCTGTCAGGTCGATGTGGGGGTTGGAGAGGTTCTTCTGTTGCTCGGTCGGAGTATCTTTGGCAGCTTCGGCAAGGTTCGGCTGCAAAGCACTTGGAGGTGGAACGTCCTCGGTAACTTTTTGTCTCTTTTCCCTTTGTTGCTGATCAGAGGGAGCCTTGGACCTAGCAGCAGGATTGCTGGTCTTGGTCGGAATGGCAGGCCTCGAAATCCCTCTCCTCGACATCTCTTTGACACTTGGCTCGACGACTTTGAGGGGGATGTTCAGTCTAGGAAGCGCGGGCTCGCAAACTTTGTCAGATCCGAGCGGAGAGAGCCACTCTTCGATGGTATATCCGAGTCTCGACAGTTTTACTCCTCGCTGCCTCTTTGGTTGGGCCTCCAGAACGTTCGGATCTGCCTTCCTTTTGGTTTTTGTTGCCCCAGAGCTTGGCTTCTTCCCTCCGGCCGGTTTGTCTTTCTCGTTTGGACCTCCTTCTTTCTTCTTCTTCTTTCTCCTCAGGACACCCTTGTTCGAAGGCTCGTAGTCCAGCAGAGTTGGAGCGTGTCGGCAGCCTTGAGCCCGCAATGTGTCACACGCAGATTCCCGAGCTACGGAGTTTAGCGTCTTCGAAATTGGACCGAGCTCTGAAAAAGGAGGAAAAGATGGAAAAGACGGTCAGAAACCTCGGCAGCCATAAAAACAAAGCAAACAGCTCTATAAAGAAAGGTTTGGACTTTTTACCTCTTTCATCAACAAAACGAGGAATAGGATGGTTGCGAGTCTCTCCAAACTCAAAGTTCCCTCGGACCTCCAAATAGAAATTAGCCCATTTGTCTGCGTCCGATAGCCCCTCTATCAAGGGCTGCTTCTTTGGGCGCGTCATCAGAAACCGACGGTTCGACTTTCTGTGCCGAGACATTGTGAAAGTGTGGAAGAGGTTGGTCGGCCTAAAGTCCAAGTTCTGACTTTCGATCAAGGCAATTATCGACATGATTATTCGGTAACTGTTGATCGCTAGTTGGTGAGGGCACAAGCTGAACTTCCAGAGAACTTCCCTAAGAAATGGATGGAAAGGGAATCGGAGTCCGGCCTCACATATGGCCATGAGGGGCACGGTGATGTGCTCTGGACGGTCCTCCCTCTTGGCCCTAATCTGGTCACTCTTCACTCTATGAAGATAAACGTCGGCAGGGATGCCGTACTTCTCTCGAAATGCCTCGTACTCTGCCGTATCTCCGCTGAAGTAGTGCGCGTAAGGGCACAGGAGGCCCTTGTCGAACAGGTCGTCGTCCTTTAAGGCCGAAGTTGAAGCCTCGGCCTCGGACGTAAACCTCGATTGGGCCTCGTGACCCATTTGGGGCTCGGACTCGGACTCGGTCTCAACAAGAAAGTTGATCTCGGGTTCGGTAGCGTAACCCTCGGCATCATACTCGAAATCTTTCTCGGCGTTTGAATCGTTGGAAACTGCAGAAGTTGCAGACATCCTCGTTGACACAGACTCTTCGGCACGGCGCTGCGCTCTACGTTGTGCGATCAGTTGGTTGATTAGCTGACGCTCGAATTCTGTCTCCGAATGATCCGAGTCCGAGGAGACGTCCATTACCTCGTGAGCCAGACCTAAGAAAAAAGCAAAAGCCAAGGATGATGAATCCACGTTAGCAAGAAGAACAGATAAAAAGTCTCGGCTAAAATCCTATTGGCTCACGAGTCACTTCTGTTCTATTTGGGCTCGGCGCTCCTAAAAGTCTATTCGACGTTCGGCAAGAGCTTACGGGTCTTTCGGCTACCCTAAGGTTCGGCCAGCCCTGGCACCTCCAAAAAGGTTCGGAAGAACAAGATGAATCTGAGATGAACATCACTGTTCAAACCCAGATTTCGCTATTCGAAACGGTGCAAAAAATCCCAGAAAAGCCCCAAAAACCCCAGAAATTGCATGAAAAGTTCAAGAAAAGCAGAAAACAGAAGAAATCGATCACTTACTTGGAGTTTTTGCTGCTCGCTTTGGCTTGAAAAGTGAACATCTGGATCGAGATCGGAGGCTGGAGCGGGCGCTTTCTAGAGAGAGAAGCTCTGATGTAGAGAGAGAAACGTAAGAAGTGTTCTCTCTCCTCCCCCCTCCCCTATTTATAAGCAGATCACCCCGCCGAACCTCCAGCCAATCAGAGCGTGACGCGTGGCCTTTGCCAGCCTTCTGACTGCTGCACACGTCCCTTCGCCTGCAAGGCGTCCTTTCAACTGACACTCCCTTCCCCCTTTCGACACCTGTCAACATGATCAGACGCTCGGACTCGACTGTTGCGAGCCAAGGATTGGACCCTCGGCAGAGGCTGAAGCTCGGCCTTTTCCCGAAGTCAATTCCTGTCGAACGAAGGACTTCGGCAAGAATTGAGGGGCTATTGTAGCAGGCCGAACCTTGTGACTCGAGCCGAGCCGAGGGATGCTCGAACCATTCCTGACTTAGCCAGACGTCTATTTGATAACATCCTCAAGCCTCGGCTAGGCCGAAGGTTCCACAGTCACTTCTGAACTCACTCACGACGTTCGGCTTACCGACCCTTTGACGGTCAGTTACCACGCTCGGCCTTGAACGAGTGTGGGGGCCAAAAGCTCCAGCACACCCACGTGGGAATAACAACCGTGGTCATGATGACGACAGTGACGTCAGTCGAACGGTTATCAAAAATAATGATGAGGAGCACGATAAGGTACCAGCTCACCTTCCAAACGGTTACAAAACCCTAATATGACGTAGGGGTGATGTCAGCCGACGCGTGTCAAACGCATGTGCAATCTTGGAGATCAAGCTACGGGTTCTCTATAAATACAACACTATGCCTCTTGGTGAGAGGTACATATGACATACAACCCTAAAACCTGAGCTCTTGTTTCTCTTTCTCTTCTATGTAAGTTGGCCGATTCTTGAACCGGAGGGCCATCCCGGAGGACCTCCGGTGTGGCCTTTAGTCGTGCTTTTTTTTGCAGGCAAGGAAGAGGGCAGGAGTAGATCCCATATCTCAATCCAAGGAGACTGAACCATCTTTATCGGAGCCCCCACAAATTGCAAGGACAAAATAAAAGATTTCGTGACAAGTGGGTTTAAATTGAAGGTTTTGCCTCTTCCAGTAAGTATTTGTTATCCAAATGCTTTACTTTTGTTTTTTATAGCAAGTATTTATCATCTTTATACATGACTCAAATCACTCAATTATTCTTGGCAATCTCTGCGGGAGATTTACTTGTATTGCTTGTTCTATTTACCTGGGCACTTGTTCTTTTTGAAGTACCCTTTCTAGCTTTAATGCCATTTCTTTTCTTTTATTCCTTTTCTGATTGAAGTTTGTTGTGATTGATCTTTATTTGTGATCAACATTTTTTACCCCGCCTTGTCAAAGGATATGTGGGCTACACGCCCTGAATTTTCGGTGGCCCGAAATGTGTGTTTGAAAATGTCACCACATGGATTTCAGGTTTGCCATCCGAGAAACCGTTTAGATTGAAAATGATTCTTTGAATCTTGAAAACCAAAGATGTTTTTGGGGTTCAGGAGCTAGGTTACGAGAGGGAAAGAGTTTTTCGGCACCCCTCTCGCCTGACACGAGGTCCATCGCTCTACTCAATGCTTGTGGGATTTTGTCAAAAACATTTTTATTTCATGAGGACAATTAGCACGCATTTATAGATACAACAAATAATAGTGTATGCATGTGCATGTGTACAGGGTGTGATAATGAAGTGATACAAGATGAATAATTATAGAAAATGAAACTAATGCTACAAGAATCACTCTTGGGCGCCCAAAACCTCTCACACCTGTAATACAAAACTTAGCAACTTTTTACAGCAAACAGAATATTCAAGTATAGAGAAATGGATTAGTAGAATATTTATGCAAGTCTGCTCAGCATTAGACTTAAACAAACATGAACGGGTCTTGAATATCTAAGTATTGCTTAGAAAATAAAACTAATTGGACTCTGAAAGGAGCAGTTTCACCCAAGATCTACAAACTCATATGAAATGAAACACATAATGGCAAAATAGAAGTTTGGTGAGCAGCAGCACTCTTGGGAGCCTAAGAATGGTCTTGGGCGCCCAAGAGTGAACCCAATGTGGAAAAAAAAAGTTCATTTTCTAGTATTCTTCTTGCTCTTGTTGTTGAACTAAGATCAAAAGAACTTTTAACTAATATGAGGAACTGGTGTGAGCCCTGAATCTCCCTTAGAATAAATGAAAAACATAAAAGACTTGGAAATACCAAGTTTTATACCTTCTCTTTACTTGGACTGTGCTTCTCAAAAGGATTTGCTGCTTGAAATGAACTGGAAAATCACAAAAAAATAAGACCTTGGATGTATTTAAGTTCTCATTTTTTGGGGGATTTTCATGAAATTGTTTTTGCGTATAACCAAAATAATCAGAAATCAAAGTTAGTGGAAAAGTCTTTCCCCCATTAGTTGGGGGGGGGAAGGTTGTGACAGTCGACTTGGACGGCAAAAAGTGGTTTTGGTGCCTTGGACCATCACTCCTGGGTGCCAAAGAGTAGCCCAGGTTTAGAGTTTTTGGCAAATGGTTTTGGGGCGCCCAGGCGTAGTCTTGGGCGCTTAGGAAAGATTTTTGAAAACAGTTTTCGTTTTGTGGAAATTTAAGAAGCATTGTCCACGTTTGTCCTAGGCCTGTTTTAATTCAATTTCATCATCAAAGAACCTCCTCAAGACCATAAATTAATGATAATTAATAAGCATAAATTGGCGTGTCTATAAGATGAGTGGCTTTAATTGGTTCAGAAATGTAACTGAGTCATTGAACGATCTGAAAAACCATAAACTCATAGTCTTTATGGATATATTTAAGTTTTTAAAGCCGAGATTTGTGTTGATGGAGAATGTTGTCGATATATTTAAGTTGGCCAGAGGAGTATTGGCATCTTATGCGGTTGCTCGGTTAGCTTGCATGGACTACCAATCTCGAGTGGGCATATTTGCAGCTGGTTCTTTTGGAGTCCCCAGTATCGAATATGAGTCTTCCTCTGGTGAGCATGTAGGACCGAGGTGAGTCCATTTTTATTATGAAAATGCTACTGCTGATGAGATATACGTTGTTAATAAGTTTTTCTTCCCCATGTTTCAGGTGCGGCCTCAATATTCCTTGCCGACACATGAATTTGTTAGAAAGAGAATGGTTACGAACGAATACGACTTGGGTGTCCAAAAGTGGTCTTGGGCGCTTAGGACCATCACTCTTTGGCACTCTTTGGCACCAAAGGGTGACCTGATTTAGGGTTTTTGGTAAATGGTTTCAGGGCACCTAGGTTTAGTCTTGGGTGCATAGGATAGATTTTTGAAATTAGTTTTGGTATTGTGGAAATTCAAGAAGTAATGTCCAAATTTGTGCAAGACCTATTTTAATTCAATTTCATCATCAAGAACCTCAACACCACAAATTAAGGGTAATTAACAAGCCTAAATTGAGGTGTCTACAAGATGAGTTGTTTCACTGTGGTAAAAAATGTAACTGAGTCATTGAGCGATAAGAAAACCATCAACTCATAGTCTTTATGGATACAGTTAAATTTTTGAAGACGAGATTCGTGTTGATGGAGAATGTTGTCGACATATTTGAGTTGGCCAGAGAAGTATTGACGTTTTATGTGGTTGCTCGGTTATCTTGCATGGACTCATTACTACAAAATGATATAAAGATCACGGTACAAAAACTAAAAAGATATCACTTTTTTGTAAAAGCGTAATAAAATGTTATGGACTATAGTTTTAATCTCAGTTATACAAAAAAACTGAGATGGACAGAGTTTCTAATCTCAGTAATCTAAAAAGTGAGATTGCAACTTGAAGAATAGATCTCATTCTCAAAAAACTAAGATTATGTATGAATGAATATATCTCGTTTCCAAAAAAACTGAGATGAAAAGATTTTTTAATCTCAGTAATCTAAAAGTGAGATTGTAACTTAAAGAATAGATCTTGTTTTTTAAAAACTGAGATTGTATATAAAAGAATATATCTTATTTCAGAAAAACTGAGATAAAAAGAACCTTTAATCTCAGTCATCTAAAAATTGAGCTTGTAAGTTAAACGCATGTTATATATTAAGTATTTCAATTATATATTGAAAAGTGTGTATGGTGTAGTTAGTTAAAACTTCTATATAAAACTCAAGAGACCTGGGTTTACAACCCAACAAGAGAAATAAAGTAGGATTTTTCCCTTAGGAAAACACCACTTTTAATCTCGCTTTTTTCAAAAATTGAGATTATTTTCTCTCTAAACAACTACAGTTTTATAATAAAACTGAGATGTTAAGCTATTAAAGGTCACGGTTTTGTCATTTTAATTATAGTTTTTAGTGAAAGATCACACCAGATGACTAAGGTCTTTATCTATTTTTGTAGTAGTGACTACCAATCTCGAGTGAACTTATTTGCAGTAGGTTCTTTTAGAGTCCCCTATATCGGATGCGAGTCTTCCTCTAGGGAGCATGTAGGACCGAGGTGAGTCCATTTTTATTATGAAAATGCTATTGCTGATGAGATATATCTTGCTACGAAGTTTTTCATCCCCATGTTTCAGGTGTGGCCTAAATATTTCTTAACCACACATTAATTTGTTGGAAAGAGGCTTGTTACAGTCGAATATGACCTGGGAACCCAAGAGTAGTCTTAGGCGCCTAGGACATCACTCCTGGGCGCCCAAGAGTGGCTCAGGTTTAGGGTTTTTGTCAAATTGTTATGGGGCGCCTAGGTGTAGTCTTGGGTGCCTAGGAAAGATTTTTGAAAACAGTTTTGGTTTTGTGGAAATTCAAGAAGCGTTGTCCATGTTTGTCCAAGTCTTGTTTTAATTCAATTTAATTATCAAAGAATCTCAAGGGCACAAATTAAGGATAATTACTAAACCTAGAATGGGGTGTCTACAAGATGAGTGGCTTTAATTAGTTCAAAAATGTAACTGAGCCATTGAGCGATCCGAAAAACATCAACTCATAGTCTTTACGGATATAGTTATATTTTTGAAGCTGAGGTTTATGTTGATGGAGAATGTTGTCGATATTCATGCGGTTACTTGGTTAGTTTGCATTTGCACATAGGTAAACGACGACCATAAGGGTTGGCATCTTGCGGGGTATCTTTTTCAGTCTAAAATCAAATGTTTTAAAGAACACCGATTGGAGCACATGAGTCCGAACCGGTTGCGAGGGCTATAAACCCTACGACCGTACCTTTCTTTTAATTATTTGAAAACACCAAATAATTCTGTAAGTTTAGTTAAATCTCAGCATCAAATACAAGGGGGTGGCTACCTAAGAGCCCTTTCAAATTATAACAATCCAAGTTTTTAGCCGGCACACATCACTGTCTTTGTAGATTCGACTCTAGTCTTACTAGATATTGTGCTACGTCGGTCTCCGCTCTACGCTTGGGGCAACCCATTAATTTAGAACTAGAAAATCGTCAAGCAAAACACAACACAATCAAGCTAGAATTCGCACTTACTCAATTTATATACCATACAATCGCTTATCCCATAAGGTCTACGATATAATTCTTAAATGTTGCTTATGATCTTCCTTAGTTCGAGAATACTTTAAAATATCATCAATAAACACAATAATGAACAAATCCACATACAGCTCTGATAAGCACCCAATATTGTAGATATTAATTTGGTGCGACAAGTTTCGTTTTATATTGTTTTATCTTGTATTTATTTAGCTTTTATAGCGATATTGCACATAAGGTGTGTTTTTAGTGTTTTCAGGTAAACCGTGCAAATAAGGCGTATTTTGATGCCATGGATGACCCAAGTGCTTTCAAGTTCCCGAAAACCGTATCGACCTTTTAAAATCTGTCTAAGTATGGAAGAATGACTTTATGAAAAAGTATCAATTTTCGAGATAAAAAATAGCGGTAATTGATCCTTGTATTTTTCTAAGAGTAACTACAAAATTGCAAGGTTTTATTTGAAGAGTAAGGTCATGTTTTGGGCCATTTCCTCCCACTACTACAATAAACCATAAAGATCACAGCTATTGGCCGTGATTGTAAAATTTTCATCACGCTCTTGCTACCGTGATGGATCTAGGTGTGATTGTAAATCACTCTTTTTTATCAGGGTTATAAACCGTGATTGAAACAGAGAAACAATCACGGCTAAAAGGCGTGATCGTTTCTCTTTTATCACAGTTATAAGCCGTGATTGTTTCTCTTAGAGCATCCGCAATGTAATAATCAAAAGTGAACAATCAAAACTTGCCATGTCAGCTTTTGATTATTCATTTAGCGGGTTGCTAAAGTTAGCGATGTGAAATCCCACATTGTTACTTTTGATTATTCAAATGTCCAAATTTGATTATTAGTTAGGAGGTTGTTAACTTTGATTATTACAATGTAAGTACTTTTTTAAGCATATATTGTTAACTTTAGCAATCTCTTAATTTTGATTATTACATTGTGGATGCTCTTAGGTGTGATCTTTTCTGGGTGTGATTGTAAGTCCAATACAACCGTGATTAAAAGTTTCAAATGATCACACTTGTAAAGTGTGATCGTATGCCAGTCTATAACCGTGATTGAAAGTTCAAAATGCGCGTGATCTTTTCTTTGTATCTACTAGACCCTCTTTTCTTGTCATTGTCAAGTTTCGAACCCACGCACCCTTGGTTGATTTCCCAAACCCTTACCACTATGCTACCCAAGAATTTCTATTATATTATGTAAACAAAAATAATTATACTTACTTCCTGAAGTGAGAAATTTTTTTTTTCCTTAAAATTGCTGAATTTTTTGAAATGCAAGTAACATGATATTAAAATTTATAAAAATACATATAGAAACATTGCTTAAAAAATTTTAAAAATATGACAACAAATCTTTCGCCAATCAAAATTAGTAGTTGGTCACCAAAGGATTTTCTTGGGGCGAAAAATTTAGTTTTGGCCAGTAAATTTAGTAGACAATAGTATTTTATGTTGTAGTGTGCGCTTTGTATTTTTTTTATTTTATAAATTAAACGTTTCACATGAATTTTATGTTTATATTGAATTTCAATTTCAATGTTGGCTTCCCAATTGGAATTTAATCCTTTTCAGACAAGGATAAGCCATAATAATATAATTATTTTTTTACCTAATATGTCAAACACTTGGAAGACATCCGAAATAACTAAGTTTCACTATTACAATAAATCATAAAAATCACAGTTCGCTCATATGAAAATGGGGCACTATTGGAGCAGCCCGCTCGTCGTCGAAGAAACAACTGGGCACTAGTGGAACCCAATCTTGGAGTTGCCTTCTCTCTCTCTCTCTCTTTCTCTCTCTCTCTCTATCTCTCTCGATCTTTTTGGATGTGAAGATGAAGATGAAACATAAAGATTTTTTCGGGTAAGTGTAATTAGGATTTATCTTCTTACGTTTTGTCAAAAAAAAAAAAAATTCAAAGTCCTTTAACGACATCGTTTTCCTCATATAGCTTTTCAAAGCACGCTTAAATAAATACCAACCCGCCCACGTGAAAATTCAGACCACGTGGCTAAATGAGGCTTTTTATCTTGCCGCAAGAGTGAGATCATTTATCTCACTTTTTTCTACGCTAAAGTTTTTTATCACGCCACAAGGGTGGGATCTTTTTTCTTTTATCTCGCTACAAGAGAGATCTTTTCTCTCATTTTTTTCCGCCCTAAATTTTGTTGTCACGCCACAAAAGTGAGATTTTTTCTCTTTTTTATCACGCCATAAGGGTGACGTCTTTTCCCTTTTATCTCACCACAAGAGCGAGATTTTTTATCTCATTCTTTTCCACCTTAAAATCTTTTATCACGCCAAAAGAGTGAGGTCTTTTCTTTTTTATCTCGCCGCAAGAGCGAGATCTTTTATTCCGCGTTAAAACCCACTTTTTATCTCAGCATTGGACTTAAACTGAGATAAAAACTTTTAAGCGCTATTTGTTATCACGCTTTCACTGAATACCGTGATCTTTATGCATTTCCTTAGTGTGATACATATCTATTATTGTAGTAGTGTCCAGAGAAAATTGTGCAATTTTCTG
Organism: Rhododendron molle; assembly: GCA_025413875.1. Classification (NCBI taxonomy): domain Eukaryota; kingdom Viridiplantae; phylum Streptophyta; class Magnoliopsida; order Ericales; family Ericaceae; genus Rhododendron; species Rhododendron molle. Next base: position 11,802,838 of record CM046399.1, read on the forward strand.
TTTTGTATTAAAAGTGGGGGGTTGACATTTTGATATATGAAATTCTAGTAATGCTATTATTTCCAAATGGGGGATACTTTCTTATTTTCATTAAATAAATTAAAGTAAAGTAAAAGTAAAAAAAAGATTTAAAATGTAGTCTTTACTTAAGTTTAGGGAATGAAAATAAGATGCTGTGGAGCTGTGAAAGTTGCTGGGAGCTACTTGCTAAAGCTGAACTGGAAATATGGAGATAACCTTCCTGTATCGATACAGCCGTAATATGTATCAATACGCATGGGCTTACTAAGAAGGCAGCTTATTATGTATCGATACGGATTAAGGTCGTATCGATACCAAAGCATTACGGGAAATTGATCATTTCAGCTTAGTAGTGTGGTATCGATACATTCCATAATAAATATCGATACCACGAGCCTTCAACCAGATATTTATTGCTTTTTAGACTTTCCACTTATGGAATACTTACTATTTATAGTATGTTTGTAGAATATTTGTTGGGAGAGAAGTTGCGTTGTATAAATACCATTCTCTCCACGTTATCTCATAATCTACTTTATGCTCTAGGTTAGTTTTCTTTCTAGTTTTTTCTCCATTGTTGTTCTTAGTTTCAAGTTTCAATACTTGTAAGTTTAGTTCCTAGTTTGATGTTTTCTCGTTTATTAATGTTGTAGCTACGTTTGAGATTCTTCTTAATAGCAAGTTTGTTTTCGTTTCCATCGGTTAACATGTTTATCATTAATTTCTAGCATACTTTCTAGTCTTTTAGCTATGTGTGAGTAGTAGTTTAACTAAGTCTTGGGCTACTCTTTCCCGAAGGCTTAGGTGGTTATTTGGTTCTCAAACCTTCGGGCTTAAAATCATGATTTTCGGAATTAAATTAACCTAGCCATTTTGGTCTTAGCGAGGGGTGTTAACTCCTTGATATGTCGTTTAGTCAAGCGGTCTCGGCAAGCAACATACCGAGGGCTCGTGGCCTTTTACGTGTTAGATACATTAGCAAAAATAGGTTGGTTTCGTTTCGATGAATCACATCTTTTGATAAATGTAGTCTTTAAAGCTAAATCTTCCGAGTGTGAGCACGCGGTCGTGACTCTCGTTTGAGTTATAATCAAGAACCAGTAACGGCCTTTGACAAGGGATAGAAGATCCCTAGACTTGCCTCTTTTAGTTTATAAAGTTCATTTCTAGTCTTTTTACTAAGCATTTCCACCATTAGCAAAACCAAGTTGACCATCTTAAACGCCACAATCCGTTACATAAAACCTACAATCTGATTAAACTATATTCGATTATCTGTGGGTACGATCCCGGACTTTCGAAAATATGCTATCGACGATTTAGCCATATGCTTGGGGTTTCAACCTTATATTGGAAGGTGAAGGTTTTTCGGTTTAAGCAAGCTCAAACAACCTATTCATAAGATCCATAAATACTGCGGGGCATTCGTCACTCCGAAAGGCATAATTTAGGGGGTGTTTGGTTCCCTCATTATTGCATTTTCAGTATCTCATTATCCTATTTTGGGTGTTTGGCAACCTAATTATAAAACCCATTTTCAGAAAATGGATTCACTTATTTTGGGTTTAGAGGCAAGAAGCCAAAAAGAGCCCAAGAGGTCCTTTTTGCATTTTTGGCTTTTCACATTCTCAGGTCAATTACCAAAATACCCTTACTTAAATTGAGTAATTAATGATGGTTATTTATCACCAAGGGCAATATGGCAAAAAATTAACTCATAATTCATTTTCATCACATATCTCCAAAACACTACTCCTGTTGTAAAATACATTCCGCACATATCATCCAAACACTCTACTAGATTCAAAATACATTTTGACCATAATCTAAAAAGCCAAAAAGCCAAAAAGTTCAAAATGAAAAGCAAAAAAGTAGGCTCCCAAACACCCCCTAGAAACTCATAATGGCCATACCTCGTTTGAAAAGCTGTTTTGGAAAGTTCATTTATGTTTCATAGGTTCCATTGTTTTCTTTGCATAATCGGGTTCTAGACCTATTTGTTCACACTAAACTAATCTTGGGGCTCTAAAGTTAACAGCGTGACAAACCTCAAGTTGCCGAAAGGTTCGGATCAACAACACTTAACACTTAATTGTTGACCTTTTTTTTTGTTACCCTTTGGTTATACACAGTTTTGGCAACCATCTCGATTTATTTGAAAACAAATTTAGAAAAAGGAAACAAAACGAGCAAAAACAAGATTTGACATCTGGGCTTATTTTCATTATAAGTGTTCTCCTTTTATGGTTTTGGTTGAATTTTACTCTTATTTTTCGAAGGGAAAATGACGGCGAAGGACGAGTTTGATAATTAATATCCGCCATGGACATGCTGAGAATATTTGTTAATGCTGAAAATGTTCTTTATGGATATTAATTATTAAAACACGTCCTGGACCGTCATTTTTCCGGACAGGAGAGGTGGTATTTGTATTGACCTTGTGGGGCTATACCAGGCCCAAATAAAACCGTCCATTTGTTTGAATTTCTGGACCCAGCCCAAACTTGACTGGACTGGACTGAACAGAGCCCAAATTGGACTAGACCGAGAGAGAGAGAGAGAGAGAGAGAGTCTGTTGGTTTTGCTAGCGAGTGATGATCTGGTCGAACACGGATTTCTCTTCTCATTCACTAGATCAATCGCATCATACCGTAATCTTAGAGGTTCGTGTCGATGTTAAAGCTTTTTCATTATCTGTCGAATGTGAAATTTACATGCCTGCTCTTAAAGTATATACTGTTAAACCTCTGTTTGCAGCCAAAATAGGAGTATGAAAGAAAGTAAATTCAATTTAGGGATTTCATTTAAATTTCGCAAAAAAAAAGTACTTTCATTTTAATGCATAGAAATTTATTGGTCTTTCTAGTAAGTTGTTCAATTTAACATTTGCTCGCAGTATTTTAGGTAGATTGAAAGTTTTCACCATAGAGTTTTGTGATGGCTTTTACCGAATTACTATATTTCCGTGAATTTTGAATTATTTTTTTGATCGGCGGGACCTAATTAGTGCTATGATTTCAATACCTTTGTCTGTTACTGAATACTTCCTTGACGTGCAGTTTGTCGAATTGTCTCTGTAGACACCCTAATCCGGACTTCGGAGAGCCTTTGTCCCCCCCGATGATGAAATAAAGGAAACGATACCTTTGTGAGCTTGAAAAAGGATTTTCCCTAAGTCCATATAAACCAAAAAACCCAAAGACCCAAAAGAGGCCAGAAGCCCAGAAGCCCAGATGAGCCTAGATAAAACCCAAAAGCCCCTGGACCAAAACAGGAGGTACCGTGCGGAATGGATATGAAGCGCACGGCATGTTGAAATTGAAGTAGCCGTGCGCAGTCAAACTGCACCACACGGCACCTTGAGTAAAAGGTTGACTGGCTCAGAAAGCTGTCGGCCACGACAGTTTGAGCCACAGCAGATGACTGGCTCAGCCGAAAATGCACTTCTGGCCCGCTCAGAAATATCTCCACTATTTGAAATTCAAAATCCTTGGCCATTTACCTATAAATTAACCCCTCCACTCAAGGGAAAGGGGTCCCCTTTTGGCCTTCCTTTTGGCTCTCTTTGCTTTTGGGTATTCTTACTCCATAAGCTTTCTCTCTCTAGTATTTATACCCATTTTCTCATTTCTATTTCCAAGTCTTAAAGAATGTCATTCCCAAAAGACATTCTTTAAGTACTTTCACTCACTCCCTTCTCATCATTGAAGTTGATCTCTCATTAATTGCAAAGCCCCATCCCCCAAAATACCTAACCTTCTCTCCCACCCATACTCCTTTCGTCTCATCTAACCTCCTCCATTCACATCCGTGACGATCCGTTCTCATTTTCGCACCAACAATTCTTGATCAAGCTTAACACCAAAGGTAAAAACTAGTTTCCTTGGGCTAGACTCCATTCTGGTCCTGAGGGGACTTTTCTGTCAGCAGATCTAATCCCTTTTGGTTAGATCCTGACTAAAAACTCATATCCATGAAATAAAACCAGTACTGTGCTGAGATTGGGGAACCGCGCGGCACCTTAACCATCAGCGCACGACATCTTGACCATCAGCGCACGGCATCTTCATATGTTGATATTATCATAGGAAGGCTGTCTGGATCTGAGTTTTCCTCTGCTGTGGTTGTCTGTATCTGCTGCTTACTGTCTCTGTTGCTTCTAAAATAAGATGATATCTACAAGTCATATCTTGGCTCTTAACAAGGTTTTTTAGATTATCCCGAATGATCAAATATGTTAAAACCATCTTAAAACCATGTTTTGAGAAAATTAACAACATTTTTGGGATGATCTGACTGTCATGAGATTTCTGTTGAGGTGCCGCGCGCGACATCTCATGGTGACGTGTACAGTATGATCAAGGCCCAGACAGTTTGATGAATGCTATTTATCCCATCTGCTGACGTCATTTTATCACTATTGTACAGGCAGCACCACATGCACGCCAATGTGATGTATCTCCCATGTCCCTTCTCCATTATTTGCCTTTATTAAAAAACTTAATCTTTTAAATGACGCTTGAAGATTTTCCCTTTGAAAATATCAAGTAGAGACCGGTATTACTAGGCGAGTGGGGTGCTTTTTAAAGAAAAATCTTCCCCATTCGTAATGTGGCTCCCGAACCCAAAATCTCAACGTTTTCGCTAGATCAAAAGCCTTTTGGGGGCGAGTTCTCGGTTTCTCGGATTATCCATCTCAAAAATCCAGGTGGCGACTCTTCGAAAAAAGGCACGGGAGCCCACAATGGCGACTCTGCTGGGGACCAAACTTCGTTCAATACTTTTTTTTTTTAAATGTACAAAAATAGTGAATGATTGAGAGGGTCAAACTTGAAAGGTGTTTTCAAAAGGGGGATTTTCGAATGTTTTTGGAAAATTAAGCTCTTTTATCCTGTACACTTTGCACCACACAAGCCTCGCTAGTGTGTTTCTGCTATCTTGCCCAGTTTACCGGTGACAAGCTCTCCCGGGATGCCTAGTAACCCCCGACTATGATGAGCCATCGTGCTGTTCGACTATTGTCTTGCAATACACTTGACATGGGGTAGTACATTGTGGCTCTAGTCCGGGGAACCCTTTTGAGACCAAAACCGGCCTCTGCACTTGTACATAGCCCTAGAACCTTCCCAATTAGGACAGGAACCCATGGCTAGAACTTATGTGTTATACCCTACTGACGTGCATTTTATTCCTGTACACACACATCATTCATGCATCATTGCATCTTGCGGGCTACATGATTAGGCTCCCTTGGAATTCTTTAGGGCCCTCCGGTCGGTCTAGGAGACCTTAAATCCATGAAGTTTGAGATACCTCCGGTATTTGCCATGCCCGAACGGCTCCCTGGATTTGAGTCTAACTTTAAGCGCGTGCATATCTGGATTCCGATGGTCACATTGCTCAGTCTCGGATGGTCACGGTAAGGAGATTGGCTCTAGTTCTGACCCGTTCGGAATTCAACCTGCCTGACAGCACCTACCCGGACTATTGGAAATCTTCTGTGCAAACGTCTTAATTGAGATTCAAGCCACGGTAGGTCCTAGGCCTTCTTTCTAGGAGATGGGTAGAAGTAGGGCGAGCATTCGGATCGGTTATGAGTTGCTCCCTTTTGATTTATTACCAGTGCTGGCAACATTGATCGCCTGCGAGGAAAAGAAGGTGTACCCAATTGGTTTCGTCCGTCCCAAAGACTAGTTCGCATAGACACCATGGAAGGAACCCCACCGTTCGAAGTCCAAGTTGAGGATGTAGGGGGGAAATTTCGGACATTGTTCAGGACGACACTGAATGATAACAGCTGCACGTGCTACCTCGCCGGAACCCTAATTTGCTGCCTGAACCCTAGCCTGCAAAACAGACAGGGGTGAGCGCACCTTTGGCTCTCATGGCAAAGGCCCTCCGATGCTAAAGTCAGTATCACGTACTTATGATCAAAAAAATCGATTAACAGCAGAATACTGCAATATGAATACGGAATATTGCGTACCTTTACCTCTGGGTTTACCTCGTATTTATAGACCCATGTCTACTTGCTGTGCAAGCCATCTTGCTGCCGTAAGTTTCCTTTCTCGTAAAGGGAACCCAGAATATCAGGGATTCTCATTACCTTAACTGCATATTTCCTTTTAGACCATTTAGGAACTCTTTCCAAAGCTGGCTGTTCATCCCATTCTCATTGGGTATCTCCTCCAAATCTCGTTTCCTTACTGAGTATTGCCATTCTTGGACCCTTCTAGAGCGTCCTCGAGAATCGTGCTCCTGTTCGGCTTGCTCATTGCCGAACAGCCCACCTGGACCAGTGACTTCATATGTCACTTACCCAGCCTAGTAATTGCTCATGTTCGTCGGAGCATGCCCCTGCTCGGGTAACTTGGACCAAAGACCCCTCGTGTCTGTGGTCCTTTTCGCCGAACAGACCGCCTAGTACTAGTTACCCCTTCTGTCACCAGTTTTTAACCACTGCACGGCGGTACCCTTATTCAACGGCTCACGTGATCCCCGAACACCACATGTTCGATTACTTTTTGTGTCTGCTCGGGATTACCTCCCTACAGAGGAGGAGGAACAACAGTTGTTAGAAGAATCTGTAGTAGAAGAACCCATAGTCTCAATCCCGCCCGAAAATCATTTACCCATGGCTGACCAAGGAGACGGGATAAAAGAACTCAGGCAAAACATGGCCAACATGGATGCTTAGTTTAAACAGTCCCTCGCCGGTGTCGACGCACAACTCAAGCCCACTGTGGTCTCTATGAAAAACGACATGAACATGATAATGGAAAGCATGCAGGAAATCACTGACAAGCTCCTGACCAAGACTCCCCCGCAACTCGAACAACCCAAAATTGAGAAACCAGCAGCTGATCCCAATCTGGCCGCTCTCATGGATAAAATTGGCAAATTGGAAGAATCCGTCCAAGAGACTAAATGACTTGGAAAAGGAGAAATTGACATGAGCAGGCTAAGCCTCTTTTCAAATGCCAAGTTGCCGGAAAAGTTCAAAGGAGTGGATTTCGTAAAATTTGACGGTACCGGCGATCCAAGGGCCCATCTTCAAGGATATGTTGGATCCCTCACCATGCACGGCATCGAAAAAGAAGCTATGGCCCAACTCTTCCACGAGTCCTTATCTGGTCCAGCCCTGCAATGGTTCCTCACTTTCGAACCATCCAAGAAAAGGATTTGGGAAAACATTGGGACAGCTTTCGTGGCTCAGTATGACTTCAACGTTGACTTGAAGATGACCACGAGGGAGTTGGAAAGCACTAAGATGAGCGAGAAGGAAAGCTTTGCTGACTTTGTGAAGCATTGGAGGGCTAAGGCTGCCCAGATGCAGAATAAGCCTAATTTGAAAGAACAGATACGGATCATCACCAAGAACTTGCTAAGCTCCTTCGCCCCTTACATGATTCTCTCCCAGGCTACCCCAAATTTCGAAACCTTTTATGATTCTGGACTGGCTGTAAAGGAGGCTTTACGGGATGGAACTCTGGAAAAAAGAGAATCAGGATCCGGGTCGAAATCTAAAAGGGCAAATTCAGGAAACAACAACGTCCTCTTCGAGAATACCAACCAGGCAGGAACTTCATCCACTAAACCTGTAGAAGTCAACCAGATTTTCGAAAAACCAAAATCCCAGAACTGAACCTTCACCCAATTCAGCACTCCCAGATCCACTCTTCTTAAGAAACTCACAGAAATCGGAGTGTTGAAACCTCTTCCGCCACCGCAAACCATTCCACCAAATCTAAACTAAAATGTCTACTGTGATTTCCACCAAATGCCTGGCCATACCACCGACAACTGCATCCGCCTCCGTCATGAAATCCAAAATCTCATCGACAACAAGATTGTCGATGCTCCGCCCGCAGATAAACCAAACACCGTCTCAAACCCTCTACCGCAATACAATGCTCCCTTCCGTATTAACCAAATTACCATAGCCGAAAATCAAAATCTCCCAGAGTTTGACCCAACCCTGTTTATTGTCCCCGATGCCGAACCAATGCCTGTTGACGAAATTCCCGGAGAGACTACCTTTCGTTCTATATGGGGATGGGAAGACACATGGGAGAACTGATTGCTGAATGGGAAGAGTTTGAAGCCGCCAACTTCCAAAGGAATGACGAACCTTTATTCAAGGCCGGATGGGAGGTTGACTGGCAAAACATCCATGCAGATCCTCTTGATGGATCCTCTTTGTATGCGCTGTTTGAAAATCAAGGGAAAGAATACCAAGTTTTCCAAGACATGCCTGAGTGGGGATGGGACCCAGTGCCGGATGAGTACCAGCTTTTGGTTGGAATGACCCTCTAGACATTTTCTCCTTGCCGGCGCTGTTCGCCGAAGAATATCAGCCAGGGTATCAACCTGAGATGATGACATACGACTGGCCAGACCTCGCTCCGCTCTGCTTGGATTTCTCTCATTTTAATGATTTTGTCATCAATAACTTGTACGGCAATGTGGACCTCACCCAGTACCCGAAGCTTCCTGGATTCGAAGAAGAAGTTGCAGTAATGGGTGTGATCCGATGGACTACCTTGTCGATGGGACTGAATCCGAACCGTCAGTTACTTTTCCAAAGGACACTGATGTTGCTATGATGAACTTGTGAGAGGATGAACCAGGGGCTGGAATAAACTTATGGGCTAACACCGAGGTGGTCAATATAAAAGTGGGAAACGAGGAATGAACCGTCAACAAGACAGTGATGGAGGCTGAAAAATGGAAACCCGAAGATCTGTGGGATGCCTTGGTCATCACTGATTTGGCCGCTAATCTGCAGGATACGACCATCGGAAACAATCGTAAAGCCCTGGCCGATTTATGGAGCGAGGAATCGAAGCACCGCCAGATTGACCACCTGACTAGAAGCGGCCGTGTTTACCAACCTCCGAACCTACAAGCCGGAGAATCTTCCAACCCTGCAGCCCCGGGGCCTTCTGATCCCTTTACCACCCTAAATAAAAATACCTTCCGACCCTTTGATCCACCAGCCAAAGAGCCTTTCCGACCAGAGAAAAACCCCGAAGGAATGGTTAAACGCCAACTTGAGCAAACTCTGGCCAAGATGTCCGTTTGGGATGTGCTGGTTCATTCCACACGCCATCGTGAAGGGCTCATCCAAGCGCTCTCTCAACTGAAGGTTCCCTCCACCATAACCCTCGATGAGCTTGTGGCACTAATCAAAATCATACCTATCATGCATCCCACCACTTTTGCTGATCGAGACTTACTTGCCGAAGGAACTGACCATAATCGACCATTGCACATCACCCTGAAATGTCATGACAAATCGGTTCCATTGATCCTGGTTGACAATGGTTCGGCAATTAATGTCTGCCCACTCCGCGTTGCTTACTGCTTGGGGTACAAAAATAAGGATTTCTCTTCATCAGAGGTCAAAGTCCGAGCTTATGACAACACTCGGAGGGATGTGGTTGGGACTCTCATGCTTCCTATGACTTTTGGACCGTATCAGACAGAGGTGGAATTTCATGTGGTGAGCATTCCTGCCTCTTTTAACCTGCTACTTGGAAGGCCCTGGCTGCATCGGCCAGACATCATGGCCGTGCCCTTTACACTCCATCAGAAGAATCGGCTAGGACTGAAAATGGGAATGCTCACTATTCACGGGGATTCTGGGATCCATACCCCTGTTAAGGACAATGCCCCTCTCCTAGAGATTCAACATGGAGAAGAAGATGTCACATTGGGAGGCTTCTCTCTGGATATCTCCCGATCTGTCTATTCAGTTATAATTGATGATGACTTTGTTGTTAGCAATGTCGCCATCAAAATAATGAAGAAGATATCTTACATGCCAAGATTGGGGTTGGGAAAGAATCTCCAAGGCCCTGCGAAGTTTGAAGCCCAGGGCACTTTGATGCATACAACCGGCCTTGGTTACTCGCCCTCGGGTAGCAGCAAGGTGAAAAAGGAAAACAGGTTAGAAGACTACTTCATCAAAGAGGAAGCCAAATAGGTCTACCAGGGGCAGCCAGAACTGTTTTGGGATGAAGAAACCAACACCTTTTTACCAGGATTTGAAATATTCGCGAACGATGTCTAGCTGGAGAGCGATGAGGAAGTTGAAGTTGTGAAAGAACAAAAGGAACCCGCCGACTGGATTGAGGTTTTTGCCATGGGTAGTCTCGCAACTCTGTTCCAGGGGGACGAACCAACGGGTACAACTGTGGAAACAGAAGTGCTGATGATGGAACGAGATGCTCCTGAGGATCCGACTTTGCTCATCATGGATGTCGCTGGCGAGTACAAGAACTGGACCTTTATACCGAGTGCAACTCGCCATGAATCTGAGTCTGAGTCTGAGTCCGAGTCTGCTAAATCTTCTGAGTCTATCAAGTCCGAGTTAGTGCCTCTCAGCCCGAACTCTCAGAGTCTATATTTCGAGTTTGAATCCACCCGTGTGTATGGTGCCCCGAGGCCTCCGTTAGCAATGAAATGAAAGACTCTGATTCTGCTTACTTCGCTGACTTTGAAATAAATTGCGTCGACCCTGATGATGAAGAGATTGATTTCGACGGGGACATCCCCAGAGAAATCCGATCCCTAATCGACAGGGAAGATGAAAGGCACGCTCAACCTGTAAAAGAAGAAATTGTTTTAATAAATTTGAGAGATGAAGAGAATCCCCGGATGACACAGATTGGTTCCGCGCTATCCGCTGAAAAGTGCGAAGCCTTTGCTCAAGGAGTTCGAAGATGTGTTTGCATGGTCGCACGCAGATATGCCCGGAATCGATTCTGAAATCGTGGAATACCGGATTTCCCTTTATCCCAATGCAAAGCCAGTAAAACAGAAACTAAGACGCATGAGACCAGACTGGGTGCTAAAAATAAAAGAGAAAGTCACCAAACAGATCAATCCCGGATTCTTAATGGTAACCGAATACCCGTAGTGGGTCGCAAACATTGTCCCCGTGCCAAAGAAGGATGGTAAAATAAGGGTCTGCGTTGACTTCAGGGATCTTAACAATGCCAGCCCTAAAGATGACTTCCCATTACCGCACATTGATGTGCTGGTTGATAACACCGCTGGCCATGCCCTGCTCTCTTTCATGGATGGTTTCTCAGGGTACAATCAAATTCTCATGGCGCCGGAGGATCGAGAAAAGACTACGTTCATCACTGAATAGGGGACATATTGTTATCGAGTCATGCCCTTTGGATTGAAAAACGCTAGATCTACTTACCAATGGGCCGCCACGGCATTGCTACACAACATGATTCACAAAGAGGTGGAAGTCTATGTTGATGATATGATTGTTAAAGCGAAAGAGCGAGAAGGGCATCTGCCCGCACTCAGGAAGTTATTCGAAAGAATCAGGAAGTACATGATCACCGCCCGCGGCATCGAAGTTGATCCATCAAAAATCAAAGCCATACTAGAAATGGAGCTGCCGCGATCTGAAAAGGATGTAAGGAGTTTCCTTGGCAAGGTACAATTCATCAGCAGTTTCATCGCAAAGCTGACTTCGACTTGTGAACCCCTATTTCGCTTACTCAAGAAAGGAGTACCGTTCACTTGGGATGATAGGTGCTAGAAAGCTTTTGAAGCCATTAAGGCTTACCTGCACAAGCCGCCGGTATTAACACCGCCCGTAACAGGAAAACCTTTGATCCTATACCTGTCAGTCACTCCGTCTTCAATGGGATGTATGTTGGCGCAGGAAGGAGATGATGGGATTGAAAGGGCTGTTTACTACCTCAGTAAAAAGATGGTTGGACCCGAAGAACATTATACCCCTTTAGAAAAGACATGCTGGGCACTCGTATGGGCTTCCAGGAAGTTGAGGCATTATATGCTGGCCTACCCGGTAAGGCTGATATCTCGAATGGATCCCCTAAAATATTTATTTGAGAAACCGGCTCTCACAGACAGAATGGCGTGGTGGTTGCTAATGCTAGCTGAATTTGAGTTAAAGTATGTCACCCGAAAGTCAGTAAAAGGAAGAGCCGTCGCAGAATTCCTGACCGATTGCCCAGTTAAGGGAGGGGAGGATGCTAAATTCAATTTCCTCGACGAAAGACATAATGGCGGTGACCGAAGATGTTTGGCAGTTGTACTTTGACGGAGCAGCTAACCAGAAAGGGTTCGGAATTGGTGTATTGCTAATTTCGCCCGATGGATCGCACATCCCATTGGCATTCAAGCTTAACTTTGAAGTCACTAATAATCAGGCAGAATACGAAACTTGCATTGTGGGCATGGAGGCAGCCATCGAGATCGGGATAGAAAAGCTAGAAGTTGTGGGAGATTCGAACTTGGTTATGTCCCAGGCGAATGGCGACTGGAAGGTCAAGGAAGAAAAGCTGAAACCGTATCATTAGAATCTCGAAGACCTTATCCCCCACTTTAGCAAGGTGACATTCACTCATGTCTCGAGTCTTAAAAATCAATTTGCGGACGCTTTAGCAACACTGGCATCAATGGTTGAGATCCCCGTTGGCGTAAAGTTAAGGCCGATTGTGATAGAGCAAAGGGATACACCGGTAGACCAGCATGTCATGGTGGTTGACGAGCCCGACGATGGCCACCCATGGTACTTTGATATTTGGCAATATGTAGAGAGAGGAGAGTACCCCATGGGAGCAAGCAAGAAGGACCGAATCGCTCTTCAAAGGATGGTTGCATAGTACATTATCTGTGGAGGAAACTTATACCGAAGATTACACTGTGGCACGCACAAGTTGTGCATCTATGGAGAAGATGCGAAAAGGGTAATGGAAGAAGTTCACGAAGGTGTATGTGGCCCTCACATGAATGGCATAATGCTCGCTAAGAAAATCCTCAGGCAAGGATACTTCTGGTCCACCATGGAAACGGAATGCGTAGAATATGTGCGGAGGTGCCGAAAATGTCAAATTCATGCCAATCTCACGCATGTCCCGCCGCATGAGCTACAACAAATGACCTCACCATGGCCTTTCTCAACGTGGGGAATCGACGTCATCGGAAGAATAGTACCAGCAGCCTCCAATGGTCACAAGTTCATTTTAGTAGCCATCGATTACTTCACGAAGTGGGTAGAAGCTGCTTCCTACACCACTTTGACCACAGTTCAAGTTGCGCACTTCATCAAGCAAAACGTCATTTCCCGGTACGGAGTCCCCCAAGCCTTCGTATCTGATAATGGGGTTCATTTTAAAGTGCGAGCCCGGCAAGTATTGGATCAGTTCCAAATTCAGGTGCACAAGTCAACAACTTATCGGCCGCAGACCAATGGCGCTGTGGAAGCAGCCAATAAAACAATAAAATCCATTTTGGAGAAGACTATTCAATCCGCAAGGGACTGGCATGAACAACTACCCCTAGCTTTATGGGGGTATCGCACATCTGTGCGAACACCAACCGGAGCAACTCCCTACTCTTTGGTTTATGGAATGGAAGTAGTGCTCCCCATCGAGTTGGAAGTCCCATCTCTTCGGACTATGATTGAGTGTGAAATCCAAGAGGCGGAATGGTTGAGTAATCGTTTCGAAGAACTTATGCTGTTCGATGAGTACCGGTTAAGGGCTCCTTACCATATTCAAGGGTATCAACGAAGGATTGTCCCGACATTTAACAAGAAAGTGAAACCCAGGGATTTGGCAGAGGATGACATGGTTTTGAAGGAAATTCAGGCTCCAGTCTACGACCCGCGAGGAAAGTTTCGACCAAAGTGGTACGACCATACATCATCAAAACTATCCTGTCCGGAGGAGCCACACAGCTCATCGACTTAGACGGAAACGAATTCTCAACCTTGGTTAACTTGGATCAACTCAAGCGCTATTACCCCTGAGAGAAGCTCGCTAGGCTGAAAACCGCAAGGGCGGGCAGTTCTAGACAAAAATCAGAGCAAAAACCTGCTAGGATGAAAACCTATCAGGGCATCTTAGGCAAAAGTTAAGGCATGAAATAAATGAGCTCGCTAGACCAAAAACTCGAAAGGGCGGTTCTAGGCAAAAGTTAGAGCGTAAAAGGAGAGTGTCTGTAGGGAGGTACTCCCGAACAGGTACAAAAGAGGCCCGAACACGTGGTACGTTGGGCCCTGGATAAATATAATCGGAGCATCTGCCGTGTAGTACGGTGCACGAAAGTAAGGACCGGGGACACAAGAGGTTCCAGGTCCAAGATACCCAAGCAGGGATATGGTCCAGAGAGCAAGGGAAATTGTTGGACCAGTCTCACGGTAAGGGGACCAACGATATGAGAGATCACTGGTCCAGATGGTCTGTTCTGAAGCATCTCCTCCAGATGATCTTCTGGAGGAGATGCTCCAGAAGAGTCCAGATATGGTAATACCCAGTAAGGAAATGAAATCTGGAGAGAATACCCAACGAGAATGGGATGAACGGCCAGTTACGGGAAGAATTCCTAAAGGATCTATAAGGTAACATGCAATTAAGGGAATGAGAATCCCTGATATTCTGGGTTCCCTTTACGAGAAAGGAAACTTAGGGTAACAGGATGGCTTGGACAACAAGCACGTGTGGATCTATAAATACGAGGTAAACCTAGAGGTAAAGGTACGCAATTCCTGGCTATTTGCTCATTACCTACTGATAATTAGGGTCTTGACTAGTACGAGATACTAACTTTGGCATCGGAGGGCCTTTGCCACGAGAAGGCAAAGGTGCGCTCACCCTTTGTCTGTTTTACAGGTTCAACTCCGTCGGTGTGCTAGGGTTCCGGCGAGGGATTCAAAATAGCCGTTACGATTTGGTGTGGTTCAAAGGCTCTTTTAGTTTCCTGCACCTACAGTGTCAAAACCCGAGCGAACCCTACCTTGAACTACGTCATGACCTGATTCCTTCGTCAGGAGGATACGTAGGCAGTCTCACACCGAGACCCGGTCATAATCTATCAAAATAAAAATCCAGGTTGAGAATGCTTGAAGAACAAAAGTCAAGGAGGGGGAAACCCTCCGAAACTCGTTTTTATTAATACGATTACTTCTACTACATGAGGTTGAGCAAAGCTTTCAAAATAAGAAGGAGTACAACATAACGAAAATGGGTCCACAATTTATTCAACGGTCACGGTCATAGGAATGAGTCAGTTTCCTTGAGCTCCAGCCCTTGCAGCAACGTCCCTCCTAAGCCAGTTTCGGTAACTCCCGCATATCGCCACAGAAGGGTAGGGATGTGCATCGGTCACCTCGCGCGTCCTCCAGAAGTGCTGATAATGACAAAGAACTGAATGGCTGAAAAGAGGTAGGACCACGTCCACGAGAACCTCTGCAGGTGTAGGTGCAGAAAAACAAAGAGTACCTGGAGCACTGTTATTTTGTAACAGTTCCACGTGATTCTCGGTTGATACCCCTATGTCTCTGCCGGAACCCTAATCTGCAAGACAAACAAGGGGTGAGCGCACTTCCGCCTCTCGTGGCAAAGGCCCTCCGATGCCTAAGTTAGTATCTCGTACTGGTCTCAAACCCTAATTATCAGTAGGAAAGTATATAATGCATGCAACGTAATGCGTACCTTTTGCCTCTAGGTTTACCCTTAAATTTATAGACATAGGTCTACTTGTTCTCCAAGCATCCTCATCGCCCCAGGACTCCTATCCCATACAGAAAACCTGGCGTTCTAGGGACTCTCGTGCCCAATCAACCGAGATCCTCTTTCTGCAAGGATTTTCCTATTATGGAATTCGTTCCATAATAGGACTATTCTTAAACTTATCTTTATCTGAACACGGGGTCTAGTCTTTACGGAATTTGTTCCGCAATAGGATTATCCCACTGCTTATCCTGACTGGATATTGGACACTCCTTCTTGAATGCTGCTTCCGCCTTATCTCTTAAAGCCGTTTATAAATGACTCTATCTGTCCGGCATGCTCTTTGCCGGACAGACTGCACCTTAAGTGCTACTGTTTGGATACAAACCTACATTGCCGAACAACTGGTATTTAGTCTAGGACGTCTCATGCCCCTGTTACCGAACAGTCCCCTGTTCGGTGTACACTTTAGGTCACCGGCCCTTATCATTATGGTGCCTTTCATCACTTTTCTCATTGCACAACTTACATCACGTGTTCGGCTTATATTTATGCCTGTTTGGGAATATCACCCTACAATTGCTCCCCAGCTTTGTCCAATGGAACTGCTCGGCCAATGGATAAAGCTTCTAAGAACAAACCTTAGGCTGAGCTTCATGACGTCCCATGCAGATACAGTATTGATGACCATTTGATTTTTGGCAGTTTATTCATCATGCTTTCTTGAAGCACGGGTTCCACGTGGCGTAATTCGTACGTCTTGCATTTAATTCGAGTTGACGTCTGAGTCAGACGGCGTCAAAACGGCCCTTTACTAGATTCCTCAATCCGCTACTTCTCACCTTAACGGAGTGAGAGGAGACGCTCAGTCTCCCACCTTTTACGTTTATACCCAAAAAGAGGGATTTTTCCGGATTTATTTTAATCGAAACCCAAATCATTTCTTTCTCTCTCTAGAAACTCAGGCGAGAGCTTTGTTTCAGCCATTACCGCCACCCGTAGTTCCTGTTTGTATCTCCAACGACAGTCGCAATCATCGTAAGATCTCTCATTCTCCATTCTTCTCGTTTATTTCTGAGATCTTCATTCTCAGATCCTGTCACTCTTAGGGTTCGAATTATACCTGTTTTCTGATTTCGTTTTACTCGTACCTTTCTTTGAATACATCCATGGCGGATGAGAGTGGTAAGGAACCCAAACCCGGGAAGTTCAAACACCTTTGTGAGACCCCTACTGCCATGGCGGCCTTTAGAACAAAATATAGCATTCCTGACAATGTCGCACTCGAACTTGCTCCCCTTGGGGCAGACAGAGATGTTGGCACGTGGGAGATGATGGGAATCCCCATCGTAGCCATTGTCGAGGGTGGAGTTCGTTTTCCCCTTGACCCATTACTTCGACGAGTGTTAAACTGGTATAGACTTACTCCCATGCAAGTGTCCACTAATTTTTTCAGATTAGTGATGGGAATAGTGGCCCTAAATAGGATTTTAGGGACCCAAATTGGAATCTGGGATATCCAATGGTGGTACAGTATCGTACTAAACCCTGAGTATAATATATACTACTTCAAAGTAAGGAAGGCGGAAAAGCGTCTCGTGCTTAACTTGCCAGATTCTGCTCGTGATCACGAGATGGATTTCCTATATGTCACCTGAGCTTTTGAGCCAAGAGGGGAAGATGACCAAGTGGTGGGATTCCATTGCCCCCACGTATGGGGCTACCCACGTATGCTCCTGATTCGCTTTCGTCTTATTTCTACTGTTTTACTTTCCAAATCTCAACAAGTGTTTGATTTACATTCGCCTTCTCTCAATTTGCAGCGGACAACGCAAATACACGCCCCAGACGTGAGCCTAGTTACGTTCGAACAGCTGAGATAAACAGGATTTTGAAATACACAGGGGTACCTGGCACATTAACAGCTGGTCGGGGATGGATGCAAGCGTCCTACTGGGCTACAATCCTGTTTACAGAAGCTTCATAGATCGAAGACTTGCCAATCCGAGTACAAGCGCAGCATCAACGTCAACTGCTTCCCAACCAAGGAATCCAAGACCCAACGCAGGAGTCACTGTAGCCGGACAGCCAGGGGAAGTTCCTATTTCTGAAGGGGTACCACTTCCTCGTGTGGCTGTCAGGAGGTCTTCTCGAAGACAGGCTGTTGTTCAACTACAAACCGAACAGACAACTGTCGATCGTAACACCTCTCAGTCTTCGTCCTCCGGTTATTCTCCGTCTCCTCCCCATTCAGGTACAATGACTCGCCAACCTTTGAATCTGAGTTCACTTCTCACCGTGTCCTCTCGTGGACGTGGTTCAGGCCGTGCACCCTCC
Source organism: Rhododendron molle (assembly GCA_025413875.1). Classification (NCBI taxonomy): domain Eukaryota; kingdom Viridiplantae; phylum Streptophyta; class Magnoliopsida; order Ericales; family Ericaceae; genus Rhododendron; species Rhododendron molle. The sequence goes on from CM046399.1 coordinate 11,820,708, forward strand.
ACCGGGCATGCTCCCCCGCCACCTCGTCGCAGCAGGGGAGGTTCAACACGATCCTCCTCCTCTCCTCGGGAACGTGACAGTTCCCTCGAGGCTGCTGATGCCCATCGAGACAAACATTTGAGGAACCCAGAGACCGGGGAATCTGATGCACTGGCCGCTGGGTCATCCCTAGAGATTCCTGCACCGAACACCACCGTCACTCAACCAAACTGGGCCCCTTTACTCACCAGAGGCGACCGCCCAGTGAATATCGGGGACAGTGCAAGCTCCTCGGAGACTGCTCTGGCCCTGGCTCAGTGCTTATTACTTCCTGTTGACATGCAAAAGGAATCCTCATCTTCTGGTGACCGGCTAGTTTCCACTGGACTTGTCAGTGGGATAAAGGTAAACCCATTTTATCCACACTTTGTGCTTTATCTTGTTCATGGTAGTAGTTCATTAATCATTGAACTATACTTGTTTTTACTCAGTTTATCCAGAAGATGGTTGCACTAGGACAGAAATTCCAGGATGCTGAGTCTGAGAGAATCAGACTCTTGAATGATAACACTAGACTGCTCCGATCAGTCACGAGGTTGGAAGGGGAGAGAGACAAAGCAAAAGCTGATTGCAACGAGGCGAAGGGCAAACTTGAGATTGCTGAAGATAGCCTTAACCAAGCCCTGGGTGAGATTGATAGTACCAAAAAGGCTGCATACGAGGTGGTTACCAAAAGGGATTTGACGAGGCAACTGCCAGCTACGTCGAACAAATGCCAGCGGTACAAGATCAAATCTTTTCCGCGGGCTGGGAGTCATGGTTGACCAAAGTTGGGGTTCCCGATGACTCTCCACTATGGGTAGTTGAACTACCGAGCAACCGTGGGGCGGCTGTTGTCGAGACTGAGGAGCTTAATGCTGATGATGTCAAACAACAAATCGATAACTTTGCAGACGCAGATGGCGACATCCAGATGGAGACTCAAGATACCCCAGCTGGAACTCATGATGCCCAGAACGAGCAGTCGCAAGTGTAGGCGACGGTTAATGAAGGTGGTGTCAATGCTGAAACCCCCACCGAAGTGTCAACCGAAATTCATCCCGAGGTCCAAAACCTGGACTAAGTCTGGTAAGTTTCTTCCCATCTTCCGAATAGTTAGTTTTATTAGGTCCTGCGTGACCGTAGTTCTCGGCCCTGCGTGGCATCAATACATTTAAACTTTGATAACACAGATATTCGGCCCTATCGTGGCATAACACTTGGGTTTTTGGTGGCCATTTCGAGGCCTTTGTCATTTTGCTCGGCCCTTCTTGGCCATAAACTTATCTGTTTTGAATGCATGTGATCAGGTGCATATGTCTGTCTTCACATCGCTTAGGCTTTTACTAAGTTCTTCGTGCTTAGTCTGTCTAAATTTCTCGTATTTAGATACATATAAAAAGCTGTATGAAACGTAACTTCGTTACGTTTCTTCTCAAGTATTTCGTACTTGGCATGTCTAAGTATCCTCGTACTTAGCAAGTTTATAATCTGTGCAAGTATTTCATACTCTGCAAATTTGAATACAAGTATTTCATACTTTGCAAGTTTGAATACAAGTATTTCATACTTGTGGTATTTGAGACGTATATTCGTACGCATATTTTAAATAGGATTTTGCTTAAGTATTTCGTACTTAATGGCCATAATGTCGTTATACAAATTTATTCGTATTTGTATGTCTGTATTATAATCATGTTTACTTTTTACCCAAGTATTTCGGACTTGGTAATTCTACAATCTGCACTGTCTCGTATGCAAACCCAAGTATTTCGGACTTGGTTTTATAATCTGCATCTTCTCGTATGCAAGTATTTTGTTACTCTATAAAATTTTAATACAAGTGTTTCGTACTTGTAAAATATTGAGTATCACGTACTTAAATAAGTTCTCATATGTTAAATTCGTTTTACAAGAAGATGCAGATTATAAAACCAAGTCCGAAATACTTGGGTTTGCATACGAGACAGTGCAGATTGTAGAATTACCAAGTCCGAAATACTTGGGTAAAAAGTAAACATGATTATAATACAGACATACAAATACGAATAAATTTGTATAACGACATTATGGCCATTAAGTACGAAATACTTAAGCAAAATCCTATTTAAAATATGCGTACGAATATACGTCTTAAATACCACAAGTATGAAATACTTGTATTCAAATTAAATAAGTTCTCATATGTTTCGTACTTGTAAAATATTCAGTATCACGTACTTAAATAAGTTCTCATATGTTAAATTCGTTTTTTCATAGCCAGAATAATTGAAACGTGTATTCGTACGTACCAAAACAATTATACATGCCAAAACAGCTATACCCCAGCTCCCCAATATGAATGAGGGAAAGAAAAGGCCTTTATTCATATTTACAAATTAAAGACAGGCATATATTATGAAAAACGAAACTATTATAGAATCACTATTTCAGAAAAAAAAGGGTTTTATTCATAATCCCAAAAACTCAAGGGGTCGTTACGCGTACCCCATGCAACTAAAAAACGAAATACAAAGGAATTTTATTCATAATTCTCACACAATCACACAATCCTAAAACAGAATCGAAAGTAAAACTGAAGTCTTTCAAACAAAGAACTTCCTCAAATTGTGGACATTCCAAGGCCGTGGCACTGGGTTCTCGTCCAAGTCTACCAAACGATAGACCCCAATGCCCACAATCTCAGTAACTCGATATGGGCCTTCCCAATTAGCCCCCAATTTGCCCTCATTGGCAACCTTGGTGTTGCCGAGCACCTTACGGAGCACAAGGTCTCCAACACCAAACTCTCGTGGATGAACATGCTTGTTGTAGTTTTTCATCAACTGTTCCTGATAGGAGGCCAAATGCACCAGGGCTCTTTCCCTCCTTTCCTCGGCAAGGTCGAGCTCAATTTCAAGAGCCCTGTCATTTCCTCCACTTTCGACCAATGCAGTCCTATTAGTAGGAAGGCCAACTTCTAATGGAATGACTGCCTCTGTTCCATAAGCCAAAGAATAGGGGGTCTCTCCCGTAGACCTCCTAGGCGTTGTTCGGTGTGCCCACAGCACCAATGGCAACTCGTCAGGCCACTTGCCTTTTGCTTTGTCCAATCTCTTCTTGATTCCATCCAGAATGGTTTTATTAGATGCCTCTGCTTGCCCATTACTCTGGGGGTAAGCAGGGGTTGAATAATAATTTTTTATTCCATACTGGGCACAAAAAGTTTTAAACTTCTTCTGGAACTGGGAACCATTATCTGTAATCAATGAGTATGGGACCCCAAAACGAGTAATAATACTCTTCCAGACAAACCTTTCTATCATAGGTTCAGTAATTTTAGCCAAAGGTTCAGCTTCAATCCAATTCGTGAAGTAATCTGTTGCCACCAAAAGGAATTTTTGGTTCCCAGTGGCCTTATGGAGTGGACCCACGATGTCCATCCCCCACTAAGCAAAAGGCCAGGGGCTAGTCAAGGGCACCAGATCTTCAGCCGGTGTCCTGATCATTGGTGAGAACTTCTGACATTTCTCACAGATTTTCACGTAAACCTTTGCATCCTCCTGTATATGTGGCCACCAATACCCTTGTGTAATTGCTCGGTGGGCTATGGACCTACCTCCTGCATGACTCCCACACGTCCCTTCATGGATCTCGTGGAGAAATTTCTGCACCATCTCGGGGTGCACACAGAGCAGGTACGGCCCACTAAAGGATTTTTTGTATAACTTCCCTTCTGGAGAAAACCAAAACCTTGCCGATTTGGTTTTAATCTTGTGGGCTTCCTTTTTATCAGAGGGAAGAGTCTCATCTCGTAGAAACCCAATGATTGGATCCATCCAACTTGGCCCCTGGTTCACGTCCAGGACCAACTCCACACTTTTCCCAATACTTGGTTCATCCAGATAATCGACTGCTACTTTCCTTTTTAACTTAGTAGGAATAGTAGCAGCCAACCAAGCTAAAGAATCCGCATGGGCATTCTGTCCCGAGCTTATCTGTTCAATACATACCTTTTCGAAGGTATCAAGCAAATCTTTGGCCGCCTGTACGTAAGCTGCCATCTTCTCACTCCGGGCCTCATATTTCCCAGACAGTTGGTATACCACCAACTGGGAGTCGCAATAGACCCTTAATCTTTCCACCTTTAAGGTTTTTGCACTTTTGAAGCCGATCAGCAGGGCCTCGTACTCTACCACATTGTTGGCGCACTGAAACCTAGCCGAACAGAGAGCTCGACCATCACCCCATCCGGAGGGAACAGAACGACACCTACTCCTGAACCAGTGTTACAAGCCGAACCGTCGACGAATAACTTCCATTCCAAAGGGTCTTGTTCGGCAATCACCTTTCTTTTCTTTCCTGGTTTCTGAATGGATTGCTCCTTTCTCGTAGGAGGCCCTGGTGCTACCGTTGGAGTAAATTCTGCCACAAAATCAGCCAGCACCTGGCCTTTTATCGCCGTGCGCGGCTGGAAGTCTATATCATATTGACTCAACTCAACAGACCACGTCGAGATCCGTCCTGAAAAGTCTGCCCTTCGTAGCAGTGACTTTAAAGGATATTCAGTATAAAGCACAACCTTATGGCTTTGGAAGTAATGAGGCAGCTTCCTCGTTACTGTCCTTAACGCAAGGACCAATTTTTCAAGGGGCAGATACCTCGTTTCTGCGTCTAACAGTGTCTTACTCACGTAATAAATTGGAATTTGCTCTGATCCCTTTCTTTTTAACAAAACAGCACTAACAGCATGCTTAGAAACAGCCAAGTATAAAACCAAACACTCACCTGGTTAGTTGATAGAAGTGGAGACTCAGCCACATACTTCTTCAGGTCCTGAAAAGTCTGCTCACACTCTGCTCCCCATTCATATCCTTCTCTTTTCTTTAGAAGCTGAAAGAAGGGCCGGCATTTATCACTGGACCGGCTGATGAATCTATTGAGGGCGGCAGCCATCCCAGTCAATCTCTGTACTTCTTTCGTCGTTTTGGGACTCCGCAGCCCTTGCAATGCTGATATCTGATCTCGGTTTGCCTCGATCCCCCTTATGGTCACAAGGTGTCCCAAGAACTTCCTTGATCCAACTCTAAATGCACACTTCGAGGCATTGAGTTTTAACTTGTACTGCCTCAAGATATCGAAGGCCTCTTTCAAATCTGCTACATGACCCTGCCTGGTCTTGCTTTTCACAACCATATCATCTATGTAAACCTCCATAGTTTTTCCAAGCAGCTTTCTGAACATAATGGTTGCTAACCTCTGATATGTTGCTCCTGCATTCCTTAATCAAAAGGCATCACGTTGTAACAGTACAATCCTTGTGGTGTAATGAAAGAATTCTTTTCCTGATCAGACCCAAACATGGCAATCTGATGATATCCTCGATATGCGTCGAGGAAACTCATCCGCTCATACCTAGCAGTTGCATCAACTAATTGATCAATCCTGGGAAGGGGGAAACTGTCCTTTGGGCACGCTTTGTTCAAATCTGTGAAATCCACACAGACACGCCACTTTCCATTCTTCTTTTTCACCACCATAGTGTTGGATAGCCATTCTGGATAGTAAACTTCGCGTATTGCTTTGGCTTCCAACAATCATTCTACTTCCTCAATAACAGCATCAACATGCTGTACAGCTGCCCTTCTCTTCCTCTGAATCAAGGGCTTGTGTTGGGGGTCTACATTTAAATGGTGACAGATCACGTCTGCACCTACACCGGGCATTTCCTCCGGTACCCATGCAAATACATCGATGTTTTCTTTTAAGAATCCAACCAGCTCGTTCTCTTCCTCAACTGGCAGTGATTCCCCAATTAGAAAATACCTTTCAGGATCAGTCTCGTTGATCTGTATTTTCTTCAGGCCTTCCACCACTTTCTCTGTTGGATTTCTACCGACATCCTCGATAGTCGGTTGATCCGATACCTCTACTGCTTGAACCTGGTGGGCCTTTGGAATTTTCTTAACAATAGAAATCAGACACTGCTGTGCCACCTTTTGATTTCCTCTGATCTTCTCAATACCGTTGGAACCAGGGAACTTCACCATCTGATGATACGTAGAGGAGACCGCCTTCATCTTATGCAACCACGTCCTTCCGATAATCGCGCTATAGGAAGACGGGAGAGCAACCACTAAAAAGTCCGTTCTTAAAACTACAGAACCAGCACAAACGGGCAATGTTACCATTCCAAGGGGCCAGACTGCTCCTACTCCAAACCCGACCAGAGGTGTTATTGACTGCTCCAAATTTGACTGAGTTAACCCCAATTTCTTGAATGCATTATAATACATGACTTCTGTACAACTCCCAGAGTCCACCAAGATCCTCTCGATGTCGTATTCCCCTATTCGTAGGGTAATGACCAAAGCGTCGTTATGAGGTACCTGGACATCTCCAAGATCTTCATCTGTGAAGACTATGCTTTCATTGCTTTCATTGGTTCCTCGTCCCCTCTTATTTCCCAATCTTAGAACATGCTGGTCATGCTTGGTTTTCCTCTGGAGCAGTCTAACCTCATTCCTTGTGTAAGGCGCGGCCAATCCATGTATCATATGGATTATTCCCCTAGGATTCTATTCGTAATCCATCTCCATGCCTTTCCCTTTTTCTTTGGGGTCCTCCTGAATATACTCCTTCAGGTAGCCTCGAGAGACCAAATCGTCAAGATGCCTCTTAAACATTTCACAATCTTCTGTCATGTGGCCCCAGTCCTTATGATAACTACAGTACTGATTCGTAGCACGTTTCGCATCCTTGTCTCCACCTAGGCTTGGGGGCCACTTGAAGTAGGGCTGATTCTTTATTCGATAAAGAATCCTGTAAATGGGCTCTTTCCAAACGGTCGTTATTGAAAAGAATGACTTGGGGTCTGGTGCTGGCTTCTCTTTATATGGCTCTCTCTTAGCCTGCCCATACTCCTTTCTTTCCTTATAGGTCTTGGGCTCTGGTTTGTCCACCTTTTTCGCTGGTGTCTTAGGCTGTTCGGCAATCACCTTGCCGTCCTCACGTAGAATGTCATCCTCCATTCTAGCATGCTGCTCAATTCGTTCCATCAGGTGAGCCAATGTTGACACAGGGTGTTTATTCAGAGAACGGCGCAGCTCTTCCCGAACAGGCAAACTTGTTTTGAAGGTAGCGATGGCGTATTCTTCACTGTAGCTATCAATCTCATTGAAAGTTTCCAGTACCTCTTAGCATAGTCTCTGATTGGCTCATTATCTCCCTGCTTCATCGTGGAGAGATTTTCAAATGTCTTAGGAGCCTTTCTACTCGTTAGGAATCGTGTAGTGAACTCTTCGGCCAACTGCGTCCACCCTCGTATGGATCGTGACTCCAACTTGTGGAACTAAGACAGAGCCACCTTCCTCAAACTCGATGGGAACATCTTGCACATAATAGCATCATCCCCTTCGTGCATAAACATAGCCTGCTGGTAATGCTGTATGTGAGCAACAAGATCCGCATTTGTCTCGTAAAGTACGAACGCACCGTGCTTCACTCTGCTCGACAGTCGTGCATCTTGTAACCTTCTGGTAAAGAGGGAAGTTGCTTGTTACTCAGGGCTTGCTTCTCGTGCAGTCATTGTCCCGGCCTCTTGTTCCTTGTTTCTGTGTGCCCGGACCCTATCCCAATCGGACTCAGGTCTCTCATACCTGTCTCTATGGTGTCTCCGGGTATCTTCTTCAACAGAGGAACTTCGGCTCCTGCTTCTCCTTTTTCTTGGAGAAAGCGCTCGTTCCTTTGGACTCCTGCTTCTCCTTCTTCGCGAAGAAGGCCTCTTCTTTCTTGGAGAGGGACTCCTGCTCCTGCTTCTTCGGTGCAAAGGAGTGGCCTTGTATGTTACCATAGCTCTTTTTCCTCTTTCGGAATGTCCTCGTGACAGTCCAGAATCCTCAGGATGATCTCTGATCCTTTCCAACTCACGGATCTCATATTCTCATTTCTTGATTAATCGAGCAGCCTCCTCGATTTCTTGCCTCTTCCTATCGAGGATGTCGCTATGATTATGCACACTTTTCGAATGCGCAACTGACTCTTCTCTATGGTGGGACCTGCTCCTTCTCGTGGAGTCCGTAGCAGTCCTACCTTCCTTGTTCTTGGGATCATCTTGGATGGTGAGGGGACGATCTTTGCTCGTCGTTCTCCTGCTGTGGCCACCAGCATGCTTTCTCGGACCGCCTGAAGGGGATTTGTCTCCTTCCCTACCAGCATGGTTCTTCTCAGTGAGCGGTGTGACTGGATCTACTTCCACCATGATCGTTTTTCAAATGGAATTCGTTCGTTTCCCACAGACGGCGCCAATTGTAGGTGCAGAAAAACAAAGAGTACCTGGAGCACTGTTATTTCGTAACAATTCCACGTGATTCTCGGTTGATGCCCCTATGCCTCTGCCGGAACCTTAATCTGCAAGACAAACAAGGGGTGAGCGCACCTCCGCCTCTCGTGGCAAAGGCCCTCCGATGCCTAAGTTAGTATCTCGTACTGGTCTCAAAACCCTAATTATCAGTAGGAAAGTATATAATGCATGCAACGTAATGCGTACCTTTTACCTCTAGGTTTACCCTTAAATTTATAGACATAGGTCTACTTGTTCTCCAAGCATCCTCATCGCCCCAGGACTCCTATCCCGTACAGGAAACCTGGCTTTCTAGGGACTCTCGTGCCCAATCAACCGAGATCCTCTTTCTGCAAGTGTGGGCAGCATGCCCTGGAATTTTCGGATTCCAAGATGCAAGCCTTCGGGAATTTCGTTCTCCGAAGCAAGGGCCCATAATTGAGGGAGCGCGAGCGGAGAAGCAAGCGCTCGAAAATACAGAGTCGCCACTCGGGTTTGAAGGTCCGACACCCAAGGAACCGTATTTCGAAGCACCTGTCGCGTTGTTTGATTTGAAAATGTGAAGGAACCAGTCCGTCATAACCATATCTGGGTTCGGGAGCCAGGTTACGAGAGGGGAAGGGTTTTAAGGCACCCCTTTCGCCCAATCCGGAGATCGGTCTCTACTTAGGCATTTTGAAAATATTGTGATTCTTCTTTTATTAATCAATTTTTAGCCAATTAGGGCGGGGGAACAGTTTAATGGGGATTAAAGCTATAACAATTTACAAGATGTGATAGATAGCATGGATGAGCAGTTAGTATAGGATGAGAACAGACTGCTGCGGGTTTTTAAACAGTTTGAGCCCACAGCTCTTATTCTCAAACCTTCTGGGCTCTGGAAGGACCAGTGCACACCCAGGACAAACCAAGCAGTTTATAGCAGTTTAAATATACAGTTTAAAACAATTCTAAAAGGCTATAGAGCCACAAAATTACTAAAACACCCCTTAAACAGTGAGGGGACAAAACAGAGGCCTAAAATCAAGTTAAACATGCATGGCAAGCTACTGGTTGGAGATGAACCGTCGCGCGAGGGTTTCAAACTTTTGCGCGAGGGTTTAGAACTGTTGCGCGAGGGTTTAGAACCATCGCGCGAGGGTTCGGGTCAACCTTCTAGTGTTTGGTTTTGCTCATCCTGGGTTCTGGGACAGGTCCAGAATGATCCCAGGGATGTTCTAATAGAATAGAAATGCATTTTGACATTTTGAATTTGCAATTTAAGCTAAGAAAAAGCAGTAAATTGGTTTTTATCATACTTGCAGAGTGATCTATATGAAAAAAGACATAAAAATCAGGATACCCTTCCCCACGAGGTTCATTCTCACACTGAAACAAAGTGTCACGCGAGTATGGGGAATGTAGACACCCCAATTTGGCCTAACGATTATTTCAACTCCCACCTTGGGACCATCCCGATGATGATACGGATTCGATGATTGCTGATTGCTTTTTGATGAAACCCATGGACTTATGGTACGAACTTTGAGCCACTTAGAGGACCCAATCCAGAGCCAAATAGCCTTTCAGACAGAAATATAATGTGTTAGGAAAATCCATCGACCGGCCGCAACATCGATTTCACGGCCTTAACATCCATTCCTCACCCGAGCAACCTGTTGCACCCAAAATCTCCTTGAGAGATCAAAGCCTCGGCCGCCAGATCAATGGCTCGGCCGCTACATCCATTTCCAGGCCGTGACATCCTTTGCTCGGCCGCCAGATCGGCCTTTTTCCAGACTCTCGAACCTTCTGTCGGTTGATCGATCCACCGCCTCTCCGATGCGTTCGGGCTACGTTCAGGGATTACGTTGAAGAGTTCGAGTTACAATGCAAATGCAATTGTAACCCCGTGATTTGATTGGACGAAGTGTGTCATCCCTTTGCCTATATAAAGAGGCCTTTGGCCTCCGAAAATAGACACCACAATACAACGAAAATCCTCAGATCTATACACATTCAAGCCACGAAATTCTGGCTATACACTCCCAAAAACCCTCTCTGCAAAAGCCCCAACCTTCCATAGGCGGCCATCAATCAGACGATCCAACCCCGGAGTTCAAACCCTAGCCCTAGGGTTTCGTCCAAGAAGCAATCAATCAGTCAATCTCCATCGATCCAAAGCAATCAAGCAACTGAGGGATCAAGGTGGTGAGGCCCAACGGCCTCTGGTTTGGTTTATTTTATGTTTAATTTACTAATCGTAGCCTTCTGATAGTCTGTTAAACTTTCTATCTGGTGTAAGGAAGAACACCAGCCTGGGCTTCGATGCCTCGGCGGTACATTGATATCAGCATGATCCCTCGGCCGCGACATCCATTCGCCGGCCGAGTGATCGATCTGCTGGCATAGTTTTGATTTGTTTTCTGCTTTCTGACGCATGATTTATTTACAGTCCTGGCTCACTTATTGACTATTTAAGGCATAAAAACAGACTACGTGTATAGATTAGATAAAGCATCTACATGTCTTATGTTGAATGATTATGGGCTAGCCTTGCGGCTAGGCAGAGAGGGGTGCCTAACACCTTCCCCTTGCTGTACTTTTGGCTTCCGTATCCAGAATCTCTATCTGTTTTCCTAGCTTTAACAAACTAGGTGGCGACTCTGTTTTGATGATAACCGCTATCGTGTGGCGATACCTCTAGCCATGGAGGTATCCACGATCTTGGTTTATGAAGCAAGCAACCAATCGAACAAACACAGTGATGATACAACTGTATGGCGATGCCCCGTCTGGGAGGTGTCTACAGGGAACCATCGCGCGAGGATTCCTTAGCCACTGCTTCTTGTAACTTCACTGATTTTAGGGCCAGGACTGGTATTGATTACCAGCCTTGGCCCTGCCAGCCCCCTCAGGGATCAGAACAAAGAGCAGAACAAAGATAAGCTATACCTTTAGTTCTTAGGGTTTGAAATGCGTTTGAGCTTTGAGTTGAATTGAGGTTGCTTGAGGTGTTTATGTTGCTTTGAGTAATGAAAGAGAAAGGACAAGCTATGTTCTTGGATTGACTTTGTATCTCTTTTATTAGCTTAAAAGAGTACAAAGTAATGCCCCTTTGAAAGTGGAATTCTTGTAACCTTCTTTTTTTTTTTGAACCCTTTAAATGGAAGCATATGGGGGGGTATTTATAGGGAAAGTGGTAGAAATGGTGTATGGAGGAGAAAGAACCAACTAAGTGAATGTTAACTTGGCTTGGTGGCCAAATTGCATTTTATGGAAAGCTTGCAAGGAGAGAAGCCCAGCCAGTCCACGAGGTCTGGCTGAAGAGTACTTGGTGATTAAGCTGCCCAGCTGAAAAAGGTGAAAAGGACAGGAGAGAACCGTCGCGCGATGGTTTGGAATTGTTGCGTGAGGGTTCTCCCTGGCACGCGATGGTCAACGGTCAACAGTTTGACTGTTGACCACACCTGGCAGCTTGACCCTCGCGCGATGGTTCTAAACCCTCGCGCGACAATTGGTTTTTGGCTTTTTGATGTGGTTTTTGGCTAGGTTAGGTTCAAGGGTTCTTCAAACACTCAAAGCTCAAACACTCGACATTCCCGGAGTGTTCTTGATCCGTTTCATCATCGGGGAATCAGAAACCGTAAGTAAACTAATCTGGAAGCCCAGATTGGGGTGTCTACAGTAGCCCCTCTTTGACGGCACTTGGAGCACCATTGACTTGGTACAAGTAACGTCAAAGAATTCTAGACACCCCTCAAGGCAATCCAGAGCAAAGCATACTAGCAAAGTAGACAAGCATACTTACAGAACCTGATCGGTTGAATGGACGGACGGACCGTCGCTGGGGATGGAAGTAGAAGTGGACGATTGCGTCACCGCTTGTTGATCAAATTTGGACAGGACAGGCTGTCGCTGCAGATTGGGACGGGACAGGCCGTTGTTGCTGGGGATCAAGCTATCCTCGACACAAAGTATTCCAACAAACACGGGTAGGTCGTGTCAGGCAGGTTGAATTCCATCTGTTGGGAATCAGAGCCAATCTCCTTATCAAAGACCATCCGAGACAGAGCAATAAGCTTGCTGGAAGATGCACTTGCGGCTAGACTGAAAGTGGTTGTCGTTCGGGATAGGCCAAGACGGACTCTCCTGGGGAACAATCAGTTGCGAATAAACGAACCATTGGACGATATTCTGATCGTCGTCGTGGATTGAACGGAATAGGCACGATATGGCTGATCGTCGTGGATGGATGGAAATAGACGACATGGCTGATCGTCAGCGATGACATGGCTGATCATCGGCGATGACATGGCTGATCATCGGCGATGACATGGCTGATCATCGTGGATTGATTGAAATAGACGACATGGCTGATCGTCGGCGATGACATGGTTGATCATCGTTGATTCTTTGAAAGAGACGACATGGCTGATCGTCGGCGATGACATGGCTGATCATCGTTGATTCTTTGAAAGAGACGACATGGCTGATCGTCGGCGATGACATGGCTGATCATCGTTGATGCTTTGAAAGAGACGACATGGCTGATCGTCGGCGATGACATGGCTGATCATCGTTGATTCTTTGAAAGAGACGACATGGTTGATCGTCGGCGATGACATGGCTGATCATCGTTGATTCTTTGAAAGAGACGACATGGTTGATCGTCGGCGATGACATGGCTGATCATCGTGGATTCTTTGAAAGAGACGACATGGCTGATCGTCGGCGATGACATGACTGATCATCATTGATTCTTTGAAAGAGAAGACATGGCTGATCGTCGGCGATGACATGGCTGATCATCCTTGATTCTTTGAAAGAGACGACATGGCTGATCGTCGGCGATGACATGGCTGATCATCGTTGATTCTTTGAAAGAGACGACATGGCTGATCGTCGGCGATGACATGGCTGATCATCGTTGATTCTTTGAAAGAGACAACATGGCTGATCGTCGGCGATGACATGGCTGATCATCGTTGATGGATTGATTTGGCAGAATCATTCTTCGGGATGAATGTGCCGTCGTGGATTGAAAAGGACGTGCTGTCGTTGAGGACGGGCAGATCATACTTCAGGATGAACGAGCCATTGAGAATTTGGACAGACCTGCCGTCGTTGATTGAGATGGGCGGTCGGTGTGCGTAATGATCAAGCCGTTGAAATTTGGATAGGACCGCCGTCGTTGATTGAGAGGGCGATCAGTGTGCAGAATGATCAAGCCGTTGAAAATGGACAGGACCGACTCTGTCGTTGTGTTGATCCAAGTAGCACAAGCAGTGGTTATCCTTGATAATAGCATGGATAGAGGCAAGGCGGACTGCAGCTGGTGAGAAATTGGTGATAACCGCTGATTGGGCCTTAGGCCCGAATTTACCTGCGCATGCTAGTACAGGTCGCAGGCTTGACAGTTGCCATGGAAAACGAGATACGGAAAGCAGGGTGTGACACTTCTCTCACAGCTGCACTATCCCAAAGAAACGGTTTCGGCTGCAGTTCCAAAAGTGAGTAGGCAACAGGCATGATCCCCAACATCCTGATTACTTGCTGCCTTCGATACTGGACAGGCGTGCCTTGACGCTTGATAGAATTTTCCTGCTTTCAACATTTGATATACAATATGCAATGATGTGTAAACAAATGCACAATTTGAAAATGCAAATGCAAGCTAAGGGCGGCTCCTAAGAGGACAACGACGCCTAAGGACTACCACTGAGTCTCATTACTGTACTGTCTTATACTTCTGAGGAGCGCACCCAGATAGATAGACACCGAGCAGGCTGGCGTGGCCCAGTTGATGTTTAGCAATGAGATTGGGCCTGCTGCCCCCTTTCTTCGATGCTTGGGCAGATGAGCCCCAGAGATGCTTTGCTTGGCCTTGGGCTGATGAGCCCTTGCTGCTTATGAGATTTCCACAGCTTGTGGATTACAGGAGCTAGGGTAGCACATGTAAAAATTGCACTTTCTAGCCGCTAATATCTAATTTGCATTGACAAGTGACCTGAATTGACACACAGACATGCGCACATGTACAGACTCGCCTAGCTCAAATGAAAAGGGAGAAAGAGTCCCAGGGTACAATGCGAACCCTTAGACACACAGAACACAATGAAATTTTGGGCATTAAGCGGCCAAAACTCACAACATTCCTTAGACAGGTGAAACTGACACTTACGAAAGTGCAAAAGGTACAAAGACCTGTACAAACAAAATTGAGAAAAGCATCTCAACATGACAATTGATTGAAAAACTGGAAAAATGTCGCAAAGATGGACATAAGACGCATATGATGACTCATATAGGCCCGGACTGAAACCGACACCCCCGTGCAGTCACATTAACTCCATATGACTTGCATGGTATGACAAGACTTGGCAAAAGCCCCTAGAACAACATTCGAGGGCAGTAGCAGGCTACCGCTGGAGTTGAAAAAGCACGCACGCGAGGCTGCAGCTGCTCATACTAGACCTCGCCGAACTTAGAATAAACTGTGAGCCATTAGGCTTTTAGCATTTTCTTCTGTTTTTGATGCTTTAAATATTTTTAAGGCTTTATGCTCAGCCCGTAATAGAAATAGCAGTTTGCAATAAAATTGAAAGACAAAGGTTTTCCCCCTTATGGCTCCTCCAATGCAGCCTGATCTTTGATCCTCTTCGACCTTTGATTTGTACCAAAACGTCAACCATGGATCCAATTGATAGATTTGTGACCGAGTCTCAATGAGAAACTGCATACGTATCCCAAGGTAGGGAATCAGGTCAAAACGTAGTTCAGGCTAAGGTTCACTCGTGTGTTTACCTCTCCTTTTGCGCTCTAACTTTTGCATAGTACCGCCCATTCGGGTCTTCGGTCTAGCGAGCTTTCAAATATTACCTATTTACTTTTGCCTAGACCCCCTTCATAGGTTTTCGGGCTAGCAGGCTGCTCTAACTTTTGCTTGGAACTGCCCACCCTCGGGGTTTTCAGCCCAACGAGTTTCTCTCAGGGAAAAGTTGCTTTTGAATTGATCTAGGTTGACCAAGGTATTGAATTTGTTGCCGTCGAGGTCGACGATCTTTGACCACAGCCCCAAATAGAATGACTTTGATAATGCAAGGTCCAGCGCACTTCGGTTGGAAATGCCTCGCTCCGGGCCATGTTTATACTTTCTCATTTGTACTTGACGGAACGTCACTGTTGCTGTTTTTAAACATAATGAGAGGCCCAAAGCCTTCCGAGCTTCTACTTTCTGGCTTGGCACCCAGTAGCAGGGGATTTGATACTTTTTATCTCAAAATCAACGCCAGGCGTGTCTTTGTGAGACCACGCCAAGACGTCGATGAATTCTTGAGCCTGTTTGACCGGGCGCAATGCTCCTCTGGGAATAGCTTTGAACCAATGGAACCATTGGGAGGTTATCCTTGTCTTTCAAGTTTGTTAAAATTACTTCTTCTTTTAATAGGTTGAGTGATACGGCCCTTTCGGTAGTCGTTGAAGTTTACCAAACGGCCGTCAAATTCAATTATTCCTTCGTCGTCAGGGTCGACACAGTTTATATAAAAGCCAGCGAAGTACTTAGAAGCAAGATAAAGCATATCATAAAAACCCACGGGGTTTGCCAAGTATAGCAGACTCAAGACTTGAAATGAAAGCTATGATGTGGAGGGCCAAGAAGCACGAACTCCGACTCAGTGCTAGACTTTAGACAAACGCAAAAGACTATGTCAGACTCAGACAAGGCGCCAATGCAAACTAGACGCAGTTTTGAAAATGCAACTGTTAAGAAGCTACCCATAGCTTCCACAAAAAGAGGTAGGATCCAGCAGGTGTCAGGCCCAAGCAACAGCACTTCGGCTTCCTCAGCTCCTTCGACCAAACTTACTCAATGCTCCTTTGATCAATGGACCTCAGCCAGTCGGTCTTCTCATTTGTAAGCACCTCATCACTATCAACCCAGATGTCAGCAGTGAAAACCTCATTCGCACAAATAGCGGCCAGCAGGCTGTCCTCAGGCTTGGACGGGATGGATGTAGCCGGCTTGGAGTTCGGGTTGATTTGAGTAGAGTTGATAATTATCTGATCAACCAGAGGGTCAGACCCGTGTTGAGGCAAGGGGTTGGAAATAATGTTGGGCTTTGGTGGAACTTGAACCGTGCCATCATCAATAAGATCTTGAATCTCATGTCGGAGACGATAGCACTTGTCAGTGTGATGGCCAGGCATTTGGTGGAAGGCACAGAAGAAGTTAGGATTGTAACCAGCAGGTAAGACTTTGGGTGGGGAAGTTGGGGTCAAAGGTTTGAGATGCCCAAACTTGACAAGTTTCTCCATCACCGTGGATAAAGATGCCTCAAAGGCAGAGAAACTCCGGGGTTGGGTTCGAGCTCGGAAGCTTTGAGTGTTTTGAACCTGATTCACATCGGTTGTTGATGGAGGTGGGGTTATGATGATGCCATAATCAATGAGATCTTGAACGGCATGTCGAAGCCGGAAACAGGCATTGGTAGAATGGCCAGGCATTTGATTGTAGGTGCAATAGAGGTTATGTTTGAAGTTGGCAGAGGGATTCTTAGGTAATGAAGTTGGATTGAGGGGTTTGATGGAACCAGCATCAAGGAGCTTCTCATAAACCAAAGCCAAAGGTGCAGCGAAGCATGTGAAAGTCCTGGGTTGGTTCTGGCGACCGGATTGAGAATTCAAAGCGGGACCCCTGTTTGCCTTGCAGTTGCAACACATGTCCTCATCAATAGGATGCATTCTTTTGCCTTCAGGGTAGAAATCACTACGAAGCGTGTCTTCCCCTTCGGCAATGGTTGTGAATAAGGACCCAACATCCTCCTTTGGGTAGGTCCTGGCCTCATGGAACTCAGCCAGGTCTTTGAACATGTCTCCTGAGCACAGCTTGATTCCAACCGTTGGAGGGTGGTAAGCTTGAGAAGGTTCTTTGACTAGCCCCATATCTGACTGCTGGGCTGTGGAGGTAAAGAGGCCAACGAGTCTCTGGACCATAATCATTTGTTTGTCCATCTTGTGACCCAATTCCTCTACAGCTTTCTTGAGCTCAGCCAGCTCCATTTGTGCTGCCATTCTGGATTGATGAATGAGGAAGGTGATTTGATCTTGGAAGCGAAGGTGTAACAGCCCCAACAGACTCTCCCAAGTAGGTTTGGCTCTTCTTTTCAGTACTTTCTTGCTCGGTGCAAAGGTTTTGAACTAGACAGTAAAGTAAGTGAAAGCTCAGTGGCGTTCCTGTAGCAATTAGAATGCAATGCACACGTTGTTGTCGGTGTCAACCTTAGACTCTAGGACTGGAGACAAGTCTGTCTCATGATGTTCGGACACTGCCAAAATCCTCAGATTTCTTTTCGAGAGTGTATCCTTTGAATTGATCAAGCTGATCCTAAGAGATGTCAAAACAGACTAAGTCTTCGACTAGTCACTTTTGAAGATTCGACTTTGAACTTGGAACAACTCGGTATTGATGGCGTGACACCTTTACCGGGGTGGCTTCAGCGACAACGCGCGTTAGCCGGGCGATGTACGTGCTTAGCACGATAACCAAAATGACATCAATATCACGACATCAACACTTTGTGGTTCCTTATTTTTGGTTGAATCCTCAACCAGGCATGAGCCAAGGATTTAATAAGGTTTGATTTCCCAAAGTCTCGCTGATCTAGGTACTTGAAAAATTAACAACATGCACCATCGAGATGCACGACTTTTCATCGGGTCTAGCAGCGCCCTAATAAGCATAAGACAGACTCGAAAATGAGAGACAACCTAGAAGCCGCCCTAAACATGCTCCTACGCAAAACAACATGTATGTATGTACAGTTCCAGGGACAAGTTTGCCTCACAAGTTTCAGACGTTGCCAGAATCCTCAGAATTCTTTTCAGCGATGTGTCCCCATGTAGATCGACAGATCCTAAAAGATGTCAAAATAGACTAAATCTTCGTCTAGTCCCTTTTGAAGATTTAACTTTGAATTAGAAACAACTCGGCATTGATGACATGGCACCTTAACCTTGAACAACGTGGTGTATAGTGACAACGCACTTCAACCTGGGTGGCGCCAGTGACACAGCATCAATACTTTGTTGTTCCTAATTGTCGGTTGAATCCTCAACCAGGCATGAACTGATGATTTAGCAAATTTTGATTTCTCAAAGTCTCATTGAACTAAGGACTTTGAAATGACAACGAACATTCAACAGAATGAACGACTCATCATCGGGTCCAACAACGTCTCAGACAGCGTAAGACAAATTTGAAAGAAAGAACTGCCCTAAGCATGCTCCTATGCAAAATGACATGTATGTATAGTGCATGCGATAGGGAAAACGGTAACACATAAACAGTTACGGGGGTTAGATGCAAATAGATCTTACCCTGTAGGTACTTGTCTTAATTTGGAAAGTTCTAATGCCTTGTATATGCAAAGGCCGGTTTTGGTTTGTAACGGGTTCCTCGGACTAGGGCCACAGATATACCTCCCGCTGTTCGCGATACGCTGAACAACAGTCAAACGGTAGTATGACCCATCATCGTCGAAGGTTGTTAGTCATTCGGGGTCCTCGGTCTCCGGTAAACCGTGCCAGATTGCCAAAACGATCCAACGAGGCTTATCTCACATCGATGCAAATGAGAATGCTAGAAATTGATCAATAAAAGAAGAATCACAAAATTGCAAAATGCCTTTTCAAATTTGGCTCACTTTATTTAGTTCATCTTTAGAGGAAAGTACGCAAGTGAACAATTGAAAAAGTCCCAGATCAGATTGGCCGGACACAAGGTCCTGTTAAATCACCATTCCAACCTTCGGCAGCGCGAAGCTCACCGTTTTGACAGACTTTTTAGGAATTGTTCGCAAACGTATTGAACTCTAAGTATGGATTAATATCGGTTCGATTATCCCCAGTAGTCGCCCTTTGTAGGCGTACGCCTGGAATTTCGATTCCAAGATGCAAGCCTTGAGAATTTCGTTCCCGAAGCAAGGGCCCATAATCGAGGAAGCGCGAGCGCAGAGAAAAATCTGAGTCGCCACTCGGGTTTGAAGGTTCGACACCCAAGGAACCGTATTTCGAAGCACCTGCCGCGCTGTTTGATTTGAAAATGTGAAGGAACCAGTCCGTCATAACCATATCTGGGTTCGGGAGCCAGGTTACGAGAGGGGAAAGGTTTTAAGGCACCCCTCTCGCCCAATCGGGAGATCGGTCTCTACTTAGGCATTTTGAAAACATCGTGATTCTTCTTTTATTAATCAATTTTTAGCCAATTAGGGCGGGGGAACAGTTTAATGGGGATTAAAGCTGTAACAATTTGCAAGATGTGATAGATAGCATGGATGAGCAGTTAGTATAGGATGAGAACAGACTGCTGCGGGTTTTTAAACACTTTGAGCCCACAGCTCTTATTCTCAAACCTTCTGGGCTCTGGAAGGACCAGTGCACACCCATGACAAACCAAGCAGTTTAAATATACAGTTTAAAACAATTCTAAAAGACTATAGAGCCACAAAATTACTAAAACACCCCTTAAACAGTGAGGGGACAAAACAGAGGCCTAAAATCAAGTTAAACATGCATGGCAAGCTACTGGTTGGAGATGAACCGTCGCGCGAGGGTTTCAAACTTTTGCGCGAGGGTTTAGAATTAATATTGGTTCGATTTATCCCCAGCAGAGTCGCCACTGTGGGCAGCATGCCCTGGAATTTCCGGATTCCAAGATGCAAGGGCCCATAATCGAGGGAGCGCGAGCGGAGAAGCAGGCAAGCGCTCGTAAATACAGAGTCGCCACCTGGGTTTGAAGGTCCGACACCCAAGGAACCGTATTTCGAAGCACCTGCCGCGCTGTTTGATTTGAAAAAGTGAAGGAACCAGTCCGTCATAACCATATCTGGGTTCGGGAACCAGGTTACGAGAGGGGAAGGGTTTTAAGGCACCCCTCTCGCCCAATCCGGAGATCGGTCTTTACTTAGGCATTTTGAAAATGTTGTGATTTTTCTTTTATTAATCAATTTTTAGCCAATTAGGGCGGGGGAACAGTTTAATGGGGATTAAAGCTGTAACAAGTTTGCAAGATGTGATAGAGCATGGATGAGCAGTTAGTATAGGATGAGAACAGACTGCTGTGGGTTTTTCAGGCTGAGCCCACAACCCACAGCTCTTATTCTCAAACCTTCTGGGCTCTGGAAGGACCAGTGCACACCCAGGACAAACCAAGCAGTTTATAGCAGTTTAAATATACAGTTTAAAACAATTCTAAAAGGCTATAGAGCCACAAAATTACTAAAACACCCCTTAAACAGTGGGGGGACAAAACAGAAGCCTAAAACCTAGTTAACCATGCATGGCTAGCTACTGATCTGATCGGGGACAAATCGTCGCGCGATGGTTTCAAACTATTGCGCGAGGGTTTAGAATTGTTGCGCGAGGGTTTAGAACCATCGCGCGAGGGTTCGGGTCAACCTTCCAGTGTTTGGTTTTGCTCATCCTGGGTTCTGGGACAGGTCCAGAATGATCCCAGGGATGTTCCAACAGAACAGAAATGCATTTTGACATTTTGAATTTGCAATTTAAGCTAAGAAAAAGCAGTAAATTGGTTTTAACATGCATAACAGTAAGAACTATTTATGAAACACAAAGAACGGGATACCCTTCCCCACGAGGTTCATCATCACACTGACACAAAGTGTCGCGCGAGACTTTGGAACCATCTCGCGAGGGTTCCTGCTCCATTGCTTCTTGTAACTTTGCTGGTTTTAGGGCCAGGACTGGTATTGATTACCAGCCTTGGCCCTGCCAGCCCCCCTCAGAGATCAGAACAGAGAGCAGAACAAAGGTAAGCTATACCTTTGGTTCTTGGGATTTGAAATGCGTTTGAGCTTTGAGTTGAATTGAGGTTGAACAAGGTGATAGAGCTTGGAAAATAAGTGTATGAAGGTGGCTAGAGTGGTGAAATACCAAGTGTATTAAAGGTTGTGTAGCCTTTTGAACCTGAACCTTGGTACTTTCTTCTTTTTTTCTCTTGAACCCAAGATTGTTAACCCTTCTTTTTGGAACCCTTTAAATGGAAGCACCATGGGGGGTATATATAGGAGGAGTGGTGGAAATGGTGTATGGAGGAGAAAGAACCAACCAATTTGGCTTGGTGGCCAAATTGCCACTTATGGAAATCTTGCAAGGAGAGAAACCCAGCCAGTCCACGAGGTCTGGCTGAAGATTACTTGGTGATTAAGCTCCCCAGCTGAAAAAGGTGAAAAGGATAGGAGAGAACCGTCGCGCGATGGTTTGGAATTGTTGCGCGAGGGTTCTCCCTGGCACGCGATGGTCAATGGTCAACAGTTTGACTATTGACCACACCTGGCAGCTTGATCCTCGCGCGATGGTTCTAAACCCTCGCGCGACCAGTCAATTTTGGCTTTTTGATGTGGTTTTGGCTAGGTTAGGTTCGAGGTTCTTCAAACACTCAAAGCTCAAACACTCGACATTCCGCGGTGTTCTTGATCCGTTTCATCATCGGGAATCGAAACCGTAAATAAGCTAATCGAAAGCAGATTGGGGTGTCTCAGTCAACCTTCCGGTGTTTGGTTTTGCTCATCACGGGTTCCGGACAGTCGAGAATGATCGAGGGGATGTTCCAACGAGCAAAATGCATTTTGACATTTTGAATTTGCAATTTAAGCTAAGAAAAAGCAGTAAATTGGTTTTTATCATACTTGCAGAGCGATCTATATGAAAAAAGACATAAAAATCAGGATACCCTTCCCCACGAGGTTCATTCTCACACTGAAACAAAGTGTCGCGCGAGTATGGGGAACCATCGCGCGAGGATTCCTTAGCCACTGCTTCTTGTAACTTCACTGATTTTAGGGCCAGGACTGGTATTGATTACCAGCCTTGGCCCTATCAGCCCCCTCAGGGATCAGAACAGAGAGCAGAACAAAGATAAGTTATACCTTTGGTTCTTGGGGTTTGAAATGCGTTTGAGCTTTGAGTTGAATTGAGGTTGCTTGAGGTGTTTATGTTGCTTTGAGTAATGAAGGAGAAAGAACAAGCTATGTTCTTGGATTGACTTTGTATCTCTTTTATTAGCTTAAAAGAGCACAAAGTAATGCCCCTTTGAAAGTGGAATTCTTGTAACCTTCTTTCTTTTTCTTGAACCCTTTAAATGGAAGCATATGGGGGGGTATTTATAGGGAAAGTGGTAGAAATGGTGTATGGAGGAGAAAGAACCAACCAAGTGAAGGTTAACTTGGCTTGGTGGCCAAATTGCCTTTTATGAAAAGCTTGCAAGGAGAGAAGCCCAGCCAGTCCACGAGGTCTGGCTGAAGAGTACTTGGTGATTAAGCTGCCCAGCTGAAAAAGGTGAAAAGGACAGGAGAGAACCGTCGCGCGATGGTTTGGAATTGTTGCGCGAGGGTTCTCCCTGGCACGCGATGGTCAACGGTCAACAGTTTGACTGTTGACCACACCTGGCAGCTTGACCCTCGCGCGATGGTTCTAAACCCTCACGCGACAATTGGTTTTTGGCTTTTTGATGTGGTTTTTGGCTAGGTTAGGTTCAAGGGTTCTTCAAACACTCAAAGCTCAAACACTCGACATTCCCGAAGTATTCTTGATCCGTTTCATCATCGAGGAATCAAAAACCGTAAATAAGCTAATCTGAAAGCCAGATTGGGGTGTCTACAGCAAGGATTTTCCCTATTATGGAATTCGTTCCATAATAGGACTGTTCTTAAACTTATCTTTATCTGAACACGGGGTCTCATCTTACGGAATTTGTTTCGCAATAGGATTATCCCACCGCTTATCCTGACTGGATATTGGACACTCCTTCTTGAATGCTGTTTCCGCCTTATCTCTTAAAGCCGTTTATAAATGACTCTATCTTTCCGGCATGCTCTTTGCCGAACAGACTGCACCTTAAGTGCTACTGTTTGGATACAAACCTATACCGCCGAACAGTTGGTATTTAGTCTAGGACGTCTCATGCCCCTGTTACCGAACAGCCCCCTGTTCGGTGTACACTTTAGGTCACCGGCCCTTATCATTATGGTGCCTTTCATCACTTTTCTCATTGCACAACTTACATCACGTGTTCGGCTCATATTTAGACCTGTTTGGGAATATCACCCTACAGCAGGGGCCTCCTGCCTCAAACCTAGCTGTCGCTGGATACGGTAAGGAATGTAGAAGGTGAAGGCCCCCAAACTAGCAAGTACGACCCACTGAGGACCCATATAGTGCACTGTCATAGAAGGAAGATCCAGCCATCGACACCTCCAAGAAATGGTCTCAGCTCGCCGGCGCCTGAGAAAGTCAACCCACTCAGCCCTGCTCCTGTCTGCAAACTCGAAACATTGCTGAGAAAGTAACCTCGCCTCATATGGCCAGTTGTCAGGAGGAATGGTCAGCACGTTTACCTTGTCGCAAAGCCAAATCTGTGAAAAGAGAGAGAAAACAAGTGAGACACCATAGAAAGTCAAGCCGAGTATTGAGGTAAGATGAGAACGTGAGATGAACCCGAAAAAAAGGAGAGCTGAGTGAGAAGCCAACCTGTAGGAGGAGAGAACTACCCCCAAAAGTCTCGGTCTCTCCAAAGCGAACCTTGTCCAAACCTATCAGAGTCTCGGCCAAAGCCATTGGAACCACGTCCTTTCGGGTCTCAACCTGAATAGCAATGCTGACCAATGTCGAGCTAGCGTGATCGGCAGAGGGGACCGGGAGGTAGGCTGCAAGCAAGCACATGCAGAGAGCAGTCATGCGTCGAGTCTGATAGGCCATGTCTGCAAGATTGCCGGGAGGAGAAAACAGCTCGATAAGGCGCATTACATTGAGA
Source organism: Rhododendron molle (assembly GCA_025413875.1). Lineage (NCBI taxonomy): Eukaryota > Viridiplantae > Streptophyta > Magnoliopsida > Ericales > Ericaceae > Rhododendron > Rhododendron molle. Next base: position 11,844,857 of record CM046399.1, read on the forward strand.
TGGCCATCCCTAACCAGGTAACGGGCAGCCCCATCACCCAACCGAAGGGCCGCAGCCAGAACCCTGTAAGTGCTCTTGCGCACAGGAGGAATGATGACCTCCTCTGAACCAAAACCCCCAAGGTACGCACGGAACTCCTCGATGGTAGGACAGAGCTCTTGATCGCCGAAGCGAAATAAATGAACCTCCGGATCCCAGAAACTCACGGTTGCCCTCAAAAGCTCGAGACGAAGATGAATGTTGTGGAGGTACCGCATGGAATAGAGATCGTGGGCTTGGAAGTTGAGCCAATCAACGCCTTCCATGGAAGCCAACCGTGGATGGAGCGAACCGGTGAGGGAAAAAGCCATTTCAAGGAGTAAGGAAAGAAGATAAGAGTTGAATGAGATGAGGAGAATGTGGTATGAAGGAGCTTGAATTTATAGGAAGGGTAGAGGGGACAAGTTCAACTTTCAAAGAGCCTTGGGTTTCAAAAGTGCACGTTTTCCATGAGTCCTACATGGGGAAAAGCTTGGTCAAGTTCTAAAAGGTTCAAAACAGACATGCACTGGCTCAGAAATGCCATTGCATGGGTCAAACCTCAACCCTCGAGCAGTCTGCCTGGGAAAATGGCAAAATTGGAATCTATCAGGAAAATAGCCGCGCGCGGCACCTTGACGCGTCGCACGGCATGGTGAAACCAGAAAAACCCCACGGCACAGCGTTTGAGGTACCGTATGACGGGTCATACCCCGCGCGGCATCCTGGAGTATCCGTGCGGCACCTTGACTCTACATTTCTGCAGTTTTTGACAAATCAACATCAAAATGGAATTAGGGCATCATGAAGCACCAGCAACCACTAAAACACACTCTAACGGGTATTTGGGACTTCAGGGATGTTTCGTTTCGAGACAACTCTCGGGATTCGTTGTCGTGATATGAAAACTCGATAAAAATCCGTTTCTTAAGTCATGTCAAGTTGTCAATTCTCATTTCAAGTCTTTCCAAGTTGTTTTTCCAAGTCCCATGCGTCATAATGGTTAAAAGTGACTTAGTCCGAGTTCCGGTTCGTGTCCCAAGTCAAAATTCGGGAACGTCACATGTTAAAATCAACATTTTCCTACTCTTCGAGCATATTCCAAAAGCAAAGTGGAATTTTCGAGTCTCATATCAAGGTCGTCGTTGTCTCATATCTGTGTTCGAAGTCGGTTACGAAGGTGTCTATGTAATTCTCATATGCGGAGTCAATTGTACAAAGGTTTACCTAATTGCTTTCTTCGATTTCTATTCCGTTATCAATATGCTTTAATGGTTAATGTGTCATTCATCGCAAACCTCACATTCAGCTCAATCTCTTGAATCAACGGTTAGTTGCACATTTCAGTCAATGTTTTAGTTATTCAGTTTTCTTCATGCAAGCAAAAGAAGGTTGAATGGCTTAAACAATGAAAGAATGGATCTCTATATATAAACCTAAAAAGCATCCATGAGTCGAAGTACAAAAGAGGCATAATAGCTCGATGATCAAAATCTTATCTACAAAGACCTCCTCGTCCGCTTGGGAGCTGCTCACCTCTCGAGTACCAATCGCTCTGGGCACGGTGCCTTTGGAGGTGGCCTTCAGGTCAACGTCCGTAGGCTCCTCAATCTCATCCTCGGAGACGTCAATAGGCTCATCCTCGGTCCCAGCCGAGTGCCGCGCCCTCTTCGATGGCGGCTCGTCCCGTGAGCCGACAGAAGAGACCTGTCATGCTGGAAAACGGACAGACTTCCGCCGTAAACCTCGTGAAGCCCCTCCTCTAGCCTACAATGGTATAACATCCATATTATATTTGCATCACAATCATGATATAAGCAATAGAAGTAAAGTAAATAGCTAAGGTTCAAGAATGTACCATCGTCCTGCTAGCGCGAGGCAACACCTCCGGAGGGTGGCCCATGGCGTACTGCCTCACCAGCTGCTCTATGGCCTCCGCCATCTCCTTCACGTACCCTGGAGGAGCCTGCAATGAAGAAGTCGATCAGAACGTGCAAAAGCGAGCGAATTTACGAAAAAGGAAAGCACGTTATACCTGAGCAAGGAACTCTGGAGCCTCGGCTGGAGGGCGTGGCACCACGACTAGGCCGGGGGCTCCCTAAGGGGTCATCACGTCCACTGTCCAGGAAAGGGCAGGGAAGCTGGTACCACTCGGGCCTACACCCTCGTTGCGACCTTCGTCTCCGTGACTCCCACCTCTTCTACCTCCATCTCGTCTCCTTCTCCCTCCAATGCCGCCTCGCGCTGCCTCCCAAGCGGCACGTATCCCTAGACTCGGCATCAGGTACCGAGCACGGTACTCCGCATAGTCAGCAGCGAGACTAACACCCGCGTGGAAGAATGGCTCCAACTAGAGGTCTGGTCGTGTGAACAGCTCGACCTCCCTCCACATGTACTGGCCCGTCCTCTGCACTAGAGGAGGAAGCGGCCTAGGGACTCTAAAAGCGTCCAGCCTCAGCGACTGACGTGACACTCGGTCACCCAAGTACCACTGCACGTAAGGGGACTTGAGAAGCACTCTTCCCCTGGCAACCTCCCTACTCTGTGCAACGTAGGGGATCTCGAAGCGGTCCCACACCCGCCAGCGGACCTGTCGTCAGAAATGAGCAATGTCATTAAGCGGGAAATAAACAGGAAAGCCATGAAACAGCTATGGAAATGCCTTAGTACCTGATCAGGACGCAGCTCGTCCCAGTAAAGACGGAAGGCATCCAGTTTGCCCCTACCCTTCTTCACGCCCTTGTACTCATTCGACCAGCGCAAGGCTCGAGGGAGTATCGTGTCGTCAGGGCACGTGGTCTCGGGAGGATACATCCGTATCACCTCGGACGTCCAAATATGCAATTCAAGGCATTGAGAGTTAGCACGAAATGTACATTGAATGAATACGAATGAAAAGCTGACTATCCAAAAGAAAGGAAATGAGGTATACCTCCCAGACCCTCCAGTAGCCTCCGAGGCTCACTCCTGCCCCGCAAGATAGAGAACCCATGAAGGCGTAGCACGTCCCCAGTGCTGCACCTCCCCAATCGAAACGGGCAATCTCCCCGGCGTCCCTCAAGGCCGGGAGAAGCGAAAGGTGTACTCGGTTGCACCTGTTGGGAAACAGGGACGCCCCAAGTAAATACAACAGAAAGCACCTCGCCATCTGCTCCTCCTCCACCCTGTCAGCCGGAAGCCTCTCTGTCCAGAACCTGAGTAGCTGGGCGTACTTGGAGTCATCAGCCTCTGCCCTCAGCTCATACCCTAGCATATCTCGTTCGAACGCCGCCTGCCTCCCTGTGGCAGCATCAAAAGGGATAGGATCACCTCCGACCCTGAGACCAGTGATCGCCGCGAAGTCCAACGGCGTCACAGTGAGCTCACCAAAGGAGAAGCGGAGGGTATTCGTCGTGTCCCACCACCTCTTAGCTAGGGCCCTCACCACTGGGCGGTCATTGCACACACCCCTCGTCAGCATCTCGACAAACTCCCCGAAGCCTGCCTGCCTCACTATCTCCTGTACAGCCCCGGGTAGTCTCTCCCAGAATGTCGGCACATCCGCCGAACCTCCGTAACACGAGAGCGAGATTGCCTGTTGCAGCAAATCAGCAATATTTAATAAACAGGCGTGACATGTGACACAAATGGTATACTTAGATGCAAGGAAATGGAAATGCAATACATTGGAATTCGAAATGCAAATAAAAGTATACCTCATCTTGTCGCAAGGAAAGGTGCTGCTGAGGGTCCCTCAGAACTAGAGCCTCGTCGTACGTGGGCCTCCTCGGTGCGTAAGGGTCGAAAAGCGAAGGCACCACCATGTGCTGAAAGGGCACGTAGGTCGCCTCGTCATAGGCCCCTCGCCCCTGCAAGGCTAGCGTCGCCTCGTCAACCACACTGCTATGAGGGGCCATCACCTCTCCGATCTCCTCATCAACTAGCTCTTCTGCAGCCTCCGGCTCTCCAGCACCCCCAGTCCCGAGCTCGGCCCGTAGCTTCGTCTCGCGGGAGGCGAGTAAAGCCTCCGCCAACCCAGGAAACCCCCGCACTACCTCCAGCACGTCCTCCATGGACGCTGTCACTAAGTAGTCACCCATGCCTATATGGCGTGACGACCCTGCACCTGCACTGCTGCCCACGAACATGGACGGCGTATCCTCCACCACCGGCTCTACCACTGGCTCTCCCACCGGCTCGTCCTCCACGATGGGGGCCTTCCCCAAGTCAGCCCGAGGCTCTCTCACAGGAGAAACCTCTCTCTCCTCCGCTGCCTGGTCTAAGCTACCACCCCGGGGACCCTCCGTGGTCCTCTCCTCCAAACCCGCCGCTGCCTCCGATCGACCCGAAGCCTCGGCCTCGCCCCTTGACTCCACTGCACTCGGAGTCTCCGTCCCTTGGCCATACCCGGCCAATACCACATCGCCGCCACCGCTGCCGTCTGCCACGGCAGCCGAGACTACGGTCTCCTCGGCCAATGCCGACTGAACCGAAACCCCCGCGACTTCTGATACACCCCCAACTGCTGTATTGTCCCCCGGAGGAATGGGAGACGGCGTAGCCTCGACCCGGAGTGATATATCATCACCGGGCATATCTCTCAGCTCCATGATCGTAATATATGAGAGAGAGAGAGAGAGAGAGAGAGAGAGAGAGAGAGAGAGAGAGCAGGCGAGAGAGCGAGAACAGCGAGGGAGAGGGAGTGTGATCGAGAGAAAGAATGATCGAGAGAGAGAGAGAGGTACCTGGAGAGAGAGATACGTTGGGAGAAAGAGATAGCAGAGACTGAGAGAGAGAGAAAGGGAAATTCGAACGGTGTAGGTGTATTGTATACGCCTCGTATATATATAATCTCCTGAACCGGTTCACCTGGGATCCAATTTTGGACCGGGTTCACAGCTAGCTCAGCCGCACGGCATCCTGCAGTAGGCGCGCGGCACCTTGAACGAGCATGCAGTACTTTTAGTATGCGGTACCGTGCGCCCCTAAATTGACTACGCACGGCATGTTAGTTTGTTTCGACAGTCCTGAGTTCTGAAAGCAGATTCGTGGCGTTTGAGGAAGATTGTATACGATTAGAAGAATGGATGCAAGAAAGTGGAAGAAGAAAGGGACTTTTCATTAAATAAAAGCCCGGGGTTTCCCCCGGGGATCTTTCCATTTCATTTCTCAAAAAAAAAAAAAAAAAACAAACAAACAAAAAGAAAAAAAGGAAATGGGCCTACTGCCCTTTCTTCTTCTCCTTCTTCTCCTCTCTCCTCCTCAATCGCTTCCGCCATCCGAAGCGTCGTTCGCGTTATCCGAACAGTTATTCGAACCATTCGGATTACCCTCGGAGTCTTCCGCGGACTCCTCTAACTCATGCCCAGGAACATACTCCGGGTCGTCCTTGTCATCCAACTGATCAAAGCAAAAGTCTTGGAGGTTGGACACGGCACGGCAGAAGGAACGGATGGTCGTGATGAGTCTCGCAATTTGCGTGTTCAGTTCCTCAATCTCCCCCTAGGTCATTTTGGCCTCCAAAGCCTCGACACGGGCTGCTAGGCGGCTGTTGTCCATCCCGAAATCTCAAAAACCACTTGTTTTTTTAGAAAGAGGAGAGGAATGTAGGAGGACTTGAGAGAATTTGTTGGTGGTGCATGGAATGAGCCACCACCACCACCACCACCATGCTTATAAAGCCGTTCCAGCCATCGAAAGGGCACGCCCGAAGTAATGGCACCCTTAAAACCTGTCAACTGTTCTCGGAAATCGAAGGGGTGCCTGGGAAAAGGAGGTACCGTGCGCCGCGCCCATAGCCTGCATGGCACCTTGCCTCCAGAAGATTAAACGATTTTTCTTGGAAATTGATCCACTCAGCCACCAAAATCCTCTTGGAAACTCAATTATCAACCGTTTTGCAGCCATAATCTCTTAGAATGTTGTGCATTGATTATTGCACCATTTGATTCTTATCCCCCGGGTCTCGCAGAATTTCGCGTCCCTCGAAAATCCACCGTAATTCGTAAAATCTGTCCTCCGGGACTCGACGTAATTTACCATCAGTCTTTTCGAGCTACGGTCTAACAAACCTAAAATCTCTTCGTCTCCCGAGGTACGGTCTAACAAACCTAAAGCCTCTTCGTCTCTCGAGCTACGGTCTAACAAACCTAAAGGCTTTTCGTCTCCCGAGCTATGGTCTAACCGACCTAAAGTCTCTTCGTCTCCCGAGCTACGGTCTAACCGACCTAAAGACTCTTCGTCTCCTGAGCTACGGTCTAACAAACCTAAAGGCTCTTCGTCTCCTGAGCTACGGTCTTACCGACCTAAAGTCTCTTCGTCTCCCGAGCTACGATCTAACCGACCTAAAGCCTCTTCTCCCGAGCTACGGTCTAACCGACCTAAAGTCTCTTCGTCTCCCAATCTATGGTCTAACCGACCTAAAGCCTCTTCGTCTCTCGAGCTACGGTCTAATCGACCAAAAGCCTCTTCGTCTCTCGAGCTACGGTTTAACCGATCTAAAGTCTCTTCTCGCCTCGATGTTTGCCTCCCGAGGGCTCGTCTCGAGTTTTTCAATGATTGCATGACACACGACACCACAAGCACTCCATTATTGTCTCTGCACAATTTGTGTCCCCTGAGACTTATTTTCTTGCATTTCGTTGTCCCAATCGAACTACGTTGGTCTGATCCCTACAGCGGGGTACGTTGGCAGCTCCCCGAGCGCGACCATCATTGTTATATATTTGCATTTTTCGTTCAAAGGCACTAGAGCAACGGATTGGGATGCCTATTCTTTAAGCGTCACTCGTATGAAACCGATGGTATCCGAGTTACGTTAAAGAGGAACTACTATAGACACCCCAATCTGGATCTCGGAGAGCCTTTGTCCGCCTCGATGATGAAATAAAGGAAACGATACCTTTGTGAGCTTGAAAAAGGATTTCCCCTACGCCCATATAAACCAAAAAATTCAAAGACCCAAAAGAGCCTAGAAGCCCAGATGAGCCCAGATAAAGCCCAAAAGCCCCTGGACCAAAACAGAAGGTACCGTGCGGAATGGATATGAAGCGCACGGCATGTTGAAATTGAAGTAGCTGTGCGCGGTCAAATTGCACCGCACGGCACCTTGAGTAAAAGGCTGACTGGCTCAGAAAGCTGTCGGGCACGCCAGTTTGAGCCACAGCTGATAACTGGCTCAGCCGAAAATGCACTTCTGGCCCGCCCAGAAATACCTCCACTATTTGAAATTCAAAATCCTTGACTATTTGCCTATAAATTAACCCCTCCACTCAAGGGAAATGGGTCTCCTTTTGGCCTTCCTTTTGGCTCTATTTGCTTTTGGGTATTCTTACTCCATAAGCTTTCTCTCTCTAGTTTTTATACCCATTCTCTCATTTCCATTTCTAAGTCTTAAAGAATGTCATTCCCAAAAGACATTCTTTAAGTACTTTCACTCACTCCCTTCTCATCATTGAAGTTGATCTCTCATTAACTTCAAAGCCCCATCCCCCAAAATACCTAACCTTCTCTCACACCCATACTCCTTTCGTCTCATCCAACCTCCTCCATTCACATCCGTGACGATCCGTTCTCATTTTCGCACCAACAATCCTTGATCAAGCTCAACACCAAAGGTAAAAACTAGTTTCCTTAGGCTAGACTCCGTTCTGGTCCTGAGGGGACTTTTCTGTCAGCAGGTCTAATCCCTTTTGGTTAAATCCTGACTAAAAACTCATTTTCATGAAATAAAACTAGTACTGTGCTGAGGTTGGGGAACCGCGCGGCAAGATGACTAGGCGCGCGGCACCTTGACCATCAGCGCACGACATCTTCATATGTTGATATTATCATAGATAGGCTGTCTGGATCTGAGTTTTCCTCTGTTGTGGTTGTCTGTATCTGCTGCTTACTGTCTTTGTTGCTTCTAAAATAAGACCATATCAACAAACCATATCTTGGCTCTTAACAAGGTTTTCTAGATCATCCCGAATGATCTAATATGTTAAAATCGCCTTAAAACCATGTTTTGAGAAAAATAACAACATTTTTGGGATGATCTGACTGCCACGAGGTTTCTGATGAGTTTTCTAAAAGACGTACAGAGAAAACAATGAGATAGATGATGTTTCAAAAGTCTGTAACAGTCTGACAGCAGAGCAGGTACCCTGCACGGTATGTTGAGGTGCCGCGCGCGACATCTCATGGTGCCGCGTATAGTATGATCAAGGCCCAAACAGTTTGCTTAATGCTATTTATCCCATCTGCTCACGTCATTTTATCACTACTGTACAGGCAGCACCACATGCACGCCAATGTGATGTATCTCCCATGTCCCTTCCCCATTATTTGCCTTTATTAAAGAGCTTAATCTTTTAAATGACGCTTGAAGATTTCCCCTTTGAAAATATCAAGTAGAGACCGGTATTACCGGGCGAGTGGGGTGCTTTTTAAAGAAAAACCTTCCCCATTCGTAATGTGGCTCCTGAACCCAAAATCTCAACGTTTTTGCTAGATCAAAAGCCTTTTGCGGGCGAGTTCTCAGTTTCTCGGATTATCCATCTCAAAAATCCGGGTGGCGACTCTTCGAAAAAGGGCACGGGAGCCCACAATGATGTTTTGTTCATCTATCTCGATTGAAACCTACACTTCTCAAACCTTGTCATGTTTTCTGATTTTTGTCATGTTTTTTATTTTATCATGTTTTGTTCATCTACCTCGATTGAAACCTACACTTCTCAAAACTTGTCATATTTTCTAATTTTTGTAATGTTTTTTATTTAATCATGTTTTGTTCATCTATCTCGATCGAAACCTACACTTCTCAAAACTTGCAATGTTTTTCAATTTTGTCATGTTTTTTAATTGATCTTGTCTTGTTCATCTACCTCGATAAGGTTTTGCCATACTTTTAGGATTACTTTTTAGATTTTAGGGGAATGAAAATATGAGAGAGAAGATTAGGAGAGGAAAAAAATTCAAAAGATTAGGTGAGAAATGTTTAAAAGAGGAGAGAGAATTGAGATAATTAGAAAGATTAAAAGAGAGAGACAGAGAGCGATAGAGAGAGATTTTAAAAATTTGGACGGGTTGTATGTCAAATATAGGCGGATCAAATATGGGTCAAATAGTAAACGGACTGAACGGATCAGGTAAAATATAAGCCACATCAAACCCAAACCCGCCCGACCCCCCCCCCCCCCCCCCACTCTTTTTTTTCCCTCTCTCTTCCCCTTTCTGCCGGGAAATGGTTGAAATTAGCAAACAATCTAGGTCAAAAAAACTAGAAACCGCCAGACTTCGGAAAAATGCAACAAAAATTGCTCAAAAGGGATAGGTGCTACATTTATAGCATTCACAAATTATTTTCCTATTTTTAGAGGAAATGGATATTTTAGAACTTGGGAACGTCTCCTTTGGAAAAAATTGCAAAAATCAAGTTTCGATATCCGTCTAAAATTGCACCTGCACCTATTTCATGTGTTTAGATGCTATTACTTCTCCTAGAATGATATGGGTGACGATTAAGTTTTTTTGCACATTCCCCTGTGTCTTTCCATGCTTGATGCATCTTAAAATAGATAGTGATATGGGTGTTGGGTGCGTACTACGTGTCGGCGATCCCAGCCGTCCAAATTTGTTTTGGACGGTTCGAATTTTAGAGAGAGAAAAATAGGAGGGAAGGGTTGGGTGAGGGGAGAGAGAAAAATCTGGGGTGTCCATAGTGGCTACTACATCTCACATCTGAGGGTTTCATGGGGGATATTGGATGTTGTAGGAGCAGTGGCCCAATTGCCATTTAGAGTGAGCCTTAGTGGGTTTTTTCGTATTGCAAAGTGCCATGCCTTAATTATTTGCACAAAATGGTATCATGTCACAATTCATAGGCACTTGTATACAGAGGAATAAATGTTAGGGGGTATGAACCTATCGAAAAAAAGTTTGAAAAGTACGAATATGGCCTACCTAAAAAAGTTTGCCAGGCATATGTCCGCAAAAAATGGCCTAGTTAGTGAAGGTCCCAACCAACAAATCTGTGTTTCAACTTTCACGCCAATTCTAAGGTATAAACTTTAGTTTGGTATCAGATGAGTGAATCTACTACCCAAAGTTGAATTCTAAAACGTTTCATAAACGATAGTCAAATCCGGTTTGGTTTCCTCGCTACTGTCCAGCTTTATATAAGGTTATCCTCCAATGTGATTTCCTTCTTCTTCTTCTTTTTTCAGTTTGCTATTTTTCTGCATAGTTGCTCCTGTGAGTTGCTTCTGTTGGGTACACCCAAGTAGGGTGGGTGTGAGATGTAGGGGATTATTCCCCCTTGATATATTTGTGCCATGTGTGTACTGTGTTAGCAGGAGAGGAGAGTGTGTTTTGTGTGTAAGTGTGAGGTTTGAGAGTGACGAGAGGGTTTTTTGTAACTATGTTGAGTAATTAATATAGTGAAATTTTCCCTACTCATTGTGTTGTGTTCCTTGCTCAATTATGGCTTGATTGTGTGTGTGTGCTTCGTTGGTGAGGTCTTGGGCGTGCCCCAACAGTGGTATCAGAGCTGGTTCGGCCATTGTTGAGCTCGGAAGAGGAGGTTCGGGTCGAAGGTAGTTGGATTTAAGATCTGAGCATGGGGTTGTGTTTGTCTTGAAGAGAGGAGTTCGGTTTGGGGTAGCACGTCGCTAGAGGAGCTCGGACGTGACCGGAAAATCGTTTTGAACGGCGGCGAACGGAGTCGAGTGGGAGCTCTACAGTCGATTGTCGGAGGGTTGATTGGTTCGAGGTTTTAAGCACAGGGTTTTGTTTGTCTTGTCAAGGCGAGCACGGGGGTGTGTAGAACGTCGCTGGTGGAGTTCGGGATAGCCCGCAAAACACATTCGATCACAGCGGGCGGAGTCGGTGACGGGTAGAGAGGTTGTTTTGAAAAGCCCGAGGTCGTGGATGATCGAAGACAAGTTTTGAGCACTGGGTTTTGTTCATCTCGAGGAGACGATCTTGGATCTGTAAAGCTCGTCGTCGGACGTTGAGGGGGTGGCCTACACGCGTCGGTTAAAGGCGGGGCGTGGCAGGCGCAAATCTGAACCAGATCTGCCGGTTCAAAAGCTTCTAGACCCGATTCAGAGGGGTCAAGACCAGGTCAAAGGGTTCGGTCAATGCGGGTTAGCGGGTGCTGAGTCAGTCGGTACGGTTCGTACCGGTTTTGGGGTTTTTTTGGCCGGTTCAGACCAATTCCGGCTTGGTTTTGACGTTTCGGATTCGTTTTCGAGGTCGGTTCGCAGTGATCAGGTTCGGATTTTGCTGATTTGTGTTTTGCAGCCTATTTTTTTTACGTGTTTTATGAGTTTTTGGATTAGTTTTCGGAGTACCTAGGGTCGATTTATTGCGTTTAGCTTACTTTTGGGTGATAAAGTAAGATGGCGGATGAGAGTATGAGCAGTATGGTTCAATTGACATCTTCCAATTACGCGATTTGGAGAGCGAGAATGGTGGATTTGTTGTCATGGAAGGATTTGTATGAGCTGTTGGAGTGTGAAGGGGTAAAACCAACAGCGATGAAGACGGAGGATTGGAAAAAATTGAACCGAAGAGCGTTAGGATTGATTCGGCAATTTATTTCCGAGGAGGTGTTTTATCATGTGTCCGAGGAGACCGATGCTTATAATTTGTGGATGACGTTGGAGGGTATGTATCAACCGAAAACTTCCCGAAATAAAGCGTTGTTGATGAGGAGATTAGTGAGTTTGAAGTTGAAGAGCGGAAAATCGGTTGCTACGCATTCGAGTGAGTTCCAAAATTTGGTGAATCAACTTAGTAGTGCGGGATTGAAGCTTGATGATGAATTGCAAGCCTTGTTATTGCTTAGTTCCCTACATGAGGATTGGGATATGCTTGTGATTTCTCTCGGTAACTCGGCACCAGAAGGAAAGGTATCTATGTCAATGGTTAAGGAGGCCTTGTTTATCGAGGAAGCACGACGGAATGAGGGGATGGGAACGAAGTGTGTTGATGATTCGCAAGCTTTGGTTTCGGAAGGGGCTCGAGGGAGAACCCAAAGGAAGGGTGGCAATTCACGGTCAAGCTCGCGTTCGAGGGATCGGGGTGAGAATCGGGGTTTGTCTTGCTTTTATTGCAAGAAAGAAGGACACATGATTCGAGATTGTCCAAAGTTAGTTGGTCGGACTTGCCATTATTGCAAGGAAGAGGGACATATGATTCGGGATTGTCCTAAGATGAAGGGCAAATCGAAGGAAGCGGGGGTAGTCCAAGATTCGAATGGGGATCTTATGTTGGTTGAGGAAAAGCCTAAAGTTGCGAGAGAAACGGATTGGGTACTTGACACGGGGTGCTCATATCACGTTTGTGGGGATAGGAGAGACTTTTGTAGTTATGAGACTTTTGATGGTGGTGTTGTTCGGATGGTGAATGGTTCGAAGAGCCGTATCGTTGGAAATGGGATAGTGAAGTTTTTTACTTGCCGGATGGAAGGTTTGTGAGGTTGTCGGATGTTCGACATGTGCCGGGCGTGAAGAATAATTTGATTTCGCTTGGAGTACTTGATGAGAAAGGGTACACTTTCTCGGCTAGTGAGGGTATTCTTCGGGTTCGGCAAGAGGAGCGTGTGATGCTTGAAGGTAGATTGATTGATGGATCATACCGCCTTGAGGGTTCCGTTGTGAGGGATGATATGCACTTTAGAAGTTCGGTTGAAAGAAAAGTGTGGCGTGTGAAGGCGCAAGCCAATGAGTTTTTGTGTGAAGCGCATTGTTTGTTGAGTTCGGATGGAGCATCGATTAGTGGAGTTTGTGAAGAAGAATTGTGCACAAAGAAAAGGGTTTCTTTCGCACAAGATTTGGTTTCCGATGTGTTTGTGTTTGTACCCAATGAAGAGGTAGGAGGCTACCAAGTGAGGGGGTGCAAGGCATCCGTTGAGGGGGTGCGAGCTATCGAAGTTTGGGATCGCGGACGCTTCGGTCGGGGAGCGAAGAGATGATTGTCCCACTTGGGTGTAGGGGGTGATTGTTGGGTACACCCAAGTAGGGTGGGTGTGAGATGTAGGGGATTATTCTCCCTTGATATATTTGTGCCGTGTGTGCACTGTGTTAACAGGAGATGAGAGTGTGTTTTGTGTGTAAGTGTGAGGTTTGAGAGTGAAGAGAGTGTTTTTCGTAACTATGTTGAGTAATTAATATAGTGAAATTTTTCCTACTCATTGTGTGTGTGTTCCTTGCTCAATTATGACTTGGATGTGTGTGTGTGTTTCGTTGGTGAGGTCTTGGGTGTGCCCCAACAGCTTCACTTGGTATGTGTTCCTGTAGATTGTTAAGTTTTGTTTTGTTTTAATAAATGTCTATTTAAACGGCGGCGGCGGGGGGACATCATGCCACCTAGGGATCCCAATAATAAGTCGGAAATGATATACTCAGGCTGGTAATCTTGGCCATAAATAAGTTTTGATAATTTGTCTCATTATTAGGTCTACTTTCTTTAAGATCAAAGGTTAATCGTGAGGATTTTGTTTGGGTACCTTAATATTTTTATTCTCTCTTTGTGCTTGGCAATAGCTATTTTTAGAACTTTTTGTGCTTGACAGGTTATCTGTTAACAATATAGGCTCTTATAATGATTTCAAAGACAGGTAAAAAAAGAAATAAAGAAACAAAAGAAGATAATTGAAAAATCCATTAAGTGTATCAAAGATTTGTTAGATGCTTCATCCACGTATTCTTGCTTGATTCTTACTGACCAGGTACATTATTTCCACACCTGAGACTGAAGAAATGCTGAAGTCTGATCTTTGATGAGCAGGAAAACAAGAGTTCTTGTTTGTCAGTTCATATTAGCTATTTATCAACTCTTTGTTGGTTTCTACTTGGGTTCAATTACTCAGAAATGGGATCACAAAGTTCATCCATCAAGAAAACGACGGCCTAAGAAAAGTAATAGCTTCTTTTTTGGTAGCCCAACACTCTGATATATGTAGATTCATGAATATTTTACGTGTGCAATTGTGGCATCTGGTTAGTTTTCAAGTGGCTCACTTCACTGTGAAGTAGTAATCCAAGTTTCATTGTCCAGTGCGTTCTGTACATCCACTTTAAATGTTAGATTACTTTATAGCAGGCAAAAGAAACTGTTAAAGGAATGCCATCAGTTCAGAGTAGCATTGCCCATCTGATTTAGTGCGGCCAACCTTTACCTTTCTTGTTTGACGTAGGGGTTCTAAAGAGTTTGAAGCTTGACAAAAAACGAAGTAATCAGTCTTGAAATAGATGGAGTGCTCATGTTTGAGTGTATCTTCTCCCTTTTTTGGTAGTTGCCAGATTAAGGGGATTCACAATCTACTGCGCAGATTCGTGGATTCGGTAAGAATTTGATTCAATTCAAGAAAACTTACTCGGTCTTATATGAATACATTTTAAGAAGTCTATCTTGAATAGTAATTCACAGCCACCTGTCCAGGACTTTGTAAATTTTTAAATACAACTAACCCCAAGTGATTGGAACATAAGGCTCGGTTTGATTTGAATAACACGTGAAGAAAAGTTTAACTACAGAGAACATTTCACACGATACAGCCGGTTGCCAGATGAGTGGTGATGCCCTTCGCTCGCGTTGAATACATAAGAGTAACTAACTAGAAAGCGAATGCTTTACAACCTTAAGCCTCCTACTGATGCAGGATTGCGCAAAGGCCGCAATCTGCATGTGCGTTGAAGCCTTTTAATATTAGATAGGTAGAGAGTTTTGATCTCTCTCTCTCTCTAAAAGTTCTTAACCTAGCTGCTGCGCAACATTTCCTCTCCCCCTCCCTTCTTAGGCGGCGGGAGGGGGGGGCGACCCGACTGTTCTGGTCTCCCTTTTCTCTTCTCCCTTCTTCGCCTACCCTTGGCCATCTGTTTTTGCCGGATCCCTTTTGTGTCGTTTCCACTTCCACTCTGATCTTGGTCCCGACTTTCTCGCCGTCTCCTCCCATTGATCTCTTCTTTTGGGTTGAGTCGGTTCTTGGGCCTAACGGCAAAGTGGGGTGCGGTGACTGGTGGTGGTTTCTTTTTCAGGTGATGGGTGCTCGCCGGTGTTCTTCCTAAAGTTTTTCGGTCGTGGTTAATGGCTTGGGTTCTCACTTGTGGCTGTCGGTTGGTGTGGTCCATTCTCCGGTCAAGATCCAGCAATCTATGCTCGGGTTGTTTGGTGGTTGTTGGTGGCGGTTGGTGGTTTGGGGCACGGCTGCTTGTTTTTTGACTGGTTGTGGGCTGCCATTTCACCGGCAGAGAGGCCGGATTCGGCTTAGTAGGGGTTTAGGGTTAGGGTTCTTTGTTTTTCTTTCCTTTCCCTTTTTAGGTGGTGGCTGCCTGATGGTGGTGGCGGCAGGAGGTAGCGGCGGTGGTGGCGGTTCTGGGCCAACAACAGGGGCGGGTTCCTCGGGTCTCGAAAGAGGCTACAGGGCGGTCTGTTTTTAGAAGGCGTCTTTGCCATTATGGGGCAGCAACAGGAGCTCGTTCCCCAGGTTCCGGTGGTGGCTTGGGTGTTTCTCCCGTTGAGGCGGCTGCTTTGGATGATGAGTGCTGAGTTTTTGATTCGGACATCTAGGCCTTTTTTTATGTCCTGATGTAGTATTGATCTGAGTATTTTAGACTCACATAGGGTGGTTTGGCTTCGGCGTCTTCGGGTGGGCTTTGTCCCAATTTGGTATTCTCGATTGGTTTCTTACCAATTGTAGGTTTGGTTCTCGGATTGGGCAGAAGATTGTTCTTTGAACATGATGCTGTTTTCTTGCACCTATTAGTCTTGTAACAAATTCAAGATTAATGAACTTTCTTTGCTGTTCAAAAAAAAGAAAGAAGCCTTTTAATATTAGGGATACCTGAACCTTTTATTTTTCAGCAATTTCGACTGGACTGCTCACTCTGGGTCTTTTGCTCAAAATGTGAATGTGTACAAGCTCCACAAATTGTCCCTCTCTGTATGTACTTTGTAAAGGATGCTTAAGCCCCACTTTCGATAAGAGTGTAATAATGTATATGTTGCATAAGATCAGCAGCGGACCCGCCTTGGGGCACGTGCGGTCACGTGTCACCACAAATTTTTTTTTTTTTATTATAAATATTTTGTATTTTTTGAGTTAGTAAAAATTCAAATTGTTGTCTTTCTTTATTATAATATTTTTGATTATGTATATTCGGCCTCTATGCAAAAATACTAGCTTTTTCCGTGGCGTTATCAATGGAGCTTTTGGGTCTAACTCCAGTATGTTGCTGTAATTTGGCTCAAAGAAAATCTATTTATTGATGCTTTCTCAATCGCATATGATGTAAGTGGAGACATCACTGAGTCATTTATATGGTTCAAGAGAGTTGGGGCAGATGCCGCAGGTTCAAATTTAAATCCTAGGCGACAAATAGAAGAATTTAGAAGAATATCAATCGGGAAAATGACGAACAAACCTAACTACATCAGGAATCAATTTGCTAAAAAATACTGTAACAGTAAAGAATCAATTCGAGAAATTTGTCTATGATGAGAGAAAGGGACGGGGGGAAAGAGAGAGGAGGGACCAGATTCGGGATGAGAGAGAAAATCGTGGGACGCATTTGAGAGTGTTGAGAGTCTAATAACCCCTTCCAAACAAAAATCTTACCTTCATAATCTCCAAAGCCAATATCTCTTGACATCTGGGACTATAGTGCAATGCAATCGTAGCCACACCAATTTCATGTCATGGCCCATTAACAGCCTTTATTTCATGTCATGTCATTATGGGAAAAAAAAGAAGAAGAAAGGGTATGATTTCTAATCAAATCATTCATTTGAATTAACTATTTTGATGGAAAATAGAGAGAAAAATACAGGAAAAAAAATTGATTGGCTCCTCCTTTTCTTATCCAATAAAAATAAAATACGATATGGTAAGAAAATAATTTTTTTTCTTATCTCATCATTTCTCACCATCCAACTGAGTTGTAAAATTCCATAGCGGTGCAAGCTGAACACTTAAAAGGCATTCCGTTCATAACTTCATATACAAGGGTTTGATCTTAACGAGCTCCTCCAGTACCAGTAATATCAAAAAAAAACCAAAAAATTCGCCCATTAGAACTCTTATTCGACCAGATCGGCCAAATTGGTTTGGAGTGCGCTTGGACCAAATTAGGCTCCGTTCCGTAACATTAAATAATTACTTATTTTTTAAAAATATAATTTCAAGCTCAAAAATAATGTGTTTACGCAAATAATTTTCCTACCAATATGGATATTGTTTGATAGATCCCATCAAGATCTTTTATACGGTGCAAAAAAATTAAAAAATTATTTTTCATTTACATTATTTTTAAGTTTAAAAATATGAAATAAACTGTTTATTTTTTAAGAAAGTTTCTGAAACGGGGTCTTAATTTTCGTAAAAGACAGCCTGTATTATTTAACTTCTTCTCATTACTATTTTTAACATTTCGTCATAAATTGGTTCCTCTCGACACATAAAATGAATAATGTAGGTGTCGCTATTCGCAGTTACGTATTTTCTCCTATAGCCTGCTAAAAATTTCTAACTATACTCGACAGTTAGTTACTGAAATTGCGATACATTTTCAGCACCTAATTACTGAAATATAATCTTTTTTTCAACAGCAAGTTACCGAAATGTATGTATTAACAGTTGTATACCGAACGTTGAACATATTTTCGACATGCAGTTGCCGAAATATAATTTTGTTTTCAACAGCTATTTACCGAAATGTTATTTATGATTTTCAACAACTACCTACCGAAATATAGCGGGTTATGAGAAAAAAATATGTAGCTGCGAATAGCGGCACTCAAGAATATAGATCAATGCTAAAAACCGTCTATTGGAATAGAAATTGCAAATAATTAAAATTAATAATAACAGAAATTACCCGAAAATAACCCACAAAACTCGATCAGAAGACCGAAAATTTAAGGCCAACCAAATTATCTAGGATTTTCAACAAATGGAATCCCTTGTCCTTGTTTTCTTCTTACAGTACTAAACCAGAAATAACCCAAGCTCCTGATTCTTACCTCAAAGATTATCAATAATTTGAGTCTTCAGAACAGTAGCACACACAGAGAGAGAGAGAGAGAGAGAGATGAAATCCACAACCAACCCCCATAGCCTCTGTTTCTTCACCATCGCTCTCCTTCAAACCCTTCTATTATCCTCTACAACGGCACACCTTGATATCCCAAGTTGGTCCACCAGCATAATCTTCGCAACGTTTGGTCGATCGAACTACGCCTTCGACATCTACACCCTCCCAATCCCGGTCCCACAAACCCAAAACCCAACCGAACTAGAGTTCCAACTCACCGACGGCCACTCCGTCAACTACAACGGCCACTTCCCCTCCCCATCATCCACTTCCTCTCTCCTCTCTCTCTCCAAAACCCCATCCCCGCCGTCCGTCCACCTCGTCTACGTCACCGAGCGCAACGGATCGACGTCCATCTTCCTCGACGCGGTCTACCCCGATGGTCCCGACCGCACCAGAAAAAGGTCCATCCTCCAAATCCCTGCTCGTGTTCAAGTACCCCTTTTGAGTGATGGGCAAATCGATTCTAAATTTGAAGTGGGACCCATTTCGATGAAGGATCGGCCGAGCGTGGTGGGGGATTACTTGGTTTACGTCTCGACCCATGAGAACACGGGGGTGGCTCGGACAAGCTGGGCTGCGGTGTACTCGACGGAGTTGAGGACCGGGTTGACTCGGAGGCTGACGCCATATGGGGTGGCGGATTTCAGCCCCGCCGTGTCGCCGTCGGGGGTTTTGACGGCGGTGGCTTCGAGTGGAGAGCGAGGGTGGAAGGGTGAGGTGGAAGAGCTTGATACTGATATATATGTGTTTAGAACGGAAGACGGCTCGGGCCGAGTTAAGGTGGTGGAGCGCGGTGGGTGGCCGAGTTGGGCCGACGAGTCGACTCTGTATTTTCACAGGAGGGGTGATGATGGTTGGTGGAGTGTATACAGAGCAATTATTGTTAAAAGCTGGGAAAATAATGTCGACTCGGTGGTGACTCAGCGAGTTACCCCACCGGGTCTTCACGCGTTCACGCCGGCAGCTTCGGTGGCCAACAAGAGCTTCATTGCTGTGGCGACGAGGCGGCCCAGTTCCGAGTTTCGCCACATAGAGCTCTACGACGTTATTTCTAACGAGTTTATTGAGATTACCCGACCCGTTTCGCCACATACCCATCATTATAATCCATTTATTTCCCCCGATTCTACCCGGATCGGGTACCATAGATGCAGAGGGGGGAACAATGAGAGAGAAAGTAATCACTTGATACTCGAAAACATCCAAAGCCCATTACCCGAAACATCACTATTTCGGATTGACGGGTCGTTTCCATCTGTCTCGCCGGATGGTAACCAAATCGCTTTCGTGAAGCTCTCGGGTCTTTACGTGGTGAACCGGGATGGGTCGGGTCTTCGTCAGCTCTATCCGGGAACCACATTCTCAACCGCGTGGGACCCAATAAGGAAGGGGGTGGTGTACAGCAATGTGGGACCTTCATTTGCGACAGAGAGCACAAAGGTCGACGTGATCTCCATCAACGTCGATGACGATGATGATGGTGAATTGCGTTACAAGAGGTTGACCACGGGTGGCGAAAACAATGCGTTTCCGTCGCCTTCACCAGATGGAAAATGGGTCGTGTTCCGGTCAGGTCGATCAGGTCACAAGAACTTGTACATAATGGACGCCGTCGAAGGAGAGAAGGGTGGGATGCACCAGCTCACCAAAGGCCCGTGGACCGATACGATGTGCAATTGGTCACCTAACGGTGATTGGATCGCTTTTGCGTCCGATCGGGAGAACCCAGGTTCGGGGAGTTACGGACTATTCATGATCCACCCGAACGGTACCGGGCTCAAGAAGTTAGTCCAAAGTGGGTCGGGCGGTCGTACCAACCACCCGTGGTTCAGCCCGGACGGGAAAAATATCGTGTTCACTTCAGACTACGCTGCGGTATCAGCCGAACCAATCTCCAACCCACATCACTATCAGCCCTACGGAGATATTTTCACGATTAGATCGGACGGTTCTGGGATAAAGAGGTTGACACACAGCTCGTTTGAAGATGGGACACCAACTTGGGGGCCGACATTCATGAGCCCCGTTGATGTGCAGGGCCCAACGGATGGACCACAGTGCTCCTTTGATGATTGTCACTGGCTCGGTAATCTTCCGAACCGTGGTTCAGAGATTGGATTTGGACCCTTGGTCTTAGCCAGCGCCCAATGTGGTCTGTGACTTTGGGATTTTCGAAACAAAAAAAATTTTGGGCAAGTGGGCAATCTTGATGTACTATAGTACTACTAGTTATCTGGTGTGAATATCTATATATAGAAGCCTATGGTATTTTGTATGTGAATATCTTTAGGAGAGCATAACGTATTTCTCTGTAATATGTGTATCAATAAATGGATGTCCAGTCATGGAATTTACTCTAAATAGATTCCACAATCCTCGCTATAAAATTTAACCACCATAAATGCTGGGAAACGATAATACCAAAAGTCTAGTGCACAAAAAATTTGTACCATGTGTAGTGTAAAATACTTTTATGCGCTGAAATTTTGGCACTAACAAAAATGGTTTTGGTATTATAACTAGAGAAGTGATTTTGCCACTTCCTATTTTGTTAATGTCACTCTTTTTGTGTCTTTAATAGATGATTTATTTTGTAAGAGAAAGAGAGTGAAATTACTAAAAAGGGAAGTGACAAAATCAATTCCTTACGACTATCCATTTCCCAAATTAATTTTCATCTTACACGAAGTTTTAGGAGCTGTGGTAATTTTTAGTTTATCGTTTGTCTGGGAGAGAAATATTTCAAGTACTAGTATTTTATAAGGAAACAAACTTAATATTTTCACTCAAAAATAAAAAAAACATTATGAAATATAGATTTTTAATAAAATCCTGGATTTTTTAAAGTTTAATCCATACTTTCTTATTTTCAAGCTCTAATCGTCCAGATAAATATACAATTTGTCTTCAAAAAAAGATAAATACATACTTTAATTTTTCATGAAAATTTAATAGAAACTATATCAGGACAAAACATTTAGTACAAGAAATTCAATAATAATAGGATAAACTCGGAGAACTAATAATGCCAAAACTTCTTTTGTTCCTCCCAAAACCATATTTGTTCCTTTCAAAACTCAATATTTGTCTTTCATTGCATGACTTAATTACCCTCTACTGCACTATTTGATTTACGAAAATGCCCCTTGAAATTCCTTAGGAGTATTTTAACGTTCTTTTGGCATTCCATTGTAGCTTTAACTTCTTTTTTTTCGAGAATACCTGAGGCTCAGAGCTTCAACTTGAGCTCCACTACACCCTTTTTTTTTTTTTTTTTCCCGAGAATACCAGAACTCTATTTTATGACTTCTCTTTTTTATTTTCAGGTAGTAATAAAGGCTTCACTTCCAATTCTGTTCAAGATATGCGTAATGGAGTTTTTGTGTGGAGACTAAAGTAGACAATCTAAACCAAGTTTATTATTATTTTTGGTCCTAATTTTGATACTACTTTTCATCACTTTTCTTTTTAATTTTCAGGTAGTAGTGAGGAAGGCGTTTCTTTTAAGCAATATGCATAATGGAGTTTTTGTGTGAAGAGAGGGTAATCATTTGTTAATCTCAGATTTGAACTTTTTGGAATTAATGTTTAATTCTTGATGATGAATTGAACATGGCTCTTCTAAAATTAATTAGCTCTTATTTGTTAGACTTATCTTTTTTCAATTTGGGTGAACTTGCTTGCCTTTGCTTGGTCTGTAATACAGTATTTAAACTTGGAGGATATGATTGTACGTAAGAGGAATTTTTTTTAATCGGCAAAGTTAATATTTTATTAAGAAATGAAGAGGGGAATCTATCAAAAAGTTGAAGACATTGGTTGCTTTGCTTTGAACTTATATGGGTTGTTTTCATTTGGAATCATAATTTTGCTTGAAATCATGGATCTAAAATTAGTTGCATGCAGCCTCCCCCTCTCTCAATTTGAAACTCTGGTATTCTCGGGTAAAAAAACAAAAAAAAAAAAAGGCCCCGGTGGTGGAATACAAAAGAATGTTAAAATACTCTCAAGGGATTTCAAGGGCATTTTTGTAAAGTAAAAACATTGAGCGGAGGGCAATTCAAGTCATGGTCATGAAAGATAAATATTTGAGTTTTGGCAATAACAAAAAATGGTTTTGACATTATCAATTCTCGAAACGGGCCCTAATCCACTTATATAGTTATATATATATAAATGCCTAAAGTCCACAAGTTAATTTATTCAATGTAGGAAAAAGAAAACTAATGATTTTAGTTGGTCGCTAAATGTGGTATCCACTCAGTGACGCAGACACCATCCCTACAACTTTAAAAAAAAAAAAAAGAGAAAAGAAAAGAAAGTGGTTATCCATTTGCGAGGTGGGGTCTCTGCCTTTTTGGAACTTAGCTGGAGTCACAACCTAGGAACCTTTTTGGCCCACTGAAACCGGTTAAAATTTTTTTTTTTTTGCAAAATCAAGATTCAAACCGATCCATTAGTTCGAGAAATCAAACCAAAATTTTCAACCGGTTGATTCGTTTCACCGGTTTTTATTTCATCCAATGGATTTCAAAATCCTAGTTACTTTATCAACCTGTGATCTTAGAGTTTAATTGTTTCTTTAAACTTACTACTGTATAACTTAATTTTACTATAGAAAAATCACAAGTCTCCGTGGTTGCGAACTCACCTTTTTTTTTTTTTTTTTTTTATCCGAACCACATTTCATTCATGAAAAGTCATCCGGCATTTAGAGAGATTTCCATCCGAATACAGTGAGATAAAGAATCACAACCAAACCCATAAACTAACGATATACAAGAAACACAACGATACGAGACTAATGTCTAGCGCTTATGCACGAGCTTATCGCTCACTTCACACCGTCACCGAGGATTGGTACATGTGGAGCTAGTATGTACCGATACATCTTGTCGCATCGAGATTGCGGAAATCCATATCAGAGATAGCAACAACGCACCGATGGAAGTCAGACAATGAAGCAAGCCCAAGCTATAAGAATCCAACACCTTGGACTGCTGTCGAATAAGCACACCGGCCGGCTCAACGTAATTCGTGCACTTGCAAGTATATTTTAATGTTCACACACTCACCGCCACCAGGTTGGGAAGATACTAATAATTACAAAACAGGCTCACTTATAATTGTTGGCACCCAAAAAGAACACAAATTACAATACTTATAGATAGGGGCGGACCTAAGAAGGGAAGGTGGCACTTACAACCCCCGATTTCAAAAATACTCTCCCAAAAAATAACTAAAATTAATGGTTAAATTTGAAAATATGAAGAAAGCTAGACACCAGGGTGATGGTGATTGATCACCATCATTTTTCCGGATCTCTCTCTCTCTCTCTCTCTCTCTCTCTCTCATAAATCCCTACAAGATTTTCAATTTTTTGCACTAAGTGGGTAGGAACGTGACCCATTTGGACATTAATTTTTTATGTGATCCATTTAAACACATTTTTTTTTAGACTAACATGGTTTGAACTTCGCTTTATGAGTGTGCAAAAAAAAAAAAAAAACCTGTAATATTTTGCACAAATACTGCAAAAATTGCAATTTAGAGAATGGTCATTTGTATCAAAGAAAATTTAATATCGTAATGTTTTACATTTACATGCCATAAGAGAGCTTTTTTTTTTTTTTTGATCGGCCATGACATAAGAGAGCTTAAGCATGCCTTTGTTTCTTTTCTTTAAAAAAAAGTCCACGACAAAACCTAATTATATGACCTTGCACTTAAATTTGTTTTTCATTTTTTTTGAACAATAGGTAACTAAATTTTTATAAAATGGTGCCACCCCCGTGTCCAAATCTTAGCTCCGCTACTGCTCATAGAAAACAATTGAAACAAACTAGTTGAATGAAATCTTTCTTCACCACCATTGGAAATCTATATAGGGATCTGTGTATGGGCTACTCAATCTTTCTTCACTAGGCCAATTATATTTTAACTTGAAATTGTCTTCTTAAAAAATAAAAACTTATTTTCCGTTCTGGAACAGGGCCTTATTGCCTTTATGCCTTACAACGTCTAGAAAACTTAATCTACGGGTACCCATATGCATCACAGACACAAAATCTAATTGGGCCTTGGGTTGGGCCCAAACTATTCTTCTACAAGCCAATATTTCAGACCCGCCCAAAGCTAAATTGAAACCCGCTAAAATGGAATATACTTATTAATTACCTTCATACAAATGAACGATGTAATAGCATTTCTTTTGCGCAAGTGGAATTATTTCGTTGCGCATTGTTTTCCCTCTTTAACTAGAGACGGATTTTTATGTTTAGAACAGGAAAAAAGATTTTATTAAACTTAGAAGAACCTGTTACAGAGATTAAAAAGACTCCAAGCGCAAGGCATTATAACAGAGCAAGAAATTGATATTTTTTTTTTCCACGCAAAATAGGCATAGTCTTAGCATTTTGTCGCAGTAAGTCATTTTTCTTGTGTCACTAGTCATCTTATTGCACTTTACATCATTTTACATAATCCTTGCTAATCTTCATGATTTTTTTTTTTTTTTCCTGGCATCTCTTTTTTGAAGGGTGGTGACTTGTTGGTCATCTGATCGTCTGGATGTTGTTGGGAATAAAACGAATTGAACTACACTCTCAATTTTACCAACACACACAAATAGGATCTTGCATGCTATAAATCACAGAATAAATACGCAAGAGAAATTAAATGCAAGAAAATAAAGCAAGACACATGATATACGAAACGGGGGGCTCTTCTGTCCCGGATGAGCGGGGCCTGCTCTAGTCTTGCTCCGATTATTGGAAACGTTCACTGCGTAGAGCTCGTCGAGTAGAACAACTCTGCAAAAAATCAGCTCGATCGAATATCATTAAGTGCCTGATCGGAACACATATAACTTGCCAATAATGGGTTTCAATGGATTTGAGTTAGTGTTTTGGATCCATTCTTTTCAAGATAAAAATGTTTTGATCAAGATAAAAATGTTTCAATTAGGCACTTAATGATATTCGATCAAATTGATTTTTTGCAGAGTTGTTTTACTCGACGAACTTTACAAAGTGAACGTTTTTTATCATTGTAACGAGACCGCAGTGGGCCCCGCTTGGCCCTGGGCAGCAGGTGTTATCCCTCAATGGGGACATCAGAGCCTCCCAGTCCATGATATACAAGGTTCAACAACTTGCTTACTCCTCGGAAGTCACACTAGTTCACTATTGATTGATGGAAAAACCTTACAAGTTCTCTCTCAAGCTCTGTCAAGAGTTACGATAGCTTTTCTTTCATTTTCGGAAGTCTCCGAACTTCTCATAACCCTAAAAGACGATTTGAAAACGTGTTTATAGGCAAACAAATCGACCTTAGAACATGAGCTGGCTCGACCTTGGGCCGAAAATCGTCTCGACACTAGGTGAAAGTCGGTTCGGCTCCCGGCCGCAATAGGCTTCACCCATAACAATCTTCCACTTGAAGACTCATTATATTGTTGTTCCTTACTTCAAACTCCATCCACATCCTCCGGTGAATGTAGGTGATCTTCACCCCTCGTGATGTGGCTCTGGGCCTTTCATCTCCTCAGGCATGAGTGCCAACTGAAACTGAGCACAACTTCAATTTCTTGATCATGACCGACTTTGTGAACATATTTGTTGGATTTTTCTCCCCAAAATCTTCTCTAGCAACAACTCTCATTCCTCCAATAGTGAGCGAATAAAATGGTAGCGCCAATCAATATGCTTCGTCCTGGCATAAAAGACCAGGTTCTTGGCAATGTACATGTATAGCACTCTAACTGTCACTGAACAGAACATTATTCTCCTGCTTCAAACCCAACTCACACAAAAACCCCTTCAACCAAATCATCTTCTTAGCGGCCTATGTAACAGCCACATACTCAGCTTTTGTCGGGGGCAAAGTTACTAACTTCTGCAGACGTATGACCAAACTCATTGCTGTTGAACCCAAAGTGTGTGTGTGTATATCCTATGATACTTCGCCTCGTACCATGATCATCGGCGAAATTTGCATCCACATATCCTCGAACCACCAAATCATCTCTCCCAATGTTGTTTCCCTGGATTGCTTGTATACCTACCCACAACTCCCACTACATGGGCAAAGTCTAGCCTTGTGCAGACTATCGCATACATTAGGCTACCATTGGCCGAGGCATAAGGGATCTTGGCCGTGTACTCATTCTCAACATCTAATTTAGGAGACTACGCATTAGAAAGTTTAAAGTAACATCCCAATTGCATGCCAACTGCCTTGGCATTCTCCATATATTGAACCCTCGTTCAATGTACTCAACTTGACATAACTTCAAAGTCCTTGAGTTCTGTCCATGCTGATCCTCATTCCAAGGATCTGCTACTACACCTAGATCTTTCATAACAAACTCCTTGGCCAATTGTTGTTTCAACTTGTCTATTTCCTGTAAACAAGACTCCGCCACAAGCCACATATCATCTAGGTAGAGTAACAAGACTATGTAGCTTGACTTAAATCTTTTAAGGTAACAAAAGTGATCTGTGTTGGCAGAGTTGGATCTTGTGCATCAATGAATACTTTAATTTGGTGTAAAAAAATAAAATGTTAATTTTTGTTTTAAAGTTTGAAAATGTACGAATTCTCGTAAGGAACATTTAAAATGGGACGAAGAGAATACATTTTAATTAACGTTGTCGAAAATCAGGGTGTTACATGCGACCTCAGTCTCTTACATCCTTTTTTCAAGGAAAAAAAAAAATGGTAACAATTTTCCCCTATCATATACTCTGGCAGGAAGAAAATTCTTATGCACAGGCTTGGCATCCTCATAAATGGACACTCCCGAAATTCTTAAACATGCATGTACTCTTGCACATGGACTGCAATCATCGATGATCCATGCCATATGTGTAACGAATCCTGACAATGGGTGAAAGATAGGGAAATTAAAGACCCACATAAAGGCTAAAGCAATTCATGTGCTACCAATTAATCCACGTGCTACCAATTAAGTTGTTCCATTTTTACATGTGAAGATCTGATTCTGGTTTTTAAACCGATTTCGGACCTTTTCTATTGTATGTTTGCGCTAGTAATTAATTTATGCAGTATAATTTTTATTCAATTTTTTTTTAGCGTTTGTTAGTTTTACGAAAAACTTTTATGTGATTATATAGATTCGCCTCGATGAAAGTAATTGAAAAAGTAAAAAATTATGACTTTTACACAAGTATTTTTGGAAATATCCAAAGAAAAGCTCAAAAAAGTCAGTTTTTGGATTTTTTTTCTTGAATATTTTCTAAAATACTTGTATAAAAGTCATAATTTTTTATTTTTCCAGATCCTCTCGTCTCGACGAACCTATATCACATAAAAATTTAAAGTAAAATTAACAAACGCAAAAAAAACTTGAATAAAGACAATTAAAAAGTTGTGGTCCAAAAGTACTTAATTACTAACGGCAACGTGACCTGAATTCTTAATAAGGAACATTGAAGTGTTACTGACAGAAGTAATGGGAGGTAGATAGCTATGTGGTGGTTAGAGCATGTGCAGCCGCATAGCTAATTAAAAAGTCATTCCAGCTACTTTACAAAATGGGTTGTGCAGCAGCCTCAATTAAACTTAATAAAAGTGGCTGTTCTTAAAGGTATACATTTACTGAGACACTTTTCATAGCATTTTTTTGTTGTTGCATATTTTCGAAAATATAGGGATAGAAGTAAATTTTGTATTTTTACTTTTTCGATTATCTTCGAGATGAATCAATAATCTACGAAAGTTAGACCCAAAATTATCAAACGCGAAAAAAATATAAATACAGACAAAACAAAAAAAGTGGAACAAAGCCTAATTTTTGTTTTTGTTCCACCTGTCTCTCTCTCTCTCTCTCCACAGTTGCGCCTTCTTTGGTAGACCTGGGTAACAGGTCGTGTCGGGTCATGTTCGTGTCAGTCAGATTCGTGTCACAAATCACCCAACCCGAACCCGACCCATTTAGAATTCGTGTTTCTCGAGTCGTGTCATTTTCGTGTTTCGTGTCAGAAATGCTCAACCCTAACCCGTTAACTTCATGTCCGATTCATGTCGTGTTATCGTGTCCGTTGCTCAACCCTAACCCGTTAACTTCCGTGTCTTATTCGTGTCGTGTTATCGTATCCGATTCATATCGTATTATCGTGTTTCGTGTCCATTTCCCACCTCTATTCTTTGGTTAGTTTGGCATACCCACCAGGCCCCCGCTTTCACGGTACTACAAATGTGGACTTACAGTTGCCCTTCTTTGGTAAGTTTCGCATGCTCACCAGGCCGCCAAGACTTTCACAGTACTGCAAATGTGGACTTTTTTAGTAGGGTTTTTTCAACAATGCTATTATAGAGATGCACTAATAGCGTTCCTTAAGTTAGAATAGAAGAGTTTTTTTTTTTAATTTCAAATTGATAGAAGTGTTAGTAATTTATTTTAATCAACTGGTATCTGTAATCTTAACGTGGGGAGATCAATAAGTATTTAATATCATGGAGCTCGTAATATAATTGAGATAAGGACGGGAATGCAATTATAATTCTGCAGTGGGGTGAATTATAATTAGGGAAATAAGAAATAGAATCCTGGTGGAATTAAGGTTTCTAATTTACACTAGGAGCCTTGACTTATAACTCCTTAGGTCCCTATCGTAACCCTATATATACACGTTATACTCTCTAGGTCAGGTTGACAGTTTTCTATTATTCACGAAACAGAAGCAGGCTTAGAGAGAGCAAACAGATCACGAAAGAGTCCACACTCGGTTCATGTTCTAGACGTGCAAGGAACACGATAGAAGATCGTAAGGTACGGTTGAGCAGTATTCGTGGTTTATAGCAAAGCGTGCTATAACGCGTTCGTGTCGCAGGGAGTTGAGTTAGAACCCTAATTCTGCTTTGTACGGTTTTACAATTTTTGTTGTCTAATCTGTACGCGTCATTACTGGGTATTGGGGATTCCATTTTTCAATAGTGGTATCTGAGCTGGCTGTAATCACGCGTGGGATTAAACAGGCCATGTTGTCCGTAGGTTATAGAGGGTAGAACGTAGAACTGTGCTAACCCTTGTTTTTCAGCGTTCTTATCCAGCTATTATGGTCACATGTTTTTTTGTTGATTTTGTGTGATTGGATCCCACGACAATTTTTTGTGTGGTTATTGTTCTTTATTGGGTACCACGATTATTTTTTGTAGTTTTAATAATTAACGTAGCATGTGTTATTCACTACAAGAAAAATAAAATTTAGTGACGAAAAAGTGGCGACAAAATTTAATTTCGTTACTGAATGAGTATATTTGGCAATGAAAAAAATAAATTCGTCACTGTTTTGAAAACTTCCGTGACGAAATAATTTTGTCACAAATTATACTTGTTTAGCAACGGAAAAAATATTTTCATCACCAAAGATAACCATTTGGCGACGAAAAATATATTTCACAGCGA
This sequence comes from Rhododendron molle, assembly GCA_025413875.1. Taxonomy (NCBI): domain Eukaryota; kingdom Viridiplantae; phylum Streptophyta; class Magnoliopsida; order Ericales; family Ericaceae; genus Rhododendron; species Rhododendron molle. Next base: position 11,874,368 of record CM046399.1, read on the forward strand.
AAGTTTAGAAAATGTGACAAAATTATTTTTCGTCACCAAAGATAATCATTTGGTGACAAAAAAAAAAATATTTTGTCGCCAAATGGGACCAATTTGTAATGAAATATTTTTTTGGTCACCAAATGCTTAACTTTGGTGACGAAAATAATTTTGTCAACATTTTAATGCTTTCGACGATGAAAAATATATTTTGTCGTCAAATAAGTATCTTTGGTGACGAAATTTATGAATTGCTTTTTGTCACTAAATGTATTTCAAATATAACTATTTACTAATAACTCAAATTAGGTTTGAACAATAACTCAAATGCCTACAACTTTCATGTTTATCAAAATTGCTAATTTTAATGTTTAAAAGTTCAAAATTACATTCGAAATATATTTTCACGTTAAACATATATGTTATATATTAGATATTTCAAATATGTAGTGAAAAGTGTGTGTGATGCAGTTGGTTGAAGTTTACGTGAAAAATTTAGGGGACTCGGGTTCAAAACCCAGCAGAAGAAAGAAAGAGATTTTTTTTCCATATGAAAACGTCTTTTGCAACGAAAAATTTCGTCAACGATGTGACCCATTGGTTACGAATTTTTTCGTCGCGAAAATGAATAATTGATGACAAGAAATTTTGTCGTCAAAAAGCACAATAGGTGAGGAAAAAAATTTCGTCACCAATTATTCACTTTTTGGTAATGAAATATTTCGTCATCAAAAGACACTATATGTGATGAAAAATAGATTTTGTCACCAGGTTGAAATTCTCGACAACCTTTAGTCGACAATTTTTTTTTCGTCACCTATATTATGTGTGACGAAAAACATGCAATTTGTGACGATTTTCATTCGTCACCCAATGTAATATTTCTTGGAGTGATTTATTGGGTGCCACGTTTTTTAGAGGTTGTAATAATTAACGTAGCATGTGAACTCCAATGGAGGCATAAGATCGATGTATGTATGTTTCTTCGATTGTAATAAGCATTCGATGGTTATTCGGATATCGAAGATAGAAGCTACAGGAGATACAAGTTGTTTGGCTCGCAACAATTTTTTTTTCAGATTCGTAGGGTCTGATTTCAGGACAGTTTCGACGCAGTAAATGTTGAAATTAGAAAATCTGTTCTTCACTGAAGTTGTAGATAATTGAATTTCGAATTCAATCCAATTTGAATCACTTCAATCGGAGGTTGGATGAGGAAGATATGGCCAAAATACTGAAAGCTGTGCAATTTACGCGGGAACATATCAAATCTGAATTTTCTTACCTAAGCACGGTTGAATTTTGGTTTCCTTGATTGATTCAAACTACCTAAATCTTCCACACAAGTATTGCTAAAGGATTTCAAGTTTGGAAAGATTGCTCAAGAATTTCAAGTTTGGAAGGACTCCTTACTGCTTAAGGATTTCATGTTTGGAAGAATCCCTTGTTGGTCAAGAATTGTATTTTTGACCATAATAGCTGGATTCTTTATCTTGTATTTCCTTATTATTTGTATTTTCATATTGTTTGCATATGTGATAGTTTTACCATATTGGGACAACATGGTAATATTTTGCCTTTGACCTAGATCACGTTTTTTGCAAACTCATAAATTTGATAACCCTCACAATTTTTTAAATAACTAAGTGGAAGAGGGAATTTATTTTGGATAAATCCCATGGTCTCCATTCCTAATCTGTAGATGATATAATTAATTTTGTGTGTTGGTTTCAGAACCTTCCTCTATATCGGACAAAATTGATTGTGGCATCATTGGTACAAACTTCCTAAAGGGATAGCTCTAAGATAATTGTTGTGTGGGTCACTTCTCCATCTGAGGTGGTTTATAACAGAACAATAGGTCTGAAAGCTAGGTAATGGTATACACTTAACTATAAATAATAATATCCTCTCTATCTGAGTCATTGTTATTATTTATAGAACCAAATGAATATTGGCTATTTAATTTTGCTTGGCATCGTCTAGTGTCTAGATAGTAAAATTAAAAGGTTGTGCCTATCTACACGAATGATGAAGAGTAGACGACCTTCCCATCGAGGCATGCTCTTCACGGTGTGTAGGGTTTTCAATGTTTTTCTTTTAACGTGTGGTTGAGAGAACCAATATTAAAATGAAATTCAAGTTTTTATTGCCCTTCATAATTGTTATGTGATTCTCAGATTCAAAAATGGGTTCTTTCAATCCACTTGCAATTATTATTAAAGCAAATAAACTTACGGGATCAAATTATATTGACTGGAAAAGAAATTTGGATATTTATATAGTGTGCCCTCCTAAACCTGATGAGAATGCCACAGAATAGGAAACAAAATTTTATAAAATTGATGAGTATCACTCATGTTGAAGGGACCCCGATTAGAAATCATGTTCTGAAGATGATAGTTCTTCTTAATGTAGAGATCCTTGAAGTTGAAATTGATGGGGAAATTCAGATCGATTTCATTCTTAACTCACTGCAGTCTGAGAGTTCTAAGTAATTTCACCTGAACTATTTTATGAACAAAATGCATTTAACTTTGGTAAAACTTCTTATGGAACTCCATGCAGTTGTGGGTCTTGTGGGTGTGAAGAAATCGTCTGTATTAGTGGCGAAAAAGGATTCTACTTCTAAATCGAAAGGCAAGAAGAAGTAGAACAAATCTTAAAAGAAGGTTGTGGAGTAAGTTAGAGTGCCTCAAGATGGAGTGAAAAAGCCTAAGAGCAAGTGTTTTCATTACAAGCAGTAAGAACACTGGAAGAAGGAATATTTTATTTTAATAAAGTGAATAATCAAGATAGATCTTTTCGCTAGTCGTTGAATTATGTTTAGTGGTGTTATCCACCAGTACCTGGTGTGTAGATACGGGAGCCACTAATCATGTTTGCAAATTATTATATGGGTTCCAGGAAACCAAAAGACTCAGTGATAACGAGATTTTTCTGAACATGGGTAATGCTACGAGAGTGGTAGCAGTTGCAGTAGGAAATGCCTTTTTAAATTTTAGTAGTAATAGGAGTTTTAATTTTGAGAGATTGTCTTTATTTTCCTACTATTAGAAGAAATTTGGTTTCAGTTTCTAAGTTGATTAAAGATGGATATTTGGTTTATTTTAATAATTTTGTGGTTATTAAGTTAAATAAGCGTTTTATCTATTCTGGTTCATTGGTAGATAATCTCTTCTTTATTAATTCTATATTTTCTACAGTGCAATTACATGAATTGAATAGCACTAATAATATGTCATGTAAAAGAAATGAGCCTTCTAAATTGAACCAAACGTATCTTTGGCACTTACGCTTTGGTCATATTAATCTGAATAGGATTTCTAGACTGGTCAAGGATGGACTTTTAGGTTCATTGGAAGTTGAGGAACTTCTAGTCTGTGAGTCCTGTTTAGAAGGTAACATGACCAAGAAATTTTTTTTATCAGCAAAAGGTTAAAAAGCCAAAGAGCCGTTGAAATTGCTTCATTTTGATTTGTGTGGACCCCTGAATGTCCAAGTAAGAGGTGGTTTTGAGTATTTCATCACTTTGGTTGATAATTACTTAATGTTTGAATATATTTATTTGATACACCGTAAATCCGAATACTTTGAGAAATTCAGGGAGTATAGGACGGAAATGGAAAAGCGTCTGGGTAAATATCTTAAGATACTGCGATATGATCATAGTGGCAAATATCTGTTGGGAGAGTTTAGTGAATACTTGTAAGCTGAAGGGATTACATCCCAGTTATCAGCACTAAGTATCCACGTCAAAATGGTTTAGCAGAAAAAAGGAATATGACTCTTATAGCTATGATGAGATCAATGATGAGTTATTCAGATTTACCAATTTCATTTTGGGGACATGCACTAGAAACAACAGCGTATATTCTTAACTTGGTACCATCTAAGTAAGTACCATCTACACCCACAGAACTATAGACTGGGCGCAAACTAGTCTGCAGCATGTTCGGGTTTGGGGTAGTCCAGCACTATGTGCTGAATGGGAACACAGATAAATTGAAATCGAGGACATAAGTTTGCTTGTTTGTGGGGTACCCTAAAGGAACGAAAGGTGGACTATTTTATAGTCCTACGGATAAGAAGGTCATTGTTAGCACTAATACTCGATTCTTAGAAGATGACTATGTAATAGATCACAAGCCCAGAAGCAAGATTATTCTAGATTAATTGAGAGAAGAGGGACCGACAGAGACTTCTTCAACACTAATAGTACAGGAGGTTATACTGCAAGACGTTGTTGATACACCGGTACCTCATCGTAGTGGGAGGGTTGTTGTCCTACCCAATCGGTATACGTTCTTGGGAGAATCTTATGATATGATCCCTGAAGAACAACATGCTGAACCCTACAACTACAATGAGGAACTAGAAGATAAAGATGCGAAATTTTGACAAAATGCTGTGAAATCTACATCCACATAATGGAACCGGATGGATTCATAGTAAAGAGTCAAGAGCACATGTTATGTAAGCTTAAAGAGTTTATTCATGGACTCAAGCAAGCATCTAGATCTTGAAACATCCGTTTTGATCAAGCAATCAAGTTTTTTTTTTTTTTTGGTCTTGATCAATGTTCGGATGAGTCATGTGTGTACAAGAAGCGCAATGGAAAAGTGGTGGTGTTCATGGTACTATATGTAGATGATATTCTGCTAATCGGAAACGATGTGGGAATGTTATCTTCGGTAAATGTGTGACTATCTGGCCAGTTTGATATGAAGGATTTGGGAGAAGCCAGTCACATCCTTGGGATTAAACCTATGTGAGATCGTAAATATAGGATGTTAGGCTTATCATAAGCTACTTATATCGATGAGATCCTTGCTCGTTTTAGCATGCAGGATTCCAAGAAAGGGTTCCTCCTTTTTTAGACATGGAATCAACCTATCCAAGGATCAGTGTCGTAAGACACTTGAGGAGATGGAGAAGATGAAGGCAGTTCCTTATGCCTTGACAATAGGAAACCTCATGTATGCTATGCTGTGTACTAGACTTGATATTGCTTTGCTGTTAGCATGGTTAGTAGATTTCAGTCTAATCCAGGGCAAGAGCGTTGAACTTTAGTGAAACATATTTTCAAGTATCTGAAAAGAACTAGAGATTATATGTTGGTTTATCAGTCAGATAGTCTGATACCTTATGGGTACACAGACTAAGACTTTGTGTCAGATAATGATTTTCAGAAGTATACCTCAAGATATGTGTTTACCTAGGAGGTAGAGCCATAAGTTGGAGGAGCATCAAACAATCGTGCATTGATTGATTCCACCATGGAGGCCCAGTATATGGTAGCTTCTTAAGCAGCCAAAGAGGCCGTTTGGCTTAGAAATTTCTTGATGGATCTAGAAGTGATTCTTTTAGTGCAATTAGCTATTACATCTATTGTGACAATAATAGTAGAATTGCTAACTCTAAGGAGCCATTGACTCATAAGAAAGAGAACACGTCGAGCGTAAGTATCACCTGATTCGAGATCGTTCAACGAAATGATGTAGCTGTGTCCAAGATCGCATCGGTAAACAACTTAGTAGATCCTTTTACGTACAGCTTACAGGCTAAGACTTTTGATAATTACGTAAAGGGAATGGGAGTGAGATGCGGGGCAGTACGACTTTGAGTCTTAGTGGGAGTTTGTTAGGATATTATGTAAAAGTTATGATTTTATATGATGGATTAATATTGTTATGTATTAATCAGTTTTATCCCTTTTTGATGAGAATCTTTTGTGGGCAATGTTTGCATGATATTTTGGTATGTTGTGCGTGTGTGTCTTTTATTGTACATAGTAGATAATCCAGTGTGTAGAGTACGGCTTACACACAAAAGATTGGATTATCGATTCTTGTAAAATATAAGATATAGTTCACAGTCTTAGATGAAACTGGACACATCATCGGTAGGACTGTAGTACAATGTTTATAGGTCTGTTTTGACTACAGGGAACGGTGTAGTTCTAACTCATTGTGCTAGTACACTTTGTGTGTATTGAACGGGATCGCATTGAGGTAATTGTCTTTGTACTAACTTTATAAGACAATTGGAATCTCATGGTTATTGTGAATGCTTATGCTCTTAATTCAAAGATAATTATTCGAGGTATATATTTAATGTTGTTGATTTTGATTCATTAAAGAGTGAGATCTTTACACGGTCAATAGTCTCGGTGAGTTGAGTAGCAACATTATGTATATGACAGCTATTAATTATTGATGGAATCCACGTCTCAGTAGGGATTGATGATACACCTTGAGTAAGATTATAAGTTTCGATTATGTCAAACCCTGCAGGTGGATATTTGTATTCGACATATCGAATAAGTTAAGCGGATAATCTCAAGTTAAAATGTTGATTAAGTGGGAGATTGGTAGTAATTTATTTTAATCAACGCGTATCTGTAATCTTAACATGGGGAGAACAATAAGTATTTAATATAATGGAGCTCGTAATATAATTGAGATAAGGACGGGAGTGCAATTATAATTCTGTAGTGGGGTGAATTATAATTAGTGAAATAAGAAATAGAATCCTGGTGGGATTAGGGTTTCTTATTTACACAAAGAGCCCTGACTTATTACTCTTTAGGTACCTATCGTAGCCCTATATATACACGTTATGCTTTCTAGGTTAGGTTGACGGTTTTCTATTATTCACGAAATAGAAGCAGGCTCAGAGCAAACAGATCACGAAAGAGTCCACACTCGATTCGTGTTCTAGACGTGCAGTGAATACGATAGAAGATCGTAAGGTACGATCGAGCAGTATTCGGGGTTTATAGCAAGGTGTGCTATAACAAGTTCAACCAGCGTTCGTGTCGCAGGGAGTTGAGGTAGAACCCTAATTCCGCCTTGTAGAGTTTTACAATTTTTGTTGTCTAATCTCTACGCGTCATTACTGGCTCTTGGGGATTCCGTTTTTCAACAAAAAGTAACATTATCAATCATACGAAATAATCAAATACATCAAGAAAAACCATTATCTCTCCCAAAAGAATCAATAACCAAACAGGAGGCCTAATTCCTAAAGTCTAACGCCAAATTAAACAACACAATCCCGATCTTATGAATGGACACTCGATACACTCCAGTGAACCAACACTAGCATCAAACTCACGAACCAACACTGAAAATATTATTTGGGAAAAGCCACCACTAGATCTGGGTAAACCATGACTCCAGATAGGGAGAAGCAAATCCACAGCGGAAAAACTAAAAAATAGTAAATAAATCCACCAGCTTCCCTTCTCTTTTATTTGGCTGACGCTCTGTCAACACCAAACTCGCAGAATCTGCACCTACCGGAAGGGTTGAAGGTGGAAGGAATGAATGGTATGAATATCTGAGATCAATAAAGCCAGCAAGGCACAAAGATACAAATAAAAACTGCAGGGTAAACTTCTCTCTCTCTCTCTCTCAACCCTAGCCGTCACATTTAACTTCCTTCTCCCTTCTCCTCTCCCCTAGGTTAAGAGGTTTCACAACACTAATACAACTACGGGAGGGAAAGGCCATGATACTAGTTCTCAATCTCTCTTTCTATTTTTTAATCCTTGATTTGTTTTTTTCATGTCTCTTCTGATCAATAACCAGTCGTCTGATCTATAAGAGTTTTGTTTATTATTTCAGCGAGAGTTTTGTCTCTCTTTTTGTGAGAGTTTTTAGTTTCAGCTTTGGCCAAATATTACGTCTATATATAGATTGGGTTCTTTCAGATGATGTTACTTCAAAATGGCATCCGTGTCATCAGTGTTCTACTACCCCCGGTCGTATGATGTATTTGCTAGAGCAACTCATGGTGGTTTGTGAAATCTGTAACTTTGGGAGTTCATTGGTTCTTTCATAGTTGGTTGGAATTCGTTTCATTGTCTGGGTATTTGTTGTAAATTTTTTTTTTGCTAGCGTTTTATCTCTTTTTGAGACTGCTAACTAGGAAATATGAAATTTTCGCAGATTTCGCAGAATGTGCATCAGGTAATGCCTAAGTTGGGGTAAAAGACATCAACCTCATTGTAATTTTCTCACGTGTTTTGTATCAGTTAGACAATTAGTTTGGTTTTGTCCAACATATTTGGAATGAGTTTTTCATTGTAATATTGTTAGGCATACATCAATACAACTTCTCACTTTTGCCAAATAAAAAAAAAAATTCTCTCTCTCTCTCTCTCTCTCTCTCTCTCTCTCTCTCTCTCTCTCTCTCTCTCTCTCTCTCTCTCTCTCTCTCTCTCTCTCTCTCGGTGAACTAGAGAGCTTTATTCTCCTTCAAATTAGGTTTATTCCTACTCGTGTATTTTTTGAAAATCTGAACCTTCACACCCTACTATTTGGCTTGATTTTTCATTTTGTCTTCGTGATTTTGTTCTATAGTTTGTTCGACAATATTTGGGGCTACTGTCTGCCATATATGAATTCTAAGGCTCGGTTTAAACAAAATTTTGTGCCCTAGGAGTACCCTTTGATATTTGGACAATAGGATCCAGACAACACAATAGATGCAAATAGGGAACCCCTTGAACGAGAAGGAAATAACTATTGTATTGTGAACAAACTGCTGGGCAATAGATCCAAATAGGACTTGATTTTTCACAATGGTCGGTTTTTAATCTTCATTCATTATTTGATAGTGAATTTTGGCTTTGCACAGATCGATTATGCACTTGGAGGGTTTGGATTTACTATTTGGGTTTATGTTTTCATTCCCCAAGCCCTCTGAATAATAAATTTAGATCACCCTTTAGAAATGAAATCATAAATTGATCGTGCCACAAATTATAGTGGGCAACAATTTGACTCCCAATTTTATTCATAAAATTGTTGCCAAGAAAAAATAGTCGGACTATTTAGAATGCTAATCAAGCGCACATTAAAATTACGAGATGAAATCATAAATTGATCGTGAAACAAATTACAATGCGCAACAATTTGACTCAGAATTTTATTTATAAAATTGTTGCCGAGAAAAAAAAGTTAGACTTATTACATATACCCTAATCAAGCGCACATTGCTGTGATCGGTAGCGCGTCAACAACATGGTTTTGCGCGACAATTCCATTGGCGACGCCTTTGCTTTTGTCATCAACACGAATCATATAATCTTCGAAGCAATCTTCGACGGTTTTGAATGATTCATCTGGGTAGAGATCGCACACTTCAACTTCGTTAGGACCATCAATTGAAAAATTAACTTGGCACCCCCTAATAAATATGTCGTGGGTGAAAGATGCAACGATACTTTGGGGGATGATATTCGCTGCAATATCGAAAAAGTTCAAAGAATATTATATCTAATCAAACTCAAATAATCTACGAACAAGTTCTAGTATTGGGTTAGATTTGAAAACAATAATTTCTCCTCAATTTTTGCAAGTTGAAGTCATACAGACACACCAATATATTACATTGGGTACTATTTTTATATTTGGACAAAATCAAAATTTCCCAAAGACCAATATGGGTAGTAAAATTGTTAAAAAATGTAGACTTAGTTTGAGAAATTACCATCCAAGACGATCCTGAAAACACTAAATGCAGTGTGAAAATTAAAGTTCTCCTTTCTAAAGGTTTTGCCTTTAGTCATAATATTTACTTTTTATAATCTGCTTATATAGATGAATTATTAATCTAAATTTTTTTTTGTTTAGCAAAAATCAGTGAAACGACCCCAAAAACAGTGACAAAAATACTTTCTTTCTTTCTTTTCAATTTTTTTTTTATCGAACGCACCTTAAATTTTCTCTTTCATCCAATTGAAGTACGAATTATTAGTGATTTTTTCGTATTGGAAATAAAATTTTGGATGAAAAGAACCTGCTGCTGCAGCTAGTAGATCATCTTCTGAGACTGTAACCCTAGGGAGGCTTCGACCAATTTTTTTCTCCCACAAAGATGCAAGTTCATTTATATTCAGATAATTGCACGTTGGTCGGAAATGAAGTTGTTTGTTCAAAGTACGAATATCATCAACAGCTTTGATTGTAAATTTTCCGATATCAGAGCCGGCAACAAAATAAGCTGCATTTACAAATTAATCAGAATGCGGATCAAAAAAAAAAAAACAAATTAATCAGAATTCAACCACAAAAAAAAAGTACTCCCTCCGTCGCATTTTGTTTGTCCATTTTCGTTATTCGTGTCGTTCTTTAAACACTTGTATGTCTCAATCTATAATGTTTTTCATAATTTTAAAAACTTTGTATCATAGACTTAAACATAAACTATCAAATAAAATCCATATTATATATTTTTGGAAATTCCTATTGGAAGATATAAGTGATTGAAAACTGACACGAACATAAAAAAATGACAAATAAAATGGGACGGGAGAAGTACTAAATTTGCAATATATGGACCAGATTCAAATGATCGGAGTGTGGTTCATACCGGACCCACCCTGTTTGAAAAAATCAACTGAATCGGATAACTTTATGTGCTTAATCTAACCTTTCAATTCTTCTATTTACTGGTATCTTATGGTTTGAATAATTAATGAAAAATTGAAAAATTAGATCAAGCACTTATAATTATTCGATTGAATTGAGTTTTTGTTGGACCACTAGACCAACTGATTTTTTGCTGGGCTACTAAACTATCTGAGCATAGCAATATGTGTGGATATATAGTTGAACTCTTTAAGTATTTCTTTGAGAAATTACTTTTTTTTTTATCGGCAAAAATGAATTTTATTAAAAATGGGGCAAAAGGGAGAGGGGATCCAACAAATAGTTGGATAGTACACCACCAGGGCAAAACTCAAAACACCTAAGGGTCTATCCCTACATAACTTTTCCAAACAAAGAAAAAGTTCTAGCACAATATGTTGTTCTATTTGTTTTGTGAAGTCTATTACGTATCTCTACACCCAATTATGTATCTCTACATCCAAACGGGTGAGACTAATTCACCTAGAAACTTAACTTTGGTAAGCAACTTAATTTGCTTAGAAAATATAGGATTGGAAAAGATTAGCGCAAGGGACCACCCTATATATGCACCTTGACCACCCAACCTCCTCACTATCTCTTTATCTATTGCATTAGGTTGTAAAAGTTGACTCCAGTAGCACATTAAAAAGTGGGTGCACTGGCAAAGGAAGAATATAATCGACATACGTTTTTTTCTTCACACATAAAAAGAATAATTATGTAATTTCATATCGCTGCAGAACAGGAAAAAAAAAAATAGTACATTCGAACAAAGAAAAAGATAGCCAAAATCAATTCCCTAGCGAAAACACACATTTATTCATATGTCAAAAGATTCACCAATCTATCCTACGATTTATTTATATTTTATATATGGTCCACCAACCCCAAAAGTCCACAGCATAATGATATTCCAGTTGCACGCTAAAAAATCGTCAATTCCATGTATGTAAGACCAAAAGAACAGGACCCCCCATGCACTCAAGAAAAGGGAATAGGGATTATAACCCACCACCTAACACAAGTACACCACCACCCTTGGTTGTAGGTCCACTCTGTAGGCAACGAGAAATTTTTGGAGCCCAGATCCCTGTCCGAGTAAAATTCGGACATGGGCCTGTTTTAGCACTCGGAGCCGTTGATCTCGTAAATTAACGGTTGAGATCTGTCGAACATTTTTTGGTTCAAAATGATGTCGTTTTGGCTTTATAGATCTCAGCCGTTGATTTGTGAGATCAACGACTCCGAGCGCTGGGACAGGCCCCTGTCCGAATTTCACTTGGATAGGAGATCCTCGGTGAAATTTTTGGGTGCCGAGTCGTACCACGTCACCTAGCAGATATGGTGCCTGAGCAACATATCTGGGCCGTCTAAAAGTGTATTAAACAGTTCAGGTTGAAACACTCCATTTCCTCTCACTCCAACACTATCTCTCCTTTTTCTATCTTCAAATTCGAGCCGTTCAAAACTAAAATGGACGGACTGGATGTCCCGAACGAGTACCACGTCGTATCCGCTCGGCAGTGAAAATCTTCTCGTACGTAACTATGCTATTTTCGGGTTGCCCTTTTCTCATTTTTCTGCTTCACCCTTCCATGTTTTTGTTTTCCATACCAGAGAAGATAAGGTTTTGGTTTGTGGTTACGTCCGCCGCGGACCACCTATTTTATTGGGCCATTCATAAATTGAATTGACATTTCACTCGTTCCTCACCTACTCTCCCGGACTAGAACTCACCTCCATAAATAACATCCGAAAAGGGCTGTTATTATATACTCCCATTAAGGAAAAGGGTCATGTGCCTCTACAAGGACCGGACGCTCGGCCCTGTTTATGGGTCATTTTCAGTTCAGGCAGTTAGAATCAGGTGTTGCTAATATCAAAACTTTTTTTTTTTTTTTTAAGCGAAAACTGTTATGCAAAAAATCTTTGTACCACGTGCAAGGTAGAAGATTTTTATATGTTCACTAGATTTTTAATTGTTGACACAATCAAAAATAGTTTTGGCACTATCGTTTTCGTTAAAATCAATCCTTATCGATAATTTTAGTTTGTAAAAAATCTTGTTCGTTTAATATTGATAGATACATATACCCGAAACACATTTATGTTGCAAGAAATAGGACAAATATAGAGCTTGAAACAATAACTACCAACAAATCAATTTCATGTCGTGGAGTGGAGTGGATTTGAACATCCAATAAACCTGATTTTTAGCGTGAAATATGTTTTCAACATTATTTAAAAAATTTAGATGATTTGGATCGTCGGAGTGATTTTGGGAAAAGACCCACAAACTGGCCCAACCGACTGGTCTCACCCCCAAAGGCAAATCACATACTATCAATGAAAGGAACATGAATTTAAAAGAAAACTCCGAACACAAATGCATCTATAGTCGTTCGCACGAGGATTAACATACATCCCATAACTTCGGACACTGTTATTTTTCAGAGTTGTGTCGAAAAGTGTGTTCCTAGTCTTTTAATTTCCCTCACATAAAACTATGCAAAGAGAGCGAGTAGATACATATACCCATCGATGTAATAAATAGACATCTAACGATTTAAGACACAGTGTCCGAAAGTGCATTCCTACTCTTTTCCCTCATGTAAAACTATGCAAAGAAAGTGATTAGATAAACAACTGTGTGATGCCAAAAAAACAAAAAAACAAAAAAAACAAAAAATTAAAACAACTGTGTTACTCGCACAGACAAATAAGGGAAGGATCATGCACATAGTTTTCATGGGCCCCACCACGAATATTGCAAAAATGATTCGAATCGTTCATTTTTTAAAAACATTTTTGTGTACAGCTTCGCTCTACGAATTTAGGAAAAAAATCCATCTCTAAAAAATTCCTCCCGATATCCGATTGAAATGATTTTTTTACCAAGAATACATAAACAAAAAAGTTCAAGAAAATTGAGCATTTTTGCGAAACCCGTGGTGGATCCGGCAAAAATCTAGGGATCAAAGGTCATCTTTCTCTGTGCAAACGGGATCCAGGGGCTCTGTTGTCTCTCTTGAGGGACAGAACCTGCTGTCCCGACGAAGTGGGCCCCACTCCGGTTTCTCTTCGATGATCAGAAACGTTCATTTTGTAGAGCTCATCGAGTAGAACAATTTTGTTAAAAAATCAGCTTAATCGGGTATCGTTAAGTGCCTGATCACTTATAATTTGTCAATAATGGGTTCCAATGGATTTGATTCAATGTATCGGATCCATTCTTTTTAAGATAAAATTAATTTGATTAGGCACTTAATAACATTCGATAAAGTTGATTTTTTGTAGAGTTATTCTACTCGACAAACTCTACAAAATGAACATTTACGATCATTTAAGAAAGACCATAGCGGACCCCACTCGATTGGAACAGTAGGTGTTGTTCCTCTTGAGGGACAACAGAGTCACTGAGTATGAACATTTACGATCATTTAAGAAAGACCATAGCGGATCCCACTCGACAGGAACAGTGGGTGTTGTTCCTCTTGAGGGACAACAGAGCCACTGAGTCCGTGGAAATGAACTTTTGGGTAGATAATGTTCCCATCTCCATATAAGTAGGGTTACCTTTGACGGTTCCATCACCGTATATTTGGAACTCATCCAACGGAGGCAGGACTTCGGAGGGGTGAGTGTTGTCGTAGTAGGGCCAGGAAGCAATGGAGTTGCAGCAGATATAGGTGTAAGGAATTCCCAACTCCTCTATCAACCGCCGAACCTTCCGCTTCTCGTTATACATTGTCAGACCCGGCTCCACCGGATCCGCCCTGTCTACGTCATGGCCAAACTCCGATGGCAAGAACCTCTACAACCAATCCAAAGACAAATTCGGATAAAAAAAAATCCAAAGACAAATTTTTTGTTTCACTTCTTTTAATATAAAAAATACCCCATATTTTAGGAGTGCTATATATATAGAAAAAAAGAAGAAGTGTAGTAGCATACAATGGAGTGATATGGATCCCTTGGGCAAAAAAAATTGTGTTTTTTTTGGTTGGTTTTTTTCTTAACTTCTTTAGATTCAGGTCAAATTTTTTGTTCATGGTTTGTCTCAAAGAGAAAAATTTAAAAACAATATATATATAAACCACTGTTGAAAATAGTTGACTAAAAACAAAAAAAAAATTATAAATGATTTTTGTAAATACTTTCTTCATTATTCTCGTCGGGACAAACAATGTGATGTAGTAAGAATTGTGACGTAACGAAAAATTAAATAATACAACTGTTTGTAACAAAAATTGATTTAGTCTAAACTCACCTTATATCAACCTAGACATATTTTTTTGAATTTTCGGAATCCCTACTTACTTTGCGTGAAACACATTTCATCTTTCCAAAAATTATTTATTCTGCCAATTAGTAAAATAGTTAGATTTTTTGTGATATAGCACAAAAAGGAAGAAAATAATTCATCCATAATTTGATAGTTGACTTGTCAAAGAAGGATATAGTCAATTTTCTTTTCTTTGAATTTTGACTCTTCATTGGAAAATACAAGAAATTAAACTCTGGCAGCCCTTGACTCAAGCCTAATGAAATGATTTGAGAATTAACGTATTTAAATATTATTAATGGTGAAGTTAGGAAAAAACTGATCATGTTTTAAAGACTTGGACATTCCTTCACGTATTTTTTAATTGGACCCCTATTGCTTTCAAAGGATTTCAACTTACGAGATAATAAGGATAATTATTAATTATTCAGTGTCCCGTGGGCACTGCCACATCCTGGTCCACGTAACCCTTTAACATTAATACATTATTAATCGTTAATGTCACAAAATAAATAAACCTCGCTACACCAGTGTGGTACTGTATGCTCTTGATGTTAATGTCACATAGTAAATGAATCTCTCACTGTGGTAGTGTATGGTCTTGATGGTGTCTCGTACAGCATAATTTCTCAAATAAAATAGACGGTCCCTTCTTTATAGTTGACTTTTTTCACCAATACATTAAAATCTTTTATTTTATTTTATTACCTTGATGGTTCCAACCGATTTGATGGCACGGACAAGGTTGAGCTGGTCCAAGATATTCTGACCACCAACAGCTGATATTACTATATCGATATCATTCTCCTTTAGTATCTTCTCCATTAACTCTTCATCCTTCATAACACCCTGCAATTTAAGTCATTACAAAAATTATAAATACACCCCTCTCTCTCTCTCTCTCTTGATTTTATCCGCAAAACAAATTTCATATATCAAAATAAAAATAACAAAGACAAGTTATGTGTGTGCATATACACACAGAAAGTCGTCGACCACACGCAAGCAAGAAATGAGGAAGACAACACGTAACTAATTGTTTCGGTTAAATTGTACGCTAGTTTCTTTCAATGTCTCGCGTAAAAGTATGAACAAGATACAAGAATAAAAAAGATGTGAGTCAGCTTCAAAACTGTCATTCATAGCTAGAGAAGTGTTCCTTAGATTGTGTGTGTGTGTGCGTGTGAGAGAGAGAGAGAGAGAGAGAGGGAGAGAGAGGGTTACTTACATGTATGATCATGGCCCCTTTGTCTTGGAGAACTTTCATAGTTTTGGGATTAGAAGAGCTAGACCGGACAAGAAGATAAGTAGGCCGACCACCACTTAAACTAGCTTCAGCAATGAACTGACCAATGAATCCAGTGGCTCCAATTATCAGGACCCTCTGGCCCTTGGCCGCACCACCACTAGCAATACAAGTTGACACAGTCATGCTTCCACCTCTCTCTCTCTCTCTCTCCTCCCTTTGCTGTTTCGCCAACCCTTACTGTTTCTAGTCCTTAAGTGATGGAATCTTTGAACTCTAAATATATGGGGATGCTCACGGGCTGGTATTTAAATAAAAACTATTATTTTTTAACAAAAACGAAAATAATATATAACAAATTAATTTCTAGCTACCCTTCAACATTTACACTTTTTTCTAGTGTATTGTTGTTTGCATGCATGAGGTATTACCCAGCAGGTCATCATCTACTCTCTTTGCTTTGACCATTAGATTTAGAAATTTCTTTTTCTTTGATTTTTTTCCTTTGACTGACTGATGGGTTGAGAAAAGTCTTGCTAAATCATAGACTACTTCCTTCTTTGTCTTCTTCCTTCTCCCGTGGCCACCACAATCCATTGATTTACCTCTGGAGGTCGTATGGATGGGACTGATCAGGTCCATCACCCAAGTGTGGAAAGGATAAGGGGCAGCCTTTGCACCTCCGCACATGTGGTTCCGAGTCCTTCTCCATTCGTAGGCCAATAGAACCCGAGATGGACCATATCTTCAAACAATTTAATTTCCTCCAACCTTGATGTTCCAACTCATGGGCTTTTTGCAATATCTCCTCAGCATCCTCGCGAGATAGGCACCACAGCGGTATTCCGTCTAGGGCTTTTCAAACCAATTGACAATGAGTGGAGAGATTCCAAATGTTATTAAGTGATCACCCAGTCCACTCTCAAACAATGTGAAACTCTATTTTGTTAACAATAAGGGTTGTCCCCTTCCAGAAAGGATCGTTGTGAGCATCACTGAATGCTTTGGGCCTCTTTTGAATCCGAGGGCACAATGATCCCTCTCGAAGGTAGTCAACTTATTCCTGCTTCCAATCCTTCTCTTCAGCAAGGTTGCATTCTGTTTCCACAGCTAGCGCTGGACCACGCAGCTTGATCAGGCATTGCGATATATCGCAGAGGTAGCGCGGGGCTACTTGCATGACACCCACATGTTGCACCAACCTTGCGCGACATGACTTTAGTTTTTCCAATAGAAACCAAAAGAACATGACTTTTAGGCGTATCAAATGAACCCGAATCGTCTGGCTTTCGTTGCTTAATGGAATTTGACGTTTGACAGTCATCAACATGATGGAGTAATGTATTTATTTATTCGCTCTATTTTTTTCAAAAAAAAAATAGTCTCCGGTCTACTCGAAGGAACTTGAAAAGTCTCTAGTCCATCTCCTAAGTTAATAAAGTCTCTAGCCAATTTTTAATATTTTATAGTAGGCCTAGTCCACTTCAATTCAATTTAATACTTATACCCTCTCGCCACATTATCGTTGGGAAGTTGATCGGTGTCGGGAAGTTCGCCTGAAAATTGGCCGGCGCCGGAAAGTTCGCCGAAAAATTTAGGCACTTTCATATGATTCTAGGGTGCACTTATCTCATAGGGTTTTAGTGATTTAGACATTTTCATTAGATTTAGGATTTTAGGTAATTTCATTGGGTTTAGGATTTTAGGTACTTTCATAGGATTTTAGTGGTTTAGACATTTTTCTAGGGTTTTTGTGGTTTAAATACTTAGTTTTATAGGGTTTTAGTGGTTTAGCCACTCCGGCAAACTTTTTAGTGGTAATACGGCGGGAGGGGTGGGGGTGGTAGGGGGAGGTGGAGGTGGGTTTATTAAGCAAGTGGAGTAGGGACTTTATAGAGAAAATGACGATTCTACCACTAACTTCAAAGCCCCATCTCCCAAAATACCTAACCTTCTCTCACACACACACTCCTTTTGTCTCATCCAACCTCCTCCATTCACATCCGTGATGATCTGTCCTCATTATCGCACCAACGATCCTTGATCAAGCTCAACACCAAAGGTAAAAGCTCGTTTCCTTGGACTAGACTCCGTTCTGGTCCTGAGGAGACTTTTCTGTCAGCAGGTCTAATCCCTTTTGGTTAGATCCTGACTAAGAACTTATTTTCATGAAATAAAACCAGTACTGTGCTGAAGTTGGGGAACCGCGCGGTTGGATGACTAGGCGCGCGGCACCTTGACTATCAGCGCACGGCATCTTTATATGTTGGTATTATCATAGGCAGGCTGTTTGGATCTGAGTTTTCCTCTGCTGTGGTTGTCTGTATCTGTTGTTTACTGTCTCTGTTGCTTTTGAAATGAGATCATATCTACAAGTCATGTCTTGGCTCTTAACAAGGCTTTCTAAATCATCCCGAATGATCAAATATGTTAAAAACTGTTTTAAAACTATGTTTTGAGAAAACTAACGACGTCTTTGCGATGATCTGACTACCATGAGGTTTTTGGTGAGTTTTCCAAAAGATGTACAGAGAAAGCAACGAGCTAGATGATGTTTTGAGAGTCTGTAACAGTCTGATAGCAGAGCAGGTACCCCGCACGGCACGTTGAGGTGCCGCGCGCGGTAGCTCAGGGTGCCGTGTAGTCCAGACAGTTTGCTGAATGCCTTTTTTTTATTCCATCTGCTCACATCATTTCATCACTACTGTACAGGAAGCACCACATGCACGTCAATGTGATAAATTTTCCATGTCTCTTCCCCATTATTTGCCTTTATTAAAGGGCTTAATCTTTTAAATAACGTTTGAAGATTCCCCGTTTGAAAATATCAAGTAGAGACCGGTTTTACCGGGCGAGTGGGGTCTTTTTAAATAAAAACCTTCCCCATTCGTAATGTGGCTCCCGAACCCAAAATCTCAACATCTTCGTTAGATCAAAATCTTTTTTGCAAGCGAGTTCTCGGTTTCTCGGATTATCCATCTCATAAATTCGGGTGGCGACTCTTCGAACCGAAAGGGCATGGGAGCCCACAGTGACGACTCTGTTGGGGATTTAACTTTATTCAGTACTTTTAAAAAAAAAATGCACAAAAGTATTGAATGATCAAGAGGGCCAAACTTGAAAGGTGTTTTCAAAAGGGGGGTTTTCAAATGTTTTTTTGGGGAAGATTAAGCTCTTTTATCCTGTACACTTTGTACTACACAAGACTCGCTAGTGTGTTTCGGCTACCTTGCCCGGTTTACCGATGACAAGCTCTCCCGGGATGTCTAGCAACCCTCGACTATGATGAGCCGTCGTGTTGTTCGACCATTGTCTTACAATACACTTGACATGGGGTAGTACATCTTGGCTCTAGTCCGGAGAACCCTTCTGAGACCAAAACCAGCCTTTGCACACCTTAACTATCAGCGCACGGCATCTTTATATGTTGGTATTATCATAGGCAGGCTGTCTGGATCTGAGTTTTCTTCTGCTGTGGTTGTCTGTATCTGTTGTTTACTGTCTCTGTTGCTTTTGAAATGAGATCATATCTACAAGTCATGTCTTGGCTCTTAACAAGGTTTTTTAAATCATCCCGAATGATCAAATATGTTAAAAACTGTTTTAAAACTATATTTTGAGAAAACTAACGATATCTTTGGGATGATCTGACAGCCATGAGGTTTTGGTGAGTTTTCCAAAAGATGTACAGAGAAAGCAATGAGCTAGATGATGTTTTGAAAGTCTGTAACAGTCTGATAGCAGAGCAGGTACCCCGCACGGCACGTTGAGGTGCCGCGCGCGGCAGCTCAGGGTGCCGTGTACAGTATGACTGAGGTCCAGACAATTTGCTGAATGCCTTTTTTTTTAATTCCATCTGCTCACATCATTCCATCACTGCTGTGCAGGCAGCACCACATGCACGTCAATATGATATATTTTCCATGTCTCTTCCCCATTATTTGCCTTTATTAAAGGGCTTAATCTTTTAAATAACGCTTGAAGATTCCCCGTTTGAAAATATCAAGTAGAGACTGGTTTTACCGGGCGAGTGGGGTGTTTTTTAAATAAAAACCTTCTCCATTCGTAATGTGGCTCCCGAACCCAAAATCTCAACGTCTTCACTAGATCAAAAGCCTTTTTGCAAGCGAGTTCTCGGTTTCTCGGATTATCCATCTCATAAATTCGGGTGGCGACTCTTCAAACCGAAAGGGCATGGGAGCCCACAGTGGCGACTCTGTTGGGGATTTAACTTTATTCAGTACTTTTAAAAAAAATGCACAAAAGTATTGAATGATCAAGAGGGCCAAACTTGAAAGGTGTTTTCAAAAAGGGGGTTTTTAAATGTTTTTTTTTTTGGAAGATTAAACTCTTTTATCCTGTACACTTTGCACTACACAAGCCTCGCTAGTGTGTTTCGGCTACCTTGCCTGGTTTACCGATGACAAGCTCTCCCGGGATGTCTAACAACCCTCGACTATGATGAGCCGTCGTGTTGTTCGACCATTGTCTTACAATACACTTGACATGGGGTAGTACATCTTGGCTCTAGTCTGGGGAACCCTTCTGAGATTAAAACTAGCCTTTGCACTTGTACATAACCATAGAACCTTCCCAACTAGGACAGGAACCCATGGCTAGGACTTATATGTTATATCCTGCTTGCGTGCCTTTTATTCCTGTATACACATCATTCATGCATCATTGCATCTTGCAGGCTAGAGGATTAGGCTCCCTTAGAGTTTTTTAGAGCCCTCCGGTCGGTCTAGAAGACCTTAAATCCATGGATTTTGCGATACCTCCGGTGTTTGCCGTGCCCGAACGGCTCCCTTTGTTTGAGTCTAACCTTAAGCGCGTGCGTATCTGGATTCCGATGGTCACATTGCTCTGTCTCGGATGGTCACGGTAAGGAGATTGGCTCTGGTTCCGACCCGTTCAGAATTTAACCTGCCTGACAGCACCTACCCGGACCATTGGAAATCTTCTGTACAAACGTCTTAAGTGAGATTCAAGCCACGGTAGGTCCTAGGCTTTGTTTCTTGGAGATGGGTAGAAGTAGGACGAGCATTCGGATCGGTTATGAGTTGCTCCCTTTTGACTTATTGCCAGTGCTGCCAACATTGATCACCTGCGAAGAAAAGAAGCTGTACCCAATTGGTTTCGTCCATCCTAAAGACTAGTTCGCGTAGACACCCTGGAAGGAACCCCACTGTTCGAAGTCCAAATCGAGCAAGACGGACAACAGTTGTTAGAAGAACCCGTAGTAGAAGAACCCATAGTCTCAATCCCGCTTGAAAATCCTTTACCCATGGCTGATCAAGGAGACAGAATAGAAGAACTCAGGCAGAATATGGCTAATATGGATATTCAGTTTAAACAGTCCCTTGCCTGTGTCGATGCACAGCTCAAGGCCACTGTAGTTTCTATGAAAAATGACATGATAATGGAAAGCATGTAGGAAATCACTGACAAGCTCCTGACCAAGACTCCCCCGCAACTCGAACAACCCAAAGTTGAGAAACCAGCAGCTGATCCCAACCTGGCTGCTCTCATGGATAAAATTGGCAAATTGGAGGAATCCGTCCAAAAGACTAAACGACTTGGAAAAGGAGAAATTGACATGAGCAAGTTATGCCTCTTTGCAAATGCCAAGTTGCCGGAAAATTTCAAAGGAGTGGATTTTGCAAAATTTGACAGTACCGGCGATCCAAGGGCCCATCTTCAAGGATATGTCGGATCCCTCACTATGCGCATGCGCCCATTCGGTAGTCGTTGAAGTTTACCAAACGACCGTCAAATTCAATTATTTATAAACCGGACTATGACTAACGATTTGCATAGTATAGTGAGAAAGTCCGAGTCGATCCACAGGGAGCTCGAATATAGCTTGTTCGGATTGTAGGTTTTATGTAACGGACTGTGGCGTTTAAGACGGCCAACTTGATTTTGCTTTGAAAGGTGAAGAAATACTCTAATGACAAGACTAGAAAAAGAGTTTTGACTAGATTAAACAAGCGGCAAGGCGTTGGAGTTACTAACGCCCGTAACTTAAGCCATCTAACTTTTCTCAACGAAAACACGGTTGAATCGCACGGCTTAGGCTATCAACCGGAAGATTTAGCTATGAAACCATTAAAAGACTAGAAATGAAGTATGGAAGATAAGTGAGTTCTTTCGTTCTTTTGGCAAACACGAATCGAGACATTGCTCCGAAACCATGTGAGCAAGCACATGATCACCGGAGATTAACATCGGCAAGTTTTGTTACATAAAAGGCGAACCCTTCACATTTTCCATACCAAACCTCAAGTATTTAGTTGAGAAAGACAAGATTAACCCAAGTCACGAGGTGTTATTCACCCCGATGCCAAGCCTAATCAATTACTCACACATAGCTAAAAGACTAGAAATTATGCTAGGAAAGGTAAACATGATTAACCGATGAAAACGGAAATAAATTTGATTTAAAGGAGAATCTAGTCCGTAGCTACAACATTAATGAACGAGAAAACAACACACGAGAAAAACTTACTAGTGTTCTTAAAGAAATTAGCTAGGAAAGCTTGAATGACATTAATGGAGTTCTTGAAGGAAAAAGACTAACCTAAAACTAACTACTTCCTAACTAGGAGAGAGGAGAGGGATATTTATACAAAAACCAACTTCCTCCCTCAAAATATCTCAAAAGGTTACTACAAGTAGCAAGTTTTCAAATATGGAAGGTTGAAAAATTGTAAAAAGCTGTCAGTAAGCAATCTGTATGGATACAACCAAAACGGTTGTATGGATACCGAGCTGTTAAGCCTGTGTTGGGAATGCTCCGTAGAGGAGCTGTATGGATACAACCAAAACGGTTGTATGGATACGCTGTTCTCTGAACAAAAGATAAGGCCACCGTATGGATACAACCAAAATGGTTGTATGGATACAGCCCTGCTAACTGCAGAATTGGCCTTGAGCTTCAAAACTTGGTACCCGACGCTTCCAACCTTCACCCGATGCTTCGTAACTTGATCATTGGAGAACGGTGGCACTCCGCCACTTGGCCTTGGAAGCTCGGCTCCCCCAAGGCATGTTCATGGCATCAAAATCACCGTTGTTAGGGCGTAAAACCTGAAACATCCTCAAACGAACCTTACGAGCAAAATCATAATAAAAGCTAAATAAACACAAGTTAATACAATATAAAACGGGACTAGGCGCACCAAATATCTACAATATTGGGTGCTCATCACGCGGCATCGAAAAAGAAGCTATGGCCCAACTCTTCCACGAGTCCTTGTCTGGTCCAGCCCTGCAATGATTCCTCACTGTTGAACCATCCAAGAAAAGGACTTGGGAAGACATTGGGATAACTTTCGTGGCTCAGTATGACTTCAACATTAACTTGAAGATGACCACGAGGGAGTTGGAAAGCACTAAGATGAACGAGAAGGAAAGCTTTGCCGACTTTGTGAAGCGTTGAAGGGCTAAGGCTGCCCAGATGCAGAATAAACCTGATTTGAAAGAACAGATACGGATAATAACCAAGAACTTGCCAAGCTCCTTTGCTCCTTACATGGTTCTTTCTCAAGCTGCCCTAAATTTCGAAACCTTTTATGATTTCGGATTGGCTATAGAGGAAGCTTTACGGGATGGGACTTTGGAAAGGAAAGAATCAGGATCAGGGTCAAAATCCAAAAGGGCATATTCGGAAAACAGCAACATCCTCTTCGGGAATTCCAACTAGGCAGGAACCTCATCCACCAAGCCCATAGAAGTCAACCAAATCTCCGAAAAACCAAAATCCCAGAGTCGAACTTTCACCCAATTCAGCACTCCCAAATCTACTCTTCTTAAGAAACTCACAGAAATCGGAGTATTGAAACATCTTCCGCCACCACAAACCATTCCACCAACCTGAACCAAAATGTCTACTGTGATTTTCACCAAATGCCTGGCCATACCACCGACAACTGCATCCGTCTCCGTCATGAAATCCAAAACCTCATCGACAACAAGGTTGTCGACGCTCCACCCTCAGATAAACCGAACACCGTTTCAAACCCTCTACCGTAACACAACGCTCCCTTCCATATTAACCAAATCACCATAGCCGAGAATCAAAACATCCCAGAATTTGACCCTACCCTGTTCATTGTCCCCGATACTGAACCGAGGCCTGTTGGTGAAATTCCCGAAGAGACTGCCCTTCGTTCTATATGGGAATGGAAAGACACGTGGGGAGAACTGATTGCTGATTGGGAAGAGTTCGAAGCCGCCAACTTCCAAATAAATGATGAACCCTTATTCGAGGCCAGATGGGAAGTCGACTGGCAAAACATCCATGCAGACCCTCTTGATGGATTCTCTCTGTACGCGCTGTTTGAAAATCGAGGGGAAGAATACCAAGTTTTCCAAGAGATGCTTGAGTGGGGGTGGGACCCAATCCTAGATGAGTACCAACTTTTGGCTTGGAATGACCCTTCGGATACCTTCTCCTTGCCAGCACTGTTCGGTGAAGAGTATCAGCCAAGATATCCACCTGAGATGATGACACATAACTGGCCAGAGCTTGCTCCGCTCCGCCTGAATTTCTCTCATTTTAATGATTTTGTCATTAACAACCTGTATAGCAATGTGGACCTTACCCCATACCCAAACCTTCCTGGATTCGAAGAAGAAATTGCCAGTAATGGGTGTGATCCGATGGACTACCTTGTCGATGGGACCGAATCCGAACCATCGGTTACTTTTCCAAAAGACGCTGATGTTGCTATGATGAAGTTGTGGGAGGATGAACCAGGGGCTGGAACAAACTTGTGGGCTAACACCAAGGTTGTCAATATAAAAGTGGAAAATGAGGAATGGACCGTCAACAAAACAGTGATGGAGGCTGAAAAATGGAAACCCGAAGATCTGTGGGATGATTTAGTCATTGCTGATCTGGCCGCCAATCTACAAGATACGACCATCGGGAACAAGCGTAAATCCTTAGCTGACTGATGGAGTGAGGAATCGAAGTACTCCCAGATTGATCATCTGAACAGAAGCGACCGTGTTTACCAACCTCCAAACCTTCAAGTCGGAGAATCTTCCAACCCTGCAGTCCCAGGGCCCTCTGATCCCTTTACCACCTCAGTTAAAAACACCTTCCGACCCTTCAACCCACCAGTCAAGGAGCCTTCCCGACCAGAGAAAACCCCGAAGGAATGATTAAGCGTCAACTCGAGCAAACTCATGCTAAGATGTCCGTTTGGGATGTGCTGGTTCATTCCACAAGCCATCGTGAAGGGCTCATTCAAGCACTCTCTCAACTAAAAGTTTCCTCAGCCATAACCCCCGACGAGCTTGTGGCACTGATCAAAACCATACCGATCAAGCATGCCATTACTTTTACCAATCGAGACCTACATGCCGAAGGAACTGATCATAATCGGCCGCTGCACATCACCCTGAAATGCCATGGCAAATCGATTCCAATGATCTTGGTTGACAATGGTTCAGCAATTAATGTCTGCCCACTCCGCGTTGCTTATTGCTTGGGGTACAAAAATAAGGACTTCTCTTCATCAGAAGTCAAAGTCCGAGCATATGATAACACTTGGAGAGATGTGGTTGGAACTCTCATGCTTCCTATGACTTTTGGGCCGTATCAAACAGAGGTGGAATTTCATGTGGTGAACATTCCCGCCTCTTTCAACCTGCTATTGGGAAGGCCCTGGCTGCACCGACCGGATATCATGGCCGTGCCCTCTACACTCCATCAGAAAATTCGGCTGGGACTGGAAACAGGAATGCTCACTATCCATGGGGACTCTGGGATTCATGCCCCTGTTGAAGACAATGCCCCACTCCTAGAAATCCAGCATGGGGAAGAAGATATCGCTTTAGGAGGCTTCTCTCTAGATACCTCCAGATCTATCTATTCGGTTAGAATTGATGAAGACTTTGTTGTCAGCAATGTCGCCATCAAAATAATGAAGAAGATGTCTTACATGCCAGGATTGGGACTAGGAAAGAATCTCCAATGCCCTGCCAAGTTTGAAGTCTAGGGCCCCCTGATGCGCACAACTGCCTTGGTTATTCACCCTCGAGTAACAGCAAGGTGAAAAAGGGGAACAGACTGGAAGACTACTTTGTCAGAGAGAAAGCAAAACAGATCTATCGGGGGCAGCCGGAACCATTCTGAAATGAAGAGACCAATACCTTTTTACCAGAATTTGAGATATTTGCAAACGATGTCTGGCCGGAGAGTGAGGAAGAGTTCGAAGCAGTAATAGAGCAGAAGGAACCAGTCGATTGGATTGAGGTTTTTGCCATGGGTAGTCTCGCAACTCTGTTCAGGGAGGACGAACCAATGGGTACGGTTATGGAAGCGGAAGTACTTATGATGGAACAAAATACTCCTGAGGATCTGACTTCGCTCATCATGGATGCTGCTGGGGAGTACAAGAACTGGACCTTCATACCAAGTGCAACTCGCCGTGGATCCGAATCTGAATCTGAGTCTGTCGAGTCCTCTGAGTCTTCTGAGTCTGTCGAGTCCGAGTTGGTGCCTCTCGGCCCAAACTCTGAGAGTTTGTATTTCGAGTTCGAATCCACCAATGTGTATGGTGCCCCCGAGGCCTCCGTTAGCAATGAAATGAATGAATCTGATTCTGCTTACTTCCCTGATTTTGAAATAAATTGCGTCGACCCTGATGATGAAGAGATTGATTTCGACGGGGACATCCCTAGAGAAATCCGATCCCTAATCGACAGGGAAGATGAAAGGCACGCTCAACCTGTAAAAGAAGAAATCGTTTTAATAAATTTAAGAGATGAAGGGAATCCTCGGTTGACCCAGATTGGTTCCGCGCTACCGCTGAAGAGCGCGAAGCCCTTGTAAACTTGCTCAAGGAGTTCAAAGATGTGTTTGCATAGTCGCACGCAGATATGCCCGGAATCGATCCTGAAATCGTGGAACACCGGATTCCCTTTTATCCCGATGCAAAGCCAGTGAAACAGAAACTAAGACGCATGAGACCAGACTGGGTGCTAAAAATAAAAAAGGAAGTCACCAAACAGATCAATGCCGGATTCTTAATGGTAACCGAATACCTCCAGTGGGGCGCAAACATTGTCCCCGTGCCAAAGAAGGATGGTAAAATAAAGGTCTGTGTCGATTTCAGGGATCTTAACAAAGCTAGCCCTAAAGATGACTTCCCATTACCACGCATTGATGTGTTGGTTGATAATACTGCCGGCCATGCCCTGCTCTCTTTCATGGATGATTTTTCAGGGTACAATCAAATTCTCATGGCTCCGGAAGATCGGGAAAAAATCACGTTCGTCACCAAATGGGGGACGTATTGCTATCGAGTCATGCCCTTCGGACTGAAGAATGCAGGATCTACTTACCAACGGGCCGCCACGGTATTGCTGCACGACATGATTCACAAAGAAGTGGTAGTCTACGTTGATGATATGATTGTTAAAGCCAAAGAGTGAGAAGGGCATCTGCCCGCACTCAGGAAGTTCTTCGAAAGAATTAGGAAGTACAAGATGCGCCTCAATCCCGCCAAATGCACATTTGGAGTCACTGCAGGGAAAATGCTTGGATTCATGATCACCACCCGCGGCATCGAAGTCGATCCATCAAAGATCAAAGCCATCCTAGAAATGGAACCGCCGCGATTTGAGAAGGATGTAAGGAGTTTCCTTGGCAAGGTACAATTCATCAGTAGATTCATGGCAAAGCTGACCTTGACTTGCGAACCCCTGTTCCGCTTGCTCAAGAAGGGAGTACCGTTCGCCTGAGATGATAGGTGCCAGAAAGCTTTTGAAACCATTAAGGCTTACCTGCACAAGCCGCCGGTATTAACACTGCCCGTAACAGGAAAACCTTTGATCCTATACTTGTCAGTCACTCCGTCTTCAATGGGGTGTATGTTGGCGCAGGAAGGAGATGATGGGGTTGAAACGGCTGTTTACTATCTCAGTAAAAAGATGGTTGGGCCCGAAGAACGTTATACCCCTTTAGAAAAGAGATGCTGGGCACTCGTATGGGCTTCCAAAAAGTTGAGGCATTATATGTTGGCCTACCCGGTAAGACTGATATCTCGAATGGATCCCCTAAAATATCTATCTGAGAAACCGGCTCTCACAGGCAGAATGGTGCGGTGGTTGCTAATGCTAGCGGAATTTGAGTTAAAGTATGTCACCCGAAAGTCAGTACAAGGAAGAGCCGTCGCAGAATTCCTCGCCGATTGCCCAATCGAGGGAGGAGAAGATGCCGAATTCAATTTCTCTGACAAAGACATAATGGCAGTGGTCGAAGACGTTTGGCAGTTGTACTTTGATGGAGTAGCCAACCAGAAAGGGTTCAGAATCGGTGTGTTGCTAATTTCACCCGATGGATCGCACATCCCGTTGGCCTTCAAGCTTAACTTTGAAGTCACCAATAATCAGGCAGAATACGAAGCTTGCATTGTGGGCATGGAGGCAGCCATTGATATTGGCATAGAAAAGCTGGAAGTTGTGGGAGACTCGAACCTAGTTGTATCCCAAGCGAATGGTGAGTGGAAGGTCAAGGAAGAAAAACTGAAATCGTATCATCAGGACCTCGAAGACCTTATCCCTCACTTCAGCAAGGTGACATTCACTCATGTCCCGAGGCTCAAACATCAATTTGCGGACGCTTTAGCAACACTGGCATCAATGGTTGAGATCCCCGTTGGCGTAAAGTTAAGACCGATTGTGATAGAGCGAAGGGATACACCGGTACACCAACATGTCATGATGGTTGACGAGCCCGACGATGGCCACCCATGGTACTATGACATTTGGAGGTATATGGAAAGAGAAGAGTACCCCACAGGAGCAAGCAAGAAGGACCGAATCGCTCTTCAAAGGATGGCAGCTCGGTACATTATCTGCGGTGGAAACTTATACCGAAGATCGCACTGTGGCACGCACAAATTGTGCATCCATGGAGAAGATGCGAAAAGGGTAATGGAAGAAGTTCACGAACGTGTATGTGGCCCCCACATGAATGGCATAATGCTCGCCAAGAAAATCCTCAGGTAAGGATACTTCTGGTCCACCATGGAAATGACATGTATGGAGTATGTGCGAAGATGCCGAAAATATCAAATTCATGCTAACCTCACGCATGTTCCGCCACACGAATTACAACAAATGACCACGCCATGGCCTTTCTCGACATGGGGAATCGACGTCATCAGAAGAATAGTGCCAGCAACTTTCAACGGTCACAAGTTCATTTTAGTAGTCATCGATTACTTTACAAAATGGGTAGAAGCTGCTTCTTACACCACTTTGACCGCAGTTCAAGTTGCGCACTTTATCAAGCGAAATGTCATTTACCGGTATGGGGTTCCTTAAACCTTTGTGTCTGATAACGGGGTTCATTTTAAAGGGAGAGCTCGAGAAGTATTGGATGAATTTCAAATTCAAGTGCACAAGTCAACAACTTACCGACCGCAAACCAATGGGGCTGTGGAAGAGACAAACAAAACGATCAAAGCCATCCTAGAAAAGACTATTCAATCTGCAAGGGATTGGCATGAACAATTGCCCCTAGCATTGTGGGGATACTGCACATCTGTGAGAACACCAACGGGAGCAACCCCCTACTCTTTGGTCCATGGAATGGAAGCAGTGCTCCCCATCGAGTTGGAAGTCCCATCCCTTTGGACTATGATTGAGTGTGAGGTCCAAAAGGCGGAATGGTTGAGTAATCGATTCGAAAAACTTATGTTGTTTAATGAACGCCAGTTAAAGGCTCTTTACCACATTCAAGGGTATCAACGAAAGATTTCACGGGCATTCAACAAAAAAAGTGAAACCCAGGGACTTGGCCGAGGGTGATATGGTTTTGAAGGAAATCCGAGCTCCGGTCTACGACCCACGAGGAAAATTCCGACCGAAGTGGTCTGGGCCATACATTATCAAAACTATCCTATCTGGAGGAGCCACGCAGCTTATTGACTTGGATGGAAACGAATTCTCAACCTTGGTCAATCTGAATCAGCTTAAGCGCTATTACCCCTGAGAGAAGCTCACTAGGCTGAAAACCCCAAGGGCGGGCAGTCCCAGGCAAAAATTAGAGCAAAAGCAAACTAGGATGAAAACCCATCAGGGCATCCTAAGCAAAAGTTAAGGCATACAATAAATGAGCTTAATAGACCGAAAACCCGAAAGGGCAGTTCTAGGCAAAAGTTAAAGCGCAAAAGGAGAGTGTAAAAACCCGAGCAAACCCTACCTTGAACTACGTCATGACCTGATTCCTTCGCCAGAAGGATACGTAGGCAGTCTCACACTGAGACCCGGTCACATTCTTTCAAAATAAAAATCCAGGTTGAGAAGGCTTGAAGAATAAAAGTCAAGGAGGGGGAAACCCTCCAAAACTCGTTTTTATTAATACGATTACTTCTACTACGTGAGATTAAGCAAAGCTTTCAAAATAAAAAGAAGTACGACATAATGTAAATGGGTCCACAATTTATTCAACGGTAAGGGTAGTAAGATCGAGTCAGTTTCCTTGAGCTCCAGCCTTCGCAGCAATGTCCCTTCTAAGCCACTTCGGTAACTCCCGCGTATCGCCACAGAAGGGTAGGGATGTGCATCGATCACCTCGCATGTCCTCCAGAAGCGTTGGTAATGACAAAGAATTGAATGGCTGAAAAGAAACAGAACCACGTCCACGAGAATCTCTGCAGGGGCCTCCTGCCTCAAACCTAGCTGACGCTGGATACGGTAAGGGATGTAGAAGATGAAGGCTCCCAAACTAGCAAGAACGACCCACTGAGGACTTATATAGTGCACTGTCATAGGAGGAAGATCCAGCCATCGACATCTCCAAGAAATGGTCTCAGCTCGCCGGCGCCTGAGGAAGTCAACCCACTCGGCTCTGCTCCTGTCCGCAAACTCGAAACATCGCTGAAAAAGTAACCTCGCCTCGTATGGCCAGTTGCCAGGAGGAATGGTCAGCACATTCACCTTGGCGCAAAGCCAAATCTGTGAGAAGAGAGAGAAAACAAGTGAGAAACCATAGAAAGTCAAGCCGAGTGTTGAGGTAAAATGAGAACATGAGATGAACCCGAAAAAAGAGAGCTGAGTGAGAAACCAACCTGCAGGAGGAGAGGACTACCCCCAAAAGTCTCGGTCTCTCTAAAACGAATCTTATCCAAACCTATCAGAGTCTCGGCCAAAACCATCAGAACCACGTCCTTTCGGGCCTCAACCTGAATAGCAACGCTGACCAATGCCGAGCTAGCGTGACCGGCAGAGAGGACCAGGAGGTAGGCTGCAAGCAAGCACATGCAGAGAGTAGTCATGCATCGTCTAATAAGCCATATCCGCAAGCTCACCGGGAGAAGAAAACAGCTCGATGAGGCGCATAACATTGAGATGGCCATCCCTAACCAGGTAGCGGGCAGCCCCATCACCCAATCCAAGGGCCGCAGCCAGAACTCTATAAGCGCTCTCGCGCACAAGAGGAATGATGACCTCCCCTGAACCAAAACCCCCAAGGTACGCACGGAACTCCTCGACAGTAGGACAGAGCTCTTGATCGCCGAAGCGAAACACATGAACCTTCGGATCCAGAAACTCACGGCTGCCCTCAAAAGCTCGGGACGAAGACGAATGTTGCGGAGGTACCGCATGGAATAGAGACCGTGGGCTCGGAAGTTGAGCCAATCAACGCCTTCCATAGAAGCCAACCATGGACGGAGCGAACCGGTGAGGGAAAGAGCTATTTCAAGGAGTAAGGAAAGGAGATAAGAGTTGAATGAGATGAGGAGAATGTGGTATGAGGGAGCTTGAATTTATAGGAAGGGTAGAGGAGACAACTTTAACTTGCAAAGAGCCTTGGGTTTCAAAAGTGCATGTTTTCCATGAGTCCTGCATGGGGAAAAGCTTGGTCAAGTCCTAAAAGGTTCAAAACAGACATGCACTGGCTCAGAAATGCCATTCCATGGGTCAAACCTCAACCCCCGAGCAATCTGCCTTGGAAACAGCAAAACTGGAATCTGTCAGGAAAATAGCCGCGCGCAGCACCTTGACAGGTCGCACGGCATGGTGAAACCCAAAAACCCCATGGCAAGGTGATTGAGGTACCGTATGACGCGTCAAGACCCGCGCAGCAGCTTGAGGCATCCACGCGACACCTTAAGCCTGCATTTCTGCAGTTTTTGGCAGCAAAGCACCAAAATGGAATGGAGGCGTTCTGAAGCACCAGCAACTGCCAAAACACACTCTAACGGGTATTTGGGACTTCAAGGATGTTTCGTTTCGAGACAACTCCCGGGATTTGTCGTCGTGATATAAAAACTCGATAAAAGTCCGTTTCTTAAGCTATGTCAAGGTATCAAAGTCTGTTTCAAGTCTTTCCAAGTCCCACGGGTCATAATGGTCAAAAGTGACTTAGTCCAAGTTCTGGTTCGTGTCCCAAGTCAAAACTCGAGAATGTCACATGTTAAAGTCAACGTTTTTCTAGTTTTCAAGTATATTCCAAAAGCAAAGTGGAATTTTCGAGTCTCATATCAAGATTTAAAGGTCGTCATCGTCTTATATATGTGTCCGAAGTCGGTTACGAAGGTGTCTATATAAATTCTCGTATGCGGAGTCAATTGTACAAAGGTTTACCTAATTGCTTGCTTTGATTTCTATTCCATTGTCAATATGCTTTGATTGTTAATGTGTCACTCATCATAAACCTCACATTCAGCTCAATCTCTCAAATCAACGGTTAATTGCACATTCCAGTCCATGTTTTAGTTATTCAGTTTTCTCAATGCAAACAAAAGGAGATTGAATGGCACAAACAATGGAGGAACAAAATCTCTGTATATAATAATCTCAAAGGCATCCATGAGTCGAAGTACAAAAGAGGCATAATGGCCCGATGATCAAAATCCTATCTACCAAGGACAAACAGGCGCCCTGCAAAAGAAGCACGCAGGCTCCATCAAAAGAACAAAACAAAAGAGGAGCTCAGCTCTTGTCATCCTCGTCCTCGCCCTCCCCCTCGTCCTCCTCAGAGACCTCCTCGTCCGCCGGGGAGCTGCTCACTTCTCGAGTACCGATCGCTCTGGACACGGTGCCGCCTGAGGTAGCCTTCAGGTCAAGGTCCGTGGGCTCGGTAGTCTCGTCCTCAAAGACGTCAATGGGCTCATCCGCGGTCCCCGCCGAATGTCGTGCCCTCTTCGATAGCGGCTCCTCCCGTGAGCCGGCAGAGGAGACCTGTCGTATTGGAAAACGGACAGACTTCCGCCGTAACCCTCGTGAAGCCCCTCCTCTAGCCTACAATGGTATAACATCCATATAGCATTTGCATCATAATCACGATATAAGCAATAGAAGTAAAGTAATTAGCTAAGGTTCAAGAGTGTACCATCGTCCCACCAGCGCGAGGCAACACCTCCGGAGGGTGGCCCATGGCATACCGCCTCACCAGCTGCTCCAGGCCCATCATGGCCTCTGCCATCTCCTTCCCGTACCCTGGAGGAGCCTGCAATGAAGAAGTTGGTCAGAGCATGCAAAAGAGCGAATTTACAAAGGAATGGAAGCATGTTATACCTGAGCAAGAAACTCTGGAGCCTCGGCTGAAAGGCGTGGCACCACAACCAGGCCAGGGGCCTCTGGGGAGTCGTCACATCCACTATCCAAGAAAGGGCAGAGAGGCTAGTACCACTCGGGCTCGCACCCTCGCTGCGACCCCCGTCACCGTGGCCTCCATCACCTCTATCTCGTCTCATTCCCCTTCTTCCACCAACGCCGCCTCATGCCACCTGCGCCGCTTCCCAAGCAGCGCTCGGCATCAAGTACCGAGCATGGTACTCCGCGTAGTCAACAGCTAGACTAGCGCCCGCCTGGAAGAACGGCTCCAACTGGAGGTCTGGCCGTGTGAACTGCTCGACCTCCCTCCGCGTGTACTAGCCCGTCCTCTGCACTAGAGTAGGAAGCGGCCTAGGGACTCAAAAAGCATCCAGCCTCAGCGACTGGCGTGACACTCGGTCACCCAAGTACCACTGCCAGCCGTAAGGGGACTCGAGAAGCACTCTCCCCCTGGCAACCTCCCTACTCTGCGCAACGTAGGGGATCTCGAAGCGGTTCCACACCCGCCAGCGGACCTGTCATAAAAAATGAGCGATATCAAGATGCTGTTTGAATGGAAATGAATAGGAAAGTTATGAAACAGATATGGAAATGCCTTAGTACCTGATCAGGACGCAGCACGTTTAAGTTAAGACGGAAGGCGTCCAGTTTGCCCCTACCCTTCTTCACGCCCTTGTACTCCTTCGACCAGCGCAAGGCCCGAGGGAGTATCGTGTCGTCAGGGCACGTGGTCTTGGGAGGGTACATCCCTATCACCTCGTACGTCCAAAACTGCAATTCAAGTCATTGAAAGTTAGCACGAGATATACATTTAATGAATACGAATGAAAAGCTGACTATTCAAAAGAAAGAAAATGAGATATACCTCTCAGACCCTCCAATAGCCACTGAGGCTCACTCCTGCCCCGCGAGAAATAGACCCCATGAAGCGTAGCACGTTCCCAGTACTGCACCTCCCCAGTCGAAACGGGCAAACTCCCCGACGTCCCTCAAGGCCGGGAGAAGCGAAATGTATACTCGATTGCGCCTGTTGGGAAACAGGGACGCACCAAGCAAGTACAACAAAAAGCTCCTCGCCATCTGCTCCTCCTCCACCCTGTCAGTTGGAAGCCTCTCTGTCCAGAACCTGAGTAGCTGGGCGTACTTGGCATCGTCAGCCTCTGCCCTCAGCTCATACCCCAGCATCTCCCGCTGGAACGCCGCCTGCCTCCCTGTGGCAGCGTCAAAATGGAGAGGGTCACCTCCGACCCTGAGACCAGTGATTGCCGCGAAGTCCAACGGCGTCACAGTGAGCTCACCAAAGGAGAAGTGGAGGGTATTCGTCGTGTCCCACCATCTCTCAGCCAGGGCCCTCACCACTGGTGGTCATTGCACACACCCCTCGCCAGCACCCTGACAAACTCCCCGAATCCTGCCTGCCTCACTATCGCATGTACAGCCTCGGGCAGCCTCTCCCAAAATGTTGGCACATTTGCCGAACCTCCCTAACACGAGAGCGAGATTGCCTGTTGCAACAAATCAGCAATATTTAATAAATAGGCATAACATGTGATACATATGGTATACTTAGATGCAAAGAAAGGGAAATAAAATGCATTGGAATTTGAAATACAGAAATTCAAAGTATACCTCGTCTTGCTGCAAGGAAAAGTGCTGCTGAGGGTCCCTCAGAACTAAAGCCTCATCGTACGTGGGCCTCCTCAGTGCGTAACTGGTCGAAAAGCGAAGGCACCACCACGTGCTGAAAGGGCACGTAAGTCGCCTCGTCATAGGCCCCTCACCTCTGTAAGGCTAGCGTCGCCTCGTCAACCACACTGCTATGAGGGGCCATCACCTCTCTGGCCTCCTCGTCAACTCGCTTCTCCGCAGCCTCCGGCTCTCCAGCACCCCCAGTCCCGAGCTCGCCCTGCAGCTCAACCTTGCGGGACGCAAGTAAAGCCTCCGCCAACCCAGGAAACCCCCGCACTACCTCCAGCACGTCATCCATGGACGCCGTCGCTAAGTAGTTGCCCATGCCTATGTGGCGTGACGACCCTGCACCTGCGCCGCTGCCCACGAACATGGGCGGCGTATCCTCCACCACCGGCTCATCCCCGACAATGGGGGCCTTCTCCAAGTCAGCCCGGGGCTCTCTCACAGGAGAGGCCTCTGTCTCCTCCGCTGCCTGTTCTAAACTACCACCCCAGGACCCTCCGTGGTCCTCTCCTCCAAACCCGTCGTTGCCTCCGATCGGCCCGAAGCCTCGGCGTCGCCCCTCGACTCCACTGCACCCGTAGTCTCCGTCTCCTGGTCGTACCCGGCCAATACAACACTACCACCGTCGCCACCACCACTGCCGCCCACCACAGCAGCCTCGGCCATGGCCCCCTCGGCCAATGCCGGCTGTACCGAAACCTCTGAGATTTCTGGCTCACCCCAAACTGTCGTGACATCACCCGGAGGAATGGGAGATGGTGTAGCCTCAACCCAGAGCGATGTGTCATCGCCAGGTATATCACTCCGCTCCATGATCATAATATATGAGAGAGAGAGAGCAGTCGAGAGAGAGAGCGAGAGAGAGGGAATGCAGTCAAGAGAAAACGAGGGAGAGAGAGAGTGATCGAGAGAGGGAGTGATCGAGAGAGAGAATGATACATTGGGAGAGAGAGATAGCAAAGACCGAGAGAGAGAGAGGGAAATTCGAAACGTGCGAGGTGTACTGTATGCACCTCGCGTTTATATAATACTCCTGAACCGGTTCACCTGGTAACCAACTCTGGACCGGGTTCACAGCTAGCCAAGCCGCACGGCACCCTTGGCCGGAGCGCACGGCACGTTGAATGGGCATGCAGTACTTTCAGTTTACAGTACCGTGCGTTCCTAAACTAGCTACACACGGCACATTGGGTTATTTCGATAGTTCTGATTTCTGAAAACAGTTCGTGGCAGACTATGTCCGATTCATCCAAATTCGTATGAGAATAGGAGTTTGAATGCAAGTAAGAAGAAGGAGCAAGGGACTTTTCATTAATAAAAGACCCGGAGTTTCCCCCGGGGATCTTGTCATTACATTTTTCAAAAAAAGAAAAGAAAAAGAGAAAACAACAAAAACAGAAAATGGGCCTACTGCCCTTTCTTCTACTCTTTCTCCTTCTTCTCCTCTCTCCTCCTCAATCGCTCCCGCCATCCGAAGCGTCGTTCGCGTTATTCGAACGGTTATCTGAACCATTCGGATTACCCTCGGAGTCTTCCGCGGACTCCTCTGGCTCATGCCCAGGAACGGACTCCGGGTCATCCTTGTCATCCAACTGATCAAAGTAAAAGTCCTGAAGATTGGACACAGCACGCCGAAGGGAACGGATGGTCGTGATGAGTCTCGCAATCTGCGTGTACAGTTCCTCAATCTTCCCCCGGTAGTAGGCTATTTCGGCCTCCAAAGCCTCGACGCGGGCTGCTAGGCGGCTGTTGTCCATCCTAAAATCTCGAAAGCAACCTGTTTTTTTCTGGAGAAAAGGAGACGAATGTAGGAAGACATGAGAGAATTTGTTGGTGGTGCATAGAATGAGGCACCACCATGCTTATAAAGCCGTTCTAGCCATCGAAAGGGCACGCCCGAAGTAATGGCACCCTTAAAACTTGTCAACTATTCTCGAAAATCGAAGGGGTGCCTGGGAAAACGAGGTACCGTGCGCCGCGACCATGGCCCGCACGGCACCTTGACTTCAGAAGATTAAATGCTTTTTCGGAAATTGATCCACTCAGCCACCAAAATCCTCTTGGAAACTCAATTTTCAGCCGTTTTGCAGCCATAATCTCTTAGAATGTTGTGCATTGATTATTGCACCATTTGATTCTTATCCCCCGGGACTCGTGGGATTTTGCGTCCCCCGAAAATCCACCGTAATTCACAAAATTCGTCCTCCGGGACTCGACGTAATTCGCCATCACTGTTCGACACCTAAAGTCTCTTTGTCTCCCGAGCAACGGTCTAACCGACCTAAAGTCTCTTCGTCTCTTGAGCTACGGTCTAACCGACCTAAAGTCTCTTTGTCTCTCGAGCTACGGTTTAACCGACTTAAAGTCTCTTCGTCTCTCGAGCTACGGTCCAACCGTTCTAAAGTCTCTTCGTCTCTCGAGCTACGGTCTAACCGACCTAAAGTCTCTTCGTCTCTCGAGTTACGGTCTAACCGACCTAAAGTCTCTTCGTCTCTCGAGCTACGGTCCAACCGATCTAAAGTCTCTTCGTCTCTCGAGCTACGGTCTAACCGACCTAAAGTCTCTTCGTCTCTCGAGCTACGGCCTAACCAACCTAAAGTCTCTTCGTCTCTCGAGCTACGGTCTAATCGACCTAAAGTCTCTGCTCGCCTCGATTTTCGCCTCCCGAGGGCTCGTCTCGAGTTTTTCACAATATTTTAATGACACACGGCACCGCAAGCACTCCATTGTTGTCACTGCACAATTTTTGTTCCCCGAGACTTGTTTTCTTGCATTTCGCTGTCCCAATCGAACTACGCTGGTCTGATCCCTACAGCGAGGTACGTAGACAGCTCCCCGAGCGCGACCATCATTGTTATTTATTTCCATTTTTCGTTTTGTCTCTATTCAAAGGCACTAGAGCAACGGATTGGGATGCCTATTCTTTAAGCATCACTCATGCCAACCAATGGTATTCAAGTTACGTTAAAGAGGGACTACTATAGACACCCCAATCCGGACCTCAGAGAGCTTTTGTCCGC
The DNA here is from genome assembly GCA_025413875.1 of Rhododendron molle. Classification (NCBI taxonomy): domain Eukaryota; kingdom Viridiplantae; phylum Streptophyta; class Magnoliopsida; order Ericales; family Ericaceae; genus Rhododendron; species Rhododendron molle. The sequence goes on from CM046399.1 coordinate 11,912,603, forward strand.
CCCGATGATGAAATAAATGAAACAATACCTTTGCGAGCTTAAAAAAGGATTTCCCTAAGCCCATATAAACCAAAAAACCCAAAAACCCAAAAAACCTGAAAAGCCCAGATAAGCGCCCAAAAGCCCCTAGATCGAAACAAGAGTTACCGTGCGGAACGGACTTGAAGCGCACGGCATGTTGAGATTCAAGGGGCCGTGCGCGGCCAAATTGCACCGCACGACACCTTGAGCAAAAGGTTGACTAGCTCATAAAGCTGTCGGCCACGCCAGTTTGAGCCACAGCTGATGACTGCCTCAGCCGAAAATGCACTTCTGGCCCGCCGAGAAAATACCTCCACTATTTGAAATTCAAAATCCTTGGCTATTTGTCTATAAATTAACCCCTCCACTCAAGGGAAAGGGGTCCCTTTTTGGCCTTTCTTTTGGCTTTCTTTGCTTTTGGATATTCGTACTCCATAAGCTTTCTCTCTCTAGTTTCCACACCCACTTTCCCATTTCCACTTCTATTTCCAAGTCTTAAAGAATGTCAGTCCCAAAAGACATTCTTTAAGTACTTTCACTCACTCCCTTCTCATCATTGAAGTTGATCTCTCACTAACTTCAAAGCCCCATCTCCCAAAATACCTAACCTTCTCTCACACCCATACTCCCTTTGTCTCATCCAACCTCCTCCATTCACATCTGTGACGTCCGTCCCCATTATCGCACCAACGATCCTTGATCAAGCTCAGCACCAAAGGTAAAAGCTTGTTTCCTTAGACTAGACTCTATTCTGGTCCTGAGGGGACTTTTCTGTCAGTAGGTCTAATCCCTTTTGGTTAGATCCAGACTAAGAACTCATTTTCATGAAATAAAATCAGTACTGTGCTGAGGTTGGGGAACCGCGCGGTTGGATGACTAGGCGCGCGGCACCTTGACCATCAGCGCATGACATCTTTATATGTAGGTATTATCATAGGCAGGTTGTCTGGATCTGAGTTTTCCTTTGTTGTGTTTGTATGTATCTGTTGTTTACTGTCTCTGTTGCTTTTGAAATGAGATCATATCTACAAGCCATGTCTTGGCTCTTAACAAGGTTTTTTAGATTATCCCGAATGATCAAATATGTTAAAAACTGTTTTAAAACTATGTTTTGAGAAAAATAACGACATCTTTGGGATGATCTGACTGCCATGAGGTTTTTGGTGAGTTTTCCAAAAGATGTACAGAGAAAGCAATGAGCTAGATGATGTTTCGAAAGTCTGTAACAGTCTGACAGCAGAGCAGGTACCCCGCACGGCACGTTGAGGTGCCGCGCGCGGCAGCTCAAGGTGCCGTGTACAGTATGACTGAGGTCTAGACAGTTTGCTGAATGCCTTTTTTTTTTATTCCATCTGCTCACATCATTTCATCACTACTGTACAAGTAGCACCACATGCACGTCAATGTGATATATTTCCCATGTCCCTTCCCCATTATTTGTCTTTATTAAAGGGCTTAATCTTTTAAATAACGCTTGAAAATTCCCCCTTTGAAAATATCAAGTAGAGACCGATTTTACCGGGCGAGTGGGGTGCTTTTCAAATTAAAACCTTCCTCATTCGTAATGTGGCTCCCGAACTCAAAATCTCAACGTTTTCGCTAGATCAAAGGCCTTTTTGCAAGCGAGTTCTCGGTTTCTCGAATTATCCATCTCAAAAATCCTGATGGCGACTCTTCGAACCGAAAGGGCACGGGAGCCCACACGCACTCCGTCACCGACCGAAGGTTTTCTTGGCTACCTTCGGAGGCCTATTTGAGTTGGGTGCTTCGAATTTTTGGTGGTCGTAGGCGGCGTGTGTTGGTGGTCGATCTGGGCGGAGGCGTCGGGAGGTGCCGTAGTGGAGGTGGAGTAGGTAGTTTTTGTCTAATTTCTGTTTTTGCAGGTTATTTACAAAATCGATTGGCAAAGATGGAGGTCTGATCGGGTCGATTTCTCTCCGGTGGTGGCGAGGTGGTTGCAGTCCCCATGGATGGGTTGTTTCTTGGTCGTCTTTTGTGTGCCGAATTCCGGCAGGTGGCTTGTCTGAGCTCTCATTCAGGCGAGGGGCCGACAGTTTGTCTTCCCCTGGTTTGATGTTACTACTGGTGTTGATCGATTTTTTTATGCAGGGGATTGTTTCGGTGATGTCAGTTTGTAGTGGTGGTTTGACTCTCAGGCCCTGGCCTGCCTCAGCTTTCACCTTTCATAGGCCGGATCCCACCGCCGGTCTCTACATCTGGGAGAGGCCAGCTCGGCTTAACAGCGAGGTTAGGCTCCGGTGGTTTGTACGGCGATGGCTGCCGATGTAGTTAGGGTTTTGTGAGATGGTTTGGGTGGGCCGGTCCAGGCTTGGGCCGGGTCCTAGGAGTTTGGGCAGTATTTGATTAATTAGGGTTTGAGTTGAACTTAATATTTTTTTGTTGTATACCCTGTTAGACCCTTAGGTGTTTTGGGCACGCTTTGCCCTTGTGGTGTACTATCCAACTATTTGTTGGATCCCTTTCCTCTTTTCCCATTCCCCATTTTTAATAAAATGTATTTTTGCCGATTAAAAAAAATGCACTAATAAGGGCTTGTTTGCATATTACTTAAATTCATTGGTCAACAAGTTTCCTGAGCAAAATAGTAAATACGCAAAAAGTTCACTAATACATATATATGAATTGTAAGTCCATAAAAAAGCCAAACCGAAAGACAAACAAAAGCCAAACCAAACCGCTATATTGGTTTTGAAAGTGATACGATACTATTTTTTTTTTTATTATTGTCTTTATTGTTGTCAATTTCAAAATTTTTCCTATAATTTTGTTTAGTACGTAGTTGCCCCTGTTAGAATAGCTACAAACCGAATATCGAACCAAATTGATGTCTACTATCTCTTAAAAAGCCAACTTGGCTTTTTGTTTCGTCCTTAATTGCATTGTTTTCGCATTTATTAATTTTGTGTCAGACTTTTGTGAAATGTTGGTTCGTCTTCCAATGAGAGAAATCGAAAAAGTAAAGAATTGTGACTGTCACCCAAATTTTTTTCAAAAATTCAAGAAAGAGCCTAAAAGGCCCAAATCGTCTTAACAAGAGGAGTCCAAGAAGTACAAAATTACTCCACCCAAATGTTTTTCAAAATATCCAAGAAATCCAAAAGGTCCATAACTTTTTCGATTCTTCAAGTCGAATCGAACATTATTCAACAAAAGTTTGACACAAAATTACGGAGTAACAAATAATACACAAAAAATGTAAATGAAAACAAAACAAAAAGGCAAGTTAAACTAGGCCTGAGTTAAGTTGTTAATGAGAAACTATACTTGGTGAGACGATTTGCTCATGCCCCCTCCATGGAGACCAAGGTTTGAGTCCCACAAGAAGCGGGGTTTGTGGTTTTAGGGTTATGGATAACCTTTGAGCCCTTTGTTGACTAACATTTCACTAACCCCGTTAACTATAAAATACTCCCTCCGTCCGGATTTAATTGTACCTAGTTCTATTTTAACCGGCTAAAAAACGGATTATATCTTTGAATCGGTAATGAATTTCATATCAAATATTAATCTTGTTTGATAGATCTCGATTAGTTTTATAAAACAATGTTTTCGAAATCACGTAAAACATTATAAATTGAAAGATATAATTGATTGAAAAATAATATGAACTCTAAAACATGACTATTAAATCTGTACCCATAAATAATTGGCTTTTGAGGCCCGTGCCCTATAGTGGGTCCCCCCCAACAAGCAGGAAGATGATGGACCATAGGAAACCCGACAAATGGGAAAGAGGGGATTTGCAATGAGATTTAAGCCAAGACTAAAACGGAATTGAATTATCATAGAAAGAGAAATAAATGCTAGGATTGATGAGATGGGACCTGTTTGGGGCTGAATTAGCTCAATCAAATGGCAAATGATTGTGTGCGGGCATGCCAGAAAAGAACTAACTTCACAAATGAAATTATTCTTTTCAATGTGATTTGAAACAACTAATTTATATCAGGCAACTGTGTTATCTGTTCGATTACCTCAATTAAGAGGATTTTTCCTTAAAGTGTCAACCAAAACAAAAAACTGGCTTTCCTCAAATCAAAAAAGATGATTGAACACAAACGAATCTGAATCTAATCAAAGGTAAGTTTGTATACAAACACTCTTGAGATTTTATTAAAACCAATGCAGAAATATAAGCACACTGAATATAATCAAAAGCGAGCTTATAAATATTAAGCAATTAAGAGCACTGAACACAAACAAACCTAAATCTAATCGAAGGCAAATTTGTGCACAAACACTCTCGAGATTTTTTAAGACTTATGCAGAAATATAAGTGCACTGAATTTAATCGAAGAGAGCCTATAAACGATTAATCTTAGGTAAGAAGAAGACTAAAAGAAATAAGAAACTCGAATTTAATCAAAAGTAGTCTTACATGCAAACAAGCTTTCGACTTACAAATTAAACTAAACTAAGTCCTAAACTATGATAAATCTCTGAGCAATCATATTGAGTATGAGTTGTCAGATGATAAGATTTTTGTTGGTTCTCTTCGACTGATCTTCTTCTATTTATAGACGCCGAACCTGCCTTCGAACTCCACGTCCTCAACTTCTCTTCACGTTTCATTCGAGCTGCCCATGATTCCTTAAAACACGGTTGAGTGGAGCCTTCGAATGGTTACTTGGGTTGATTCCTTAGAACTCTTCTCTCTCCACGTTTGCTAATATTGATCATGGCTGTTTCCTGGATCGTGGACTTCCTGTTTTATGCAACGTGGGTTAATATAACACGATTGTCTTTTATAAATGATTCCCTACATCCACACTTAATTTTCTCATGAAATGAGGGATTAACCACCATTGGATGGTCCTAAACAAGTAATCAACGGCTAAACTTGATTGCCGTCTTAATCGCCCCTAATTGATGCCCAAACGCTGCCGTTTCCCATCAAAACGTTACCGTTTAGTACTAAAATAATATCGCCATTAACCCTATGATCCCCTGTATCTCGGGTCAATAATGGGATATGTTCTGATAGGGCAAGGCATTGTTTGGTGCTGCGTGCAATTTTCTCATTGGTGGCGCTTTTTAGGATGTAAACACACTCCCCGCATTAACATCTTATTTAAGATAATTAAATAAGTGTTAATGGTGCACGTATCTGCCCATGTCCCCTAAGAACACGGATGCATGGGGTCATGGAACGAATCTGTTTCCATGCACGTCCTTTGATCTTCTCAAAGAAAACTGCATTAATTCTTTTATAAATGGTGACTAACGTTAGGGTTTAACGAATCACATATCTCCTAAAACCTCTTCGAAGTATAATCCCCTTCGGCCAAGAGACCTTTCAGTCATGGACTCTCTCCCAGAAATCAATCTTGGTTCTTGATAATCTTGATCACCAATCTCACCCATCACACACATCTCCTCCAAACTCTCCTCAATTGCTGGCAGGAAAGATTCTTTCTGACCGAACCTTCTACACCCTTGTTCTTTTGCCTACGGGTTGGGAATCTTCCCTGACCCGTTCGAATTCGGTCGATGGCTCCAACTGGGGTGCATGGGAAGACAAACCTGCCTCTACCCGTACGAATACTATTCTGGTCAAGTTTGACCAACCCAACCCGACTCCTAATAGGTTTCATCACTTTCGAACCCTGTTTGCGAGTCAATTCTTGCCTCTGACTAGCAATGACACCATTCACATGGGCATGCTAGAGTCAATCTACTCCTCCTTCGAATTTGCTCCCTATTTGAAACAAGAGGAGAACTACCTTGGGCCAGCCCCTTATTGTGACTTCAAATGCATGGCCCAATCCCAGAGAACCCTCTGGTTCACGGAGGTGAGGACACCACACTACCCCGCTGACTTCGAAGAGTCAAACAAATTGGCTCCTCTCTCAAAAGAACCCGACTGGTTTAGTGAGGTGACCAATCTTGCTGTCAACCCTCCTCATTTCCAGTGGCATTATGGCTTTTCCATCTATCCATCTGATAAAAGCAAAGCCCTACAGCTCCTTGCTGCTTTCTCCTTCCTGGATGTCTCCATCCAGGAAGATCAAGTCCGATTGACCAATTTTAAATGGGCCTGTGAAACAATCCTTCTATGCTTAATTAGTTTTCCTTTTCTGTTTTCTAGATGGGTGTGTTGAATGTAATTTTCCTCATGAATGTAATGATCAGAGAAAGATTCTTATTTTTTGTAACCCCATCTAGTTTCATGGCATGACCATTAGGTCAACTATGGATTTATTGTTGGTTTCGAAACCTGTATGTTCTAAAATCAATTAATATCAAATGAGTTTATGATTGGTTGTAACTGACGGAAATCTTCCTACAAAGTATTCTTTCCGCTGCTATATTCATTATGATGCACCGACCGGCATCCCAATCACAGATTCCTCCTCTTGAAAAGGAGAACCCCTTTTAATATGGAAAATACGTTTTAAATGAACAACCCTACAAACCCAAATACACGCTTAGAGATACGATAACTTTGGATTTTACGTACGACTCATTCTCAAAGGATCCCCAACAGTCTCCTCGTTAGCTGTATTATTTATTGATATGACTAATGGCGGCTTATCTCTCTTAATGTTTCGTTTTTCAAAAGCTTTATGCCTACCCTTAATTTAATATCCGTAATAATTATAGGGAAATATGTCAACGCTTCTGGGATTATAAATAAACAACCAAAGCTGTCAATATCCATCCCATCTTCCTTTCTTTATTCCTTTTACTGCTATATTTACCATGGCCTCCAACCCTCAAAACCCTCAGCCTGCCGAGCTCCTAGAGGAGTTTGCCCAGAGAATGGCAGGACTCATAGACGAGCTTAAGAAGGACCAGCAAGCTGAGCTTCGAGCTCTTCGAAGCGAGATCCGTCAGCTTTGAGCTCAGCTGGTGGACGTGGAGACATCTTCGCGTCTTTGTTTGGCCACGACCTAGGACGATCTCACGGACATCCTCACAGCTCATGAGGCCAAAAGTCCTCTGGAGGGTGGGTCCTCATAAGGACTCACCTTTGGGACTATGAGGGTCAAAAATCCTCATTTTGGTTTCCGGGCCAAGGACTGGCCGTTTTTCTCTTCTTTTTTTTTTCAGATCCACTTGGGTCTTTTTTTTAAAAAAAAACCATTCAGGTTTTGTTTTGTAATGGCACCTGTTAAGGGTGCCTTATAAATAAATAAATAAATAAATAAATAACTTTTACCATCAGGGTCTTGTAAATTTATTTACCCCAACTGTGCTAACAATCATTTCGAAGCCACTTATGAGCCAAGATCGACCAGGTAGTCATGAACGAAAAAGTTTTTCTCCCGACTACCTCCTTTCCTATTTGCCTTTCGAACACTATGGCACAGAGAAAGTTAATGACTACAACAAAATAGATGTTTTTGGAGAAAAATTAACCCCTGGGCAAGGTTCATTTCTTCGAAGACAGCTGTCTTCTGTGAAACGACTCCCATATGGAAGGGACATAGGACTTTAAATGTCTCCCGTTTATCTTTCTTCGACGGACCGTAACCATTTAAATTCCTCAAATGATAGGCTCCTCCTTTCAAGACCCTATGAATTTGGAAAGGTCCATCCCACGTTGGGGCCCATTTTCCTAATCCATCCGTCCTGACTCTTCGATCTTTGATGGGTAAAATAACCTTCCATAAAAGGTCACCCTCGTCGAAGCTTCGAAGAGCTACCCTTTTGTTGTAACTTCTGGCCACTCTGGCCTTTTGTAGCATGATCTGATTTAAAGCCTTTACTCTAGCTTCGTCAATATCCTCAAGCTCCATATGCATGGCTTGATGATATGATTGGGTGTCCAAGTCATTTTGGTATGCTACCCTTTGAGATCTCACAGTGATCTCCATAGGTAAAACTGCTTCGTGCCCATAAGTTAAAGCAAATGGAGTAGTACCTGTGCTAGTTCTTTTTGTATTCCTATAAGCCCATAATGTGTCCAATAACAACTCATGCCAAATTTCTGGTTTTTATCCACCATTCTTTGGATTCCCTTTTTGATAATCTTATTGGTTGATTCTGCTTGGCCATTTGACTGGGCATAATACGTGCTAGTATATATCAAAGAAATTCCATGGTTATTAGCAAAAGTTTTAACCAATTTTCCTTCGAATATTGAACCGTTATCCACTGTTATTGTTTGAGGGCTTCCAAATCTATACTTGATCCCTTTTATAAAATCAATAACGTGGGTTTGCTTGACTTCCTCGTAAGCTTGAGCTTCCACCCACTTAGTGAAATAATCAGTAGCTACTAAAATAAACTTGTGATTTTCTGACGAAGGAGGATATATCATCCCAATCATGTCCATAGCCCATCCTCTAAAAGGCCATGATTTTACGACATACTGTAAGTCTGTGATAGGTAAATGTTTAAGTGGTCCTGTTCGTTGGCATGCTTGACATCCCTTGGCATAATCAATGCAGTCTTCAAGGATAATAGGCCAATAGTACCCATATCTCCTTATCAACCATCTCATTTTTATGCCAGCTTGATGTGCTTCACAAATTCCTTCATGGACCTCAGCCATTAATTTAAAAGCATTTACCTTGTTCAAACATTTCGAAAGGAGACCATCCATCCCTCTTTTGAATAACTCATTATTATACATAATGTAATTCAGTGCTTTCAACCCAGTTGCTTTGTCTGACATAGCATCTGGTTTGGTTAAGTAATCGATTAGCACTTGCCTCCAATCCTCGTTCTGATTAGGAGGAAGATTCACCTCTAACACTTCGAAATCAGTCAACCTAGTGCTCAACACAGGTAAAGATTTCCTTAGAGTCACTTGGCAAAACTCCTTCTCATTTTCTGACAAAACTTTATATCCTGATGCCTTTTGAGCTATCTCATCAGCTTCTTCATTGAAGAATCTAGGGATATAAGTTAGAGTAATCATAAAAAATCGATCAATCAGCCTTTTAGCATGTTGGTAATAAAGTACTAAAGCTGGATTGGTACATCGAAATTGCCCATTCAGCTGATTAATTACTAACTGAGAATCTCCAAAGATCTCAGCAGCATTAACTCTTAATCTGAGTAAGATTTCTAATCCTATGATTAAAGCTTCGTATTCTGCTTGATTATTCGAACACAGTCCCTCATTGAGTCAAAATCCATACTTGGTCTTCAGACCTTGAGGAGATTCCAAAAGTATGCCCACCCTAGCCATTTGAGTAGTTTTTGACCCATCAAACCATAACTTCCATGGTTTGACATCAGTCATAATGGCTTCCAGAGTTTCAGGCACTTCGATTTCACTAGGGTGGTCAGCCAAAAAGTCAGCCAACGCCTGTCCCTTTACTGATTTTTGAGGTATATATTCGAGACAAAACTCAATTAAAGATACTATCCATTTCCCAATCTTCCCATTAAGCACTGGCTTCGATAGCATGTGCTTAATTACATCAGTTTGAGAAATGACATAAGTCACTCTAGGCAACATGTAATGCCTAAGTTTCTTGGAAGCATAAAATAAAGCTAAACATAGTTTTTCCACTACAGCATATTTACATTCACAGGAATTTAAAAACCTACTTAGATAATAGACTGCTCTCTCCTTGCCACCCTCATTATCTTGTGCTAACAATGCTCCTATTGAGTCGTGAGTTGTTGCCAAGTACAGCTTTACTGGTTTCCTTTTAATAGGAGGCATCAACACTGGCGGATTGGCTAGGTATTTCTTGATGGCTTCGAAGGCATCATCATGCTCTCTAGACCACTTGAATTCTTCTCCCTCCTTTAATTTCAACAAAGAAGAGAAAATTTTAGTCTTTCCTGCAGTATTGGATATAAATCTACAAGGAAATTTAATTGACCGAGAAACCTTTGCAATTCCTTCTTTCTCGAAGGTGGTTGGGCTTCAATAATAGCCCTTGCTTTGTTCTTATCAACCTGTATTCCCCTCTTGTGGACTAAATTGCCCAGAAATTTACCAACTGATACTCCAAAAGCACATTTTTCTGGATTTAATTTCAGTTGGTAGCGTTTCAATTGTTGAAACGTCTTTTCAAGATGTTGCAAATGATCCTCATCAGAATCTGATTTCACGATGATATCATCTATGTAACACTCTAGAAAACCTCCCACCAAATCATGAAAAATGGTATTCATAGCTCTTTGGTATGTGGCACCAGCATTTTTTAACCCAAATGGCATCTTGACCCATTCGAAAATGCCAATATTACCAGGACAAGCAAATGCTGTCTTGTGCACATCCTCCTCTGCTATGCAAATTTGGTTATATCCTGAATACCCATCTAGGATGGATAACATCTTGTGCCCAGCCGAACTGTCCACAAGCATGTCCACATTGGGCATAGGATACTCATCCTTAGGATTTGCAATATTTAGATTTCGAAAATCAATACAGATTCTAATGCTCCCATTCTTTTTAGGGACTGGAACTACATTAGATAGCCATTCGACGTACCTGGCTGTTCTGATGAAACCTGCATCTAGCAGTCTCTGTATTTCTTTTTTGACTCCTGCAATGGTTTCTGGACTCATCTTCCTGGTTGGTTGTTTCACAGGTTTAAATTGTGGCTTGATAGGTAGCCTATGCTCCACCAATTTCATGTCCAATCCAGGCAGTTCCTTGTAACTCCATGCAAAACATTCTTTGTTGGCTTTCAGTAGTGTTACTAACTTAGCCTTCGTCCCTGATTCGAGCTGTTTGTTAATGAACACTGGATTGGGATTCTCCTCATCTCCCAATTTTACCTCCTCCAAAAGATCTTGGGCTTCGAATTGCTCTTGGGGCACTAGCTGGTTATCCTCTTTATGAGGCTTATTATCATGCATAATGTCTTCCCACATGTTGCCCTCTTGGATCTTCTGCTTGATCCCCAAAGCAACATTTCTTATTAAAGCTAATGAATTGGCCTCTTCTTCCACCTCCCCCTTGGATTTACATCCAAGCAGCATCATCTTTTGGGGTGTCTGATTCATAATCAACAGCTTGTTTCAGCTTCGACTTCAGCTCTGCCAATTCTCCCAATTCCATCTCGTTGGTTGGGTAGGTGGCTGCCTGGAGTAGTTCACTCAAGGGAACTAAATCTGACTTGTACATTTCTGCTTCAGCAAAATTTGCTGTGGCACTAAATGGATGTGGATCAGCTTTGACTCCTTCAACACCCACTTCTTTGCCCTTATCATACCTAACAATCATTAATTCCTGATGCAGAGAAGAAGGAATACATCCATTAACATGAATCCAATATCTTCCTAATAAAGCATTATACTTAGCATACGTGTCCACCACAAAGAAAGCAGTATCTGTTTCTATTCCACCTACTGCCCATCTAATGGAGATTATACCCCTGGCATGTTGGCTCTCCCCTGTGAATCCTGCAATGGATGTGCTGATTGGAATCAATTTTGCTTTCCCTTTTCCTAACTTTTTTAAGGGTTTGGAAAGGTAAAATGTTCACTGCAGCCCCATTATCTACCAAGATTCTAATAAGTGGGATTCCATCAAAGTGTGCAGTAATATATAGTGGACGTAAATGTTGTCGCATAGCATTGGTAGGTGTAGACACCCTATTTTGGACTTTCCAAATTAGTTTACTTACGGTATTTGATTGCCCCGATGATGATTAAAGGTCGAGAACATCCAAAGTTGATGATGTGTTTGAGCTCTGAGCGTTCCGAACCTCGTTCAAACCCTTTTAAAGCCCTTTTTAAACCCTTCGAGCTAGAACCAAATGGCCTCAACAAAATCCTGCTTCCTCACGCTGGTGATCAACTGACGCACGCTGGTGCATTGCCACGTGTCAGTCATCGAGCATGGAGCCAGTTTCCAGTGGCGCACGCCACTTGTTCCCAGTCAAATCACATTTTTTGGGACCACTTGCCAGGGACTTTTGTGCCACCCTGACGTCTGCAACAGTTCTCCTGATGATGATTTCGTCCAGGGCCGTCCCCTTCTCTCTCCTACAAGATCCATCACCTTGTCCCATGCATTTAATGCATGGAAGGCTTGCTTCTTTCTTTGCAACCCAAACAAGCCTTAAGGCTTCAACTGATCTCAGCTGGCCAGCCTCTCTCTCAGCATATATATACCCCCCCTTGCATTTATTTGCAAGGGGGTTACACTCATAAAGAGCTCCCAAGTGTTCTCCCTCTTCTCTCTCTAGCTCTCCCTTGTTTTTCTTTCATCCATTGAAAGACAAAGCAAGGAAGATCTGTCATACCCCCTACATTGCCATCTTCATCCTCCATCCATCCTCTCTCATCCCAAGTTCAAGCTCAACCCTCCATCAAACCTCATTCCAAAGGTATACCACCTTTGTTTCTGTTAACTGTTCAGACCCCTGATTTGGTTGGAGTCAAGGCCGTAATCAATACCAGTCCCGGCCCAAAGCCGGCAAAATTCAATGATCGTGCTTTCGGTAAGATGTGGCGCCACGCCCGATCACCCTATGCCGTCGCCACTCATGGTTGCATGGCTGGTGTGGGGATCACAATCTACTCTTTTCTGTTTTATCTTTTATCTGATCACCCTGTATGTTAAAAACCAGTTTATAGCTTTCCATATTTTAGAAGCGTGTAGTCGGTTATTTGTTAGAACTCGTAAGAGCCTGCAGGATACTGCACTTGTTCCGGAGCAGATGAAGCAAAGCCAAGCACTTGACAAACAGAACAAGTGGCGCACGACGCTCATTGACTGGCGTGCGCCACCGCTCCAAGTTCTAGTGGTGGCCCTTGCTTCTCGGCCTTAGTTCGGCCCTTGCTTGATCCTCCACTCTGTTTATGGGGTTTTCACCCATTTATTTCGTTTAATTTAATGCGTAATGTCAGAACCATATAGATCCTGTGATATTAAACTGCGTGGTTTGTCCTGGGTGTGCACTGGTCCATTCCAGAGCCCAGAGGGTTGAGTTCAGGAGCTGTGGGTTTAGGCCTACCGGCGCACGCCAGTGCTAGTGTGGCGCACACAGGGTGTCTCTGTATGCATTGGCATGGCCAGTGCATACAGGTTTGTTTCTGCGTGCACCATTCCGGACTAGTGTGTGCCAGTTTGTCTAAAGCGCTCACAGGAGCTTGTTCTCAATCTATCACATTCATCTAGATCAAGCATCCATATTTTTGTCATATAAATGCAATTTGTCATTATGTCAATCCCCATTAACTGTTCCCCCGCCCTAACTGGCTAAAAATGACTAAAATAGAGAAAAATGCAAATGTTTCATAAAATGCCTGAGTAGAGACCGATCTTCGGATTGGGCGAGAGCGGTGCCATAAAACTCTTCCCCTCTCGTACCTCGCTCTCGAACCTCAGATATCAAAGGTGACGACGGTCCAGTCTACAAACCTTTCTCAAATCAAACAAACGTGAACAAAAGCATTTTCAAATCGGTTTCTTGGGTGTTTTTCACAAAACCCGAGTGGCGACTCTCTCAAAACAGCATTTCGTCATGCTTTTCAAACAAAAGGGCACAAACCAAACTTTTCGCAAACCAAAAATGCGAGATTTTTAAGGGCGTGTGCCCACAGTAGGCAATTTAAATGGATAGGAAAGCTCAACATAATTTAAATCTATTATCATTGGGTATTCGACGTCAGACATAGAATCTGGTACAAAACAAGCACTTTCTTTTGAGCTTACCTCCAAACTTTCTTGATTCTGCTCAATTTCACATACCAGATCCTCATCTATCTCGATCTGAGCCACTTCCTCCAGATCACAATCATTGCATATAATATTCAGCTCCTCATCACTACAGATATCTTCAGAGATGTCTGCTTTAGCCAACCAAGCGTTACTCTCATCTTTGGATGCCTGGCCATTTTTGAAGGAATCCATCAAACATGGATACACCATGTTAACTTGGACCTCTGGCTGGCTTCCAAACTGGATGTTTGTTGCTTCTTTGGTTGGTTTAGCCTTTTCTTCTTTCATCATCTCTTTGGACTCAGCCTCCTGTGCTGATACTTCCATGGGAGAAGAGCTTCCTTCTACCCCTTTCTGTTCTACCAACATGGCTTCTAGCAACCCAGACCGGTAGCTAGCTAATGAGTTGGGAGAGGCTACTTCGAAGTCTTCTTCAAGCATTGCCATGGCTATTTTCTGCAAAGTCTCGGCTTCTTGATACTGAATTCGAAACTCTTCTGGGTCCCTTTGAGCCCTGTTGAACCTTGGATTAGGTCTCGCTCCTCTTCCAGACTCTTCCCCAGTGGAGGATTCTCCAAACTGAAAGAGTGAATACTTCCTTTGGAGCTTCCTTTTCTGTGTTCTTGAGAGCAAAGGAACCATCTGTGGAATTTTGGTCTTGGGATCCCTTATCAACACCCAATTTCTGAAATCTGAATTTGGGGCTTGAAGGTCTTGTTTCTACCTTTGGTCGGATTTTTGTATCCTTGAAACAGATCAGGCTTAACCTGCTTCAAAAACCATTCAGGGACGCCTTTCACCAATGTAAACTCATCTTGCGTAGCCTCATCTTGCGCCTCTAATGTCTGGCCAATATTGGCCTTCTTAAGAGGAGGCACCTCCCTTTTCTGCGCATAAGAGACTGTATTCGAAGGCATATCCCTCTTCGAAGCCAACCAAGGCTTACTCTCATTTGGTCTTGCTGGTGTTGGAGCAATTCGTTTCATCCCCTGCTCTTTAGGGAACAAACTAACTCCTTTTCTGTCCAGCTCCTTAAAAACCAGATAGTTGGCCCTGCATCCCACGCATAAGCACTCCAAGAATGAGGCTTCGAGCATGGGCAAATGATTTGTCCCTGAGAAGCCCTGTGAAGGAAAATCAGCATTGCTTGATCTGTAGTTATTTTGCCTTAGCCCCAGGCATCGAGGATGACCGGCATATGGTTTTCACCTCGCAGGCTGGACTGAAGTCATATTCACTGGTGCTTCTTTGTCTTGCCAGAATTTCTTGACAGTTCGAGCCAATGAAGTTGGCACATTGGTGTTTACTTCTTCGATCTTTGGGAAAGGTGTGGCATCCATTCCCATAGCCTTTTCAGGGAACTTGATCCTCCCTTTCTTGATTTGTTCTTGAATTCTGTCACGAAAAACATTGCAAGACTTAGTTGAATGAGACCAAGAATCATGCCATTTACAATATGTCTTTCCATGCTTTTCTTCTGCAGTTGGTAATTTAACTTCTGATGGCAGCTTAATGATCTTTTTCCTCAAAAGATAATCAAAGATTTCATCAGCTTTTGTTACATCAAAAGAATAAACTTTAGTGATTTCCTTCTGCTTGAATTTCTGTCCTATGGTAACGTTTTTCTGGACTAGAGGCTCACAAACACAAGGATCATGCTCTATGATTTCTGCAGCATCTATCTCATAGTTGGGATCTCTATAATACGTAGAGTAAGAAGAATTATGCCTATATGTATCTTCTTCCAACAATGACTCATATTTAGTGACTTTGTAGGTTAAGTCTGCAAAGTCTCTAAACTCAGTGGATTCGAACCTCTTTCGAAGTTCCCTTTCCAACCCATCTTGTGCTAACCTCACAAATTCTGCCTCTGGCAGTTGGAGTTTGCACTTGGTCCTGGCCCTTTTAAACCTAGATATGAAATATGCTACCTTTTCATCTGGTTTTTGCCTTAATCTAGCCAAGTCTGCCATAGAGACTTCAGGTTCTGCATGGAAAAATTGAGCATGAAACACCTCTTCCATCTGAAACTAATTGACTATTGATCCTGGTGGTAAATTGGTATACCAAGCAAAAGCTGGCCCAGACAAGGAATTTGGAAATAGCTTCAACTTCATGAAGCCATTTTGAGCCAAGTTCTTACATTGGGCAGAAAATCTAGCAATGTGTTCTATAGAAGACTACCTTCCATCCCCATAAAACAAAGTAAAATCTGGGATTTTAAATTCTCTAGGGATTTGAAACTTTGTGTCTATCCACTCTGGATACGGCTTTCTATAAATCTGAGGTTGTACGCCCCGTGTTCGAGGTCCACAAACCTCTTGTATGAGACCCATAACTTGGTCTCTTAGTATTGGATTGTCTACAAGGAGGTTCTGCCCTTAATTTACTACAGGCTGATCTTGCCCTACCAAATCGTCTTCATAGACCCCAGTATGAGTGTTTAAATCCCCTTGGTTCTCCCTGGTGAGCCTCTCATATGGTGGCTGCTGCATCCTCTCGGGCGCCTCGTGGGCTTGCGTATACCTAGGATTTTTCTCTCGAGAGGTTGGGAAAGGATTCCTAGCAGTTGGCAACTCCTGACGAGAGTCTTGTGGATTAACCTCCCTTCTCTCAGGTCTATTGTAACGCCCCGAATTTTGGGTACGTTAAATAAACATTTTATTGAACAACAAAAGAGAGCCTGACTCTTTATTACATCATAAACTCCCAAAGGGTTCTTTTATTACACAAAAGGGATGGATATCTAAGGTTATCTACAGCTCCTTCTCTTCTTCCATCCTAGCAAGTTCCTCAGCTCCAAAAGCCTCCAGTGTGTACTGTTCATTTGTTCATCTAACAAGTCTGACACATTATACCAGTGTCGCCACCAGTATAATATGTCAGGGTTACATAAAGCAACACCATGAGCTTGAAAGCTCAATAGAATAATCCAAAAATCCACTAACCCTTAACTTACAAATAGCAAGTCATGCATATATCATAAAGAGTCATAACAGCACATGCATTAATATAACAATAACAACAACAATGATACATTCGCATTCGCTATCTATCGTTGGTGTCATGTTTCCGTGTGTTTCTCCTACGCGACTCATCGTAAACTGTGTCACCATTTCATTTCAAAAATCATTTCTCATTCTTTGTTACCAACGGGTTACCAAGTCCGGCCACGTTATCAAATCTTGCATTGGCTCCTCTCCGCGGATAACCAAGCCCAATTACCAATGAAGCTACCACGTCCGGCTCCGTTAGCAATCTACACAATGGGCTACCAAGTCCGGCCTCATTGCGGTTTTCGCAAGTCCACACAAAGGGCTACCAAGTCCGGCCACCTTGCGGTTTTTCATACTACCATTGGGCTACCAAGTCCGGCCACAATGTAGCTTCAAAAATCCTTTTTATCCATATCAACCACTCCCTAAGTGTCATGTTTCTACTTCTCAGTTGTCGTGTCCTGTAATCATGCATAGACTCCGCGGCGGGACAAATCACTTTAAAGAAATCTTGAAACCAACTAGCAAGATCATCCAATTCTATATTACTACAAGTAAGGCAAGCAATATGCTATCAAGCTTACAATCTTTGAAAAGGTCAAAATACGAATACTTCGGTTTAAAACAATACTTTATCTTTAAAAATGAAAACGTATAACCTTCTTTTCGAAAGTTCAAAACAACATATGTTTATTGACGAGTTCATAAAGTCATGTGATCTTTCATTCTCAAGGTCATGCTATCAAATATTCATAAGATCAAAGTAAACTACGTAAAGCAATCCTACTAACACATAGCCTTCGATACTTAGGAAATCATGCTTATAACTTCTATTATACTTAGAATAGTAGGTTCGAAGAACTCTACAAGATCATGCAATCAACTAGTCTTACGAAGAAAGTATGCTACATATACTTAGAGATAGCGGGGTTGGAGTACTCTACCTTAATCCGAAACTAGTCGGGGCCGAATAAGCTAGTTGAAAAATTCTACGGGCGGTGAAACTCTCAAATCTGGACCGAACTTTGGATGGCAGTAACTCGGTCAAAACTGGGCCGAATAGGATCGTTCTTGAGTCTAAAACGAAGATCTCGAAATTTTCTACAACTTCCGTGAAGGACGTTATTCCAAGAAACGACTTTCGCCCGGAGAAAAATGGGGATAAGAAAGTGGACAGTGAGCTGTCTGGAATGGAATTTCCAGATTTTTCACTGAACTTTGGAGGTCGATATCTTGGTCATCTCTTGAGCGTTTGGGGTGGTTCTTGGGTCTAAACTGAAGCTCTCGAAGTATTCTACGACTTTCGTGGAGGTCGTTGTTCCTAGAAACGACTTTCGCCCGGAGAAAAATGGGGATAAGAAAGTGGACAGTGAGCTGTCTGGAATGGAATTTCCAGATTTTTCACTGAACTTTGGAGGTCGATATCTTGGTCATCACTTGACCGTTTGGGGTGGTTCTTGGGTCTAAACTGAAGCTCTCGAAGTGTTCTACGACTTTCGTGGAGGTCGTTGTTCCTAGAAACGACTTTCGCCCGGAGAAAAAATGGAATTTTTCAGAGGACAGTAGGCTGCCTGGGCAAAACAGAATGGGTTTTAGAGAGAAGTTTGGAGAATGAGGTGAAGGTGTGAGTTCAAAGCACCAAGAGCTTGGTATTTATAGGCAAGGCACCTTCTCTCTCTCTCCCTAGCCGGCCTCTCTCTCTCTCTCCTATATCTCATTTTTTTATTCAAGCAAATCTTGTTTGCTTGCAAGTTTAACCCTAGGACTAGGCATGCAAGGCTATGGATGTGTCCTTTGGATTGGATTTTGGAAGATTGATCAAGGAAGGTGGATTTGATTCAAGTAAAGAAATGGGGTTTGTACAATGAAGGACAAGATTGGATGGCATTGGTTATGCTTTCACTTGAAAGTATACACAAACTAGGACAAAGATGACCAAAGCATGTCAATCACTTGCACACACATCACTCTCTCCCTCTCTTTCTCCATCCGAATCTCTCTCTCTCTCTCTCTCCCACTTGTTTGTACTATGAAAGACTACATATATACTAATATATATATATATATATATATATATATGTACTATGGGTCTTTCAAAATCTTGTATTTAAAACTAAATATAGATTTTTCTTATTATAAAATTCTATATACACACATGGGTACTTTCATTATAATATATATATCTATATATATATATATATATATATATATACAAGTACATATATGTATATACAAGTACATATATATAATATACAAGCTAGTACTTACACCATCTAGTCTAGGGTTCCATAGTCTAATAAACTAACCTAATGCTTTCAAAATACAATGGAAGCACAAGAAGTTAATCCAAGGTACTATCTCTCTCTCCTCCTCTCTCTCTCTCTCTCTCTCGGCCCAATCTCTCTCTCCCCTCTCTCGGCTTTCTCCCTCTCTTTCTCTCTCATGTACTCTATATATATATAGGGGCGGTTCCGGGGACACCCAACGGGGACACCTAAAAAAACACCCCATGGTTCCCGATCAAATTTTGATGATCCGAGCCGCTCAATGTGATCAGAATGTGATTTTAAGGGTACACGCTAAAAATCAGCAAAAAAAATGACCGGGAAGGGCTTGATCCGAACAGTTTTGAATAATTATTTATTGAACGGTTCAAATAAAAACTTCTCAAATCAAGCCTTTCCCAGTCATTTTTTTTGCTAATTTCTCGCGGACACCCTTAAAATCACATTCTGCACACATTGAGCGGTTCGAATCATAAAAATTCAATCCAGAACTATCAGATTGAGATTTTGGGTGTCCCCGTTGGGTGTTTTATTAGGGTGTTCATTAAACCATGCCCATATATATATATATATATATATACACACATACTAGAAAGCAAACATATATAATAATGTATTAGTGTACTAGAATATCTAATAGATTTACAAGCAAAAGGATTTTCCAATTAAAAAATTGTAATACACACATGCACAATACAATATTATATATATATATATACACACATATATATATATATATATACATACAAGTACATACATATAATATACAAGTCATGTACCACAAATAGACTAGATATGACCTAGTACAATATCTAATAAACAATTATACTACTTCCAAAGTACAAGGTCCTAAATGAATAACCTAATGTACTAATTATATTATAATAGATTTTAACACATGCCCAATCTAATATTTTAATCTACCTAGTACATGATTGTCAAGACTAACTATTATCCATTGGATAATGGTTTCCCTAGCGGTCAATAACCAATGGGTAATGATGGCTAGGATTCTAGTCTATCGCCCAATGGGTAAAGAATCTCCTAATGGTTATTATCCAACGGTTAATGCTAGAAAGTCTAATACTTGAAATTAAGTACTAAACTAATCTAATCTCGTACTTAGGAAGATTAACTAAGGTTTTCCTATTGACCAATGGGTAAAGGAAACTCTAACGCTATTGTCCAATGGATAAAGACAGAAAGGGTAAAATGGTCCATCTAAGGTTAGGGAGAAGTGATTAGGCTAAATGGGCATTAGACTATTCTAACTAATCGGTTAAAGACTAACGATACTTAATCTAGGCTTCCATTGCTCGAGTGGTATTTTGGATTTTATTTAGTAGAAAATCGCCTAATAACGGAATATTAAAGCCCGATGGTGCCAAACGCCAAGGCAATGCGTGAGCGTGGCCAAGGTAGCCTGGTGGCAAAGCGGTGGCCAAAGCAGCCCGGTGGCCAAGCAGTGGTCAAGGCAGCCCGGTAGCTAAGTAGTGGCCAAGCGGTAGCCAAAGCAGCCTGGTGACCAACAGTGGCCAAGCGGTGGCCAAGGCAGCCCGGTGGCCAAGCAGTGGCCAAGCGGTGGCCAAAGCAGCCCGGTGGCCAAACAGTGGCCAAGGCAGCCTGGTAGCCAAGCAGTGGCCAAGCGGTGGCCAAAGCAGCCTAGTGGCCAAACAGTGGCCAAGGCAGCCCGGTAGCCAAGCAGTGGCCAAGCGGTGGCCAAAGCAGCCCAGTGGCCAAACAGTGGCTAAGGCAACCTGGTAGCCAAGCAGTCTAGCCACGCCAAGGTAAAAGCAAGGCGCGACCCGACGCCAAGGCAGAACCCGATGGCAGCCAGGGCAGAGCAACCCGACAGTGAGCCGACGCCTAGGCGAGGTAGGCGCGACAGCGAGCCGACGCCAAGGCAAGGCAGGCGCGACAACGAGCCGACGCCAAGGCAAGGCATGCCCGACAGCGACCCGATGCCTGGGCGAGGCAGGCCTAACAGCGACCCGATGCCTAGGCAGTCTAGCCAAGCCAAAGCAAGGCGGTCAAGCCGACGGTTAAGGCAAAGACCAAAAATTTGTACTAACTACTACGGCATCGATGCAACACTCTAGGTTAGGGAAATGTAACTAAGCCAAACGGTAATTAGGGTTGCTAGCTAATCGATTGCCATGTAGGATTTCCAGCCGAGAAAATAAATTCTAGGATTTTACTACAATTACCAAGTAACTATACCAAGGTCTTAATAGGCATACTCGTCTTTAGAAAATGACCTTAATGCCCGGACGATAAATTCCAATCTCCTAAGTCATAAACCTAATTATGACGGATTATTAATCGCAAAAAGGAATTTATAAAATAAATAAAGAATTTTCAAATATAATAACAAAATTTTATAAGTCGATAACGACCGATTTTTGGATGTTAAAATGAAATCCAAGTGTTAAAATAAAATTTAAATTTTTAGCAAAATTTTTATTGACCAAAAATCAGGGTCGTTACATCTATACCCTTACTCCAACTCTATGTCATTCCCCCATCTCCCCAGAGTAGGTTCGAAGAGAGGGTTGGCACTTTGCCTGTACCCAGCATTTCTTGGGACTCCAATGGTAATACCATGAGACTGCTTTGGAATCTCCAATGGCTTTGTTGGTTTTACTAGCTCATACCAAGACTGTGGTATTTCCTCAGGGTACATTTTCTCTTTCCCTGGTCTAGACTTGATCTTACCCTGTCCAATATCCTCTCCAAGCCTTCCTTCGAAGGGACTTTGGTGGGTGCTTGAGTTAGCCTGACTATTTAGTCCAATATTGGCTGGACTGTTGTTTGCTAACTCTGGATTGGGTAACCTAGTTTTTATGCTTTTGATCATGGCTCTTTGAGTTTGAGCCATCTCTCTGAAAGCTATCATCATTTTCTTAAACATTTCCTCCTTATCCTGGTCTTTACCACTAGCCTGTCCCTCTCAGAAATTTAGAGGGAAATTTGCAGGCCCTTGATAAGGAGGCATCTCATAGGAAGGCTCCTCCTGCAGAGGTTCTTCCATTTCCAAAGCCAATGGCTGAAAACCTAGGCTAATAGGCATACCTGGCTCTGCAGCCTGTTCTGGCACAGCTTGTCCTTCTGGCTCCAAAACACCAATAGGTGTCCCTATTTGTATTTTGAGTCTTGGCATTTTGACACCTTCGGGTCCCACCGGACGTGCCAAAAAATTGTTTGGGGTTGAATTAGCTGAATCAAATGGCAAATGATTGTGTGCGGGCGTGCCAGAAAAGAACTAACTTCACAAAAGAAATTATTCTTTTCAATGCGATTTGAAACAACTAATTTATAGCAGGCAACTGTGTTATCCGTTCGATTATCTCAATTAAGAGGATTTTTCCTTAAAGTGTCAACCAAAACAAAAATTGGCTTTCCTCAAATCAAAAAAGATGATTGAACACAAACGAACCTGAATCTAATCAAAGGTAAGTTTGTATACAAACACTCTTGAGATTTTACTTAAACCAATGCAGAAATATAAGCACACTGAATTTAATCAAAAGCGAGCTTATAAATAATTAAGTTATTAAGAGGACTAAACACAAACAAACCTGAATCTAATCGAAGGCAAATTTTTACACAAACACTCTCGAGATTTTCAAAGACTAATGCAGAAATATAAGCGCACTAAATTTAATCAAAGAGAGCCTATAAACGATTAATCTTTGGTAAGAAGAAGACTGAAAGAAATAAGAAACTCGAATTTAATCAAAAGTAGTCTTACATGCAAACAAGCCTTCGACTTACAAATTAAACTAAACTAAGTCCTAAACTATGATAAATCTCTTAGCAATCATATTGAGTATGAGTTGTCAGATGATAAGAATTTTGTTCTCTTCGACTGATCTTCTTCTATTTATAGACGCCGAGCCTGCCTTCGAACTCCACGTCCTCAACTGCTCCTCACGTTTCATTCGAGCTGCCCATGATTTCTTAAAACACGGTTGAGTGGAGCCTTCGAATGGTTACTTGGTTGATTCCTTAGAATTCTTCTCTCTCCACGTTTACTAATATTGATCATGGCTATTTCCTGGATCGTGGACTTCCTGTTTTATGCAACATGGGTTAATATAACACGATTGTCTTTTATTAATGATTCCCTGCATCCACACTTATTCTCATGAAATGAGGGATTAACCACCATTGGATGGTCTCAAACAAGTAATCAATGGCTAGACTTGATTACCGTCTTAATCGCCCTTAATTGATGCCCAAACGCTGCCGTTTCCCATCAAAACGTTAACGTTTAGTACTAAAATAATATCGCCATTAACCCTATGATCCCCTGTATCTCGGGTCAATAATGGGATATGTTTTGATAGGCCAAGGCATTATTTGGTGCCACGTGCAATTTTCTCATTGGTGGCGCATTTTAGGATGTAAAAAGGACCACATATCTCTACCCAGATAAAGAAGAGAGGCCTAGATAGTGGCAGAGTCAAGATTTTGAACTTAGAGACTGATTTAATAGATATATATTTTTTGTCAGAATTATATCATAAAGATTCTGTTTTCCAATATATTAGTACATTTTGTACATTGAAATGATTCGAGTCTGATGCAATTAAAGTACCAATCATTTTGTGTTTTCTTTAAGCTACTTTAACTGTCACGTGCTTATTTTTTAATTATAAAAGAAATTGAAAAATGATAATGTAAAATAACCTTTTTTTATCAAATAGAACCAAAATTATTATGATTATAAGGAATAATTGTCAATAATATTCAAAATAAAAATTTAAAACTTGGGAGCTCGGGAAGCCGGGGTCCCCCCGAGCCCCAACATAGCTCTGCCCCTGTTCCTAGAATACAAAACGTGAACTATGAACACTAAGGTCCCACTTGATAACAGTGATAGATGAATGAGATTCGTAAGGAGATGAGATTATGATTGGGATTGGTAATGAGAAGGGATTAGTAATTAATATGTTTGTTTGAGATGTGATTAGATGATAAGATTATTAATATCATGTTTGTTTGAGATGAGATTAGATGGTAGGATATGATTGATTGAAGGAATTGGTAATAAAAATGAGTTGGGATTAGACTATTAATACCATCTCTCCCAGGGTATTGTAAATATCCCCTAATACCCACCTTACTAGTTCTAAGGACTAGTAAGCCCAACTTATTTTGGGTTACTAACACAGTATTAGTAGTCCAATTGGATTGCTAATCCAATCCCAAGAGCTAATATTGTTATCAAACGGGGCCTAAAAGAAACCCAATGATGGTAATTTCTGGCTACGTTACTGAATTTACACATCAAGACTTATAAAAACATCAAAATATGATTGGCGGTGTGCCCATCAGCCCAACCACTTCCATTGCTTGAATCTAGCCATGAGGGGGTGATTTCAAGCCAAACAAGCCGAACAGATATTCCTTCGGCTTGGCTCGAACTCTTACTATTTTTGGTCAAGAGCTCGGCTCAAAGCTTGAGAATTTTTGGGCATAATTTTTCAATCTCGATTAACTTGGACTTTTCTAATTGTGATATGTTTGCCTTGGCTCGTGAAATGTACAAATCTTTGGAGCTTTCAAGCCTGGGTTAATAATCACGTGAAATTCTAACTGACGAAAGCTGAAATAAGTTGAAGACTAAAACTGAATGTACAGTCTTTCGTTGTGTCTGAGGCTTTTCGTAGAAATTGTTCTGCCTTATATTTCCATAATTCGCCCAACAAATTTTCCAATCGGAAATGTCTAGAAAATAGGAAACGACTAGGTAAAAAGTTTTAAAAGGAAAAAAGATCAGATCATATCTTTATACTATTTATTAATTTACTCTATCTTTACTATATTTACGTATTAATCCCCTATTCACAAGTTTGTCGAATCAAACACCCATGTGCTCAAGCTTACCTCGAATTTCTAAACAAACAATCACAAGTGATTGAGCTTGGTTTGTATTTTTACGCGAACGAGTTTGAACAAGCCCTTTAATCATGCCAAGCTCGAGTTGCCTCAAACTATTTGGTTCTTGGGATTAGCAGGACCAGGGACGAAGCCAGGAATTTCACCACGCAGGGGCGATCGTGCATGCGAGAAGAAAATATAAATACAATTGCATAATCACATAAATACATTTTAGAAAGTTATTTTTGAGAGTTGGAGTGGTAATGAGTGGAGAGAGATAGAGAATTTGATTTATTGAAAACTGTGCCGAGAGTTGAAAGTAACTCTCAGAATGTTAAACCAAATAGAGTGATTAAAACTCAAAATAACGTAATACATAAATCAGTTTAACTAATGTGATCGATCTTGATGTATATGTCTTGTTTTTCTTTATTGTTCATCTTCTCATTTTCCATTCATCACAACTGGACGAATTCAGTACATGGGCTTTCATGTTACTTGATTTTACCAGTCAAAAAACAAAGAAGAAGTAGAAGTCTTGAACAACAACTGAGAAAAGACATACCTACAACTTAAATTTTACCTAAATTACTTTCAAAATCTCTTCTTCTTCGTCGCTATTTTCTCGAAATTGCCTTTAAAGTCTTAACAATTGGGGATGTTTGTACCAAGAGAGAGAGAGAAGGGATTTGGTGTGCCATAAAAAAAAAAATTGTAAAACACTAAACCCATCTAACCAAAGGTGGAAGTTTATTACTTAAATATTCATGTAATATTAATCCTATAATTTTTTTTTTTGATATATTTTAGCCATTAGCCTTTAGTAATTAATGTTGGTATCCTCGTATTTCAAAGGTTACTATTATATATATATATATATATATATATATATATATATATATTTAAAAATTCTATACCTAGGTGAGTCTATATACTTTCATAGGAATTATTTTTTTACATATAATAATAGAGTTTCTTTTTCTTCTTGCAGGGGTGACCGCCCCTACTGGCCCCTCCCTGGCTCTATCCCTGCAGGAGGGTCCATGAAAACCGTCCACTTTTCCAATTTTGCGTCCATACCGTGTTCATTTTGATGATTGAAATCGTTTATATTTTAGATTTCATCCCGAATATTGACCACGCCATAAATCACATTGATCTAATATTGGTTGATATGATTTCAAAACGTTTTTATTATGAGATATATAGATTTCGGTGTTGTAAGCTCTTTTTGTTTTTTCAAGACAAATTCTTTTTATCATCATATCAATTGGCATTCCATAAACTTGATTTTTAACGCGATCAATGTATTCGACGAAGTCTAAAAAATAAACAATTTAAATCATTAGCAAACCCAAAAAAAGAGGCCAAAACTGAATCGTCTAATTCATGAATTGAAATGGACGACTAGAGAGGATGCAGTCGGTTCGTGTGCAGCGTGCAAGCCATCTCCCCATTCCCATTTCAATAACTACTGTGTGTCAGTCAGTATGTGTGTCGGTGATGGAACCGATACCAACTTCTAAAGCCGCCCATATGAATGTCACCTACCTCCCAAATAAACCCCAAAGCTAACCCCTTTAATTAAACCTCTACTCTATTTTATTACTCCTCCCTATATCTATACACTTAATTTTAACCACATATGCCAACTATGAAACACTACTTTTGAGCCCCTCGACATTAACACCTTCGGCATGAAGTTTAGGCCCCTACAACCCTACAAGTGTAGGTTGGATATGTTAAAAGACTCTGGGGTGTTCGGGTTTTTTGGAAAAAGAATTTTTAGAAAAAGAAGGTAAATTTCATGCTCAAAAATTATATATTTACGCAAATAATTTTTCTATCAATATGGATCTTATTTGATAGATTTCATTAAGATATTTTAAACGGTGCAAAAAAAATTGAAAAAATAATTTTTATTTTCATTATATTTGAATTTGAAATTACGTGAATTTAAAAAAAAAAGAACTTTTAGAAAAAATAGAACACCCTCTCTCTCTGCGGTACCAACCTCATTATGTAGGTGCGTTTCTGTTTAACATCTTCTTTTGAATAAGGGAAATAATAATACCAAAATCGTTTTTTAGTGACAAAATTATTTTTGTTGGTGCCAAAACTCTAGTACATAAAAGTTTTGTACATTGCAAATGTACAAGACTTTTATGAATGTACAAGACTTTCATGCACTAGATCGACTTTTGGCACCAATAAAAACGGTTTTGGCATTATCACTACCCTTTAACAATCAGGAAAGAGAGGATCCCACTATAAAATGATGTCATGCTTACTAAAAAGTGTATTGCATGGTAAGCATGACATCACTTTGTGGTGAGATCCACATTATTTTAACAGTAAGTCTACTGGTACAGCAAAATTGTACACATTTGTTGTGAGGCCCACTACGGATCCCATACAAATGATCCGAGCTGTTCATTAAATGTATAATATATTTTCAATGGCCCCTGCAAAAATCAGTTCAATCCAAAACTTATACTCCGTAGATGCTCAATCCAATCATATAGTATTCATTATCTTGGAATCTAAATCAAAAGTTAGATGATTAGATCGAGCACCTATAAGTATCGATCGGATTGAGATAATTTTTTGCGGGGGCTCTTGAAAAACTATTTTACATTTAATGAATAACTTAGATCATTTGTGTGGAACTCGTAATTTGCCCCACAATAAATCTGTATGCAAAATCCGTATGATTTTTGCTGTACCAATAGACTTACCAATGTTCATCCTCTTTTGGTGACTGTTTCATGAGAGATATACTAAATGGATAAGGAACATTTCTCAGTTAAGCCTCCGAATCCCAAGTTTGGTGCCAATCTAACGTTTTATTCTTCAAAAAATGACGTCTTTCTTCATCGCGCATATTCTAGCTAAGACGTTATTCTCCTTAGCTTTTTCTTTCTTTCTTTCTTTCTTTCTTTCTTTCTTTTTTTTGAGCTTTTCGGTCATTTTGAATTTAGTCTTTATCAAAAAAAAAAATGACGTTTTTAGTCTTACGTCAAACTTTTGTAGATTAATGTTTCGTCTCGTTGAGCCAAATTAGATAAATCAAAATTTGCACTTTACCCAAATACTTTTGAAAATATTCAAGATAAAGGCCAAAAAGCCCGGCTTTTTCGGCTTTATCTTGGATTCCAATTCCAATTCCAATTCCTTTCGTTGAGACGAATCAATAATTCACAAAAATTTCACAAAACTAACAAATGCAAATGTTTTTAAAAAAAAGGACAAAAGGATCAAAAAGCCCAAAATGTTAAGAGGAACGAGGGATAAGTTATTTACCTGATTATGACTTGTGAATGAGGGTATTTTTACTAACGTATGTGAGAAAAATGACATGCTTAAAAATTCACAAAAACTTGAATTTTAGTGCATTTAGGTCCCGTTCCACTAAGGTTCTTAATTATTTTTAAGTACTTATTTTTCATTTTACAAGACAAGTCATTTCTTTCACAATACATCGTCCAATTCCACCCTCTAGATTAGCGGTTAGATCCATAGTAGTCCGTTAAGGGCATGTCCAACCCATGCTTCCTTCCTTCATATCTCCATATTTTGGACGATAATTCTCCTCCAACCCTTCCTGCAAAACTCTCCTCCATTTCAGAGGATGGGTGTTGGTCTTCTATACTTGGAGGATAGAACTTTATTCATTTAATGGGTATAACTTTTAGAGCCTATTCATTTTGGGTTTTGAGGTTGGTTTTTAAAAGTAAAGAGCAGAAATAGATAGAAAATTTATTGGAGACCGTGCGCAAAAATTTTGAGTACCCCAAACGAATAAGCCCTTAATGTATACGTATATTTTTCATAAGATTTGTACTATTATATTCATACTTATAAAACCTGATATAAATATTGTATCTATTTTTCATAGAAGTAAACATAATAGTTTAAATTTTGGTGGGGAGAAACGTTGAAGTTTCAGATAAAAATAGGGGAAAATTTAAAAAAAAAATCCCTGAACTTTCAGAAATTTTATAAAAAAAAATTAAACTTTAACTAATGATAAAAAGACATCTAAACTTATCATTCCGTTAACAAAAAAGATCCCGCCATCCAATTTTGTCAAATTGTAACGGAGGGAGTTAACGGAAGGCGTAAACCTCCCCTTTTTTTTTACTTTACTTTCAAAAATTAATTTTAACTCTTTCTTTTTTTAGTGGTAAATAAATAGGCAATAAAGTTCTTTTTTTCTTTCTATTTATAATAAATTACAATAACCTCATTTTTTACAATTTACTAAAATAACTTTAACACCCCCCACCCCCCTCTCTCTCCCGCTTTTTTTTTAGAAATTCAACCCCACACAACCAATCAACCCCACAACCAACTGCCAAAACCCTAACCCCAATTTCGTAAATAGTTGAACAATGGTGGTGAAAGTAATTTTTAAAAAATTGTAAGAAAAAAAAACTTTATTGCATATTTATTCATTTCTAAAAGAAAGAGTTAAAAGTAAAAAATAAAATGAAGGTTAAAAAAAGGGGAGTGATTTTCACACTCTCCTTTTTGATAGCCACACGCTTTTTTCTTTCTTTTTTTTAGTATTGAAAGTGTATGAAATTTTTTTTTTTTTGGCTAAAAGACAAAAAGGTAGTGTGGTTATCAAAAAAGGAGAGTGAATCAGAAATTTTTTTTTTTCAAAATTCTGAAATTCGGGGGGGGAAGGTAAAATTTGAAAGTGAAAAAAGGGCTCATTTTTGTAAATAGTAAAAAAATAGAGTTAAAATAATTTTTGATAAATATAAAGGAAAAAAAGAATTTTATTTTATATTTATTTATTACATAAAAAAGTTAAAAGTAAATTTTTTGAAGTAAAAAGTAAAAAAAAAAAAAAAGGGAAGGTTAACGCCTTCCGTTAGCTCCATCCGTTACAAATTGATGGAATTGGACGACGGGGGCTTTTTTTGTTAACGGAATGATAAGTTCAATTGTCTTTTTGTCATTAATTAAAATCCAAGTGTTTTTTTGCAAAGTTCTTGAAAGTTCAGGAGCTTTTTAAAATTTTCCCTAAAAATAGAGAATAATTTTGAAGAAATAGAGTGTAAGCTCCATAGCTAGGTTGAGCTCCTTTTGCGTTCACATTTTCATGACCAAAACTCACATTTACATGCATTCTTTATTATCAAGTTATATGTTTATTTAATTAATATCTAAAGCGTCTATACTAGGTTGTGGAAAGAAACCTCAAATGTACACATTTACTTTTTGAGTGCGATAGTTATTAGTCAAGTAAAACATGTGTGTTCTTGAAGAAGAGGATTTTGCTCAAGCAAAACGGGTTATTGTCTACACGAAAATATGCTCTATAAATGCTGACCCATTAGGTTATAAATGTGACTAGCGCCGAAATAAAGTTGAGAATCCATATTTCTCATCTGTCAACACTTTTGGCAACTAGGGTTTGTACACCTCGAAGATCAGTGAAAGGTTTATTATCAATACGTATATCCTAAAGGATCATCTCTGATGGGTTTTCTATTACAACACATTCAATCTCTACGTAATACCCTTTTGCATGTGTGGAGTTCAAAAGGCAATTCGTTTGGAAGGCTTGAGGTTTCAAGATGCGGTGATCATGTAAAGGTATTAGGAAAATATAAACACATTCTTTCTCTTTTTAAAAGATCCAAGTTACCTCTCATTGGAGTAGTCCTTATTTTTCTACATAATTCTTCCAATTAAGGAACTTACCTTCCAAACGGCAAACCCTGGAAAGTGATGTGAAATTAAAGTTTTTTTTTTTTTTTTTTTCATCCAATGAGAAGGGAATAATAAAAGAAAGTGGAGATGCTTAGCTCGTGTCGAGGTAAAATTAACTCAATGAAGTTGGGTACTTTATGCGAAATTGTATAATTAGCAGTTTGGGACGACGAGAATATCGGTTAATAGCAGGAACGAAATCAGGATATCGTAAATGGGGGGGGGGGGGGGTACTTTATGCGAAATTGTATAATTAGCAGTTTGGGACGACGAGAATATCGGTTAATAGCAGGAACGAAATCAGGATATCGTAAATGCGAGGTTGGGCGGGGCTAGGGCAACTATGAAGAGTAAGCACAAGTATCACCACTCTAAGTAGGTTGCTGATCTTCTAGCATTTAGAAACTTTATATCCATCTCAAAGCTAATTGGCAATGAGTGAAGAGGTCTCATATGTTATTAAGTGATTACTCATTCTATTCTCAACCAATGTGAGGATCTATTTCCTTTCCATTAATCAACATTTTGATATAGCCTGAAAATACTTCCTAATTGTTTAAAGGAAAAATTTTATAAATGGTCTTCTAGTTTGCACGAGTTCTCATTTTCGTCTCTCTAATATTAATTGTATCAATTTTAACCACATAGTTTTCATTGCATCTCAATTTCGTCCCTCTCCCTGACGCCGTCAATGAAACAAACGGAATTGAAGGGCAAAATTGTCATTTTATCTCATAGATGGACTAAATTGAGATTTATGTAAACCAAAGGGACTATTTCTAAAATTTTACATTTTACTTTCGTTTTTTGCAAATAAAATAAAAAAGACCATAAGTAATGTATTTGACAACTGAATTATTTTTTATTGGGTAATCAAACTATATTGAAAAAATTTATATTTCATTACACATTACAAAAATATTAGAAAATCCACAAATCAACCCCTTAGATAATGTCTTTGTATCATGTTCTTATAATCTTCTTATTTTTTCACCCGATAAAAAAATTGTTCAAAGTCCATGTTTATTTGTTATATGAGTGATCTTATGAGTAAATCCTAAAATAAATACACTCATACCCATATTTTAATGTATTTGATATCTTAATATTCAATAGTGTTTCATTGCTTAATTAAACACAATTAAAAGATTTCTAAATACAACTGAACAACTTTTTCTTTTTAATCATGTGAGAAAGAAAATAACAAGAGTGAAAATTCAATTGAAAGAAAAATACATTACCAAGACATTTAACATAGGGGATACTTTTCAAATTTTCTCATTTTTTTGTGATATATATAATAAAAACTTTAAAAAATTTCAACATATTTTGATTATTCAATATAAAATGAGATCAGAAATATATTACATATGATATATTTTAAATTTATTTACAAAAAGAAAAGTAAAAAATAAAATTGTAGAAATAGTCTCTCTAGTTTAGCAGAAAATCTCAATTTAGTCCTTCTGTGAGAAGAAATGTCAATTTTGTCCTCCAATTCTGTTTGTTTCATTAACGTTGTAAGCGAGAGGGACGAAATTAAGACATAATGCAAATTATAGGGCTAAAAGTAACACAATTGATACTAGAGAGACGAAAATGAGAATTCATACAAACTAGAGGGACCATTTGTTAAACTTACCCCTGCTTAAATTCCGGATACCAAACAATCGACATTATGCTCAAAATAATTAAGCTCCATTCTCGAAAATGTTGTTTGAACTTTTCAATTCTTGAAAATACTTCCCAATTAATTGGTCGTGTGAACATAAAATATTCATATTAAATTTTTAAAAAAATTCATAGACCACTAGTGGTTCCGTCTCTGGAACTTAACAGAACTACATCATCATTCTGATTTGATTCACCAACCTCAATTATTCATGGTCGTTAATTGTGATGCTCTCGGTTTTTGATTTTTGACAAAGCCAAAATCAGAAAGGACGCACCACCAAACTTAACAGAACTAGAACTGCATCATCTTCTGTTTTGATTCACCAACCTCAATTATTCATAGTCGCTATTAGTATGTTTCTTGTGATGTCCTCTGTTTTGGATTTTTGATAAAAGCCCATGTAACGACCCGGAATTTCAACCCAATTTTTTTCAAATAAAGAAATTACTTTTAATCCAATAGTCGATAGTAATCGATTAATTATTTAAAATTATAATTAGATTAAACTAGAACCTAGAATAATTTTTGGTAATTAAAATTAGTTTAGCATATAATTATCTTATCTTGTTCTATTCTATTTAAATTTATTTTTTCTTGTTATACATACATATAATTGCATGCATGTACACTCCTACCATCCCTCACTCTCCTACGCGATCCCCACCACCTCCGTAGCTCTTAAACCGAGCTAAATTCGTCCATCTCGAAACCCAATTCGATTAGGACTCGATTTCATTCTTTTACCTCAAAATTCTCTTATAAATATATAACTATTCCAACCCTAGGGCACGTACATTATTCCACCACCTCCCACGGAGCCAGAGAGAGGAGAAAAACCCGAGAGAACCGAGCTTTAATCCATAGATTTCTAGAGAGAGAAAGAAAGAGAGAGAAAAGTGGGTTTCGTACCTACGATCAACCGAAACTCAAATTGATCGTTCAAGTCTCTTCCCTCAACTCCTAGCATTGCCAAACATCATCCAATTCGGTCCCAAGGTCCCCCGATCGACAGAATTGAAGTCGTCTTCTCCAAATTCAAGTTTTCGATCGAAAACGAATTTAATCCGAACCGAGGTATTATAATTCGATCCGAAGCCTTCTCTAAGTATATTTGATGTTATTAGACATAACCCAATAGCCCCCGTAGCCCCATGCATCGAAAACAATCAAGAAAACGCAAAAAAATAAAAACAGCGTGCGACCTTGCGGCCGCAATGTTCGGGACAGCCAGCCGCAAGAACCAGAGAATTGGAGTTCGCGGCCGCGAACTCCATTCGCCCAGCCGTGCGCCAGTTTTGGGTTTCGTTTTGAATTGATTTTGCAACCTTTTTAAACATCGTTTTTGAACCCGGATTATTTTTCCTAGGTTACCCACACTCTAAAGATCATACCTTGTTAGTTTCATATTTTTTTTATTTAATCTGATATTTATTAAATTTTTATTCGTTATCTTGTAAAAATTTACAAACTAAAATTCATTGCGACCTTGTAAACTATTCCATAAATTCCCAAACTATTTTTCCTAGTTTTCTAACATGACAAAGATCATAACTTACTGATTTCATAAACTTTTGATATTATTAGCTATTTATTTTAATTTTAATTACAGATACAAACGAAAAATAGTTGCGACCTTATAATTAATGATTTTAACATCTAAACTATTTTTTTTAGACTTCTGACATCCCAAATATGATATGTTATTAAAATAATAATTTAATTATTTCATTAACTAATTATTATAAATTACGCATTGTTTCTAAATAGAAATACTTTAAAATATTATAAAAGAGGTTAATAATTCCGAATAATTTTATTTAGACTTCTTACAGTCCTAAGATGATACTTTGTTAGAATAAATATTTTTTTTAATTACTTAATTATTTATTATCTATTTAGTCTTCTTTTGCCTATTAACTTAATCTTTTTATTTAAAATAATTCCGTGAGCATCCAAACCCAACTTTTAGCACTCGAACTTATTATAGAGGACTGTTAGGACCTTTATTAAGGTTACGATAATTATTCTAAAATTTTTACCTAAGTAATATATTTAATTAGTGTTTAATTAACTTAATTACTTATATTAATTAACGAAAGTCCAGAAAATTATTTTTAAATCTTAATTCAATAATTCTTACATTTTTAATGACTTTGTGACCATATGAGATTAAGGGCAACGGCCCAGTCATAAAAAGTTATGTGGTTGCATTGCCTAATAATTGTTTTGACCTGTCTGTTATTCGTTTTTAATTATTATTGAGATTGATATTGTGTTGATGCTTAATTTGAATGTTAGATTGGACCCTAGGGACATGGGGTGGTATACGATATAGAAATCACTTAGACGATGCTAAGTAATGGATAAATTGTGAAGTTTGTTTCTGTTTAGAGGTTGCCTGCAGGCGTGATGTTGAGATATGATGAGATTGTGATGAGAATTGAAACTGGCGAGAGTCCAGTGATGAATTGAAACTGGCGAGAGTCCAGTGATGAATTGATAGACTGGCAAAGTAAGCCCAGTGATATTGTGATATTGTGATGATTGTGAAGTGGTATATAAGATAGGCGAACCCTAGCGATGTAACGGCATGATAAGCTTACCCTTTGTTGTAGTTATTGGGATGCACACTCGGTACATAACTTAGGTGTATCTGCGACAGCAAAAGGAAGTGATCTCATGGGACGGGATATGGCTAGCGGTTGGGGAGGAAAGATCTCGTGGAGAGATCTTAGATTTCATGTTAAGTTAATGGATAGCAATGAATCAAGTTATGTGAATTATCTCTGTTTTACTTTTTCGCACCATATATATTCTGTTTGCCTGCTAGCTGTAAAGTAAGAGGGGTGGTTGGGTTGGATTATTTTACTGGGTGATTTATCACTCATGGATACGTCTGTATCCTGGCAAATCGATTGTTTCGGCGATCAATTTGCTAGAGGGTGCAGGATTCAATGGAGGAGATTCAACGATGATGCAGTTCGACACGGAAAGAATATCAGTAACGAAGATCGAGGATGCTTAGGATTCGTATCAAGATTAGAGTCAGCTCTGAAGATAGTGTATTTTGATTTAGTAGATCTATCTTGAAATTGTAATGGTTAAACCATTGTTTTGAAAGATTATATTTATTTAGCAAGATTTTCGCAAAGAAATCGATTTATTTTGCACCCGAAAAGTCGGGGCGTTACAGCCCAAATCAGAAAGGATGCACCACCAATCTCATTATTGTACCGAACATAATTTTCCGTACAAGTCCCCTTGGAGAATTTTCTTATCTTTTTTTTTTCTCGGCAAACGAAACATTTTCTTAATTAGCTTTTCATGCAAAATATATATATTCAAGACAAGTTCTTTTCTTCTTTGTTTTTTTTCATTCGTTAATCATAATCTACTCTATTCTAAGGGATTTGGAAAGGAGGATGAGTGCTTACGAAAATCGAACTTTGCCCATGTACATGGGACTATGGGAGTATAAGGGACGCACCAACTACACTCTATTCTACTTGCATTCAAGACAAGTTCAAAACTATGAATTGAAGCTCCAATTATATTTGTGAAAAGACAAAAGAAAAGATAGAAAAAATTCACCTCTCAAATTTTTTCCCGTCTTCTATGAACTTTTTTATTTTTATTCCATACTATTTACTAATTAGATTGCTCTGGTCAAGACAAAGGACATATTAAGTTTAAAAAAAAATTAAGCGGATATAACAAAATTTCAAATAGAACAAACAAAAAGATATTTCTCTTAAAACAAGACTAAATGACTTCCACTTTATATCAAACTTTTACATCAAAAAAACAAATGATGCATTTCCCTACATATTTATGATTATATATATGTTAAAGAGCAAACTGAATTATACTAATCTCATAATGTTACAAGGAAATTGATAACACTACAACACGAAAGGGCTATAGCGAGGATTCAGTTTCCTCGCCAAAGCACCTAATTTCCTCGCAAAAATGTATTAGCGAGGAAAAAATTCCTCACTAGTTTTCCTCGCCTAAATCTTGCCGCAAAAAGTATTTGCGAGGAAAAAAAAATTTCCTCGCCTATTCTAACTAATTAGTGAGGAATTTTTCTCCTCGCTACATTTTTTCCTCTTAAATACCATTCGTGAATTCTGTCATTTTGCTGCAAAAGGCAAGGAACTTTTTCCTCACTAATTGTAGTTTTGGCGACGAATTTGTTTTCCTCGCTAAAAAATTGACATGCCAAAAGAAATCAGCTTCTTTGCATTCACAGCCGCCTCCGTTATTCGAACATTGTACCTCGGGTCCTCAGCTATAAGTTGCGCTTCATCTACCAACTGCACCACGTTAACTTTCTAGGGAAATTAGTGAACTTTTGAGTATATATCATTGTTTTATCATGTCCTTGACCTCTCCAAACTACTTTCTTCAACATTAATTATGGTCTTTCAACGTTTTGTACTCTTATAGTGTGAACTTTATTTGAACAAATTTAATTTTTTGCTAGCACAATAATTTTTTTGATTTTTTTAATTAATTAATTTTAATCTACACTATCCTATAGGGAACATGGGGAAGGGGATGAGACTTATGGGGATCGAACCCTGCACCATGTACATTGGAATATATAAGGCAGGACAATTGCATTACACTCCACTTGCATAAGTTTTTGGTTGAAATATATTATATTGGTATATGGCAGCAACTTTTGAAGGACTAATTAATAATATGTGTTATTATTCTAATTTTTTGAGAGGATTATCCTACCTTTTATGGAATGAGATTTTTGTCGTCATAAGCTCAAGATATGTTTTAATATCACATTATGAATGACAAGAGGCATCACTGTATGTCATTGTTTAAAAGTGAGTTTGACCTTCTTCTTCTTCTTCTTCTTCTTCTTCTTCTTCTTTTTTTTTTTTTTTTTTTGCCAAATACAAAGAGTATTATAGATTTGTAGTAATTTTTAAATTTTTTTTAATCATCTCTATAATAATATGAAAAAATTGTAAATATTCTGATAAGGTTATCCTAAAAGCACTAAAGACAATACATTTTAAAAAAATTCATCTTTAACAAATTTTTAAAAATTTTCAATTGTCCTATATCTCTCTCACACACAATATGTATATGTATATATAAAAATATGTATGATACTTACGAAATTGCATTTGAAATTAATGTTTAACATATTTATCTGGTTATTAAGGAATGCCATTAGAATCACTTAAGTTGGTTTGAATACAAATCAACTAACGGTTTACAAAAAAGAATTTTTTACAGCATGAATGCACAATAGATATGAAATAGTCTATTCTTTGTGAAATAGTTTATTCCTAGATAGTAGTAATGTAGATGTTTTGAGAATAGATTTGTGTTGATCTAACTTGGAGATATTTTCAATATGACATTACTTCAAGATGTTTTTAACTTTATTTTTTGTTGAGTTTTTATTACTTTGGGATAAATCATCGATACCTACACTTTAAGATTCTCACTACTATGGGATGACATTTTTTTAGCATGTCTTTTAAAAAAAATTATTCGAACAATAAATATTATGACAATTTGAATAACTGACATTGTTAATAATTAATTTAAATTGAAAAAAAGGGAATGCATAGAATTAGTGAGAAACATATCTTTCATTGCTAATAAGAATAAGAAAAGTTACAAAACAAATTTTTCCGGTTTATCACTTTTTTATTTTAATAAATTTGATAATGGTATTGAACTATGTAGTTGATTATATCTTTATCATCATGATATTACAAATACATATGAACATAATTAATAATGACATATATATCAAAAATTAATGAGTCCTAAAAAATGTGACGAAATATTTACTTGTTAAATGTAACCTTTTGGCAAGGAAAATAGATTTTCTCACCAAATGTACCCCTTTGGCGAGGAAATCTGTTTTTCCTCGCTAGAAAATACCTTTTGGCGAGGAAATCTATTTTTCCTCACTAGAAAAGGCCTTTTGGTGAGGAAACAGATTTCCTCGCTAAAAAAGGCGACGAAATTCAATTTCCTCGCAGATAATGTACTTTTAGTGACGAAATACATTTTCCTCGCCATATTTCCTCGCCAAAGCCCATTCGTGTTGTAGTGTAAAAATAGTTTGATCAAAATATTACAACGGTTTTGATAAGGACAAATGGCTTTAAATTAAGTTATTTGTGTTTGTTTCCATGTGTTTGTGATCGTGGTGGTGGAGAGGTGGTGATTGGATGTAGTAGTGTGGTGTGAAAAGATCGATGGTGGGTAATTGTGGTGGTTGTTGCGGTTGGTAGTGTGTTGGTGATGTTTGTAGCAAAGGTGGTGCGGTCATGACTATCACGGAGGTGATGTGGTGGAAGGATGGCAAGGGTCGTGCTGGTGGTGAGATTGACGACAATGGTGGATAACGGTGCAAGTAGTGATAGAAGTTGGCGTCAGTCTAATCATGGCGGTGAAAAAGTGAGGTGAATGTAGCGATACAACATGATGGAGAGATCGAGACATAGTGGGGGTTGGAGCAGAGGTGGTGGTTGCTTGACGATTTCTTAATCCTAAATTAATAAGTTGTCCCAAGTATAGGGTGGAAATCGACGCAGCATAATATACGGTAAGATCGGAATCGAATCCACAAAGACGGTGATATGTGCTGACTAAAATTCGGGTTGTTATAATTTAAACGGACTCTTAGGTAGCCACCACTTGAAATTTGATGTTGAGATTAACTAAAACTAAGAAATCGATTGTTCTTTTCAAATAATTAAATGGAGGTACGGTCGTAGGGTTTATAGCACTCGTAGCCAGTCCTGATTAACCTGTTCCATTCAGTGTGCTAAAAAACGTTAAACTTTAGTTTGGAAAAGATACCCCGTAAGATGCAAAGCCTCATGGTCGCCGTTTATCCATGCGCAGCGGAGAATGAGTTTAATTTGGACCCCCATTCTCCCGTTCGCATGGGCTCCGACAATATCCGAATTTATCTACGGGGAGTATTTTACCAATCTAAAATTGTCTTTTTCATTGTTTAAAAATAGGAGCGGTGCCCAGACTAGTCACGGTGTACTAATCTCTCCACAACCATACCTAAATGACTACTCACTCATTATTAAACAATAAACAAAGGAAACCGTAGATTTAAGCATGCTTCTAGTACTAAGAAAGAAAATAAACGAGAGATAAATACCAAGAAAACACGAACACGTAACTTTAATTAAGAACAAAACGTAGTACGAGTTACCGAAAGATAAATAATTGAATAAAATTCTAAGAATTTGAAATGAAAAATAGCTCTGAATGAAAGAACAGAAATCTGAAGCTGCAAAAGTAATTTCGGAACTCCTGTGGTCGCCCCGTTTTTTTTTCCCTGCAGCTCTCGGTCTCTCCTTTTCTAAGCTGCTGTCGTGTCCTTTACAAACCCTATTTTCTCCTTTATTTTAGTCAAAGCCATGGGCCACCACTGCCGAGAGTTTGGCCAGGCCTTCTACCACTTTTTCTTTCCTTGGTCGGTTTAAACCCTTGTTCGATTGTGGGTTTTGAGTAGTGTTTTTGAATAAAGGTAGAGAGAAAAATGAGAGTAATGTTGTGGAGAGAAGTAAAAAGTAGAGAGAGATAGAGTGAAAAATGAGAGTAATGATTGAAAAGTTAGAGAGAGAAAAAGTAGAAAAGTTGCTTTTTCCAAAATTTTGGGTTTGGAGTTCCAAACCGAACAAGGCCTAAGTAATACTCCGTAGAAAACCACTTTGGGCCCACCAAGACACTCTGTTAATTTGCTACCATTTCCGCTCCCATGACTACATGCACACAGTAGAGCAAAAGTAATATGGCCCAATCCACAATCTGCCAATGTGAATAGTTTTTTACTTTAGCGTATTAATCTTCCAAACTCCTACAATATAAAAATAAAGCATTAAAACTCCAAATAATAATATAAATAGATTTAGTAATGGTAAATTACAAGGCGCTAATGTGAATATTTACGTGCTTATCAGTGGTGATGCAACAATGATTGTGTTGGAGAGAAGGTGGCGGTGATGGTGGTAATGATACAATAATTTTTTGAAATAAAATAGAGGAAAAGAAGAGATCATTGCAGAAGCTAATGTAAATATAAATTCTGAAAAGAGTTGTGCTATGTACACTCTGAAAGGAGACTTGTTGAAATGCAAGAGAAAGAATTAAACGAAAGCTCCCAAGCTCTAGATAACGCTGTGGAGGAATTTGTCTCAGAGACAAAAGATGATTGTGAGGATGGTGCATCTCTCTCGCTCTAGTTTTTTAATATCGAGTTGTGACGGGTTTGGGGTGTTTTTCTTTCGGTGCAAGGTGTCCAAATTAAACATGACTATTACACGTGCCACATAAAGCTTTTTAACGACAGGGGAGGAATAAATATCAGAAGTCAAAAAGACAAAAGTATTAAAATGATCGTTGTTTAGTGTGCTTTAGTTGTTTACCTGAGATTGTTTACGGAGTTAATAGGTTAAGTTGGGTGCATGCCCCTCTGTATTTCGATCCTTGAATCTTTTATATCAATGACAACGATCTTCTTTTTAAAAATAAAAAATAAAACTAGATATGATTTGATGACTGGGTCCAAGTAAGAGCATTCAATTGCGTATATCGGTTGCATTAATTGGATTTTGAATAACTGGTAGATGAGGAAATTATTTGCACCACAAACAGACGATGATAGATTTTGAATAACTGGTAGTCGGCTTCAATTTTGCCAGCTTAGAGTATCTCCAACAGAAGTAAAAAAAACACCAAATTTGTTATCTTTGATAGATTTTAGGTGCTCCAGCACAGATAGTAAACACTAAACTAATTTAACCCAACATTCAAATCCATCAATTTATTACATGGAAACCAACCTTCAAATACTAAATTATGATATTCTATTGATTCTTTAATTATATATACAATCATACATATTTATAAATAAACATGAACTATTTATTTATAGACAAATATAACATATATATATATATATATATATAAACATATATGAATAATATATACATTAAATAAAATCTATTAGTAATATCTACAAACATGTATATAACTGCTACATGATTTTTTTTTTTTTTGAAAGGCGAAAAATTTATTAATCTTTAGAAACAAATTACAAAGATTAAAAGGAACCCATACGGCTTCAAGCTGGAGCAAGAGAAAACCCACAAGGGGAAACAGCAACTCCAACAATCACAAGCCAACAAGGACCCCAAGGGAAAACGATAACACACCAAGGTTGGCAAAAAACCAACAAAGAAAACACCTAAAAACCCAAAGCTAAACTCAAAGGGGGCAAACCGGCCCAAGCCTAAACATCAAGACAACACCCGAAACGACACCAAAGAGTTAATCGTTATGTTGGAGATCATGCGCCTTAGCCCTTTCCTCATCTTCAGCTTCCATAATCGTTAATCGTCGAGTGAGATCCTTCTCATCTCCCGAATAGGTAAGGCCCAT
Source organism: Rhododendron molle (assembly GCA_025413875.1). Taxonomy (NCBI): domain Eukaryota; kingdom Viridiplantae; phylum Streptophyta; class Magnoliopsida; order Ericales; family Ericaceae; genus Rhododendron; species Rhododendron molle. Next base: position 11,954,249 of record CM046399.1, read on the forward strand.
AATCTTGTTAAGGGACCAAACAGCCTGAGCCTCGTGCATATTAATGAATTCTTAATAATATTTTATGAAAACAATTTTTTATTAAAATATTCTACATAGATATAATCATGCATATTAATAATATATACAAATGCAATATATTCGTAATATCTATAAATATGTCTATAAAGGTTATATGAATTGTAATGTGAATAAATATAAAAGTAAAATAAATGGTTAATATACGATAAGTATGTATAGTATTTTAAATTACATTGATAATTAAGAATAGTACAAAGAAGATGACAATAATGATAAAATAAAGAAATTTGTAGATTCAGTTCCAGTACGTACGTGTCTACTAACTTACCTTGCAAATTTGTGAAAACATAATATAATACACTTTTGAAGCTAACTTTTATTACTTCTGCAGAAGGTGCTCTTAGACATTCATTGTGGCATTATTCGTGATGGATGTACAAGTTATCTAAATAAACATATTAATTTTTTTTTATCAGCAATAAACAAATAAAATATTGACACTCTAATTAATAGTTGGGTACTATATATCTTGCGCAAGTAATACATAAACTTGCTTAGCACGTGCCATGCAGGGATCAACGAACCTTGAAATATAAGATAGAACAAATTCAAGAGGAATTGGGAGGTGCTGTAGTGCGGTTGCCGCACTACACCGTGTAGTGTGGCTAATTCGATCGTCTATCTCAGTATAGACGGCTCAGATATAATCCAAACTTCTACTAATTCGAGCCATTGATTGTTCAAATCCCAATCCAAGCCGTCCATTGCCGAGATGGACGGCTGGATCGGGATTTCAAGAGATATAATTTTTTTGGGGCATTGTATTTGACATTTCGTTGCGAATTATCGGAAAGGATGAGAGGTAATTTTTTTATTTTTTTTTGTAGGGTTAAATATATATACGGGGCGGTTCAATGGACACCCAAAAAAACATCTAAAAAAAGACCTCATAGTTCCCGATCAAATTTTGATGATCCGAGCCGCTTAATGTGATCAGAACATGATTTTAAAGGTACCTGCGAGAAATCGGCAAAAAAACAGACCGGAAAAGGCTTGATCTGAGCAGTTTTTATCTTAGATTTAATGAACTGTTTAATTAAAAACTGCTCAAAACAAGCACTTTCCAGTATTGTTTTTTGCTGATTTCTCGCAAAGACCCTTAAAATCACGTTCTGCACACATTGAACGGTTCAGATCATAAAAATTCGATCGGGAACTATGAGATTGAGATTTGGGGTGTTTTTTTAGGTGTGTTTAATGTGTCCCTTGAACCATCCCGATATATATAATATATAATATAAAGACAGCAAAAAAGAAGTGATATGAGAGTGGTTGTGGCGAAATGAAAGAATTGGCCGGTTGTGGAAAGTAATTAAATGCATCTTAAAGAAGCATGACTTGTTTTGTACTACTACGTATATATAAAGACAGCATAAATGAAGTGATCAGAGAGTGGTTGTGGCGAAATGAATGAATTGGCCGGCCGGTTTTGGAAAGTAGTAATTATATATTAAATGCACCTTAAAGATGGTCTGAGACAAATTGCGAGAAATCTAAGGAAGGAAAGAGCCACGAATGCATGCATGTTACTCCTATGTTATTATTATTTTTTTTCCTAAAGAAAAGAAACAATAAAAACAAGGCCGTCAAAAATTTCACATGAGGAATACTCCTACTTGGCAGCAGCAGCAGCAGCAGCTATATACTGTTTACTCTGCAAGAAGCGCTCTGGCAATAATAATGGGACAGATAGACTCGATCTGCCATGCATGGGACCAAACCAATAATGCATATTACTACTAGCTAGTAGGCCCGGTACTGTCTTACTAGTACGTAAGTGACAGCTGCTTTGCTACATGGAGTAGTAAACTAATTAAATGCATGCAACCATTCGTCGGACCCCCTCTACGCAACTCCAGCATTTGTGACAATACTCAATAGCTCAGTCACATGCTTCGCATTTGCATGCATGTGTGTGACCGGGAGCACGAGCGAAAGTAAAAGCATTTTTGAAAAATATCTCAGAGAACTGAAATTTACGAGTGCCAGAATCGTAAGGGTGCAAAAACTGAGGTGGCATGGTATTTTGTACACGCATTTGGACCGAAGTAAGCCTTGCCCTGTGCTCACGTGCAGGGACCCACGAAGACGGTGGTTGGCATGCAAACCTTAAATTCGCAAGAATTTTCGAAATTAAAGTTTGGCACATCTAATCGTTCAAAGTATATAATGTTTGCCACCGCAAAGTTGATTTTCTAAACCCAAATTCACCACCCATGGACACTAGATTAGAATCATTCGTTTGTCCAAGAAAATTTCATGAGTTTGTACATGCGTAGATAGTCTTGGTTCCCCTTAAATGGTAAATGTTTTGGGAGAGGGTTAATGAGGCCATGTAGTTCATGTACTTTTTTTACTCCGTACTTGTCTAAAAACCTGACCTCGCGCGCTGATCAATATGTATCAGTTCTGAGCAAAGACGAACCATACTTGACTTAAGTTTCTACATATTTTGAAAAATATGAGTTCCAAAGAAAGGCCAAACGGGATATATGAATAGAGATGTCTCAAATCCCAAAAAAAAAAAGAAAAAGAAAAAAGAAAGAGAAAGAAAGAGTTGAAAAGACATAAACATGGAGAAAATGTACGTGAACTTCATTAGCAACGTATTCAGGCTCCGTTTCATTAAGATTCTGTTTTTTTTTTTAACAGCAAATTTTTTTTTATTAATCTTTAAAGTTGTTACAAAAACTAAAAGGTCAAGGAGACGACAAAAATATGCCTAGTCCGAGACCTAATCTCTTGATTGGGAAGATGCCAACTAAGGAAACACCCAAATTGGCAGACCCATAAAAAATATGGAACACAGCCCAAACACCTAGGCTCCGTTTGTTTCAACGTAAAATATTTCACTTATTTTTCGGTGTTTGATTGTACAAATAACTAGTAAAACATTTTCCTTGTAAAATCTTTTCTTTCAATTGGGAGAAAATTACCCCGGAAATTTCTGTAAGTCAATTTCCAATTCTCTGTCCCGACTGCCCATTCCACAAACCAGCCCCTCTGTCACCCAAATGCCCTAATTAGATTAATTACCACTTGAATTGAGTCTCTACTTCTCAAATCCCCCAATTAGATTCTCTCTCTCTCTCTCTCTCTCTGGAGGCAGTGGGTGAGAGTTGAACATTGAGAATCTTCTTAGTAATTGGGTTAGGAACATGTGGGTTAATGTGGTCACAAGGTAGAATTTGAGAGAGAGAGAGAGAGAGAGAGAGAGAGAGAGAGAGAGAGAGAGAGAGAGAGAGAGAGAGAGAGAGTGTGTGTGTGTGTGTATGATATCAGAGTATCAATACTTGGCCTATTTTGTGTAGTAATGAGAACAAAAACTAGATTGATAATGATTGTTCAACGTGTTTTTTTTTCAATGGAATATTTATTAATTACTCCTATCAACAAAACATCAAATAAAAACGGAAATTTTTCTTTTTTCCAAAAATATTTTATATCAAAAAACAACTTATGTCAAAACAAATGGAGCCTAAAAGCTCAAATATAAGGGATAAACCTAAACAAATAAGACCAAGCCAAACACTTAAATGGTGTAAAAACCCAAATTATGGGCGAAGTCTAAACAGTAAGCCCAAAACACCCTATCCCCACGAGATACGGAGTAGCTCCTTGTTTCACAATACATTATTATTTGGGAAAATGACGGCCAATGACGTGTTTTGTTAATTAATACATACCAAGGACATTTTCAGTAATTTGGCGGATATTAATTATCAAAATACGTCCTGGACCGTGACTTTTCCTTATTATTTAATTCAAAAAATAAATACTTATTTTAGTTAATGTAACAAGGCCTCAAATCCTAGTCATTTTTCTTTTTAAAATCGGTTTACTACGTACTGTGTTTTCATGATATTACATAAAAACACATAAAGGGTCCAATAATATTTTTTCTTGGAAAGTGGAAACCCTATAACGCGAAGATCGGGCTTGGCCCTAGATACCTAGAGACAAGGTCGGCCTAAGCTAAGAAAGGAATATACTTGTGTTTTTTTAATATACATTCTTCTGAAATCTAAGATTTTGTATATCATCCGGGTTTTTTCTGTGTGGAATACACATGCATTTGATTTTGAAAATTTTATTTATCAACTTGTTATTTTATTTTTGTAAAAATTTGTTAAGGGCCCTATTTTCGAAATTCTCTTTTAAGCCTCCAAAATATTATGGCGTGCCTTGTCTAGAGAAGGTAGATCTCCACTCCATGTCTCCGGTATGGTTACAGGTCAATTTTCCCTTTCTAACTTTTATGTTCGTTTTTTTTTTTTTGTGGGGAGGCAATGTTTGCCTTTTATGTTGAGACAGCTTATTAAGTCTAAATTGCATACCTGCCTTTCATGTTCCCTTTTTTTTTGGTTGTCAATGTTTGCCTTGTATGTTGAGACAGCTTATTAAGTCTGAATTGCATACCTGCAACGATGTCATTAACATTAATTATTTTGGTGATCATGAACATCCATCTTCAATAGCTTCAACAACCATAATTTTTTTTTTTACAAGAACAATCATAAGGGTCTTTCGTGCTTTCTTTCTCACTTTTCTCTTTCTAATTACTCTCTTTGTTTCCCAATCTATCATTTCTGACCCAATATGAATGCCTTTTAATAGCGTATTTGGAAGTGAAAATGTCACAAACCGTGAAAAAATTTACTCTTTTGTCAATTCTAACTGAATAACAAACGGACTCGCTTTAGTCTATAGTACAAGGGTTGTAAGTGTTTAAAAATATAGTTCAGGAGATATCTCTAAAAATCGCTTAAAGTACAAGGGGTGTAAGTGAAAATTTTCCTTTTGTCGTATTTATAGGAGACACAGTTAATTATTTCTTTTATTACAAGCTTGAATTCTGAGAAAGAAAAAAAAACCCCTCGAAATAGTATTTACTTTTACTTTGGCATTTTACAAAGGGCACGAAGGAGCCTTCTAATTATTCTTAAGAATAAAATAAAGAGAGATTACACACTAGCTACGTAATTACACTACACGTCATATTATATTTTATGTGTATTTTTCTGAATTTTTATGAAACCTAAAATGGACTGCACAAAAAATAAAAAGATACTGTATAATGTTACTATGTAATGTAAAAAAAGTAATGTATCTATCATTACAGTCCCTCTCCCGTAAGAACCACCTTATTTTAAAAAAATGCAGGCCTTCCGTTTCCGATCAAATTTCAATGATCCGAGTCGCTCAATGTATTCAAAACGGATTTATAGGGTACTCGCGAGAAATCAGAAAAAAAAAGATCCTGAAGGGCTTCATCCGAGACGTTTTTGTTTATTTTTTATCGAATGGTTCAAATAAAAACTGCTCGGATGAAACTGTTCTTGATGTTTTTTTTTTTTTTTGCTGATTTCTAGGGAATACCTTTAAAATCACATTCTGAACACATTGAGCAGCTCGATTCATCGAAATTGGATCAAAAAATAAAAAAAATGAAAAAATCTGCATTTTAACTAAAATGAGAACTTTCTCGTTTGAAACTGACTGTACATCATTATTAAGAAAAATAACAAATGTTTTGTCACAAGAATTAAAAGTCCCCTAGAAGCACTCGGGTCATCCAATGCGGATGGACCCCCCTCCTACTGGTTACTGTAATCAATGTAGATGGTGCTCGAAATCATGAAGGCCTGGCCGCAGGTCACATCAAGAGGTTTGTTTGATCAGAGAATTGGCACGACCTTATCCTAAAAGTTGTTAAAATGATAAAATTACCGTTATTGGTCAATGAATCTAACCTCTATCTGAGGCTTCATTTCTGAGTCCAAAAGATGCAAAAGTTGTAAAAATTTAAAAGCGAGGAAGCATTATTAACATAAAAATACTGTCAAAGGCTTAAAGATTTAAAGAAAAATTTTGCAACATTAAATGACATTTCACCTAGCAGGGAGTAGTCAATTCCCAACCTTGAAGTTTTCAAAACGTTGACTAAATACTTTCTTTACATGTCCCCTAGGTAGCGGCATTTCTCGTTCCTACTTGACAACACCTATAGGAAAATAATTAATTTTCATAAGCCGACGGCTCGTATAAGATACAGTACAAGAGCTATACGTTTTACCATGGAAATAACATTCATAAGCTTCTTTGACATAACTTATCATAACATTCTCATATTTATTATAACTTTCTCTTAACTTCATAAGAAGAGGATGCATATATAACATCATCATCACATAATCTTATGATGCACGTTCAATAGCTAAACGTGAATAGGTGAGCAACCCGACGTGATGTGAAATGATCAAGTCACTAGCAGCTGGTGCTACATAACATTTCTCCTTTATAACCCCTTCGTTGGTCATGGTATCTTTAAAATCTGTCCCCCAGACTCGAGACACCGATATCTAGATGCATCAACATAGTCATAATATCATAGCATCTTCACCTTTAGATGGCAAGGTGTTCATAGAATTATCCCTTCTTAAACATAGTCATTCTCATAAAATAGTCATCTTTGAATAAAGAGTTCACAGCATATTTCCATGGTATAAAATGAGAGGCAAACATCATTTCACCAAATCATACTTTCTTAATAACTTGTATACATATCCTAACTTTGGGAATATGAAACACATAACATAATTTGCTTAAATAAACAATATAACTTAGGTAGAGTATCTCACCGTTGACTTCTCAAGAGCTAAAAGAAAGACTTGATCGTTCTCGCACTTCTGCCTCAGACTAACCTATTTGTCAATTACGTCATGTCATAATATGTTCAATGATGAAATTGAAGTGCTATAGGTCTTCTCAATCGTGAGTTGGCCGACTCGGCTTCAGAAAAGGTTCACGGTTAATATATGGGTCTACCATTCTTAATAAGACTTTGTTTTTACATGGTACGCATATACAATCGGTAAGCTAATTAGAATTGCGATTGATCGGGGATTTCTCATTCTTTAATTTCAATTTACTGACCCAATTTAACTTAAGGAACAGCAAACTAGTTTAGTAATTGGGCGATTTACAGACTATTATATATATATATATATATATATATATATATATATATATATATACACTGTTTCTTCCCTTTTTATACAAACACACATCCGTCCTACTCACGGCACATCACAGCAGCCTAACTTTTCCTCTAGGGTTACCTTAAATCAAAACCGGATTGCATCGGCGAGTCCCGAGTCCGAACTCTTTGCCGAGAAGAATAGCTTTGGTGTATAAGTTCTTATTAAGTGGGTTGGGTGCGAATGAGTGCTAATTACCAAAATATACACCATATATATGTCTAAAATTACCTACTGAAATTAAAATATTGAAGCTAAAAGAGAAGTATACCAAGAAGGAGCGAGAAAAAAATCTGGCAATGAAATTCTCCGGCGAGCGGTGGTGTCGGGGTTACGATTTGAAAGCTACAGGTATCTCTCCTTCTTTGCTTTGTTCTATCAAATTAATTAATCCTAATTAGGTATATATATAGGGGTCGGTTTTAGAAACAATACATTTAACAATACTTTTAACAATATATATATATATATATATATATATAATCGTGTCCCTTCAGAACCACCTCATTTTAATAAAATGCGGACCTCCCATTTCTCAATCGAATTTTGATGATCCGAGCCGCTCATTGTATTCAGAACGTGATTTTAAGGGTACTTACAAGAAATCAGCAAAAAGAAAAAAGACCAGAAAGGGTTTCATCAGAATAGTTTTTGTTTATTTTTTATCGAACGGTTCAAATAAAAAATGTTAGGATGAAGCTCTTTCCGGTCTTTGTTTTTGCTGATTTATCGCGAGTACCCTTAAAATCACGTTCTGAACACATTGAGCGGCTCGGATCATCGAAATTCGATCAAAAAATAGGAGAAATGAGAAGATCCGCATTTTAACTAAAATAAGAATTCCCTCATGGTAAACTGAGTGTGTGTGTATATATATATATATATATATATATATATATATATATATAATGGTGGGTTGAAGGATGAAACAAGAGAATAATTACACCTGTGATTTCCCTCGCACAAAATCGCGACACGTAGCGTTGCACACTGTACGCGTTCGGATTTTAGTCTCCGAAAAATATGAAAACCTAGACGTAGACTAATTAAAATATGTAGATCATTATGGTACTGTTCGGTTACTAAAGAAAATAGTAAACTTTTAAAATTATATCGTGCTATTCTCGTGTCTTAAAAACATAGACTGAAAACATCTTTTTAACCTTGATCATTTTTCTTTAGCCTATAAATTGGGTTTAGTAACCCAATTAAAGTCTCGTAAGTACATTTTTAGATATCAAGCTTCACAAGAATATTCGCAGGTAGTTAATTGGATTCATTATTGCTTTCAGACGGCGTATTGGAACTGGAGTCTAGTCTGGTGCAGAATTGTGGACTCACCGGGACAGGATAAATTTAGCCGTGATAAAAGCTTAAGATCTCGGATCCTCAAGTAGAGTAGATATATATGCATGGACGTTGGATGTGTTATTGATTTTTTTTATTCTAAGCCGAAAAGGTGGAAGAGGGGGCGATCGGGCATACTAATCTTCCTTAGGGCATGAGTGGAGCGAGCATAGGGACTCCACATCAACGGCGGGCTCCGGTAATGAGCAAAGAGTACGTCATAGCAATTACTGTACCATCAAAGACTAGTAGATCACAGTTGGGCATTTCAAGAGGACAAAGTTTGAGAGGGCATTGTTAGTACGAATCAAACTCGTGACCTCATGTCCACTCAAACCCTGTGGGAATGAGCCATTGGTCCTTGATGATCCATTAATGCCATGTGTAGCTGATATACTAGTTGTGGAGGGAAGCCAAGCCGGTAGTGTCCCTTTTTGTTGTAATGTTTTCTTATATATATATATATATATATATATATATATACAATCTCCTTCAAATAAGGAGGTCCTTATTTTAGTTAAAATAAGGACCTCCCCATTTCTCCCATTTTCCAATTGTATTTTGATAATCCAAACTGCTCAATGTGTTTAGAACTTGATTTTAAGGGTACTAGCGAGAAATCGGCAAAAAAAAATGACCGGGAAGAGCTTGATTTGTTCAGTTTTTATTTGAACCGTTCAATAAAAAATAAACAAAAACTGTTCGGATGAAGCCTTTTCCGGTCTTTTTTTTTTGCTGATTTCACGCGGGTACCCTTAAAATCACGTTCTGAACACATTGAGCGGCTCGGATCATCAAAATTCAATCGGGAAAGGAAGGTCCTCATTTTATTAAAATGAGGTGGTCCTTATTAGAAGGGAACTCTATATATATATATATAATAAAATGAGGACCTTCTTTTCCCGATTGAATTTTGATGATCCGAGTCGCTCAATGTGTTCAGAACGTGATTTTAAGGGTACCCGCATGAAATCAGCAAAAAAAAGGACCGGAAAAGGCTTCATCCGAACAGTTTTTGTTTATTTTTTATCGAACGGTTCAAATAAAAACTGAACAAATCAAGCCCTTCCTGGTCATTTTTTTTGCCGATTTCTCGCGGGTACCCTTAAAATCACGTTCTAAACACATTGAGCGGCTCGGATTATCAAAATTCAATCGAAAAATGTGAGAAATGGGGAGGTCCTTATTTTAACTAAAATAAGGACCTCCTTATTTTAAAGGAGATTGATATATATATATATGTATTATCTGCATTTTTCGGCTGGTCAAAAAATTTATCTAATCTTAGTTGTTAGGGATATGTTTTAGTTGATCCTCCACAATTTCACGACAACGTTGTAGGTGTTTTTTAAATGCCCTAAAACTTGCTATGCTTATGCTTTATTTTTATTTTTTTTGGTCAACTGGAATTATAAAAAAAAACTAATTAGAAGAGAACATGAGTCTAGGGTATGCAACCCTCCGGGCGTTCGCCCTTAATTGAATAGAAATACAACTAGGCATATTATCTAAAACATGAAATTAACCCCATATTCATTTGAAGTCCCAAATCTGTCAACCGGTCCGCATATGCATTGCCCTCTCAAAAGGTATGTTTCACTTCCATCACCCTTAACTGCTGCAGGAGGTACCTGCAATCATTCAACTGAGCATTCAATTGGTGTGTTTCATCCTAATTTGTAGCAAGTAACTGGATCATGACCATAAAATTTGATTCAACTTCTAAGTTTGGTAATTGCAGACTAATTGCTAACTGTAGTCCGTCATGCAACCCCCAAATTTTCGCAGCTAGACTTGTAACTGCTTCGATATTCCTGCAGATCCCAGTTATCCAGTTTCCATTGTGATCCCGAACTAATCCCCCTGCAGCGGCTTGAGTGGAATTTATCCCAAACTTCCCTCGCTTTAGGACAATCCCTTTATAACATTCTCCTTTTCAACCAAAAAACAAACAAGGTGACCTGAGTTCGTTACGTAATTTATTAGTAATATTCAAAACTTGTGGGGGCCAGTGATACCAGTGAAACCACTTCAAACTCTCATTTTTCACGTGCACAATTGGGCCAGAATAATGATTCGAATTGTTCAAAGTGTAAAACCAGCAAAAGGGTCGTTAAGGTTGCATTCTTTTGGCTTTAATTTAAATTTAAATTTAAAATGAGAGTTTTGTTTTTATTTGAATTTTTTTTGCATTTATTAGTTTTGCTTCAATATTTTGTAGATTATTGATTCGTCTTGACAAGACCAATGAGAAAAGTAAAAACAAAAAAATTCACATTTACTCTAGTATTTTGAGAAAATAACCATTTTTTAGCGCAAAAAAGTGACTTTTTGTGCTAAAAAATGGTTATTTCTTAAAATACTTGGCTAAAAGTAAAGAAATTTTAATTTTCCCTATTCCTCTCGTTTAGACAAATAAATAGTCGAAAAAAGTTTGGCGCAAAATTAACAACAAACAAATTCAAATAAGGAAAAAATTCTCATTTTAAGTTTAAATTTAAGTTAAGGCCAAAAAAATGCACAGTAAATAAAATTCGTTTCATCGATCCGGTATGAAACGCACGTGAAGAAGTTGTGTATTTTCCTCAATAGAATGGACAAAAGTTAAAGCTAAACCTTTTTTATGATTACAGAACAAAATTCAACTTGTTCAAGCGCCAATTAATATTATCCGGTCACTCTATTTTATTTCTTTCTTTTTTTATCAGCAAATTTTTTTAATAAATTTTTAAAATGATTACAAAGATTTAACGGATCAAGAGCACACCGGTGAAACGCCACCCGAGAATCAAACCCAAAGGAATGTAAGGAGCCAACAAAAACACTAAAAAAAACAAATTCGAAACAACTGCTAAAAAACCCAAATAACCAGAACACCTGAGACCAAAAGAAAAAACCCAAAACTCAATAGAGCAAACCGAAACCAAGATTACAATCCAAAACCGCCATACCTAGATATTTAAAAGAGATAATATTCTACAGGTCCCCTCCGTTCATCCCATGTTGAACGGACCCCCCTAAATTGATGACACCTCACCCAAACAGAAATTCCTCTCTCTCTCTCTCTCTCTCTCATACATGCAACCTCCCTCATGTGATCACAACTCCCTTTCCTTCTACTTGCTCCTCCATCCTCTCGTCCAAGGCGACCACCGAGCAATGCCACCAACAGCCAACGCCTCCACTAAAAACCCCACTCCATCTTTCATCCCCTTCCCCTTCTCCAACGCTCATTCTTCTCCGACTATTTCGCAACACGTGCCAATAAATTGAGAAAAGCAGCTCTTAATTTTCATGAAATTTTAGGGATCACTGAACATATGGGATCAATTAAGGGATTTTACCCGCACGGATTCTCAGTAAACAACGAATTGACCCCGTAAGTTGGGATATACTATTTCTCCATGTATATTGTACGTCCAGTGTGTTTGAGAATGCATACACCCTGGGCTATCAAGTATCAACAAAGGACGCAATTGTTTTGCCACGAAACTGCATCATTCGTCCATTAAAATGAGAGTTCCTAGTTGAGCAATGCATTTCATAAATCCCTATCAAATCCTCAGATGAATTATTCTGCTATAAATATTGAAGTTAATTTGTGATTGAATCCCTCACTGGGTCTTTAATAAGGAAGGGGCAATCGACTGAGAAGAGAGAGAAAAGGGGAGGCGATAGCCGATGGATCTTGGCGATTGGTCTAGATCGATGGCAGTTGGGTAAGGGGAAGGGACCAAGTTCTGGTTCAGTTTGGAACTGGACGCTTCAGAAGAAACGGGAAGGGTAGGGGCTTGATTAGGTGAGGGAAGGTACATGTGTGTCGCCAGAAATCCCGGTTGGGTAAGGGCGTAAGGGGCTCGATGGACGATGGTTGCTGCTGGACGAAGGGGAAGGTAGAAGGAGAGGGAGCTGTGATCACACGAGGGAGGTTGCATGTGTGAGAGTGAGAGGAATTTCTGTTTGGGTGAGCTGTCGTTAATTTAGGGAGGGTCCGTTCAATAAGGTATGAACAGAGAGACCATGTAGAATATTATCTCATTTATTAAAAATCATAGAAAGAGAGGCACCATTCTCAAAATCAATTTCTTCGTGCAAAACAAACTCTTCTTCCAAGTCATCTTAAGCATATATCATTTCCTTAAATTCTCTCTCTTGCATTTCAACAAATTCTTTTAAAATATAATTGCTCCCTCCTCTAATTTCAATACCCAAAGTGGGACTAAGATCAAACGTTTTGCGAGCTTTCTTAAAAAGAATGGAGCTTCTATTCCGGATGTCATTAGAAGACAAGGAAGAAGTTGAGATCTTCCTATTTTTATGATTCAATTTGTTGACCTTAACCCCAAGCTCCATAAGAAAAATAAAATAAAAAATAAAATCTTCTTCCTCGACCGTCTCAATATTTTTTATAAACAACTTTTTTGTTAGGTGTTCTTCCACCCTGCCGAGCTGATCATCTGGACCATTCAAAAGTGTTTTCAGCGGTTCGAATTAAAAATCAAACTCTTCCAATGAAGGTTTTTTTTTTTTTTTTTTTTGACAAGAATGAAGGGTTTAACTCTTCACGACTATTAATTTCGGAAATGAACGGTCCGGATGCTTGGCAGGGTCTCTGGTCTGAACACCATAATACAAGAGAGGACAAGAAATATACAACCTTTCAAAGTACAGAATTGTTCGTGGTGTTTGGTTGGGAGTTTAGTTTCGTTTAGTTTTGGTAATAGGTGGAGAGAGAAATAGAGTAATGATTGAAGATATGGGTAATGATTGGAGAGAGATAGAGAGAGATGAGAAAGTAATAATTGGAGACATTGGGTAATTATTGGAAAAAAAATAAGGTAATGATTAAAAACTAAACTAAAACTAAAACTAAAAGGTTAACCGAACGAAGAGGTTGAATGTTGAATTTAAATGTCAAAAATGTAATCCATGTACGCTCTGCCTTGTTTGGATTGGAATTTGGAAAAAAATATTATTCATACTTTCAATCATTACTCTTTACTTATTATTCATATCTTCAATTATTATTATCATGTATCTCTCTATCTCTTTATATTTATTATTCCTATCTCCAAGATCATTACCATAATTTCTCTCTTTACTCGTTACCCTAAAAACCAAATTCAAAAATTTCCAAAAATTCATTCAAATACAGTACACTAATTTGAGTTCAGATATAGTATGTCTTTTAAAATATAATTTGATGAAAAGAACGTACGCATCACGCATGCTCTAGTGATCGATCACATGGTCGCAGACCCTACAAGTATGTGGATAGGACGCTGGGCCCCCACCCCATTTGATTATTGTGCACATGCACTTGTTTGGCATGTGTACATACGTGAACCTGGTACAATTTTTTTTCCCACAGTTTTGGAAGCTTTAAGGCGATTTTGAGATGTTACAGCTACATTGCTTTTCTGTTCGGGGAAGGCGCCCCTCTCCCTCCTCCACCCGGCCTCCTCCTCCTCCATTTGCTCTCCTCTTTCTTCCCCTTCTTCTCTATAATTTTTTTCTTTCGTTTTCTCCTCCTTCGGATTTGACCTTCTGTTGGGAAGGCTCCGTCATCACCGGAGTCGTTTGTCCGCATGTAATCCGTCGCCGGAGCCCTTGTGGCAGCAATGGTGGAGGCAGTGAGGGTTGCGATCCGTTTGGTGGTTTTTAGGCGGCTGGGTTTAGAGCAAGATTTGGGGGAGTTTTGTCTCTTCTTGTGAGAGTTTTGTCTCGCCTTGTGAGAATAATAAAGTTCGTCTATAGGCGATTCGTTTACTGTTCGGGTTCGAGAAGATTAATATACATCTATTGGTGGTTTGCTAGAAATTCATTAGTGTGTTCATTTCTAATCGAAGTTCATCTGATCGTCTGGATTCTTATTGCCTTTTTTTCTTAGTTAGCAATGTATCTCTTTTTGAGACTGCTATAGGATATATAAATTTTCCGCTCAGCAGAAGGTGCGTTAGGTCATGCTTGGGCTGGGGATGAAAGCCATCAATCGCCTCATTCTTTCTCATTTTGTATCAGTTAGATATTAGTTTTGGCTTTGTCTAAATTATCTGTAATGAATTTCGTTGTGTAAGTATTGTTGGGCTATATCAATACAGTACCTCTCACTTTTGTCCCAAAAAAAAAAAATGCATACATGTGCCTACCTAGCTATAAATTTGGTCGAATGCATGTACTCCTTGGTTTACATGCATTGGAGTAGGTAAGAGAATAAATACGTGTGGTGTTAAAACAATTTAAATTAAGCCCTATATAAATTTTGTCCACAAATTCAAAGCTAGCTAGCTGGCAACCATATATATATGATAAAGAAATTTTTGTTTTTTACGTCAAAAGTCCGAAGGCAATACAAATTCTATCAAAAGATACAAGAATGAGCCAAACTACCAAGATTTTGACACAGACACCCTCTGCAGAAGCAAAACTGACGAAATGCCTAGATTAGAAACTAATTTAGATCCAGATAGTAGAGAATCCTAACGAACCACAGCTCAAACCCATATAAAAACAATAAGCACAGCTGAAATCTGAAAAACAACCAGAAACAACGAAAAGAAAAGTATAGCTCTCCTACCGGAGTCCATGGCTCCCGAAGATCTGCACGCCTCCTCTGTCGGATTGAGTCATTGAAGCCGAACACACCAAGGGCTGATTGCCCATCGCACCGGACACCATCCCTAAACACCAAAACCTTCAACTACAACCCAATCGCACACCAAAACCGCCGAAACAACCCAGTCACGCAAAGGACATCACTGCAGCTGAAAACTCTGGCCAACAACAAAACCTAACCTAAAATTATTATCTCACCACCAACACCCACTGGATCTAAAAGCCTAGACCAGTACGAACCGGACCGAAGAGACCGGCCGATAAAAGACCCAGCCAAACGGCTGGTACAAAAGAAAATATAGCAAAATCCTAACCCCAAAACTCACCTTATTGCCACATCGAACGCCCGCCGCTTGCCGGACCACCACTCACCGCCTTCTAGCTCCGGTTTGAACCAGTATCGCCGGACAGCAAGGACAGGAAACCCATCACGAGGGCCGGACCATCGGCCAGGAAAAACGGAAGGAAGAGGAATGAGAGGGGAGAAGCGGGTAGGAACGAAAGGAGGGGAGAGGGGGGGACGACGACGGGGGAGGAGGGAGGAGGAGGTGGTGGCCCCCCTCCCTCGGATCTGAATCTGGTGAGAGGAGTTTTCTAGAGAGAGAGAGGTATAACTCACCTTAAGTTGAAAATATTCCTAGATAGATAGATGCTCGATCGGAGTACTAGAACCTTTTTCAAAACTAGATAGAAGGAAACTCCAATTGCACATCCAAACAAAGCAACTAAAATTACGAGACGCAAGATTTACGTGAAAAATCGCGTGCGCTGAACGTACAGGTAAAAATCATGGGAATCAATCGTGCACCAAAATCGTTTCATGTGCGAAAACATGCAAGCACTCTTAATTAATAATGATTGTGTACACTGACCACAAGTCCTAAAAATTACTTGTCAAATCCATGTTCATCGTACCTTTATTTGTATGATTGTCGAATCTTGAATATTCATGCATGCCATCTAAGGACGCCTGCCTTTCAAACTCCACGAAATTAAGGACTTAACTTAGAGATTGATTGGTGATGAAGTAAAATCCCTTCAATTTGAAATTTTAGAACCAAGATGCCATAGATCTCTTTAGCTCGTCAAGGTACACAAACCCTTAAGCTCTGAGAGGAATTGAACGGCAAACGAGAGCTATCGGAACGAATACACACTCAACGTCGAATCTGACCTAAAAGTGTATTTATACTCTGTTGAAAATCTGACCAAAGTCGCTCAAGCGAGAAAAATTCGCTCGAGCTCTTTCAGTTTCGCTTGGGTGAAATGTCTAGCCAAAGCGAGTCAGTGAAGATCGATGGACAACGCGCCTACCAATACAAATGAGCGATCCATTCCACAAACCTAATACTGACACACTACAAAATTAATTGCAAAAGGAAAGACTACTCGACTAAAAGAGATACACGCAAATGTGTGTTTTAGGTGATGAACGTGCAAACCTGCAAAAAGGGAGGTCGACCTATGGAGCTTCAAAAGAAGTTATCCATGCAGTTATCATTCAAACATGGCTGCCATGGCAGTTATTGAGGTGACAAGCTTATACACTTATCTTTGTTTTATACAATCACTTCCCATTGTTGTTGAGAAGAAAATTCTTGGCTGCGAAACCGAAATAATCAAGACTTTTGATACTGGGTTCCACATGGGAGAGAAATCTACTACTCATGAATTATGAGAGGAAAATAAGTTTGCTCTATATCAGCCCCTTATGTGTCCATATCCTATTAGCCTATTTGTCTTAGGGTGAACCCATATTTATTTAATTTGTAACGTTCTTACGTTAGAAATGAGACGGTGCAACTTTGAGGAAGTCTTGCAAGTGGAGCGGTGGTCAAGGCACTATAATTATGTAGTGCGCAGAGCCGGCCTAGACTTTTTAGAAGTTTAAAGCGAAAATTAAAAATGAGGTTATTTTACTATATTGTTATAAACAGGGGTAAAAATGTAGGAGGAACTTCTAAAATTTAAAAATAAAAATTGTGGCCTAAAACGACCGTAATACAAACTTTAGCACAGGATCGATTCTGGTAGTCCGATATTGTTAACTGGTGTTCATATGCACCCTCATTAATAGAGAAGTGCTATAATACACACCCCTTATTTGGGTGTGTATTATATGCACTCTCATTGATTATCATTGGATGTTTGAAAAATGATCAGAACCTTTTAAAATATTACGATAAGTTATTAACAAATAACATGTTACAAGTGCAACAGGTAAACCCTATGAAGTAACCAAAATGGAAAGAAATTCCATCAAGCCTCTCACTTTCTTCCCAATCAGCGTATATCACTTCGAAAAATTAGGCCCAATTTTATTTTTGATAATTAATTTATGTTAAAAATAATAATTTTATTTTTTAAAAACTTGGAAGCTAAAATTATTTCAAGTGAAAATAATTTACTTCTTTAAAATACGTTGTTCTCGATAATTACTAAAGGAAAAAGATACTATCATTATCATAATGTAATAAAGAGTCAAGTTAAGGAGTTTTTTTTTTTACAAGATTTTTAAAGTGTTTCATATATGTAGCCAATATTTTTTTGGAATTTTTTGAAATATTATAATGTTTAATATTTTTCACAATACATTTAATTGTATAGTGAACTTTCACATGCGGATTAAAAAAAATATTTCACACAAATAGTCTAATTAAAAGGAATAGCGAAGTCGAGCATCTGTAGGAAAGACTAACAAAGTTAATGGGTGATTAAGAGAGTGATGGTGGCGAGATAAATTTACCAATACATTTTAGAGTTATGTGTAAAAGACAACAATATTTAGGACGTGTTATGTATTTTTTGGTCAATAGACGTACTACTAGAATTTTGTAAATTAATGCTCGCATCCGAATTACAAATACCTAATACTCATATTTGATAATGTAATTGATTATAAGTGTTATCGATACCAATCAATTAAACAATTCAAAACCGCAGAGAAATATAATCTATCATGTAATCAATTATTTGTGTAATTCAAAACAATTGATTCTGAAATCTATTGCAATGTTGTTTTTAACTTACTTCATAATTGATTAGAGAACTTACTGAGACCTATCAATTAGCAAATCAATTGAGTACTTCATATTGTTTCCTAATCGTACTCAATTCAATTACAAATTAAATCGATTATATTATCTAATCGATTACATAATTGAACATAACAGAATTGATTACATATTCGATTATGATGTCTAATTGATTATAATTTCTATTTACAAAATTGCAAAATCAATTATATATATGATTATGATGTCTAATCGATTATGAAATTGAACATTGACAAAATAGATTACATATTTGATTAACTACCATTAAAAAAATTGATTAAGTAATCAATTGCACAATCGATTATACATTATTAAAAAGTTACGAAATGAACTAAAATGTTACGATTCCGTAGTGAAAATATTACGAACTAAAAATGTTACGATTTTTTATATAAAGTTATGAAACACACCAAAATGTTACAGTATGATTCTAAAAAAGTTACGATTGATTAGTGTCAAAATTACGATATGCACTAAAAAGTTATGATTTGTAAGAAAAATGTTATGAATGAAAAGTTACGAATTTTTGGTATAAAAGTTACGATTGACCTAAAATGTTATGTATGATCAGTTCAGCTGGTAATTTTTTATGAGGTGACACAATATGAACCACACAATAGATTCATATGATACACACCATAAAGGGGTGTGTATTGAAAATTTTTCCTCCTTAATAACCAATCATCTAAAGATATAATTAACAACAATTGTCACGACCTGCTTCATCTTTGTACAATATTGTCCGCTTTGGGCGCCCAAAACCCATAGATTTTCCAGTGAGGTCACCCATCCCCAGATTACTCTATGATGAGCACGCTTAACTGTGAAGTTTCTATGTGCTTTGGTCTGCCCTCACAACTTTAAAAGGTCTTGTACAAATAGGAGGGATCTTTTCTTATAAACCATGATTTACCCCCTCCCGTCCGGACGGAGCCTGCTTCCTGCAGTACCGCCGGCCACCGGAAAGCGAGGTGTCACAATCTACCCCCCTTAGGGATGCAACGTCCTCGTTGCACAGGCCCAGCAACCTCCCCTGGGGTCCGTGGTAGCCGAGCGCATCCTACTCACCACTTTGCCCAGGCTTGAGCTCTGATACCACCTGTCACGCCCCGCCCCGCGCACGGCACCCTAAGCGGGCCCGAGCCGGTAGTGAGGTCACCCATCCATAGATTACTCCAAGATGAGCACGCTTAATTGTGAAGTTCGTATGTACTTTGGCCCGCCATCACGGCTTTAAAAGACCTTGTACAAGTAAGAGGGATCTTTTTCATATTAACCATGACTTTTTTTTTTGAAAAGCGAAAACAAATTTTATTAATATTAAAGAGAATAGTACAATCCGAGGGAAAGGGGATAAAGTGCATCACTACGAGTGAATGACATCCCAACTATGTTGGCACCACAAACGCTCGACAATCATTTATAAACCATGACTTACCCCCTCCCGTCCAGACGAAGCCTACTTCCTGCAGTACCGCCGGCTACCGGAAAGCGGGGTGTCACAGCAATGCTACTCTTACCACACAACTCCACCGCTCCATTTACAGCTTCTTCAAAACGGCACCATTTGGTGCCCATTTCTCCGCTCCAAAGCTTTGGCCTTGGTCCCTGTTGAACTGAAGGGCGGTGTTGCGCAGCATGTTATGCACGGCAAATTGCCGCCACTCTGTCTCATTCCAATAATTGGAAACGTTCACTTCGTAGAACTTATTGAGTAGAACAAGTACTGTACCAAAAATCATCTCAATCGGATATCATTAAGTGAGTGACTCATCCAAACATTATTATCTTGAAATGAATAGATCCGAAACACTAGATAAAATCCACTATCTTTTTGTGCACTTAATAATTTCAAGATAATAATATTCGGATGAGATACTTAATAATATACGACCGAGCTAATTTTTGGTACACTAGTTTTACTCGACGAGTTCTACGAAATGAACGATTCCGATCATCGAAGCGAGACTGGAGCGGCGGCGATTTGTCGTACACAACACGAGGCTGCGCAACCCTCCTGTCTGTCAATGTTTGGTGCACTCCTCTTGATGATATTTTAATGATTTTGTGGGGTCCATTTCGGATCCGAAAAAGATAATGCAAAACGCATATTAGTCTTAAAATATTTTTTATGGGTTCCTAAAAAAAATTAGTTCAATTCAATATCCCTAAGGGCGTTTTTAGCATTCAGTAAGTCTACTGGTACTCTGAACAAATTTGTTATAGGGCCCACTACGAGTCCCGCACAAATGATCCGAACCGTTCATTAAATGTAAAATAATTTTTCAAGGGCTCCCACGAAAAATCAGTTCAATTCGATATTTATAGATGCTCGATCCAATCATCTAACTTTTAATTTAGATTCCCGAATAATAAAACATCATATGATTGGATCGAGCATCTATAAGTATCGGATTGAACTGATTTTTCGTAGGAGCCCTTGAAAAACTATTTTACATTTAATGAACGGCTCGGATAATTTGTATGGGACCCATAGTGGGTTCCACAACAAATTTGTACAGAAAATCTTACCAGTAGACTTACTGTTTAGCATTCGTAGGAACCCTACGAATTCTAAAACATCCTACACCCTACAAATTCTGAAATAAACTTTACGGATATCGGATTGAGCTAATTTTTTTCAAGAACCCATTAAAAAAATATTTTTAGAATAACTTGCGATTTGAATAATTTTTTGGGACCCAAAAAATGGGCGCACAAAACCATATAAAAATCATTAATAGGACTGCACAACCCTGTTTGAAACCTTCTGAAAAATTAATATTTTTAATTTTGTGGAGCCCATTACAGGTCCTATGAAAATGATTCAATCTCAAGTAAAATGTTTTTTATGGGTTCCTTAAAAAAATTAGCTCAATCCAAGGTAAGGGTTGTTTTAGAATTAGTAGGGTTTTTCAGAATTTGAAGAGACCCTACGAATGTTGAAAAAATCCTTACGGATATCAGATTTAGCTAATTTTTTTATGAACCCATAAAGAATAGTTTAAAAATACTTGCGGTTTGCATCATCTTTTTAGGACCTGAAAATGGACCTTACAAAATCATTAAAAAAAATCAACGAGAGGAGTGCACCAAATAGTGACCATTACTTATAGTTACAATCATTACTCTCATTTATCTCTCGACTCCCTAATCATTATTCTAATTTCTCTCTATCTCTCTCCACTTATTACTCATATCTCTAATCATTTTCCTATTTCTCTCTCCACTCATTATCCCAAAAACTAAACTCAAAAATTCTTAAAAAGCCATCCAAACACAACACAAAGCTTTGGAGCGGAGAAATGGGCATCAAACTGCGCCCTTATGGAGAAGCAATCAATGGAGCGGTAGAATTGTGCAGTAGGAGTGGCATTTTTGTATGATTTTTCGTGAAAAGTGAGAAAATTGTATTGATAAATGTCCAACGATACTTATAAAACGTAGATCATTTCTGTATGATCAATGTAATTTGTAGTATAGATTTTTACTCTCCTTTTTTGGGAGAAGAGAGAACCTGTCTCAAACGGGGCCGCATTAAATTCACCCATCATGATAATTTATGGGTGTATTATATGTAGTCACTAATTATTACAGTATTATTTTTTTTCACGATAGTCACTAATTAATTTAGTAGTCACTACTTGTTAGTTATTTTTAAGGAGGATGAATAAAATTGCACTCATCAAACACAGTTAACTTCATTGAAAGGAAGATAAAATGCATATCAAGCGTGAAGCGTTGGTCTTTAGAGGGATCAATTCACGAAAATCATTGAAGGGATCTCGCTTGAAAATCAATGGATGCATATTCAATGCATATCTAAGTACACTATTGAACTAGGAGCCGGTGAAGGAGAGGGATTACCTCCTAATAATCTTGTTGCAAACAAGGTCGAATGTATATATATAACTTGGGACCTTTTTGTTTAAATATTTATTTTCTGCTTTATGAGATAGTAGGTCATTCATTCATAATACATCACATTTAATTTAAATAAGTACTTATTTAAAATTCAAATAAGTATTTATTTTCCTCAGCAGATCGAGGCTTCATAGTGGAAAATTTTTGCTGTTGTTGAGATGGTGAAGTAGCATTGAATTGTTGAATTTGGAAGTAGAAATTACTTGAATCATCAGTGAAAATTTAGAATTGGCTAAAAGGTTGTTACCCTGTTCAGATGGATCTGGGATTGAAGAAATTTGTACAAACGGATATGTATCAAAAAAACCATACTCAATAAAGAGGCATGATGCTCGTTTTAGTTCTTGATAAACCCCCTCTACAAACCTGTAGTCCAAAACACAGCCCAATCCAATTGGGCCTTGAAAATAGGAGGATTTCAAATTTTCAAATGCAGTAGCCAGAGCTGAGAAATGAAAGATACAACCCGAGTTCGTGATTGTGTTCGGCCGTTAAAAAGTTTATTAAAGATCAGTTTGTTATAGAAAGAAACTAATTAAACTCAAATATTTTTTGAAACTCGATAAGTTTTTGCTTATAAGCTTGAACAAATTATTACTTAGGTTATTCAGCTTATTATGTTTAGAAAACTCAACCTACTTTTAACTGGCTACTGAATGGTAGGGGTGATAAACAAAATAAACAGACCAAGTACGTGAGTAATAAAGTTTGGGGTTTGAAAACTTAACGAGTTTCAAAAATATGTTCAAGCTTATTGTAACGACCCATGCTAGCTAGTAGAGGTGTCAAACGGGTCGTGTTGACCCACGACACGACCAGTTTGACACGGACACGGTGTGACACGGGACACGAAAAAGACACGGTATGGCCGGACACGACACGATACGGACACGGTATAGTTGGGCACGGACACGGCACGAACATGAAAGCGAGCGGACACGACACGAACACGACACGGTATTTGCTGACACGTGACACGGCACGGACACGAAAGTAAGGATACACGACACGGACTCCACACGGTTCGAGTATGATATCGACACGGCACGAGCCTGAGCCGGCACGACACGGACACGATACGGTTGAGGGCACAGGCACGACACGGGCACGGTAATGAGTAGACACGACACGGGCACGGTAATGAGCAGACACGACACGGGCACGGCACGATTGTGTTGCACGACACGACACGAGCACGACACGACACGGGGCACGGGCACAACACGACACGGGACACGGGACACGGGCACGGCACAGCACGGCACGGCACGGTTACGAGCCTTTATTAAATGAAATTTCAAGAAAAATGATGATGAAATTTAGTAATATTTTAAAAATAAATAGCAAGTTATAGAAAATAAAAAATAATGTTATAAAAATCATTTCAAAAATAATGTTACTAAACAATTAATTTTAATAAGATATAAAAAATCAAATTATCAAAGCCGTCATTTGCAACATGCAAGTCATGTAAAAAATGGTTTGACGACGTCGATCACTCGATTATGTATTTAATAAATGAAGGAGTAGCTATTTATTCCTAAATCCTATTGAATTTCTCATCAAATTTTACCATAGATGATTTTAAAAAAACAAAATGGGTTCATTTTATTAATAAATTTTTGAAAATAATTTGATTAAACCAAATTTCCAAAAAATAGAAGAAAACATTCGCCACCAAACACACACTTATCAATGCACATATTAAACTAGATCAAGCACTTGTAACTTGTAAGAATGAATTGAACGATTACAACAAAAAAAAATTGTATTTTTTAAATACAGTCTCCCTCTTATTATTTTCAAAATAATTGGACAACGGAAAAAATAATTTGATTAAATGAAATTTCAAAAAAAAAGTGATAAAAAATATAATTTTAATTTTTGTTGAAGAAAATTTTGACTAATTAATTGTAGAAGGAATTAAAAATGAATTTTAGTATTTAAAAATAAATAGTGACATATTAAAAAATAATAATTAATTTTATTAAAAATTAAACCATTAAATTTATTACAATAAATTTAAAATTTTGAAATAATTTTATTAAATGAGATTTTAATGTGTTTAAAATGATTTAAAGTCAAACATATTGAAATTTCAAAGAGATCTCGCTCCGTGCATGATATTGATTCTCTAATTCTCATGGTTCGTGATTGAATTTTGATGATCGGGACCGTTGAAAGTTTTTAAAAGGTGCTTTCCAAGGGTTACATAAGAAATTGGGGAAAAATTACTGCAAAGGGCTTGATTCAAGCAATTTTCAATAAAAAAAACTATACTTTTCTAACTTTTTTGCAATTGCGATAAAGGGGTTTCTTATAGCGTATCGAGCCAAAAATTTGTACAAATCATTTATTAAACAAGCACAACAACATCAACGATATGGATCGTCGTGATCTTTTATTGGTAGTTTAGTCACTATACATTGAATAAATGCACGAGATTGGGTTTAATATTAATTACATCCCGATGAAGGCACTAAGTAAAATCGATCGGCCCAATTTTTTACGTGAATGATGTAATTAATATCCATAATTAAATCAACGGTTCAGATTGATCGTTATTAAAAAAAATCAATAATAAGTATTAGAATCTATACGTTTAACTTATTCTAAATAAAACTATATCTTGTGCTATAGTTGAATATACAGTAGCCATCAGACCGTGACAAAATTACGATGATCGAGACCGTTGATTTGATCACGCATGTTGATTACATCATTCATGTAAAAAATTGTATTGATTGAGTTTATGTAGCGCCCTCATCGGGATGCAAATTTTATAAACCAAACGTATTGCATTTATTCAATATAAAGTAACCATACTGCCGATACACAATAACAACGATCCATATCGTTGATGTTGTTGTGCTTGTATAATAAACAATACGTTCAAAATTTGGGCTCGATCGGGTATAAGAAACCTTTCCATCGCACTGCTACTTTATTAGGAAAATGCTATTTCTCATCCGATCAACTCTTTAATGAACACATGATTAACATGTATGAATGATCTAAATCGTTCAAATGACAAAATTATTCAAATTCTTTTGATTTTATTAGGTATTTTCTCCGGAAACCATTTTCGTGCACTGTAATTTCGATAAGGCGAACATCCATAAATTAAAAAAAAATGCTGTTTTTAGTTTTTAGGTATGGGCGGCAATACCACGAAAACGCGAAAATTTTTTCTCCCTCCTAAAACGATGTTGTCTATTGTGTAACCTGGAATCCTCCTCCTTTTTCCCTCTTTACTTTTTCCATTTCCCTCCTACTTTTTCCCCTCGCTCCTCAGCTCTCCGACTCTGAGCAAACAAAAATCCACAAGAATGGAAGCCCTAAAACGGAAAAACCATCACTGTGGTCGATTGAAGCCCTAGCCCATCTTCACTGGCCATTGATATCTAACTGTCATCGCAGGTACCCACAATTTCTTCTTCATCGATCTCTTTTATTTCCTTGTCATGCTATTTGGAGCACATTTGTGTTCTGGGATTGAAACTCCCATCCCCTCTCTCTATTTCGAGTTTTGGGTTTACAAAATTTCTGCATTTCACCTTTGAACCTTGAATCCCGTCTCCCTGTTTAGGGTTTGAGATTTGCATGTGAGGGTTTTGGGTCGGATGGGTATTCGGATTTCTTAGTTTGGGACACGCCTTCAATTGTTACCGTGCATGATTTGATTGCTTCAAATAGTTTTAAGCATAGCTTTTAGGCTATGGCGGTTCCTCCTCTGCTTAAGGTACTTGTTTATTTATCTTACTTATTCTTGGCTTCATGCTAAATTTCTTGATTCAGTTTTTGGATGTGTAATTTATGTTCTTTGAAAGTGTCTTTTAAAAACATCGAAACTATTAAAATTCAAGAGAGCGAGGTTTGAGAATGGGAGGGGAAGGTTCTACTGGAAGCCTGGCGGTAAACGCACCTGTAAGTTTTTGGACAAATCATTAAAATATACTAACATATATGAGTTTGCATTCCTTGTAGTTAAAATCCCGTATTCATCCCTGGATCGTCAATTTGTTGTTAATTCAATGTTAACTTTGCTAGCTTTCTACTGATTTTCTTGTTGGTGGGTTTGTCAAACATGTCTATTAGTGAAAGCTTCTTCATTTGAAATGTTTTATAGTGGTGATTTAGTTAGTGAAGCCTAACTTTGATTCATGGATTAGTTATTACCATGTTTGTTACTTGTTGAACTTGTGTCGGCTATTGTTAATTTTTAACTTGTTCTTGAAAATTGGTATCAAATCAGAATCGTAAAGCTGCTTGTGGGCAATACAAGGAAGAAATACTGAGTCAGCTTCGTGAAATGACAAAGTCAGAACTAGTCTTTAGTGATTGTCAAGGGGATATTGAACCCTTCATGCAGTTCCAATCTCTACTACTTGAACAAGATTTGCAGCCGGGAGATAGGTATGATGGCTTTGACCATGGTTCAGAGCTAGACACAGTTCCTACTTCCTAATTACAAGGCAAAACATTTTTCTCTTCTAATTAATTGCATTGTTTTTCTTTTTCCCCTTCTTTTGTATGTTTAAAATCAGAACCTTGACATCTACCTGTAACTGTCATCACTTACATCAAGTAATTTAGGCTACTAAATGGCTTTATGTAACGTTCAGTGTTGCTTAGAGCTTTCAAGTTCGTGTTAAGGTGTGGGATGTAGGGAATGACCAGTTGAATGGGTTTTAACGGCAACCCTTTAAAGAATTAGCTAACTAGATCTTTGTTTCAAGCAAAAGAACGCAGTAAAAGGGGTTTGTGAAAAATGGTGGTTGTTTTGATTGTAATCAGGATCTGGTTTAATTTTGCATCATTCAAAATCTACAGACATGCATTGGCACAACTGTGTGTCCTTAGACTAATATTGGCGGTACTTACGGAGAGATGAAAATCTGAATTGAGGAAGGATGGAAAAGGAACATTATGGGGAGTAACAAGATTGTTATTGAAAATTTTGTACTATTGCATCCAATTAAGTTATACCAACCAAAGGACCCGAGATTATGCATTTTGGAATATTTGAAAAGTATGTTACTTTGCTAGAGTAGAATGTTAAGCTTCTGGCCCATTGTATTTGGCAAAAAACCAAAAACCAAATACTCTCTTATGCATTTTGTTATTTTTACATCAGCTTTGGAAACTCTGATACATATACAAAACTTTCTTGTGTTTTGCACAATGGTGACTTGTCCTTTATTCCACTGTGTTTGCTTCCATTTTCTTCTTCTATTCTCCTACTTTCTTTTTCATTTTGCTCTTGATTTCTGAACTCAAACTCCATTATTATGACACATGAATTTCAGGGTGACGACAAGAATTTTTACCCCCCCCCCCCCCCCCCTCCCCTCCTCTTCTGTGTTGTGCAAGCAACTGAACACTGTTCTACATATGGATTGTTTATCTCTTGGGTTTTGAGTTGTGTCTTTTACACGTGTATTATGTTCTTCCACCTAAAAAATGTATAAGAAGAAAGAAAGGGTAAACCAAATTATCATGTTCTTTCCACGTAGGTTGGTGCATTCCAGTGGGGCAACAATAATATTGAGCTTGTAGATCGAGATTTTCCATCAAAGTTAGTAGGAAGCTACGATGAGGAAAGCCGTTTGGTCCCTGACAAAGATTTGGATATCGATGGCAGTTGAACTCATGCTAAGTGCAGTTTGCAGTTTCAGTCATGCTACAGTGAGGAAAGCCGTTTGGTCCCTGACAGCTATAGGAGGTATCTCTTCTACTTTCTTTTTTCCCTGAAGATGTATGCAAATTGCAGTTTCAAGTAAATGACCACATAGATGCCTGCTGGAAGGCTTAAATATCAATTAAGTGAGATATGGTAAATGAGCTTATTTGGTTAGCCATTTCAAGATTTCCCTAAAATTTGGATCCTTTTTGGTTCTATTTTCAGTGCATCAAAACTGACTTGATGAGGATGACAACCTTAGTTTATTCTCTGATAAAAAACCATAATGAACTTTCCTCTTGTCTGAATGGTGTGACTATGTAGACTGATTTCTATATTCATTTTTTCCTTGTTAAATTTGCCAGGCAACTACAATAGAAGCAAGATATACACCAAAGCTGAACTTGATGAAGAACAAATTAAGTTGAACAATGTGAGCAGTTCTCGTAAGCTATAGGTAATACCTCTTAATCTTCTTCTTAAATCCTGATATCGTTAATCTGTTTAAAGTGCTTTCTAGCATGCAATTTGGGCTTTTATTCATCATCTGAGGATATTGAGAATGATGGGAATTTTTTCTATGCCACTCTGGGCTTATAAAGGACTTAATTGGGGTGTGGCTAGGATTTATGTGATTATTCGAATCACTCGTGCCTCTGTTTTTTTCAATATCAATCTTTGTTCTTCATTTGAGTGCTTACATCTTTACTTCGGTTGAATTTGGAAATGAGGAGAATGGAAGCACACTTTTAAAGGAAATGCTAGATCAAAAAAGAGTCTAGATTCTCGTCTTTCCTTTGTAAGTTGTTGAATGTAGTAGGAAGCCTCTAGCATTGAATTTTTTCCTGATTTTTTCTTTCAGTATGCATGTCAAGGATCTTGTAAAAGGTTGATATTGAATGGGGTACAAGGCTACCCGTTAATTCATAGTCTTGGCCTCTCCAGCTTGCTCCTATTCTGATAAGTTTTGAACCAGGAAGGCCATGCTAACTTGGGTCTTATGAGAGTTTGAAACCTTGGTTGTGGTTATTATTAGAGTAATTCCCGACAGGGGTATCGGGGACATTTGTTGAAACGCCGGGAAAGCCTTTATCGGCGTTTTTGGGTACTTTTTCCGGCGTTTAAGAAACGCCGGGAATGCTCTGATTTGCTGTAGTGTGGGCACGGTCCGATCCAATCCGACACGAATTTTTTTTGACACGACACGACACGACCCACCCATTTGATACCTCTACACCCGCTTTAATTAAGGCACGACCCGACCCGACTCACGACACGAATTATAAAGGCACGGCACGACAGCACGACACGATCCGTTTTAAATAAGGCATGACCCAATCCGACACGAATTCTATCGGCAAGTCACGAAAGCACGGAACGACCCGATTTCAATAAGGCACGACCATGATCCGACACGATCAAATTAAGAAAATGGGCGGGCACGGCACGACCCGATTGCAATCAGCACGACACGAACACGACCCGATTTAGTAAATGGACACGACACGGCACGACCCGATAAAGAAAACGACACGGTTGACACGACACGGTATGACACGGACACGGAAGTGGACACGGTCCGATTCGACCTGACCCGACCCGACACGGAAATTTTTTGACACGACACGACACGACCCACCCGTTTGACACCTCTACTAGCTAGCCTGCTTACCCTTAACCTAACTACCTTGTTAGCATTGGAAAGGAGAAGAAAGATGACAGGGAAACCCAAATGAAATTTGAGTTGGAATTCTTTTTTATTATGTATTCCAACTTTTTTTAGCCACTGTTTATTAGGTCAAATGTACTTATTGACTTTAAATAGCTTTGTTGTCATTGGGTGTTGTAAGCTGATGTACTCTTTTCAGATTTATGTATTGAAATTGGTTTGATAAACCGAATTTGAAGGTTATTAAGAAAAATGATATTTTGGATAAGTCGGGTTCATTGGTGGGGCGTGTCAATAGTAGGAAAGGTAATTTTAGTAAAGTTTTGTTCCATACTAATAAGAAAGACACATGCGTATGAGATCCAATGTTGGAAGTATTGATTTTTCCCATACTAATAACTCTCAGGGAAAAAAAAAAAAAATCACATTTTGCCTGGCCTTTTTTTTTTTTTGATCAGTCAATTTATTTCATAATACCCGAAGGTAAAAGCCCAAAGGCTACTACGATTTCATCAGAAAATACAGGAAAGAACCAAAACTACTGAAACCCAGACACAAAGAACATCCACTAGGAGGTTCCAAAGCACATTCTGCCGAAGGCAGACTATACATAAAATGCAAGGTAATGAACCCGTCTCCAATTTTAGTAGTAGAGCTCAAAGGGATGCCCAGCTCAAACCATAGCCCTAAGCATGGATGAAATCTGCTCCAAAACCAGAACCGCCGTCGGCGCAACCCATTTCACCGGTGAAGACGAACAACCATACTCCAAAAACGGAGAAAACCATAGCAGAAAACAAGAAAACTAACCTAGGCTTATTTGCCCACCACCACACCCTCCAGATCTTGGGGAAACCAGACTGGAAACAGAGCCGGACTGGAGAAACCAGCCGGTAGAACCAGAACA
Source organism: Rhododendron molle (assembly GCA_025413875.1). Lineage (NCBI taxonomy): Eukaryota > Viridiplantae > Streptophyta > Magnoliopsida > Ericales > Ericaceae > Rhododendron > Rhododendron molle. The sequence goes on from CM046399.1 coordinate 11,984,571, forward strand.
AGCCGGAGACAAAACTATAACAAAACCCCAAACTCACCCACAGCGTTATTGGCCCAAAGCACCACCGATGGCCGCTACCTTCTAGATCAAAGATGACTTGGAGGAAACCAAACCGAAAACGGGCCAAAACAGCCACTGGCCGTGACCCTTTCACCGGTTGCACTGCACAAATCTACCATTGGGGAGGTGACACAGTGGTGGATTTGCACTGCACAAATGATTTTACATAAAACAATCATTTGAGAGATTTGTTTGGCTTTTGAATGAATAATTCTCTGTGTCTTACCACTCTTTGTGGTTGACCATAGCATGAATTGGTTATTGGAAACTTGGATGGAAAGCTTAATTTATTGCATATGAGAACCAACGTTGCATACATTACAGGGAAAAGTTGATAAGTTCGTAGTCATTCTACGAGATTTGATCGATTTTTGAGAAGAGTTTGTTACAATCGCGTGAAATTTAGGGGAGTGCTGTAGGAATGGACAAATATTAGCTAGTACATTATTTAATATGTTCGTAATTTCCAAAAAGTATACAACTGACGCCCTTTCCTCTAATTTGGAACTACCACATGAGAGAAAAAGTTTTGCAGAAGCTCGGATTAAAATCCGAACCGCATGTGCTGAAATGGATGGCCAAGGTGCACTATAGCATCCCGAGCTCGAGTTTTGTGTGTGCAAGTTTGTTTGTTACTCAAACCATTGGTTGCCCTAGCAGGCTAGCAGTCTCAAGTGCCACGAGTCACAAATTCTCGAACAAGTCCCCTCCCCCAAGGGTTCCTCCATGTGTGTTTGTGTCCCCTCGGCTAGTGTGTGTGTGCGCCCTAGAATTGTGTCTTCGGATGGCTAGCAGGAAGCTGGTCCGAGATATATTCCTCTCCAAGCGATTCTTTCATCGGCAGCTATTGATATCTCAACAGGTATCCCGATTCCCCAGCATTACGCTTATAACGTACTCCATTCTAGTAGGAGAGATATATGAGTGTATGGGGGTGTTTGGGAACCTACTTTTTGGCTTTTCATTTTCAGCTTTTTGACTTATTGGCTTTTTGGATTATGGCCAGAATGTATTTTGGATATGGTAGAGTGTTTGAGAGATTTGTGCAGAATGTATTTTGAAATTGTAGTAGTGCTTGGTAGATGATTGTTGAGAATGAATTATGAGTTGCATTTTCACCATATTGCCCTTTGTCTTCTTATAACATGTGTCAGTTCCGTTTTTTTGTTCTTTTATTTTTTTTTACTTTTATTATTCAATAGTTTTTATTATTCTATAGTTCTTTTATTATTGTAAAGTACTATTTTGTTTTTGTTTTTTTTTGTTTTTGTTTTTCAGATCTCCTATTTGCCTTTGGACATTGTATTATTGGGTTTATTTTTCATTTGTAATTTTTTATCTTTTTTTAAATTTAAGGAAGACATTCGGTATTTTTGCTTTTGGTAATTTAGAATTAAAATAATAAGACCAATGTTACAAGTAACAATTTAATTTAACTACAAACACATAACATAAATATAATTTAGAACAATAAAACAAAAACAAACACAAACACTTAAATATTACAAAACAAATTAAAGTACAATCCGAAGCAAAAAAAAAAAAAAAAACATGCAAACCACGCCTACAAAACAGAATGAAAAAAAAATGATGCGAAAAAAACAAATCTGGTAAGGGAGGGGCAAATCTGGTAAAATGAAGGGAGTATTATGGGTATTTTGGTAATACAATCTCATAATCCGAAAATGAGAATCCAAAAAACTCCCCCAACCCAGATTTTGGTTTTTGGCTCCTAAACCCATAATCCGAAAATCTATTTTACCAAAATCCATTCCGGGAATGAAGTGCCAAACACCCATAATGCAGAAATGGGAATGAGAAAATGTGAAAATCCACCAACCAAACACCCCCTATATGTATTCATGTGGGTATGTGATTTTTTCTTTATCTTCTTCTTTCTCTAGGTTTCGAATTCAAGCTCGAGATCAACATTGCTTCTCGCAAATTGGGTTTCGGGTAATCGTCAATTTAGTGTCTTTATTAATGAGTTCTCCAAACAAGTTAAAGGCGAAGTTAACAGGTGCGCTATTGCTTTTCCCCTAAAACCTCTCTTAATCTAAATTTGCTAGTACTAAGGGCATGTACACCAGAATAGCCAAACAATGCATTTGAGCTATTTTAGCTACGAAAATGAGAGAAAGGCTCCCACACCAGCCTCTGTTAATACATCGGTATATTACCTCAAGCCTTCTGACCTCGCTTCTTCTACAGAGGAACTGTTCATGAGCAATCCAGTATTCTATCAATTTATTCTCCCGCGCTTCTCTTCTCCAGCGATGATTTTCTCCCGCTTTCTCCTGCCTTTTCTTACCCCTCTCCCTCTCTCTCTCTCTCTCTTTGTGGCAAGATTTCCTTTCATCCTTGGAATTTCTTCTCTCATTTTGTGTATGGTTTGCAACTCAGGTATGAAATCCCAAACTTTTATTGTATTTTTTTTGTACGTGTTTGATAGAGAAATTAGTGTACAATGAATCCATGATCATAGTTAGGGCTTAAAATCTGGTACGAAACAACATGAAAATCTGCAATCACTAAGAGAAAACATGAAATCCTATATAAACCAAACCATTCAACTGAGAGATTGACATAGATGAGTGCGAGAGACGCAATTCTCTAATTTTTGTGCATAATACCTGCTACTTTTTTTCCTTGGATAAGATTGGAGCTTTTGTTGGGAGTCATGTTGATGAACAGAATTGTTAAAGAAGACTGCTCACTAACTGTTCGATAAATTTACTGAGTGAGTTTTAAGGGGCGCGAGTTTTAAGCCTGGGGTTGGGAGTTCAATTCTTGGCCTCTTCACTTTTTAGTTAGCAGTTCGTAACTCTGATCGATCCTAACCAGGGACTTGCATCTCGTAGTTCTCTGTTCCTAATGATTGGCAGGCCTCTCCGCTTGAGAGTCTGTCTCCCTTTATGTTCATAAGTAGGAGTATCGGTCGGTGGATCAGAGTCAGTCTTCCTTTTGGGCGGTTTACCTCTAAAGGTCATACAGTAGGCACTTGGGATAGTTAAGTCAAGCTGGTTCAGTTATCGGTCGGTGTATCAGAGAATCCATCTCCAGTTTTGGTAGTTGTTCCAGCGGCTTAGCTTAGATAAAACTCCTTCTGTTTCGGGCGTTTAGCGAGCCGCAACAGTTTTTTGAACTTGTAAGAAAAAAGATTTTGAACTGATCGTGACTTGAACTCACGACCAGAGGCAATAGAGGAATGGCATAACCATAAGTTTTGTTGCCTAAATGAATTGAAAATGATTGTGATTTATTGAAGAGATCGTTCATGTGTATAGTCTTTGTTGCCTAAATGAATTATAAATGGTTAAATTACGTGATTCAAGTGTTCGGTTGAATGGCTTTCATCTGTTTAATTGGTTGCCTAAATGAATTAGGGTGATTCATGTGCTTAGGTAGGCTACTAGAAATATAATCCTAGCAAATCTAAACATCTCTTTCCACTCCGATTGTAGGGATGGATCGGCGAACTAATGGGTACTTCACCAATCTTATTCAATCCGGTTCGAATGAAGAACAATTTATGATGGAGTCACAATGTTTTCATCCAAATGACCAAGTCGCCACCCAAGAAACTCAATTTACCGCTGCAATGGAGTCAATTTCCAAGAAACCACAACGCGGTGGCAATTTCCCCGTAGAAGAGGACAAACTCCTTGTGTCAGCGTGGCTTAATATAAGCATGGATGCAGTTCAAGGTAATGACCAGAAAAAAACTACTTTCTGGCAACGAGTGAAGGAATTCATTCAAGAGAACGAACCATATGAAACCAACCGTACCGTGATCTCTTTAATGAATCGGTGGTCAACTATTCAACTTTGCACGAATAAGTTTTGTAGCTGCTATGGGAAAATTGAAGCACTCAATCAAAGTGGCATAAACGAGGAACAAAAGGTACTGGTTATATTTATTTGTTTACTTTTCATTTATCATTTGCTTTGTAACATACCAAGTAGCATTGATTGAAGTATGTTCAGGTACAAAATGCAAAAAAAATGTACAAGGAACTCAACGAGCAACAACAAGAATTCAAGTTTGATCACTGTTGGGTTTTATTGAGGAACCAACCAAAATGGTTCTTGGAGTGTGAGAAGAAAAAAGAAGTGAAAAAACCAAGAAAAGTTCTACCATCTTGTCCTTCTACTCCAGATACGATCAATCTAGGCGACGACAATGTTGTAGCAGATAATTTTGTGGACTTGGAGCGACCAACAGGCCAAAAAGCAGCAAAGGCAAGGTTGATGAAACGAAAGAACGGAGAGAATGTAGGTTCGACTGAAATTTCTGGTGTTATGGATAAAATAAAAGAATGCAAAAGCAAGTTGACTGACAAGAAATTGGAGATGCTTGGGAAAACATATGATCAGGAGCAAGAGAAAATTCGTATCAAACAAAAACTGCTTGAAATGAAACAATTCGAAGCGGATGAGAGAGTAATGATGATGGATCTTGATTGCTTGTCAGAAGAGCAACAAGAATTCTATAGGCTTCGAAGGTTGGAAATCCTTGGAAAAAGAAGAAGGGTTCAGTAATCTGTGAAATGTGGAACCAAAAACTTATTTTGAACTCTGTAAATGTGAAGTTAGCACTCACTTTTTGATATCTTCAAATGCATAGCTATATCTTAGGTACTTGGTTTGATGCTTTAAAAACTATAGCAGGAGTTCTATTTTGTGAATTGTCTAAAGGAAGCCTTGAATGGTAGGTTGTGGGGCTTATCCATTTTGTGGTTTGTATGTATCCACCATACAAGTGAAAGAACCTACTTTTTGGCATATCTTTTGTACTCTTGTCCCTAGCTTCTTATATTCCTTTGTGTATAGCTACGTTAGGAGCTGCATTATCATCACAAGCTATGGTTTCATCATTGTATTTGTTCTGCTATTGCTGTTTTGTTACAGCAGCAGCTGCTATTCCATGTTCTTAATTTTCAAGCTTGCATGCTCACATGTTAATTGGTTACTCATGCCATTCGTTGGTTCAAGTACTTGAATGTCTAGCTTTATACTTGAAGAATATGGAATCGTATCCCGATGACGGGCTTCAATACTTGGTGCTGGTTTTGGCTATGGCTATTGTTTTTTGTTGCTGCTGCTGCCTTGTTGCTTACACTGCTGTTGTTCTGCTCTGTTATGGCAGCTAATGTTTGTGATACTCCAATTGGAAGCCGTCCAGATTAGGCTAACCCAAGGTCTGTTGGCTGGAACTCCTCATACACACTAATAAGATTCCAAATTGCCGAACAAGATTTCAGAATTTCAATATTAAAATTGCGTAGTACATAAATAAAATTACATAGCCATTACAATAATGCTTAAAAACGAGAATTCAAACTACAAGTTCCTATGATTGGCTATACATTTGCCACTGGTGCTCAATTAAATCCGTTTGGAGTTGAGAATGAGATGCCCTATCTCTTATGCGGTGATGTTGCCGGATTAACTCCATGAGTTCAGTGGTTCTATCGTGCGATACTTCCACAAGAGGAGTATGGTCTAATGGATCAAAGTCAAGATTAGCTACTCCATTATGATCTCGCTCATCCTCAACGATCATGTTGTGCATTATTATGCAACCTCTCATAATGTATTTAAGTGTTTTAAGATGCCAAAATTGTCCTGGTCCTCGCACAATTGCAAATCGTGCTTGAAGCACTCCAAATGCTCGTTCTACGTCCTTTCTTGCTAATTCTTGGAGTTGAGCAAAAAGTTTTTTCTTATTTCCTTGCGGAGATGGAATTGTTTTCACAAATGTCGCCCACTGTGGATATATACCATCAGTCAAATAATATCCCATATCATATTCGTTACCATTAATGTTGAAATTGACTAGAGGAGCACGTCCCTGAGAAAGCTCAGTAAACAATGGAGACCTTTCAAGCACATTGATATCATTATTAGCCCCAGGCACCCCGAAAAAAGCATGCCATATCCAAAGATCATATGATGCCACAGCCTCTAAAATTATTGTTGGTTCACAAACATGACCGGTATACATACCTTTCCACGCAGCCGGACAATTCTTCCATTTCCAATACATACAATCAAGGCTCCCCACCATCCCTGGAAATCCACGGCTTTCATTAACCGCTAGCAATCTAGCAATGTCGGCGGCATTTGGTGACCTTAAATACTCTTCAGAGAAAACTTCATTTACTGCTTTAACAAAAAAATTTAGGCTTTTGATTGCAGTGCTTGCTCCGATCCCCACATATTCATCCACAGAATCAGCCGGAGCGCCGTAGGCTAGCATCCTGAGTACGCCGGTAATTTTTTGAAGAGATGACAAGCCAAGCTTTCCGGCACAATTTCTTTTCTGGGCGAAGTATGAGTCATGCTCTACTACCGCATCATGAATGCGAAGAAAAAGAGAACGACTCATTCGAAACCTCTTTCGAAAAAAGTGGGGTGGAAATACGGGCAATTCTGCAAAATAGTCATCAAAGAGTCTTTTTTGGCCGCCAAGAGTATCACGATTGATAACATTGCGACGTCGGCTTAAGCTTGAACTCCCCTCTCCATTCTGTTCTTGATACCTTGCAATTGCTTCTAATAAGTCCAACTCATCATCAGAGTCAGAAAAATCCGAGTCGTTCATTATGAGATCACGTAGGCGATTGGGCGCCATGGATAGATGATGAAGGAGCGAATAAATGTATTGAACAAGGAAGTAATTTTTTTTCTCAAAGAAGGAAGGAGAGCAAAGGTTGAATGATGGTTAATAAGAAGACATGGACCCATTTTGTAGGTGGAAAATCTTACCGTTGGAAGCTTGAAAGAATCATCCCTGGTGTAAATGGAAGAAGTTGCAGCAGCCAGCAGGTTACCGTTTGGAAGGAGGAAACACAAAAAAAATGAAAGAATACATATTTTAATAAGTCATAGGTAAAATAGAGATGGTTTGTGTAGTTCTGACACAAAAATTGTCTAGGTAAAATAGAGTTATGGATTGTTGGGTAGCTAAATTACCTATTCCTTGGTGCACTTGCTCTAAGAGCATCTCCAATAGATTCAAGCACATCCTAGGCAAAATGCTTAGCAAAAAGTGCAAAAATCAACTTTGTCTAGCCACCAAATAACTTCACTACCCAATAGCCTAGGCAAATGCCTATTCAAAACCCAAAAATCCCAAAACACTGTTTAAAAAAAAAATTGCCGAGCAAAAAAAAAAAAACACAAACAGAGAAAAGGCCAACCGCCCGATTGGCCAGCAGATGGGCAAACAGAGAAAAGGGGCGGTTGACCGCCCCGTTGGCCGGCAGATGGGCATGACTTCTCTCTCTCTCTCCAGAACCCATTTTAAAACCCATTTCAACTCTAAAACTGAAATTGGTTCGAAAACCCCTCTCTCTCAGTCTCTCTAAAATTGAACCCACAGCCGAACTTAACCTACAAATCAAACCATCAGCACACCAATTCACATTAAAAACTCACCAATCAAATTCATAAAGCAACAATCCGTGCAATCCATAAACCAATTTGCAATTCAAACCACGAATCCACGTACAAAACTCACCTAAAATCCACGATTTCAGAGCTTTGCCGAAAACCCACAATTTCAGAGTTTCGTCGGAAACCCATGATTTCAAGCTTTGCCGGAAACCCACCCACCTAAAACAGTCGCCGGAATTTCAACACTTCAGACAAACCCCGACACTCCAGAGAGAGAGAGAGAGAGAGAGAGGGAGGTGCGAGTACTATAGTACCTCGTTGGTGGAGACGAGGTACTGTAGCAAATGGGGAAGAGACGAGCGGCGGGGCGAGACTGCTGGACAAGCAATTTCATGGTTTTGCTCGTCAAAACCTGCAAATCTGACGAGGATGGTGGATCCGACGATTCTGTTGGAGATGCTCTACGGCTCCATTTTTTTAACTACTTATTTTTCGTTTTATAAGACAGGTCATTCTATCACAATATATCACTTTTAATTCAAAAAATAAGTACTTACACTACTACAATAATAGATATGCATCACACTAAGGAGATTCACAAAAATCACGGTTTTCAGTGAAAGCATGATAAAAAGTGGTATTTAAAATTTTTTATTGCAATTTAAGTTCAAAACTTAGATAAAAAGTGAATTTTAGTGCGGAATAAAAGACCTCGCTCTTGCGGTGAGATAAAAGAAAAACAACCTCACCCTTGCGGCGTGATAAAAAATTTGAGGGCAAAAAAAAATGAGATAAAAGATTGGGCAATTTACCTCTAGGTCCAGAAAATAGAAAGTAATTCCCACCAAGTCTCCTCTAATTAACGAAACACTAAAACCCTATGAAAGTGCCTAAAACCCCAAATATTGAAAGTGCCTAACCCCTAGGGCACCCTATGAAAGTGCCTAAACCTCAGAGTACCCTATAAAAGTGCCTAAAACTCTAGGGTACCCAATAAAAGTGCCTAAATCGCTAAAACCCTATAATAGGAAAGTGCACCCTAAAACTCCTATGAAAGTGCCTAAACCTAAGTCCTAGGGCTCTATGAAAGCACCTAAACCTAAACTTTAGGGTACCTTAAACCCTAGGGTATCCTAAAATCTAAAATCTTAAAGTACCCTAAAACCCTAGGGTACCCTAAAACCGTAAAATCCTAGGGTACCCTAAGATTTTAGGGTACCCAAGGGTACTAGGGTACCCATTAGGGTACCCTAAAACCCTAGCATACCCTAAAACCCTAGGGTGACACTTCTATTAATGATAAATGTATTTTTGTAAAAGTGGACTTAGTGGTAATTAAGTACTTCATCTCTCCTTAATGGGAATTAAGTGTCACTTTTCTGTACTTAGAGGTAATTAACTCTAAAAGATTTTGCTCTTGAGGCAAGATAAAGAGAAAAAACCTCACCCTTGTAGTGTGATAAAAGATTTTAGGGTAAAAAAGAATGAGAAAAAAAGATCTTGCTCATGTGGCAAGATAAAGAGAAAAGACATCACTCTTGTAGCGTGATAAAAAAGAGAAAAGATTTCACCATTGTGCTGTGATAACAAATTTAGGGCGAAAAAGAATGAGATAAAAGATCTCGCTCTTGTGCCGAGATAAAAGGGAAAAGATCTCACCCTTTGTAGCATGATAAAAAACTTTAGCGTAGAAAAAGCGAGATAAATGATCTCATTCTTGTGGCAAAATAAAAAGCCTACCTATTTAGGTGCACGGTTTGAATTTTCACGTGAGCAGGCTAGTACTCATTTAGGCAGGTTTTGAAAAGTTATGTGAGAAAAACGATGTCGTTTAAGGACTTTAAAAAGTTCTTTTTTTTTTTATAATTGATAATGCCATGACTAAATTTTCTAAAGCCATGAACGTTTTGATGGACATGACGAGTTTACCCATCAATGAAATCAAACGGACAGACTAGTACTTTCGTCCCCTCCTCTCTTAACCTCTACCTTTACTCCTGTTACTCATCTTTCTTGCTTCAAAACAATATTTTTCTCATTCAGTCCTCCGATCTATTCCCCACCCTCTTGGCCGACGAGTATGATCTCCCGTTAGATCTATTTTATCCCTCTTCCTCTTCCTCTTCGCTCGTCGAGTTGCATGCAAATATGTTCTCGCCCCCCTATTGTCGGCGGTGTATTTGGGCAGAGAAAATATGTCAGAGGATTTTCCGAAAGGAAGCAATTGGATTTTTTGTGATTTGAATTTCAAGCGGCGTTCAAATTCGTCTTCATTTTAGTTCTCGGAAGTAAGCGATTGAGGGCTTGGGAAGATCAGATGGCAAATGACAGAGGGATAATGAAGAATTGTTGGTGGGTGTGGCATGTGGAGATATAGAAAAGAAGAGGTGATAAAGAGGGGAGGAGTGTGTGGCCATGGTTGTCGATCTCTGTTACAGAAGAGGGGTGGGAATTTCAGGTTCTTATTAGGAAAAGTGTAGCATGGTCAAAAAAGTCAGATGAAGTAATGTTCCGTGGCATTAGGAAAAGTAATCGTGGCATTACAAAAGGTAAGAAGATAAGCTCTAATTACACGCACTCCTAAAAATTTCTAGGTTTTATCTTCAACTTTACGCCCAAAAAAATCTAAAGTTTGTCCATAATGTTACAATCTGCAGGTTATGATAATTTGCAAAAAGTTTGTCTATATCATGTTAATTGCATTTCAAAAAATTCAGCAATTTTTAAGGAAAAAAAGTTTTCTCACTTTAGGAAGTAAGTATAAATATTTTTGTTTTCCTATTGTAACAGAAGTTATTGGCTAGCTTAGTGGTAAGAGCTTGGGAAATCAACCAAGGGTGCATGGGTTCAAACGTGGCAATGACAAGAAAAAAAGGTCTAATAGATACAAAGAAAAGATCACGCGCAAAGATTTTCCATCTCAGTTTATGGTGTGATTATTTTGAACTTTCAATTACGGTTATAGACTGTGATCTAAAGTGACATACAATCACACCTAAAAAAGAGAAACGATCAAGTCCAAGAGAAACAATCACGGCTTTTTACTGTGATAAAAGAGAAACGATCACGTCTTTTGGCCTAAATTGTTTATCTTTCAAGCACGGTTTATGACCGTGATAAAAGAGAGTGACTTACAATCACACTCAAATCCATCATGGTAGCAGGAACGTTATGAAAAACTTACAATAACGGTCAATAGCTGTGATCTTTATGGTTTATTGTAGTAGTGTATTTTAGTTAGTAGAATACACCCTAGTGGTTGTGGTAACAGTCAATATATGGGTGGTAGTTTCTGTATAGTCATGCGCGATTGGTCGATGATTAGTGAGGGATAAAGGAGGAGAAATCTTGTGGGTTGAAAGAAGGAGCAAGAGATACAGAAGGAACAAAGGCAGCGTATTCCTTGTTGTCTTCCGTTGGAGGGGGCGTCTGCCTCTTTCTGGATTTAGACGGGTGAGGTCACTCTCTCTCTGGGAAAGAATGTTCTCCTTCCTCAAATTCAATGTTTACGCCCTCTCTTTCTAGAAAAAGTCCGCTCTATCAATCATTGGGAATAATAGCAGTCCGCGAGGCCTTTCTATGGTCCTCTACTGCTGAGGCCACCTCGGGATACGTTTGATTCTCCCGCGGGGCCAATGAGGGCGGATCGCTTCCGGGGGAGTCACCCTTCTATGCTTTGCACGCTTCCTTTCCCCATTGGGTAGTCAACTATTTCTCTTCGAATGAAGCTTTGACCAAGGCTTTCTTTCCCCGTGGGCCCCGTTGCCACGTGTCCGCGGGCAATTGAAGGGTCAAATAGTCTTGTTGGTCATATGTTAATGATTTTGACCGCACCTATAAGATGCAAATAATGCTAAAAAGTTCAGAACTTTATTAAATATTTGACACGCACTTCCTCATTTTTTTAGTAATTCCAACACTTTTCTTTTTGCACCTTAACAACCACTCCATTGGGCTCTGGCTTGCATTTTCCTCCTTCTATTTCCTTCACCTTCAACTCCTAGTGTTTGTTTTAGCTCCTCTCAGTTTATGTTCCTTTCTAATTTGTTGAACCAGGTTTCGACAGTCGTGCGTATTCTGTTTTCGTTGGACCCTTGGACTTATGTTGCCTCTTCATTTCGATGTTTTCCCAATAAATGGGTGGATTGCCCCCGAAAACTTCCTACAACATATATATCGTGCAAGTATAATAAGACGAGTATCGAAATCTTAATTATCATCGTCTTTGGCAACCAAATTGCCATTTTCTTTATATCTGTATTAAAACTATTATGCGGAAAACAGATATAACAGGATCTTGAATTCAATACATCTCAAGAACAATAAATGATGTACCTTTCTCGGCCATCGAGATGAGAGAGAACAAACCCCTTAATTAGAAACACCTTAATTCTTGGCTCACATTCTTCTCACTGTTTCTACTTTTCTAGAATTCCCCAGTATTTTAATTGATGGAAAAATCGTAGGAATAAAGGGTGGGTATTCTACCTTTTATAGAGGAGAGAAGAGGGCCTTAAAAATAATTATTAAAAGACACCTAATCCATCAAGGTCTCTTTATTATCAAGAGTTTTCCTTCATCTATAATTCTAATTAGTTATCGTAATGAACCATATTACTTCATTGGCTTATCTGATAGTGGAGTCCCACATGCACAAAACGTGTAGGCTAGTGGGCCACATTAATAGGAAAAAACTAACATTCTCCCACTTGGCCCATCAAGCCGATTTGTGGTGCAAAGTGTATTTCTTCAAAATATGCATTTCTGCTTAAAACGACTCGAGTGGGCTCCACACTAAAAACTTTGACACGTGATCACGGATTTAAAATAGCCAATAGGTTCAAACCAATTAGAAACTTTAATACTGTGATTAATTTAGACCACCAATGTAAGTCATAGCGGTTGTATAGCACCATACCATATTCCCTTCTATGCACCACACCATTGATAACCTTCACTAACCAAGTCTATAATAGGAAAAATATCATTATTTAGACTGTAATGCCTAAAACCCCTGTAATTTATCTTGTCAAGACATTTCCTGTTGTACAACATCCAAAATAATATGTGCACGCATAATTGGGAACAGAAAAATCAGAAACAAACTTTTATTTGCGCTAAGCAGTGTCATGCACAATAACCACTCAATCAAGGGTTGTTAAAAGACTCATCTTGACAACATATTATAAGTCTTTGGTGACAATCCTTCATTAATAGATCAACAATCATAAGAGTGGTAGTCAGTCAATTTTCAATCAACACTTGTTGTTTCTGGACTCGTTCTCTAACGCCCAAGTACTTTACTTCCATGTGCTTGGAATAACTTAAATACTTGATATTCTTAAAAAATAAAAAAGCAGCGGAATTATCACAATAAATTTTCATTCGGTCTGGCAATTGAGTCGACGACACCAAAACCAGAGATGAAGTTCCGCAACTATAAACATGATGTGTGGCCTCAAAGCACGCCACAAACTTAATTTCCATTATGTATGAAGCAGTAAGCTAGAGAATGCTTCACATATTTCATGAGAATGCTCAAGCATCTAACAGAAAAGAAAATAAACAATAATATTTACTTTATACTATCGAGACAACCAATAAAATCTAAATCTGAGTATCCAATCAAGTCAAATGATCCGATTTTCTATAAGTAAGCATATAGTCCTTGGTTCCTCGTAACCTTATTCACTGCTTTCTAATATTCCATTCCTGGATTACACTATATCTGCCCAGCATCCCTACTGCAAAACTAATATCCGGTCTAGTGCAAGTCTGGGCATACATCAAATTCTCTAATGCTGATGCATATGGAATTTCATCCATTTGCTTTCTTTCTAAGTCATTCTTTGGGCACTGGCCTTCATTAAATTTGTCATCCTTGACAATGGACGCATCACTTATTGAGCAAAGCTGCATATTAAATCTCTCTAGAACTCGGTTAATATACCCCTTCTGAGACGATCCTAGTAGTCCTCAAGATCGATCTCTAAAGATCTCTATGCCAATAACATAAGTTGCCTCACCCATATCAACCATTTTAAAGTTGTTCGAGAGATATTCCTTAGTTTTATGTACTAAACCAAGGTCATCACTGGCTAACAAAATATCATCCACATATAGCACCAAAATGATAAACTTACTCCCACTGACCTTCAGATATATACATTGATCAATAACATTTTCTTTGAATCCGAAGGAGGTAATGGTATCATTAAATCTTAAGTACCATTGTCTGGAAGCTGTTTAAGACCATATATGGATGTCTTTAATTTGCATGCCAAATGCTCTTTCCCTTTTATTGCGAATCCTTCAGGTTGCTCCATGTAAATATCTTCATCCAAACTACCATTCAAAAAAGCAGTTTTCACATTTATCTGATGCAGCTCTAAGTCATAATAAGCTACAAGGTCCATGATAATTCTAAATGTGTCCTTCTTTGACACAGGAGAGAAGGTCTCCTTATAGTCAACACCTTCTTTCTGAGTGAAACCCTTGGCCACAAGTCTGGCCCTAAATCGTTCGATATTGCCTTTTGCATCGTGCTTGGTCTTAAAGACCCACTTACAGCCGACTTTCTTACAATTAGTAGGCAATTTAACGAGATCCCAAATTTTATTTTGGTTTATTGATTTCAACTCATCATTCATAGCGTCAAACCATTTATTAGAATCATCACTATTCATGGCTTGTGAAACCGAAATCGGGTCTTTCTTAATCCCAATGTCGAAATCCGATTCTTGTAGATACACCACATAATCATCTGAAATGGCAGATTTTCTTTCCCTCTGAGATCTTCTTAGAACTGCCAGTTGTGATGGTTCTACAATATTTTCAATGGCGGTTGTAGACACCCCAATCTGGACCCCTGAATAATCTTTAAGTTTCCCCGATGATGAAATAAGGAAAAATATACCTTCGAGGCTTGGATTGTTGCTCTTTTGCTACTCCTTTGCTACTCCTTCTCTAACCTCAAGAAAACCCCTTTTCAACAATGTAGGGTGGCTCTCAGTTCAATTGCAAAACAGAAAGATGCATTTGCTTTGTCAAAAATAATTTTTTCCATGACACACTGAGGATAAAATGGGCACATATTTTAATGTATAAAATGGCTTTGAGTGAAATCAATTGGGTTAGAAAGAGGACTTGACGAGCTTTCCAACGCTTCGGACCGCGTCCAAATCCGAGTTCGGGAGTGTCCGGGGAGCCCTCGCGAAGTTCGGTGTGCTGTGCTGATTCACATAGCTCTCTTTCTTGAATGGCAAAGGATGTGTTTGCATAGGGTATTGTAGACACCCCAATCTGGACCTTCAAATAATCTTTAAGTTTCCCCGATGATGAAATAAGGAAAAATATACCTTCGAGGCTTGGATTGTTGCTCATTTGCTACTCCTTTGCTACACCTTCCTTAACCTCAAGAAAACCCCTTCTCAACCATGTAGGGTGGCCCCCGGTTCAATTGCAAAAGAGAAAAATGTGTTTATCTTGTCAAAAACAACTTTTTCTATGACACACTGAGGGTAAAATGGGCACACATTTCAATGTATAAAATGTCTTTGAGTGAAACCAATTGGGTTAGAAAGAGGACTCGACGAGCTTTCCAACGCTTCGAACCGCGTCCAAATCCGAGTTCGGGAGTGTCCGGGGCGCCCTCGCGAAGTTCAGTGTGTTGTGCTGACTCACAAACCGCACGGCACTTCAGAAGGGCGCACGACACCTCAGAAAATTCAAAAAATCACTTCACCGCACGGCATTTTAATTCAAAAATTACTCCATCGCGCGGCATTCAGGAGGAGCGTCTGACAGATTCCCATGCGCGTCAGCTGATTGGGCAGAGCACATTTCTCACGTTTTTTTCATTCTTTGGGTGCTCTCCAAGTATCTTTTTGCCTATAAATACACCCCCTCTCTAGTTGAAAAGCACCCCTTCAACTCCAAGTAAAGTTACTCTGCCATTTTTTTGGCTCTCACTTTCTCTCTCTAAAAATACTCTCTTTTGATTCTCTCTCTACAACTTCTTACACCCATCACCACTATACACACCTCTCTCTCTCTACACCCATTTGCTCTCAAGTCTCTCAAGCTCAATCCAAATCAACTTTCATTCCTCCACCTTCAAGCACATCCAAGCTTCGATCAAAAGGTATAAATCCATTTCCTTGGGCTAAACTACATTTAGCCTTGAGGGGAGCCGATCGAGACCCTTCTCGGTCTTTCTATACCGAGCTTGGGTCTCAAACGAGCTTTACATTCAAAATCTTTCTTTTCTTTTCTTTTTCTTTTCTTTTTTGCATTTTCTTTTCATATTTTGACCAATATTGCTTAAAGATCGTGCGGGTACATTCTAAATTCAAGTTTCATGTTAAAAGTCCTTTTTTTTTTTTTTTACTTCATGAGTTCTTTCAATATTCCAAAAAACTTTTAACATTATTTTACATGATAAGATGAACAAATGGGTCTCATAAATCATTTTTCAAAGATTCGGAAAATATAACAAACTATTTTGCGGACCTATGGTTTGTTTTGTCATGTAAATGCAAACTGATTTTAGAATGTGTAGACAGGTGTACCGCACGGTGTGTTGGTTGTACCGTGCGATGCATTCGGGCATCGCACGGCGTATCATGTTAAGCGCACGGCATGTTGGTTACTGATGTTATTGTAAGCAGGCTGTCTGGATCGGAGGTACTCTTTGTTGTGGCTGCTTATTTCTGCTGTTGACTGTTCTTATTTCTTTAAAAGTAAGACCATATCTACAAGTCATGTTCTGGCTCTCAAACAAGGTTTTCTAGATCATCCCGAATGATCAAACACGTTAAAAACTATTTTGGGATCATGTTTTGAGAAAATAATAGTCTTTTTGGGATGTTCTGGTCATTATATGACTTTTGATGAGTTTTTTAAAAGGTGTACGGTGAAAACAGTGGGCTGAATGATATTTTAAACGCTTGTAACAGTCTGACAGCAGGAAGTAAGTCACGCACGGCATGTTGAAGTACCGCACACGGCATCGCAGTGTGCCGTGCCCAACATGGCCGCGGTCCAGACAGCTTGTCAAATGTTTTTATTATATTTGCTTGCATCATTCTTATCATTCTGTACAGTTCGCACCACAAGCACACCAATGTGTTATATTCTATCCCGTATCCCTTCCCCGTATATGTTTTAAAGTTAAGTTTTTCAAATGATATTAAATCCCCCATTTAAAATGCTTAGTAGAGACCGGTTTTACCGGGCGAGCGGGGTGCTTTTTCAACAAAACCTTCCTCGTTCGTAACGTGGCTCCCGGATCCAAAATCTCAACGTTTTCGCTAGACCAAAAGCCTTTCTTTTTCAAATCAAGCTCTCGGTTTCTCGGATCATCCATCTCAAAAATCCGGGTGGCGACTCTTCGAGTTAGCGCCTTTCTGGCGCGGGAGCCCACACACTCTCTCGCACGGGACTCCACTACGTCGCACGGTACCTTGAGAAAAAGTTCTGATAGTCGCAGAAAGCTGTCGGCCACGCCTGCAAGAGGAGCGTTTGTGCCAGAAAATGAGTTTTATTCGGCTCAGAAGTCACCTCCCCTCCTTTAGTATCATCCTTGCCTCTTTTGCCTATAAATACACCCCCTCTCTAGTTGAGAAGGACCCCCTTCAACTCCAAGTAAAGTTATTCTATCATTTTTTTGGCTCTCACTCTCTCTCTCTAAAAATATTCCCTTTTGATTCTCTCTCTGCCATTTTTTTGGCTCTCACTCTCTCTCTCTCTAAAAATACTACCTTTTAATTCTCTCTCTACAACTTCTTGCACCCACCACTACTATACACATCTCTCTCTCTCTACACCCATTTGCTCTCAAGTCTCTCAAGCTCAATTCAAATCAACTTTTATTTCTCCACCTTCAAGCACATCCAAGATTTGATTAAAATGTATAAATCCATTTCCTTGGGCTAAACTACATTTAGCCTTGATGGGAGCCGATCGAGACCCTTCTCGGTCTTTCTATACCGAGTTTGGGTCTCAAACGAGTTTTACATTCAAAGTCTTTCTTTTCTTTTCTTTTCTTTTTTGCTTTTTCTTTTCATATTTCGGCTAATATTGCGTAAAGATTGTGCGGGTACATTCTAGATTCAAGTTTCATGTTAAAAGTCCTTTTTTTTACTTCATGAGATTTTTCAAAATTTCAAAAAGTTTTTAACATTATTTTACATGATAAGATGAACAAAAAGGGTCTCATAAATCATTTTTTTAGATATTCGGAAAACATAAAAAGCTATTTTGCGGACCTATGGTTTGTTCTGTCATGTAAAAGCAAACTGATTTCGGAATGTGTAGGCGGGTACGCCGCACGGTACTTTTAGTATGCGGCGCGGCACTCCAGAAATGCGGTGCGGCATATTAAAATACTGTACGACATTCTGTTCATAGTAGCGATCTCCTGTTTCTGTTTAGTACGAGGTACGGTGCATTTGGTATGCAGTGCGGCATTCCCGAAATGCGGTGCGGCATATTAAAACATTGCACGGCATTCTGTTCACAGTAGCAGTCTCCTGTTTTTATTTAGTTTCATTCTTGTACATTGTTCATTCATTTTATACTGTACACTGCGCACCCAAGCACGCCGATGTGTTATATTTAATCCCGTGTCCATTTCCCGTACATGTTTTAAAGTTAAGCTTTCCAAATGATATTAAATCCCCCATTTAAAATGCCTAGTAGAGACCTGTTTTACCGGGCGAGCGGGGTGCTTTTTCAACAAAACCTTCCCCGTTCGTAACGTGGCTCCCGGATCCAAAGTCTCAACGTTTTCGCTGGACCAAAAGCCTTTTTCAAACAAACTCTAGGTTTTTCGGATCATCCATCTCAAAAATCCGAGTGGCGACTCTTCGAGTTAGCGCTTTCGGGCGCGGGAGCCCACAGCGGTATCCTCATGAAGTGGAGAATCATTACTTACATATTGTTCATTCTCCTCAACTGGTTGAGGAATAACAACTTCTCGATGAGGAAGAATTGTTGGGATATCAAATATTTCTTCATTGAAATTAACCTTTATTGATTTCTCACTCCCACTATTTTTGCCACTATTTTTGCCATTCTCTAGGAATTACGCATTTCCGGTTTCAACTATTCTCGTACTATGGTTAGAACAGTAAAATTTGTACCCTTTAGACTTTTCTGGATAACCAATAAAGTATCCAGAAATTGTTCGAGAATCTAACTTTTTCTCTTGTGGATTATATATTCTAGATTCCGCTGGACAACCCCAAATATGTAAATGTCTTAAACTAAGCTTCCTACCAGTCCATAACTCAAAAGGAGTAGTTGGAACCGCTTTACTAGGAACCCTATTTAAGCGATACATAGCGATCTTTAATACTTCACTCCACAAGGAAACAGGTACATTTGAAGAACTCATCATACTTCTAACCATATTCATAAGTGTACGATTACACCTCTCAATAACACCATTCTGCTGTGGCGTACCAGACATTGTGTATTGAACACGAATGTCTCGCTTTTCTAATAGTTTGGCAAATGGGCCAGGATTTTGGCCTGACTCATCATATTTCCCATAAAACTCACCACCTCTATCCGACCTCACTATTTTGACATTTCTATCTAATTGTCTCTCGACTTCAGTAATGTACACCTCAAGGATGTCAACAGCTTGAGACTTTTCATGAATTAGATATACGTACATGAAAAGTTATCTATAAATGTGATAAAGTATTTTTGTCCAGTAAAACATGGAATAGGACTTTCGCAAATATTAGTGTGGATTATCTCAAGAAGTGCATTGCTTCTAGTGGCACCTTTCTTTGTGTGTTTGGTTTGTTTTTCCTTAATGCAATCCATACAAATTTCAAAATCAGTGAAATTTAGGTCCAATTTGTCAATTTTATCCTTAGAGATATGCCCCAATTGTCTATGCCATAGGGTAAATGATTTTTCATAAATTCGACCATGTTTTAAACCAACATCCGAATGCAGGGTCACTAATGATTGTGCGAACTCATGATTCAAGGCAATTTTATATAAACCATTGTAAGTGCAGGAAAACGAAAGAGCCTTTGAACTACGCCAAACCGTAACGGCTACTTTGGACCCCTCACCGGAACCCTAGCTCACTGTCGGAATTGAACCTGTAAAACAGACAAAGGGTGAGCGCACCTTTGCCTTCTCGTGGCAAAGGCCCTCCGATGCCAAAATTAGTATCTCGTACTAGTGAAAAACCCTAATTCTCAGTAGGTATTGGAACATATAGCCAAGAATTGCGTACCTTTACTTCTAGGTTTACCTCATATTTATAGATCCACATATGCTTGCTGTCCAAGCCATCTCGTTGCCCTAAGTTTCCTTTCTCGTATAGGGAACCCAGAATATCAGGGATTCTCGTTCCCTTAACTGCATATTTCCTTATAGACCATTTATGAATCATTTCCTTAATTGGCCGTTCACCCATTCCCGTTGGGTATCTTCTCCAGATCTCATTTCCTAACTGGGTATTACCATTTCTGGATTATTCTGGAGCTCATCTGCCGACTATTCCAGAATGCTGCTCCTATTCGGCCCTCTTGCTGCCGAACAGCCTACCTGGACCAACGATTTCTCATATCACTGGTCCATTACCATGCGACTGGTCCAAAACTCTTCCCTTGCTTTTTGGACCATACCCCTGCTCGGGGTATCTTGGACTTGGGACCTCTCGTATCTCCAGTCCTTATTGCAGTTCACCGTACTGTACGGCGGACGCTTTGATTACTTTTACTCCTAGGCCCCACATACCACGTGTTCGGGCCTTATTTGTACCTATTCGGGATTACCTCCGTACAACCATCATATAAATCACCAGAACCAACCATTATTGAATTAAACATTAATTTGAGTTTTCGACAACCAAATGCAACTGAATATCTAGAACAATCTAATCTAGATAAAAAAACCAAATTCCTAGAAATAGAGGGAACATAAAAAGTATCTTCAAGATCTATCTGATGACCCGTCTCTAAAACCAAGCGATAAGTACCAACAGTTACCACTTCAGCCTTGAGACGGTTCCCCATAAAGACAAACCTCTCAGTTTCCTTCGGTTTCCAGGTTGAAAGGTATCCCTGTAAGGAATTCATAATATAAGTCGTAGCTCCAGAATCTATCCACCAAGTATTAGAAGGAACTTCAACAAGATTTGATTCGTAACATACAAAAGAAAGATTATTACCTTTCTTTTCAAACCAAACCTTACGCTTATTGCAATCCTCCTTCACATGTCATTTATTGCCACAAAAGTGACACTTGACAGTGGAATCGTTATGAGCCTGACTACTTTTCTCAGGTTCACTGACAGTGGAATCGTTATGAGCCTGACTACTTTTCCTTCATAGCAACTTGAGTCACTGCCAATGCAGTGTGACGCCTTTCCTTTCTTAATCTCACTTCCTCATGAACACACAAGTTTGTTAGGTCATTCAAACTCCACTCTTTCTTGTTGGCATTACAATGAATTTTGAATGAGCCAAACTGTGCTCGAAGTGAGTTGAGTATAGCCTGAATAAAGAAAGACTCATCCACTTGAATTCCCAAGGTTGCAAGCATTGCAGCTTTGTCATACATGTTCAAGATGTGCTCTTGAACTCCACGACTACCATCATATTTCATGGTGGTTAACTCAGCCATAATTGTACTTATAAGTGACTTATCAGCAAATTTAAAGCAATCTACCCCAGTCTTTAGGTATTCTAGTGCAGTGAAATAAGGAACTGTAATAGGAAATAAAATATGACAATACTTAATAAAAGCTTTGAGAATTATAAACATTTATAATGATGAACTATTGACATCACCTAGGTCCTCCTTTGGGTGAAACCCAAGCATACCTATTGTTCACTCATTAATTAGGTACAACATAATCACCAAAGTATGTCTAAATAATTTATACAGCTTATTAAGTTATTTTTTGAAAGGCTACAGCTTATCAAGTTAGTCATGTTATCTTTGGATATCCAATTCTAACCCGCTAAGTTGCATAAATTACTCACCCTACCCAGTTCATAATTATGACTGCAATCGAGAATATCATTGACTAGCTTAATTGTTACCCTTTTAACAAAAACTTTGATGTAGTTTAATATTCATAAGTTTCACTAACCTAGGTCACTTTGGTGACTACCAAGTTAGTAATCCCTATGACTATTCAACTAACCAATGATATACTATATTCTTTTATTTGAGTTATGCCAGTGTCTGTAACGACCCGGATTTTGACCCTATTTTTTTATATATATATAAAAATTCGTAGTTGTTACTCTAAATATTATTAGTTAATTAAAACAGTTAGTTTAATTGTATTAATTGGTAGATTGATTAGGTTTTAACTTCATTAGCAATTTGAATTATAAATAATTATATCCTATTTGAGTTATAAGATATACTCTACCTTCTACCTTAATTACTTTTCCCTAAAATAAGGGATGTTGTACCCTTTTTCGAAGCCGTTTCTCACTCTCCCCCGAATTTCTCTCTCTCCCTCCCTCTCTCTGCCGAACCACCAACCCCCCTACTCCATTTTTTTTCGCCCACTACTCCTCCCCATCACCACTCTCCTCTCCATTATAAACACCTCCCCCTCCCAATCCAGAAAACTCAACGTTAACAACCTTCACACTACCACAGAAATTCAAAAGAAAGAAAAGGAAAAAGAGAGAGAATTTGAGCTCCGGCAATGGAGGTTTGGAGGAAGAATACGAAGTGGGTTCCGGTTCTACACTCACCCGAACCCAAATCCGCGCTACACCAACTCTAGCACGACCCCGAGCACCTCCGAACCAATTCCCAATTATCCGAAGTCAGCCTCGGCGTCCTGTTGCTTTGTCGCCTTCTCCGATTCTTTCGTAGCCGTCCAAACCAGTTAACCGCTTTTTCGACTGGAACCAAGGTAGGATAATTGCTTCCCTACCTCCTCCTAAGTATATTTAGTTTCTATGTGTCGATTTTGGCAAGTTAAAATGAAGAAATTAGTAGCCACGCATAAAATTTTTGGAAACGCTCATATGCTCTGCTTTGAAAATTGGAAACGAAATGCTACTGTACATGCATGGATTGCTTCTTCAGTTTATGTTTTTATTATACTTTAAGCTTAGTCTTATTATTCTTTATGTTTTGGCCTGGAACGGATGGAAACAACCGCCCACTCATCAAACCCACCTAATTTGAAAATCCTCTGTTTTCTGTTGGAAATTCTACTGTAGCTTTTACGTGGGTTTTCAAAGATTGCATACTGAAATTACACTCCACCCCTGTACTTGCTGTAATTTACGAGCCTAGCCTAAGATATTGCTATACTTCCAGTTCTGCTATTGCTATATTAACTTTTATGTGAAATACATGTCATGATTTTTCTTTACTCCGAATGCTCGTAGCTATTACCCAAATATTAGTGGTAGTTAAAGTTAATCTTAAGATTAATAAGGCTCACAAATAGATGAATCATATTTATAGGCTTAACAAAAAAAAATCCTCAATGATAATACTAATACAAACTTAACTTAGAGGAAGTCCATAATACTTTAATAAAATCAAGGGATGGTGATAACGAACATGTAGAGTAAGAAGATTATTTACTAAGTAAACCATTGAACATGAAAAGTTAATGTAGTAAAGTATTGCAGTCAATAATTATGAACAATAATAACAATTGTAGAAAACTAGAAGATCTAAGAAAAAGAAAAATACTGTAAAGTAATTTTAGAAAGAAAAAAAAAATGTGTTAAGTAATGAATAAAAATTGTTAAGTAACAGTAAGTTAAAATAGTAACATACAATGTTGGAATTACAAACAGCTAGAAGTTACAGTAGTAATATATATATATACTTAAACTTTAAAAGATTAACGTATCAAAATTAAAAATTTTACGTTCACTTCATATACCCTATAAGCTTACTAAATCATCTGAACGTTTATAAGTACACTCCTGAGTTAATAAAATTACTATCGAACATACCGTCCGATAAAAATAATTTGTAAGAATATCAAAAAGCATTGGCCAAATCTCAAATCCTTATGTGTTTACTTATTCGTACAGTATCAATTTCCATGTTGCTTTCCTGCCAAAATGTATCAAGTCATTAATTGAGTTGTTATTGGAATTTCCATGATGTACTTGCTAGATTGGACTTAGGTTCACGGGATGGTTACGAGTAGTGATTCACGTAGACGATGTTAAGTAAATGGAAATTGATAAAGTGTTGAGGTGTGAGGTTGTGGATTGTGATTTGAGCCATGGCTATGGCAAGGGTAACTAATGGGGCCCTGTGTTGAAATGGGTAACCAATGGGGCCCAGTGTTGAGAGATGTTGTGATGCTAATGTATAATGCGTCATGGAAAAATTCGCTTCTTTTGTTTAAGAGGGAATAGGTCCCATGAGACGGTTATAGTTAGTGGTAGGGATGTCCGACCCTAATGTACGATGCGTCATGGGATGACTCAATCCTCCTGTTATGGTCTTAAGTGAGAACATGCTCGATACATAACTTAGGTGCGCTCACCTAGGACTCTGGTACAAGATAAGCAAGAGGAAGGGTGGCCCCATGAGACGGTTGTAGTTAGTGGATATGGGAGGAAAGGGTCTCATGGAGATGATCCTTAGATTTTATGTAAGATGATGGATAGTAAAGAAAAAGACGATGCGCTATTATTTTTCTCTCGTGTATTATCAATCGTGATATTATTGTTATTATTGAATGCTAATTGTAGAGTAAGGGGTTGGTATGATTGGGATTATTCCACTGGGTGAATCATCACTCACTGATACGTTTGTATCCTGGTAAATCGGTTGCTTTGGCGATCAATTTGCCAGAGGGTGCAGGATATCAGGAGGCCGAAGAACAGGATCCTCTGCAAGTTGATCAGTACCAGGACAAGGACCTCTCGGCTGAGGAAAAGGAGTTCATCGAGTCTTGGATGTCTTACCCTAGAAGCTCTGTTAATTTGAAATACTATTATTTTAAATTTCCAAAAGTGTCATCACCTTAGTCAAAATTTTGTTTTATTTTTGAAGTTGTAAGATAATTTTGAATTTGGTATTGAGATTTCCGCTGCTAAACTCTGTCTAATAAAATTTTATTTCTTAAATTTGTTTTAAGGATTATTAAATCAATTAAAACTGATTTAATTAACGTGTCCGAAAATCAGGACGTTACAATGTCATTCTTTTATTCAATCACTACTACCGAAAAATAAAATATACAACTAAGTATTGTTTTATGTGATTGATTATCCGTTCAATGACATTCAATATAATCATAACTCTTACATATACAGTAACAGAGTAATAGAAAAACTTTCCCAATTAAATGCTTCAAAATAATCATACATAATTGCAGAAAACATAATTGCAGAAAACACAATCTGACCAAAAACAGATTAATTTATCGTAAGCATGTGATCATGATCCTTATTTCTATTACTGACCACATAAAAATAAAATCACGAATACATAAAATAGTACGTACAGTAATGTGATTTTCTAGTCCACTACCAAGAACTGAATCCAAATTATGATTCAATCAATTTGCCACAAGCGGTATCCATATATAACAGACGGTGAACCTTTAGTTAATAAACAAAAACGGAGTCGAGATCACGTTCCATTCTGATCAAAACATTAACAACCAACAAAAATTGATTATCCTTACTATGGGTGTTTGGCAAGCTGTTTTTTGGATTATTGGATTCTCATTTTCGGATTGTGGGGTATTTGGCAACTCAGGGGAGAATAGATTTTTGGATTGTGGCTTTTCCGGATTGTGGGGTGTTTGGCAACTCAGGGGAGAATAGATTTTGGAAGAATGATTTTTGGATTGTGGCTTTAGGAGCCAAAAACCAAAAACTGGGGTAGAGGAGTTTTTTGCATTCCCATTTTCGGTTTCTGATGTTGTATTACCAAAATACCCATCAAACTCCCTTCATTTTACCAACTCTGCCCTCCCTCCTTATTGTATTTCTAAAATACCAAATACAAATACCGAATGCCTTCCTTAAGTTTAAAAAAAACGGAAAAAAAAAAAAAAACGGTAGTCACCTGAGAAAAAAAAAGGCAAACAGGGCATCTGGGAAAAAAAAAAAAGGCAAAACATAACATTACTTCACAATAATTGACTTCAATAAATAGCCCATAAAAATTATTGAGAATAATAAAGTAAAAAAAAAAACCAAAAAAACAAAAAAAACGGAAGTCACCTGTTATAAGAACACAATGGCATAATGGTAAAAATGCAATCCATAATTCATTCTCAACAATCATCTACCAAACACTACTACATTTTGAAAATACATTCTGCACAAATCTCCCAAACACTCTAACATACCCAAAATATATTCTGCTCAAAATCTAAAAAGCCAAAAAGCCAAAAAACTGAAAATGAAAAGTAAAAAAGTAGGTTCCCAAACACCTCAACATATCCAAAATACATTCTGCTCATAATCTAAAAAAGCCAAAAAACCAAAAAACTGAAAATGAAAAGCTAAAAAATAGGTTCCCAAACACCCAAATATTAACCCGTGAATCAATAACGGCATAAATGAGATAAAACGATTCTTTTCGATCCGAAAGAACGATGCAGTAGTACTCAAATCTGCTATCAATTTAAACGATGATTATCTACTGGGTTCACCGTATGGACTAATCATATCCGAGTATAACTTTAATCGGCACTGCAGCCATAACATTAGTTTCAAGGCAATAAAATTAATATGCTCCCTCTACCAAAACCAATTACAGTGCATGGTTGCTTGTGAACGTAAGAAAACGAATCAAACATCACAAGGTTCCATATAGAATCGAGAAATAGAGGTTACTCATGATTCTTACAAAACCCGACATTCGAGTTTCAGTAATCACAGAAATCGAGGTCATCCTAATCATGTTCTGACTACAAAGCATTACGTAACATGTGAAATCATGAATATATGCATTAACGCAATTCGGGCCATTCGCAGCCAATAATAAATTTAACATGGCAGTATGTTTTACGTAATTAATTCCAAGATGCATTGATTACAGAAAACCTGGCTCTGATACCAACTGTAAATCTATATCTGTATTAAAATTATTATGCAGAAAACAGATATAGCAGGATCTTGAATTCAATACATCTCAAGAACAATAAATGACGTACCTTTGTCGGCCATCGAGATGAGAGAGAACAAACCCTTCAATTAGAAACACCTTAATTCTTGGCTCACCTTCTTCTCACTGTCTCTACTTTTCTAGAATTCCCCAGTATTTTAATTGATGGAAAAACCGTAGGAATAATGGGTGGGTATTCTACCTTTTATAGAGGAGAGAAGAGGGCCTTAGAGATAATTATTAAAAGACACATAATCCATCAAGGTCTCTTTTATTATCAAGAGTTTTCCTTCATCTATAATTCTAATTAGTTATCGTAATGAACCATATTACTTCATTGGCTTATCTGATAGTGGAGTCCCACATGCACAAAACGTGTAGGCTAGTGGGCCACATTAATAGGAAAAAACTAACATTTTTTGCTGGGCGGATACTTCCAATGAGGGCCCTGAGTGGTCAACTGGAATGCAGAACCAAGCAAATTACCACTGAGCAGCTGTACAAACAAGCGCATGGTGTGTGGACAATGCTGAGGCAAAGAAGGTCTGATCCAATTTTCTCTCAATTGACACTATGCTTCCTGTGGCTTTCTAGTTCGAGCTCCTGGATTAGATCAAATTCTTGTAAATTAACGGTGATGATTAATAGTTCATTCGTCTGACTCAACATGGTTCTATTTGTCTAATTCCCGACCTCTCCACATGATATATATTCTAGATAAATGGAACAATTTTTCCACTTTCTTTTTTCTCTTCCTGTTTTTGGAAATTTTATCTGGTTTAATAGTTTTAGTAGATAATGCACATGTTTTGCCAACTCTCAGTATCTGATGATCATCTGCTTCTTACATGCTACAGTTGTCTAGGCTACCATTCCTAGATGCCTTGTTTAATACGAAAGGGAACCACTCATAGGCTAGTCCATTATGGTGAAAATATCGCTGTTTATTTTCCATGTTGGTATTTGCAATTTTGCAGGTTTCTTCCAAATTTTGACCTTGGTTCTGATTCATGGTCAATTACTAGAACGTTTTTACCAAATCTGCTTCTCCACTTCTCCCGGGACTTATTACTACCATACTATGTTTGTACCCACTCGAACATGGGACTTATTAATGTACAAGAATTGAACAGGCCGGTTAAGTAAAAATAAAATAAGTTGGTTTGATAAACTCAAATAAAGTTGACTATATATAAATGTTTCAAAAACATGGGAGAAATAAAGAACGAAAAAATTAAGTAGCTTCCCCCCTGCTTATATTTACTGAACGCGGATTGCATGTTGTCCCTTAACCGCTGTAGCAGGCCGAACACAGTCCGCACTGATTTACCGACGTTGCAACCCAGCCGAACCTGGAGGTACGCTCGGTACCTGGCGGAAGCTCGGTTCTCCCACAAGCCATGTCAGAGTCAGCCGTAGCCGACGACGTTCACGCATGGCGGACCTTGCTGTCGGCTCTCAGCACGTGGTATTCACACACGGTCTGCGCTGGGCTCGGCCAATAACGGGCTCGGCCTCGTGCTGGGCTCGGCCCCAGGCAAGCTCGGCTGCCCCCAGGGACACGTCCGCTCCTCACGTGCTGAAGCGGTTACAAAGATAATGATGAAAGCACATGGGAGAGGACAGCTCACGCTCGAACGGTTACAAATATCTAATCTAGTGACGTCGCAGCAACGTCACTCGGCTCGTGCAGAGCACGTGACGGTACTTGGAGAGCAAGCTAAGGAGGTGCTATAAATACAGAAGACCCACAACCCTAACAGGTACACAACGTTCCAGACCCAAAACCCTAGCTCTCTCTCTCTTTCTCTGCACTATACTCATCCTTGCGCCGGAGGGCCAGACCGGGGGCTCCTCCGGTGTGGTCTTTAGTCGTGCTTCGTGGTGCAGGTTAGGCGAAGAGAGCTTGATCAACCCTGAACCAGAGGAAGAACTCGAACCGGAGACCACGGGCCACACAATTGGTGAACCCGACGTGAAGTTACTTCTGATCCAAACGGCTCACTCCTCCCAACAACAACCTCCCTTCCTCCACTAACAACCTCAAAACCAACCACAATGGGCGGTGATCTCACGAACGCAGCCGTCTCTGGGGCCAAGGACGCCAGTGGAAACATCATCCTTCCACCCCCGGAAAGACACATGTCAATCTCAATCCCCGCCAGCTCCGGACTATCACCAGCCGCGGAGGAAGTCACGGCGTCCTACATCCGCCTGTTACAACGTCGAGACGACGAACGAGATAACGAGCTGGCCGCGTTGAGGGCGGAGGTGGCCCAAATGAAGCAGCACATTCAGCA
Source organism: Rhododendron molle (assembly GCA_025413875.1). Taxonomy (NCBI): domain Eukaryota; kingdom Viridiplantae; phylum Streptophyta; class Magnoliopsida; order Ericales; family Ericaceae; genus Rhododendron; species Rhododendron molle. The sequence continues at coordinate 12,013,439 of CM046399.1, forward strand.
AACAGCAATCCCTGCCACCTCGAGATCTGGTGGAAGCAGGAGGCGACGGGGACAGACGCCACCTCCACCGCCACCTCAGGAGCAACAAGAGTTGGGCCAACGCGGATCTGTGAAGGACAGACTTGGCTTCACCGCTGCGCCTGGTGACGCACGAGAGATCATCCTCTACAGACAGCCAAACGCTTCTGGAGCACATCGTTCCAGAAGCCACCAAGAACGCACCAGGACGCGGGACACCGAGTCATTCACAAGCACGTACTCGACTGGTCGTGCGGAATTCTCTCGCACCACGGTCTCGCACCATAGCCGAGATTCCGTACAAACCAGGCGCCACGTGTCTGAACGCCTCGGCGAAATCCCACCCGAGAACCAGGATGATGAGATCCGACAACGACGCGGGAAAGGAATTGGTGACGAAGGGGCGCATGATAACAAAACTCGTCGAGAACAAGAAAAGTCCATCGACGGCCCACGGCGAACAGCAACAGACCTAAGGGATAAACACAGGCGCAGGAACGATGGGAAGACAACCACTAAGGACCCCAAGGGAAGGGACCCCAAACGAACGAAGACAGATGAGTTCGGCAAGCCGCCACGCCCTGGGTTCGAGAGGCAGTTAAAGGATCTCGGCGTTTCACCCTTCACTTCCCATATCATCAACACTTCACCCGAATCCACATTTCACTTGCCTAAGTTCACCAAATTCGACCCATCAACATGTGAAGCCTACACCCATCTCATCCACTTCCGCCAAACAATAGAGCTCTGTACCCAGAAGGATGAGATCAAGTGCAAAGCGTTCCCCTCGACCTCGGCTCCCTTGGACTCGGTGGTTCAACAAGTTGCCCAGATCCATTCGAATCTTGCCGAGCCTCGGCGAGCATTCAATACCCGGCTTTATCACCGGAACAAGGCGCCAGGAGCCTGAGTCTTATCCCAGATGAGGAAGCTCCCGGCCGAGACCCTCAGGCAGTACGCCGAACGTTACTGGCAGCTCTTCAACGAAATACCTGGGATCGACGAATACTGGGCCGCGCGTACCTTCAAGAATGGGCTGGAGACAAGCAGCAAAATCCTTGACGAACTCGCCATTCGCCCACCCCACGGCATGGGCGAACTAATGCGTGTCGTCGAACGATTTTGGGCACTAAAGGAATTCTACGCTGACAGGGCGGCGCAGGGCATGCCGAGCGTCACCCAACAGCTGCCCGCACCAACCCTAGCCCAGCAACAACATTCGAAGAAGCACGTGAACAATATCAAGGACGGCAAAAAGCGTCGGCCAGGTACATGACTACGTTGCCGAGACTACATATTTCAAGGAACCTATCTGGTCCTTCTTGAAAGAAATCATGCGGCAGCCATGGTTTGAATGGCCGGCTGGGAAGCTCGGCATAGATACGGGGCAGCCAGATCAGAATCCAAGGAAGAAATGCTCCTACCACAACGAGCTCGGCCATTACACCACAGCCTGCGCCCCATACAAAGCACTCCTCGAGAGACTTGCTGCCCAGGGCCATCTCGATCAATACATCGACCGAGCAAAAACACCAGCACGACAGCCAACCGGCAATCCCAATCCCAACGAACAAAGGCCGATGATACATGTTATCCACGGTCCAGTAACAAAGGAACTCGAAGGTAGTCTCCGAGCCAACATCATTCAAGTCTCGTCCTCCGAGCAGGTACTCTCTGTCGGCTGTGGATCCAAACGCCCGTATCCGCACGATGTTCCCAAATGGACGATTACTTTTACCGAGCGTGATCTTGAGCATGTGCAAACTCCCCACTCTGATGCACTTGTTGTCACGGTTCAAATTGGCGTCCATGACGTCAAACGTGTCCTCATCGACCAAGGCAGCTCGGCAGAGGTCATGTATTACGACCTTTTCAAAAAGCTTGATCTCCCAGAATCGGCACTACAAGACACAGAGGTTCCTCTCATCGGATTCAACGGAGCTCCCGTCTGGCCAATTGGCAAAATCCATCTTCCTGTCATCGTCGGCTCAAGGACCGTCTCCGTCGAGTTCATCGTCGTCAATGCTCCAAGTCCGTACAACGCCATCCTCGGCCGAGCCTGGTTGCACAGCATGCAGGCCATTGCCTCCACTTACCACCAGGTCGTCCGCTTCATTGGCACCAGCGGCCGACAAGAGGATCTGAGGCGACCAGGTTGCCTCCAAAAAATGCTACTCTCGGCTGTACACACGTCCTCCAAAGCAAAACAAGTCCAATGGGTTGAAGTCCGGACATGGCTGTCATCGAAGACGTCGGCCTGAAAGCTGAAGATAAAGCTGAAGAAGAATTGGTTCAAATGCCCATAAATGAGGCGGATCTCGTTTCTTCTTGCTTGGCTCTTCCCTGAGCGCGCCGAGCGAGAAGAAATGTTTCAATTTCTAAAAGAAAACATGGAGGTCTTCGCTTGACGCCCAACGAAATGCCTGGCGTCGACCCTAACTTCATCTGCCACACTCAACATCAAGAAGAACTCCAAGCCGTCCAGAAGGCTCGACGTTCAGCTCTCCCGAGCATGCCGACGCCGTCATTGAGGAAGTCAATCGCTTACTCGAAGCCAATGCAATCCAGGAGGTACAGTACCCCACTTGGCTTTCCAACACGGTTGTAGTCAAAAAGAAAAACGGCAAGTGGCGAGTCTGCGTCGACTACACCAACCTCAACGATGCTTGTCCTAAAGACTGGTTCCCACTGGCAAAAATCGATCAGTTAGTCGACGCGACCGCCGGTCACGCTCGGTTCAGCTTCCTCGACGCCTACCGTGGTTATCATCAGATAGCCATGGACCCCGATGACATGGAAAAAACCGCCTTCATCACTCCGCACGGCATCTTTTGCTACCGAGTCATGCCATTTGGACTCAAAAACTCAGGCGCCACGTTCAACCGAGCAATCTACAAAATGCTCCACGAACAGATTGGCCATATTTTGGAGGCATATATTGACGACCTCGTCGTCAAGAGCCAGAAGGAAGGGAACCATCTTGCCGAGCTGAAAGAGGTATTCAACGTCCTCAAACTCCACAAGCTCCGCCTTAACCCAGAGAAGTGTGCCTTCGGTGTGGGCGCCGGTAAGTTTCTTGGACATCTTGTCAACCGACGAGGAATTGAAGCCGACCCCAGCCAGATCAAAGCCGTAGCAGACCTGCGCCCACCACGTACGGTCAAAGAGGTTCAGAGACTCACTGGCATGGCCGCTGCTCTCAACCGCTTCATCAGCAAGTCTTCGGACAAATGCCACGCCTTCTTTCATGCTTTGAAAGGGAAAAGTAGGCGAAGTTTCGAATGGACGAAAGAGTGCGACAAGGCGCTCACCGAGCTCAAGAGTTACCTGTGTTCCGCACCTCTACTGGTAAAGCCGGCAGAATTTGAAACGCTCTATCTATATTTGGCAGTCTCAGCCCATGCCGTCAGTTCCGCTCTCGTCCGCCGACAGGGAGCCGATGACATGCCCATCTACTTTACTAGCAAAACACTCCTTCCCGCACAAACGCGCTATCTCCCTCTGGAGAAATTGGCTTTAGCTCTCGTCTCGGCCGCAAGGAAGCTACTTCCCTATTTTCAGTCCCACACTATCACGGTCTTAACAGAGTACCCCCTTAAAGCTCTCTTTCGAAAGGCCGACCTCTCCAATCGAGTTTCCAAGTGGGCCGTCGAACTTGCTAATTTCGACATCCACTTCGAGCCTCGTACAGCAATCAAGGGCCAAGTTCTCGCCGACTTCATTGCCGAACTCACCCCTGAAGATGCCGCAGAATTCAGTACGCCTCCTTTACCAACAATGGCCGAACCAATGGAAGCTAAGAAACCCTGGCTACTTTTTCAGGGCGACTCCTGGAGACTGCACGTCGACGGCGCCTCAAACAATAACGGAGCAGGTGCGGGTGTAGTCCTAGTCTCCCCATGTGGGACAATGCATGAAAGTTCTATCATCATTGACTTCCCCGCCACTAACAATGAGGCTGAGTATGAAGCCCTCCTAGCAGGTCTACGTTCCGCTTCAGCAATGCAAGCTGATAACCTTATTGTTTACTGCGATTCTCAACTGATTGTGAATCAAGTGTTAGGGGACTACGAAGCCAGAGATCCAAGAATGATGAAGTATCAGACGACGGCAGCCGAGCTTATCACCAAGTTCAAAAGTTTCAAAATCGAGCAGATAAGCCGGGAACACAACGCCCACGCCGACGCTCTCGCTGGTTTGGCATCGGCCTCTAAGGTTTCAGGATTCCGCACTATCAACTTCGGCAACATCAGTCAACCAAGCTTTGACATTCCCCAAGAAGTGCTGAACATCGAGCTCGGCCCAAGCTGGATGGATGAGATCGTGGACTTCCTCAGGACCAACACTCTACCTGATAACAAAAAGGACGCATACCGAATCCGGAATAAGGCTGCATACTATTGGTTATCCGACAGCTCTATCGAAAGTCCATCTCTGGGCCGTACCTACTGTCGTCCACCCTACGCAAGTACCAACGATCCTCAACGAGCTTCACTCAGGCAGTTGCGGTGCCATTCTGGCGGGCGTTCCTTATGCCAGGCGCTAAGTCAAGGCTATTTCTGGAAAAATATGAAGAAAGATTGCGAAGAGGTTGTCCGCAAGTGTCGACCATGCCAACTGTTCTCCCCAATACCCAAGCAGCCCGCTCAAAACCTCTCCCCCATAACAAGTCCATGGCCATTCGCCCAATGGGGGCTTGACATCGTCGGAAAGTTACCAACTGCCCCTGGGGGCTTCAAATTCCTCATCACAGCTACAGATTACTTCTCCAAATGGGTGGAGGCTGAACCTTTGGTAACCACAACCGAGGCTGACGTTCGGCGGTTTGTTTGGAGGAACATTATTACAAGGTTCGGCGTTCCATACGCAATCATTTCTGACAACGGCACGCAATTTGTTGGCAACGGCCTGTCAAGCCTCCTCGCAGAGTTCGGCATCCGATTCTTCAATTCCACTCCCGCGTACCCTCAAGGGAACGGCCAGGCCGAGGCCTCAAACAAAACTGTGTGTGCTGGGATTAAACGTCGCTTAACATCAAAACGGGGCAAATGGGCAGAGGAGCTGCCAAGGGTTCTCTGGGCCTACCGCTCTACACCTCGCCGATCTACAGGCCAAACCCCATTCTCCATGGCGTTCGGCATGGAAGCCGTCATCCCTTTGGAGTCTAAGTTTCCCACCCTCCGGACTGAGACGTTCGATCCAGTCACCAATGACGAGGCTGTTGCCCAGGAGCTCATCCTTGCTGAAGAAAAGCGTGACGACGCTCGGCTGCAGCTTGCAGACTATCAACAGCAAGTGGCCAAGGGGTATAACCGCAGTGTCCGCGTGAAGAAATTCAAGCCTGACGACTTAGTTTGGCGAAAGGTGGTCCAGGCGACTAAGAAAAAGAAATTCATGCCGAACTGGGAAGGTCCCTTCCGCATCGTCAAGATTGCTGGCGAAGGAGCATACATCCTGGAGGACATGAATGGGAAGGTGCTGACCAATCCTTGGAACGCCCAGAACCTCAAGAGGGCGTACATGTGATCCTCAAATCCATGCTCGGCTATATTGCCTGTTTTCATAGACATTTCACTACATTTTCTCGTCCATCCCTGTTTTTAAATCTTTTCATTTCACCGCATGGTCTAGGCCACTGACTGCTTGTCTTTTCGTCTCGGTAACTTAATGGGAATCACTTTTTGTTTGGCAATCATTCATCTCCAGTTATGTAACTTAGCATTTTTTCGGAATCTCGCTTACATTTTTTACTCTCGGCAAACTCAGCCACCCACAAACGATGACTTCGGTCACACCCACAAACGACCTTAAGGGTCTGCTTCGGCCATACTGCCCAAAGAAGCAAAATAGGACATATGGTCCACCAAGCCCATAACACACATTGCGGCTGGAATGTGGGCTTCGGTTTGACTTGGCAAGACAGTAAGGTCGGCCAACAGTCAGGTTACACTCACACTTTGGTGAGCAAACCACCCACTAAACAGTTGTCTTCTAAAATAGCTAAACCATCCTACTTTGGTCAAGGCTCGGCTACAACCACCCTACGTCAAGAACACACTATCACACCGAACCCAGACCAAAGTGGGGGCTACGGATATCTACCAATCCAAACATGCAAGGCTACAAAACAAATTTTCACAAGGCCAAAACACAGATTGACCAGGCACGGAAAAACAAAGGTCATTGAAACAAAGGAAAGCACACATTCATTCATTCAACAAAAAGTGTAGCAGAAACTCCTAACAGAAGGTACGGCGTGGTAAATCGTTCGATGCCGACCCCCAACAACTATTACATCTGGAACAGCAAACACCGATGTTCGGCGCCGTCCAGTCCAAAATAGTTCAAAAAATTCAAAACTAAAACTCATAATGATCAAACTAGAGCAGTAGCATCTGCAGTAGTATCAGCAGCGTGCTCGGCAACAGCATTATCAGCCTCCCCAGCATCCGCCACCTTCTCTTTTTCCTTCTCGACGCCCTTACCGGCATCGGCAGCAATTTCATCGCCATCGCCCTTTTTCTTGTCATTATCATCCCCAGATAAATCAACAACAGTGAGGTCTTCGAGATCCTCCTCACTCTCAGAAAATTCCTCGTCCGGCAACGGGGCGCACTCCTCCTCAGTATAAGGGAGTTCAAGCTCAGGAACAGTTGGCGCTGGGATTCGGCTCAGGTCAAGCTCCAGCTGCATTCCTTCGCCGACGGCCGCAACACCGGCCTTATATCCCGCCTTGTAAGCAATGGGCAACTTTTCTTGGAGATGGTCATTAACCATTGACCGAGCGTCCCTCCTGTACTCTTGGCCGGCACGGTCATAACCTGCTTGGTACGCCTTCTGGTCAACCTCCTTCATCTTCCTTTTCTCCCTCCTAACCATTTGACCGAGCTCGCGCTCGGCCTTCTTCAGCTTCTCGGCCATCTCCTCCTTCTCCCTCTCGAGCTCTGCAATCTGGGTCTTTGCCGTCTGTAGGCTCCCCTTATAGCTCCTTGATTTTTCACGCTCGACCTTCAGATCGGCGTGGTAGCCAGCAAGGAGATTGGCTTGGTTGTACGCACGCAGAATCGCCTGGCCAGCCTACATAACAGCAAAAATACAGGCTCATAAATTTGTCCGAAGGATTGAAAAATGAAACCGGGTTTAGGAAAGTACCTGAACAACATACGCGCTGGCGTGAACCAGGCTCGGCTGAAGCTCCTCGGGTACCTTCATCATGTCGTTTGGCAAGGCCAAACCTTGAAGCATTGTTGGGGCAAGGCCAAGCTCCAGCTTCACGCTGTCGCTGACGGATATAATCCTGCCTTCGGCCATGGCAAACGAGGGCGCGAACTCCTGTGCAGCCGCCTGGCTACCCGAGCCGGTCGCCCTCTCCACGACTTTGGAGCCACCTGCAGCCGATGACTCCGTCTGGTCCCTCCCCTTGGCAAGTGCCCCTGAGGGCTTGGCAGGGAGAAGGTCGTGGGAAGTTTTTTGTCGCTTGGCCGCGCGCTCGACCTCGGCGGCTGCTTTTTGTCTGTCCAGGGCGCCGTCCCTGATGTTCATCTTCACGACATTTCTCCGACCCATATCGTCAAACTGGGGGATGAGGGTTTGAAGGGGCTCGATATCAATACCTTCAAACGTTGAAGGCTGGCTCTGCTGAAACCAGAAATCTGCCGACTTCTTCAAAGACGGGAACTTCACCCTCTCGCCTTTCGCTACCTTGCTCGGCTTAGGGTCCTTTTCCTTTTTTCCGTCGGCAGCGTTTTTCTTACCCTTCGCCCGCTTGCTCGAACCAGTCTTCTTTTCTCTTCTCTTCAGCTTACCCTTGTAAGAAGGGTCGTAACCCAAAATCGTCGGCGCGTCGTGACAGGGAAGAGCTTTCAACCGATCGATATGACTTTCGTCGGCTAAATCCTGCTCTCTCTTTGCAATAGATCGGTGATCTGCAAAAGAATTAGCATGCAAGACGTAATTAGTATTCTGTAAAGAAGTCATGTACGGCAAAAAGGAAAGGATTAAACAACCTCGGAAGTTTTTTATCCTCGGAACTGAATACAACCGCGTTGCCTGGTCGCCGAACTCGAAGTTACCACTAACTTCAACATAAAAGTTAGCCCATTTGTCGGTGTCGGGGAGCCCCACAATCAGGGGTTCCTTGCCACTGCGCGTCGACAAGTACCTGCGGTTAGTCTTGCCGTGCCTGGACATTTGGTACGTATGAAAGAGGTCGGCAACGGAAAACTCAAGGTTATGGAGTTCCTTCAGCTTGATAATGGTCATCACTATTCTGTAACTATTGACAGCAAAATAGTGAGGGACAAGCCCGAATTTGGCCAGTAATTCCCTCAGGAATGGATGAAGAGGGAAACGGAGCCCAGCTTCACAGATGGCCATAAGGGGAACAGTTATATGCTCGGGATAGTCCTCTGCCTTATCCCTAATCTTGTTACTGGCTACTTGGCTAACGACAACGTCGGCGGGAATGTTGAAGGTGCGACAGAAGTCTTCATACTCGTCCGGCTGCCCGCTGAAATAATGTGCATGTGGGCAGACCTGACCCCTCTCGTACAGATCAGCGATCTCTCTGTCCTCGGATGCTGTTCCATCCGGCCTCGAGCGTGATGACGTTGTGGCCTCGGCTTGAGAATGGAACCTAGATTCAGCCTCAGGGCCGAGTTCGGGTTCAGCATCAGAGCGTGTGGATAAAGTAAAAGAAATCTCGGGCTTGGTGTTGAACCCGCCGTCGTACTCATGATCACGCTCGGCATTGGAATCACTGCTGTCTGACATATTGGATGCTATAGAGGATGTCTGGCGTCGGCTGCGTCGCCTCTCCAAATATTCTCGGATGAAGAGTTCCTCGGAGCCGTCTCCTGAGCTCTCAGAGTCGGATGATATCACTATCACCTGGTGAGCCAGACCTAAACAAGACAAGCGAAAATGGAATGAGAAGCCTCGTCGTCGGCCAGAAGGCAAGGATCTCTACGCTCGGCTACCTACTGGCCCACCATTTCTATCCTATGAAGACTCAAGCTCAGGAAACTCCGGGACTCAGCGGGGGCTCGGCTTAAACAGCCATAAAATGGGGCTCGGCCAAGCCCACCGTCGGCCAAACCCTTTATTACCTACATGGGGCTCGGCCAACCTAAAACATCAGCCAAGCACAAGATCGTTGAAAGGACCTGTGCTCGGAAGAACAGGTTGAAGGCGAAGATGAACAGTTCGTTCATCTCCAGGCTTCGTACTGTTCACACAGAACAAAAAACACCAAAAACCCGGGAAAAAGGCAGAAAAAGCACGCGAAAACTGTAAAAACGCATAGAGGGGTAAAAGGCGAACCCATACCTGTGATTTTCTACGAGATCTGATGGAAGATCTGCTGCAAACTGAAACCAGAAGATGAACGGGCGCGGCAGAAGCTCTGGCAATGGAAGTTTAGAGAGAGAGAGCAACGGTAGCTTCTCTCTCCTCATGAGACCCCGTTATATAGGGCTAGGGTTTGGGATTCGAAGTTCCCGCCCATCATTACATCGCCGAACAGTCATCCATTCAACGTGTGACACGTGGCGATTGAAATGACAGCCTGCAGTCCCTCGCCCACGCCAACCGTCCTCTCACCAGCCGTACCCATCTGCGCAGCGACACTTGGCGTTCTCGCATTGAGGGACGCCCCTGACGGTTACCCTGTGCAGATGAAAAGACGGGTTAAGTCCAGCTCGATCTCATTTTCATCATCAATAAATCCATCCTCGGCGCTCTCCACGTTCGGCCAGAGCTAGGTATCGATCCCTACCCCGCGCTCGGCGTCGGCAGAGATCGAGGGGCTATTGTAGCAGGCCGAACACAGTCCGCACTGGTTTACCGACGTTGCAACCCAGCCGAACCTGGAGGTACGCTCGGTACCTGGCGGAAGCTCGGTTCTCCCACAAGCCATGTCAGAGTCAGCCGTAGCCGACGACGTTCACGCATGGCGGACCTTGCTGTCGGCTCTCAGCACGTGGTATTCACACACGGTCTGCGCTGGGCTCGGCCAATAACGGGCTCGGCCTCGTGCTGGGCTCGGCCCCAGGCAAGCTCGGCTGCCCCCAGGGACACGTCCGCTCCTCACGTGCTGAAGCGGTTACAAAGATAATGATGAAAGCACATGGGAGAGGACAGCTCACGCTCGAACGGTTACAAATATCTAATCTAGTGACGTCGCAGCAACGTCACTCGGCTCGTGCAGAGCACGTGACGGTACTTGGAGAGCAAGCTAAGGAGGTGCTATAAATACAGAAGACCCACAACCCTAACAGGTACACAACGTTCCAGACCCAAAACCCTAGCTCTCTCTCTCTTTCTCTGCACTATACTCATCCTTGCGCCGGAGGGCCAGACCGGGGGCTCCTCCGGTGTGGTCTTTAGTCGTGCTTCGTGGTGCAGGTTAGGCGAAGAGAGCTTGATCAACCCTGAACCAGAGGAAGAACTCGAACCGGAGACCACGGGCCACACAACCGCATATGTGTTGAGCCAATCCGAGCTGTCCATGCTCAGCAATGAACAGTTTTGATTTCATCCAGGCCGAGCAGATATCAGCCGTTTGGCTGAAATGAGATCTCCCCGAATTCAGTTTTACTTAAGCTGAATAAGCTCACCGACCAGTAGTTATTTGGTCAAAGTCATTACTTAATGCTGAACAAGTAGCTTCCCGATCGAGCATTAATTATTCGTATGGTTTCTCTCGATCAAGAAATGTCGGTGGAGACCCGATTCCCAGCTGATCATGAGTGTGCTTCAAAACTGTCGTTTAGGAGTTCTCCTTGGAGCCAAAGCTTTTCCCTACTAAACACCTGCATGCACACAAACATGACCCTTGCCTTCTCAAAAAAAAAAAAAAAAAAACATGACCCTTGCATTTAGAGAACACCTCTTGAGTTTACACTTGTAAACAAATATACAAAACACTTGTACACAATATAGTATATGATAATCAGGCCACTAGCTAACATACCAAAAAAGAAAAGGCTAGTGATTTTGCCACACCTTTTTTTGTTAATGCCACACCCTGCAAATGTATTTTTTGGTGCAAACATACACTTGCAGGATGTGGCATTAACAAAAAATGGTGTGGCAAAATCATTTTCCAAAGAAAAAGATAAAGATAAATGGGCCAACGTGCCTACAGCGGAGTAGGCGACTAGGCGGCGTCCTACATGACATCAAAAAGGCTCCTATATTGATAAGGAAAGTCCACTTTCACCCCCTGTAGTTATCGCCATGTGCGGATACACCCCCTGTGGTTTAAAAGTGTGCACATAACCCCCTGTGGTTTTCAAATAGTGCAGATAAACCCCCTGCCGTCGTATTTTCCATCCATTTTAACGGAAATAACATTTAAAGACCGTTATACCCCCCATTACGTCCCTTGATTCTTCCTCTTGTTTAAATTTAACCACACCATCCCGTATACCAAAAATTGAATCCAAACTGTTGATATTATAAATTTTGACGAGTACTGCGTCTATGCTAAAATTCAAGTCAATCAAAAAATGAAAAGCTTATGGTCAAATCGATTTTGTTATGAAATTAAAATTTCAAATTTGAATTTACTACAAGTTAGATCACTGGGTTATTGATGCCTGATCGAAATGATTTTTTACAGAGATACTCTATTCTTTATTTAATACATTATGAACGACTCAGATTACATTCTAGAGGTGTGTGAGATATACCTCCGTTAAAATGGATGGAAAATATGAAGGCAGGGGGTCTATCCGCACAATTTGAAAACCACAGGGGGTTATGTGCACATTTTTAAACCACATGGGGTGTATCCGCACATAGCGATAACCACAGGAGGTGAAAGTAGACTTTCCTCTATATTGATTGATTCGGTCAATATTGTGCATCCCAAGTGAGTGGTGGAACATGATGTAGGGGATCATTTCTTCCCTTGGGTGTCGGTTGTTCTATCTTCTCCCCGGCCTCCCCCGTAGCCTATAAGGCTTTGTCGGATAAACTTTGTTGATTTCTCTGTATATATGCATTTGTATTGCGTAGATGCAGATGAGTGTGTGAGTGAGCTATGAGATGCGGGTGTGAGCTGAGAGAGGTGTGAGGCACGGAGAACCAGAGAGTGTGTGTGTGAGAGAGAGAAAGAGAAGTGTTTTCGTGTTTTGTATTTCTTGATTGATACAAATCGGAGTTCTTCCTCTCAATTAATTGTGTGTTTGTATTTTGGTTTGAGATCTTGAGGCACAATAGTACGAAGAAAGATAAGGGGTACTTGAGATATCAAGGTGAGAACTAGATGGACTCTCGAGTTTTTTTGAGGCTTTGTCGATGGAGAAATTTGAGGGATTTGTAGGAGGTGATGTCTTCGGAGATTACGGCGGTGCACACGGAGATTCAGAGAGAGAAGGTTTAATGGTTACTACTATTATTATTCAGATTATCGGATTGAAATTTGAATTTTTCGAACCATTGTCAAGCGTAGGTGTATCTTACTATCACCATCACATCCAAAACTGTCTTACAATAGTACGGTTTTTATTTGTGGGCAAACTACGGAAAACTTCCTTGAGGTTTGGACGTTTGCCGGATAACTTTTCCGACGTTAACTAATGAGCACATCACCACCCTATGATTTTGGAGTAAATTGTAACTCCTAACTCCGTTAACGGCGAAAGTAAAAAGACCACGCTACCCTTTCCCCATCTCTGTTAAAAAAACAAAAACAAAACCCATTTTTTCTCTGAAATCTGAAACACCCATCTCCAGAAAACCCCCTCTCTTGCACTATCACCGAAGAGAACCCACCACGTCTAACGATGGCTGGAGGCCAGAAACAGAACGACATACGACTCGACATTAACACGTTACTCCTTGCCACCAAACCAGTAACGGAGAAATCAAATGGAAGAATCCCCCTTACTACCAAAGGATTTAGAAAGATAATGAAAACATAAGTTAAAGTGATGAATTTGATTCTGATAGATATTGATGGTCATGGAAAGTCTGGGTTTAGGGAGAAAGAAACTGGTGTGAACCTTCAAGGGCTTTTCAAATTTTCAATAGGTTTTGTTTTCTCCCAAACCAAACCCAGATATGTTTCAATATTTTTACCAGCCAAACCCAAATAAAAAATTACAAAGCTATCAAAAACAAATTAAAACCACTCAACTGAAAGTAAAATCAAATTGGTTTCGTTTTCCCTCAAACCAATCCGAAATTGTTTCAATCGACCCCAAGCCAAACCCAAAGCAAAAATTACAAAGCAAATAGGGCAGATTCCAAAACTTAGACACCCAGTCCAACAAAGAAAAGGAGAGAGAGAGAGAGAGCAAATGTTCTTATCTTTGTTGGAAAGGCCGCCGCCAGCGACGAGTTCGAAGTTGGGTTTCTTCTGGAGTTCGTGAGCTAGAGTTGGTGCGAGAGAGAGAGAGAGAGAAAGAGCTGCTATGTTACGTGGAGTGGGTTTGGTATGGAGAAGATGGACGAGAGCAGTGGGATTGGGTAGGGTTAAGTTTCAGTATTGTTTTGGAGAAGAAGGGTAATGTGGTCTTCTTACATTGAAAGTCAACTTTATTTAATTTTTTTCTTCATGACAAGTCACGTAACTAGCGCGTGTTTTACACTTTCCGTTAGTTTGGATGGAAAACATAATGGTTGCAGTTTATTCCAAAACCATAGGGAGGTGATGTGCTTATTAGTTAACGTCAGGGAGATTATCTGCCAAACGTCCAAATCTCAAGGAGGTTTTCCGTATTTTGCCATTTATTTATTTATTTACAATAACAGAGTTAGTGGTTTTAATGGTTAGTAATTTACAACAGGAGATCGATGTTGCTCCATCAAATCAAATCTCACAACTCTCCCATTGATGCTAGGGCTCTCTTCTATGCTTGCTCGGGCTAAAGCTAGGTTCTAGATCATAGCATCACTTTTTACTCAGCGTAAATTTGTTCATCCATCGTGGACGAAATGTTCTGTAATTGAAAATTCAATTTTGTTCCTTTTAGTTCTAAAGAATCGAATTTTTTGATCAAGTATTTAGGAGTACAATGTTAGATTGAGTTGAATTTTCGCATTAATTAATAAATTAGTACTTCTATAACATGTACAGTTGGGATAGTGTGATCTCAAAATGGCTTCATCAAAATTGGTCAAGTTACCGGTTCAAAGGACTAAAGGAAAAATATTTGTACAAGAAGAAATGAAAAGTTTTCATTTAGATTTCAGGATAATAAAAAGTTAGATGATTTGATCGAACACTTATAGGTATCAGATTGAGCTGATTTTTGTAAAGACCTTTGAAAAAATACTTTACATTTAACGAACGAACAAATCATTCGCATGGAACCCAAATGAGCCTCACATCTCAATCGGTGCATAAAAAATCTGTATGAGTATCATTTCTGATAATATATATTTCTAATAATATTATAGGCATGACATTGGATTCATGAAATTGCCAAGAATAGAAGAAATTGAATATATAATGACGGATGATGTTATGGTGTCCCCGATGAATTTGGGGACACCGTAATTATTGGCATGACCATTATAAGTATAATCAAAACCATTCAGTGGCATAACTAAGGCATAACAAATTCCCCTAATTTTCCCAGATACTCAAAGAATCGGTAATAAAAAAAAAAAAAAAAACCTAGCTCCCCCGTTAACCACGGTTAAAGATTTTTATCCCCTACATCTATCATCCTCTACATTTTTTCCCTCATTTTTTCCCTTTAACCAGGAAAAAGTCCCTCTGCCATTTACCCCGTTCATCTCCTCATCTCCCACGAACCTAGAAAGAAAACCCTCGTCTAGCAACTCTTCTCTCTCTCTCTCTCTCTCTCTCTCTCTCTCTCTCTCTCTCTCTTTCCCTCCATCCCCTCCTCCCCACCTTACATCCACCCCGTGGACATCACCACCGCCCCCAACAGCAACGGCGTCGGGCTGCCATCGGAGGACCTGGATTCCATTCCAACTCCAAAACCCACATTCGACAAGAACAAGGTCAAGATCCTGACGTTGAAGCTCCCCCAAGCCCAAGTCCAACCCAACATTTATGTTTGGGTATAATCTGATTCTCTGTTTTATTTTTTGAGCAAATTTTACTTACGGCCCATATTTGTTGAAATCTTCAAATTTTTGTTGAGATTTGGTATTTTGTGAAGCTCGTAGTCTTTGTAAACATAACCCATTATACGAGTTGTACAGCAAAGTAGAAGAGATGTTGAAACCTTGTCCACATTGAGTTAGGAAGTTAGGGTTTTATTGTTGTGGTATTAATATATTGAGTTGTTAAGTGGGTTTGTTGTATTGAATTGGTTTCATGATATTGACAACGACTATTTTTACTATTCTAAGTATTTGTTGTTTTCCAAACATGAAATGCATGAGGATTTTTGCCTACGTTTACATCCCTTAGTTGATCAGACTATTATTACTATAAGTTGTTTGATAGTTTGAGCTCGTTTACATCTCTGAGTTGGTAATACTATTTTTGCCTACGTTTGATTTCGGATCCCTGTTGTTTGAGTTATCTTGTTCACAATTTTTGATTTGTTGCTCATAAAGGGAAACATAGATATGTGGCTCAGTAACAGTAAGGGAAACCGAAAAAATAGCACAGCGTCCTACAATTCTTATAAAAGAAGTGTTATCCTGGTTCTTTTAATCAGTATCCATATACTATTTTCATTAATTTAAGTCGAATGCGTAAGGATTCTAAGGAAGTCAAAAAGTTCATGTAATTTGTTCTTTTGTGAATGGAACAGAGTCCATACTAGACTAACAAAGCCTCTCTTGTTGGGAAAATCACTGAGCTTGTGGAAAATAAGCTACTCTAAATCTTGTATGGCTTTGGTATTTAAACATTCTATTCATGTTCTGCAAAATCAATCTGCAATTGATACTTTTTCGCGGTCACAACCTTCACTTTTGTTTTATTTGTACTGATATGCCATTTCTTTTTTTATTAGGTTCTAGTGATGGCTTGCTTGTTAACTGGCATACATTAAAATTGGAGGATAACTTGATTCCTAGTGTTATTCTTTTGCTTTGGTTGTTTTCTTTAGTTGCTCATTGGGTGGTCTAAACTCTTTGAAAGAATGACTTAGGAAAATAAGATGTTGGGTACTTTATAATCATTGCCTTAGTTGTCTATGCAATTGAAGTGCTTCATTAATCCGCATGGTTGGAAATGAAAAATAAGTTGACTATAAAATGGCAAAATTATCTGGTGAATTTGTTGGAGAAGTAAGAACTTTTTTCAGACATGCATGAGCATAAAGCTGAAATGGCTATGGAGGGTGATGCTTTTATTGCTCTTCCAGGCAATTAAATTGATAGTTGCATGCATTTTTTGCCATATCATATTAAGACATGGCATAAATGTTTGAATATATTAAGATAATCACATTTATTGAAACATGACACAATATTTCCCATTTTACGTTATTTTTGTTTCTGGATGTGTAGCATATACTTATTTGCTGTATTTAACTGAAACCACACGAGAGAGATTATTTAGACTTAGACATTTTTGGAGGAATTTTCAACTGTTCTGCTTTGATGCTATGGTTATTGAAAATGTTAAATCTTATTTTTGTTCTAGGGCTTACCTCGAGATTGGCTAGTCTTAATAATTGGTTAAAGATAGAAGAAGATTTTTCATGGAGCTCATTAATCTTTTATTTGTATTTGTCTTACAAGAGAACGTGGTTGAGATATATGTTAGAAGTTACGACTGGGCATCATGATTCTAGCTCATCTGAGAAGTTTACAAATGATTTCTCAACCTTCAATGCTGAGAATATGCAGAACAATAAAAAAGCTGTCTATTATATGTGTGTTTATAGCCTCCCTGCAATTTCTCTCTTCTTTTCAAAATGAAGCCATCAACCTTTGTAGTTCTACTTTAGGAGTTTGTGTTATGATAGTAAATGGGACCTTCAGCAAATTTCTATGGGATTAAATTTGCTATATCTACAACTATTAGCCCCATATATAATTTCAATGAATGCTGTTTGTTTTCATCCACAACCAACAGGAACAACTCTTGCTGAAAAAGTCTAAGAGATAATAACCAGATTTACAAGATTCTAAGATAATAATAGCGTTTGATCTCCACAAAATCTTTGTTTGAATTTTTTATAAATATATGTAAAGAATATGGGACAAGACATTGAGGAAAGTGAGAATATAGAAGATATCTTCTGATGAACTTCATAGGGGGAAAAGGATTTTAGAGGTAGTAGCTAACTTGGGACAACAATGTTGAATTTTGATTGGTAACCAATGAGAAGAAAGTACTTGATTTTCTTTGTTATGTATTTTCACCATAGAATTTTTTCACAAATTTCACAATTGTTGGCTAATTTTCTAGCCAAAAATTTATGAATTGATCTAAAACTTGAGATCTCTTTAATTTTCTTGCCAAACATCTAGCAGTTGTTGTTGTGTATTTGTTGTCTATTGGCTGTCTATTTTTGGATCATGTATTTTTTAGACTATAATGGTATTAGACTGATGCTACTACTGCTGTTTTGTGTCCGGTGATTACTCAAGAGTTTTTTTTTTGTGATTGCTCAAGAATTTGTCTTGAGCTTGAAATTATGTTGCTGCTTTATACTGAAGATGTCAACGAAATGTTGTTGCTGTTGCTGTAAGTTAATTATATTGTTGCTACAGATGATGTGTTGTGTTGAGGTCTACTACTGGTGCTGTGTTGATCTCTAAAGTTTGTTGCAAAATTCAGATTGCTGCTAATTTTTATGTATGGGCTTAGATGATAGTGATCGGATAAGCTAGGCAACTTTTTGTTCTGTTTCTTTTGCATGTATTTTGTTTTGGTTGGTTGGTCTCATGCCAACTACAACTAGTTCATTTTGGCTTTGATATTGAAGATGTATGATTTCATGTTCTTTTTTTGGAAATTTATTTAAAAGTTCATGAGTGAGAGAAATGAACAGCTCCTAAAAATTCATATTTCCATATGCTTATGACCAAAAAAATCCATGTACAGGACCTAATCGATTGTTGAACCAATGGTGTACTATTTGATATTCTCAGTCAACAAATTTTTAAGTTAATTGAGTGATTGATCTATTAAATATGCTTCTTGCCCAAAAATACTCCTAGCAACATTTTTGAAAAAACATAACCACCATTTCCTTGTGCTTTTGCATTATTTTATTTTTATCTGGAAAACAAAACATCTCATTCATTCATCTATAAAAAACTCTAAGCAATAGCATTACTGACCTTCCAATGTCATGAACAGAAGTTGAGTGATTCTTCCTACTGTTACCAAAAAAAAAAAGAAGTGATTCTTCCTGCTGTTACCAAAAGAAATTTTTGGAATAGGGAAACTCTGTTTGGGACGTTTTGCCTTGTCTGGGAAAAAATTGGAAAAAAGTCTCATCAAGTTGCCAAACTTGACTAACAAAATTGGATCATTTAGAAATCACCAACATACGCATATACAAGGGCGGCCCTTAAGGCAATGAGGTTGACAATTCAGAATGAAAAAACCACCACGATTATCAGCCAAGCATCACAATTGGGTATAGAAATTGACCAGATAGTAAGTAACACTGTTATTCCTTGAGAGCAATTGAAACGAACCACTTCTAATACAGAAAGATCCATTTGGATGGTATCCACAACCCCTAACCTCATGGGAAAGATGACAAATTTCAATACTCTGTAAGTTATAACAAATTTCCTTTTTTTGGGTTTAAATCAGTCGTAACAAATTTCAATTCTATGTAAGTAAACACCTACTTTGGCAACATCATTCTTAAGCTTTATCAAGCCAAGAGAGGAGTAAACTCAGTACAATGGCGCTGATATCTCTTCATAACTTCATGAAACTAAGTAAGGCTGGAACTTTCTCGCAACTCTCAACTGTTATGTCCTCTTTTTTATCCTGCTCGAATTTACTTTGTAGTCACTGCAAGGAATAAAATGGCAAGTTGGTATAGTAACAACCAAAACGAAATCCAAACATGACTATGAAAGTGCAATTGTCTTGGTCCAAAATATACCAGGAACATTGGATGGACGCAGGTGATTATTATGGTTGAGTTAATGATGTTCGAAGTAAATTTCCAACATACCCAAATAAAATAATGATTTTTGAAGTTGTGAAGCCTTGACCATGTGTCTCTTTTTTGGGTTATTTGCATAGTGGAGAACATTTTGAGCTCCCCTGATACAAAACATAATGATCATGTATAGAGATAAATTAATCTCAACACCAAAAATCAGAAAATTACGCAAATAAACAAAAAAAGAAGGATAAAAAAGTTCTTCTAAAGATGTTTGAAGGCTTACTTGGGATGGCTAAGTCATTGAAAGGGGATAACATGTAATGATGACCACAATGCCATCATCACTGGAACTTAGTTCAAGCGGACAACTCTAGGCTTTCTCCATCCCACTCTTAGGGGATGAAAATAATGCACTCTCACTTCACCCTCTATTTTCCTGGATAAAAGAAAAGAAAAATAAACCAAATAAATACAAGTTACTTAAGAACCAAATAGGACCCTAAGGGCATACTTTTTTGTTTAAAAAAGTAATCACACTTGTTGTCTTTTGGTGCCAAGCTCATCTTCGTCAAACTCACATCCTCATAATTCAGTCTCTTGAGAGCTCCAATAAAATTTATCATCCTGTATTTATCCTAAAATTAGATTTTACCATAATCGATTGACCATACGGTTGGACCATTAAAAACAAAAAAAATGTATAGACATATTCCATGAGTCCATACAAGTTCAAGGAATAGGTCAGTAGATTCTAATCCTCCAATCAAGGAAATAAAACCAATTGAGATTGAAACTATATGAGTTTCTAATAAGTCAAACTACTCAAAGGTGTCAACTATAAAAACCCTGAAGAACAATCAACTAAAAAAAAAAAAAAACCCTAAAGAACAATCAAGAGGTTTACTAAAACAAGGCCTTCAAATATCAAGTCATTTAGCCTTATGATTAGGCTACTAAAGACAAAAAAAAGATTTACATTCTTACCCATATAAAAAAGAAGAAGGGGGTTCTTGCTACCTAAGTCAAAGCTAATCAATACTATTGACTTTATAAAACTTTTTGTCTTCACGAAAAAATTCAAAACGCCAACTAAATATAATATGAATTTCTTTGTTTGAAACTAGGGGTGGCACCTATCCCACCCCCTCCACTTAATAAATAAACCAGGGATCCCATAGTTCAAAATTCCAATCTCCAACTACAAATTCTAACTTCCAGCATCTAAATAGTTGATCACTGAAAAATAACTTCTATGGCCCTAAAGGAAAACCCCAATTCAGCACTCAATCCAGACTATGTATGGCCATGGGATGAATCGGATCAATCTAACAGAAACATGTTAGATCAATAAGTCATGACTTGTTAGATCAATCTAACAGAAACTTGTTAGAATAGCTTCTTCAAATGTAGCTTTTGTCACGACCCCAATTCTAGAAACTTGGTTGAGTCATCATGACCGATCGATGAGTCCTAACGCTCATCCAGGCCTCTTTATCATAAATAAATTTGGAGACAATAGCTTTGAGAAAGACATAACTATTTTATTTCAAAAACACTTATTACAAAACCCAAGTCTTCTAAAAAGAGAACATTTTTTTACAATATCTACACAAAAGTATAACAAGCATGTCCCAGGGCAGCAGCAACTGCATCTCTATTCTTCATTATCTATGAAAATTATTAATTTTCATAAGCCGAATGCTCGTGTGAGATACAAACACCAAAGTTGCACGTTTTATACCATGGAAATAATTTTGAACATAAATGCTAGCTTAATTTGAAACAAATAATCTTATGATGTTCATCCAACAGCTTAATCTTTCTGTTGGGAAGCGACCCCTCTTGCTGTGTGAAATGATCAAGTCACTGGCCACTAGGGCCCTATTCTTTCCGTCCGTATAACTCCCTTCTGTGTTATGGTATCTTTTAAGCGTCCCCCAAACTCAGGACAAATGTCTGGATGCATCAATAGGTCATCTTCTTTGTCTGACCGCTTTCATTTCCTAAGCTTAAACTTTACAACGTCATCACCTTTGTCTGACGTGCTTCCAATCTTTAACATGAAAAATCTATCATATCCTTTCCATGGCATATCTTAAATAACATTGTAATAAAATCATGCTACTTTTATAAGAAAAATCATGTAACTAAGGTATAAGTATCTCACCTTAAAATCCTTTGTTACGTATACTCGTTATCCTCTGGACGACGTAGTGGTAGCTCGACAGTGGTGTATGACTTTGGACAGGACTATTGTTAACTTCCTTTATTTCTTTTGTTATGCTAACCAACTGAACCCTTCTCTCTTTCTTTTCCGTACAAGTGATTTTATACTAAAGATACCATTTCTTTTTCCCGTACAAGTCATCTTTGTACCAGTGGATACCATTCTTGGCATGCACCAAGATTAATACTCCTATTTATAGGCTTTTCTAGTTTCCCTAAACTTGACACCTAACACTCCATGTGTCACTACAAGTGTGAGGTGTTATTTTCTTAGTAAGTGTAAGCAAGGCTATAGAAATGACTTGGCTAAGCTATATTAGCTATAGGCTAATGTGGCAGATTTTAATATTTTCCCTTTTTTTTTTTTAAATATCTAGAGCATAATAGAAACTATATAAACTACTACATATATGATATATTTACACGTACCTTATATTTCAACCTTTCTCTTTTTTTTTTTTTTTGTGTTGTTATTCGTTCTATGTCCCAACATTGCCTTAATATTAGACCGAACCACGTATGAATTTTGGGTCGAGGTGTTACAGCTTTAGCGATTTGGGCACCTGCAGTCGAGAGCAACTATTCATTTCTTAATCTCTCTGCACTTAACTGGAGGAATGAGGACATATATATAAGACCACTAGGTGAAGACAATGGAAAACTAATACAACGAGTCAATGCAAAGCTAAAATGATTGACCATACGTTCGGTAAGCTGGGTGAAGAAACTAATTACATTTATTTGGCAGCTTGGCTAGCAGATAGAGTTTTTGACCCAACCTGCTCAACTCATAAGGTTTACACAGAAGGTGCCAGGGATGTTGTTCTCTGTACTCTAAATGGAATTAAAGGTAAATACCAACATAACTATAATTAATAGTTCATTAAGCTTCAATATATAGTGAATGGATTGAGAGCTCTCAGATTTTTGTCTCATAGCAACAAATATGGGTAGACTACCAGTGGTAAGACATTTACACATTTAATCAGAGAGATCCAAACGAATAAAATCACTGGCTTTAGAGAGATGACAGACATATACACACACTTCAACTTAGAACCAGATTTGATATCTAATTGTGAAATATGGAACCAGAAATACATAGTTAGGGTTCGAACCAAAAAATTCCCAATTTCACAAGCCCTAATTTTTTTTTTGGTTTGAACAAGGTATAGTGAAATTTAAGGCTAGAATCGACTGAAATTGTAGAGGTCATACACAATCTAAAGAGAGAGAGACCTTGGTGGTAGGTAATGGCGTCAATGCTAGGGCCAGGCGATTTTTATCTTTGGTGGTGGTCGGCTGAGGTGAAGGCACTGAAGGGTGAGGTTGGTGGTCGTCAGTGCTAGTGGTCACCGGTGGTGATTGCGTCGTACTCACTCCTCCTCCCCCCTCTCTCTCCCTCTTTGATCGCGTCATACTTATCATATTGCTCATTCAAATACTGATTTCATTTAACCAAAAAACAAAGACTATTTCAAATTTTGGAGATTATTGTATGAACCTAGTTGCACCAATATTACATACAAAATATAGACTTCATCGCCACACGTTTATTTTTTGGTCAATCTGGACCATTAGAATTTCATGTCTTACAAATTTTGCCATCATTCACGAAAAATAGAGATCATCGGATATAAATGATCATCAAATTAGAACACATTATATGCATCTGGAGGAATTAAGTCTTATAGTGCACTGCTCGAGTCTCGCATGTCATTTTTTTGGGCAATCATAACCTTCTATCTTTTACATTTGAGGAATTAGATCGTTACCGCCAATAATGAAGTCTATCACATATCGATAGACGCTTGATCGGATATAAAATAACATTCTAATAGTGGAACCGTTTTCCGATCAAAGGGTTTCCTAAATCTGATAGATCCAAAAAATTACAAGAATGATTACAACAACAACGACAACAAATTGAACAGCTTCGATCGTCATGATCGTGTTCCGGTCATGTGACTACCGTACATTACACTAAAGCACAATACCTTAGTTTATAAACAATAAGGTTGAATGTATAGATTTTAAAGGAAGTAGCCGAATAACTTTTTCTGATGATCGATCTAAACCGTTAAAATTGTACATCTTATCGATTCTATATTTGTCACCAATTTCAGTGATAATCGGATGTCAACAACCACATGATCGGAACACATTCTATCCTTATGAACCTATTTAAGTCATATAGTTCACCACTCGATGATTGTTTTAGCAATTCTTTCAAAATTCAAACCGTCTATCTTTTATGTAAGAGAGATAAGATCATTCTTGCTAAGAATGAAGTAAATTGGTTATCATTACAAACTTTATCGAGAATAAGTTATCATTCCTATTATGAATTATGGCACCGATCAAAGAGCTTCATAAACTTGATGGAGACCAAATTTTACTGGATGGATCCCAAATTTTCCAAATTTGACTAAATCAACAATAACAACCAAATCAACGTCCTCGATTATTAAAAATAAATTTTTACTATGGTCCGTTAAATTTTACTCTTCAATATAATTTAATAACACATATACATTTTAATATTTTCGCCACGTTAAACCTTTCAAAATAATTAAAGAAAACAAAATAAGACAGGTTGGGTATCGTTATTCTTTTTGAGGTTATGTTATGCCTTATACAGGTTATTGTTATGCTTATATGTCGTCATATTATGCTTCTTTAACTCTTTTGCTTTTTGTTATGATTCTTCAACTTTTTGTTATGCCTAAATTGATTTTTGTTATGCTCCTCAATGGTTTTCCCATTGTGCCTTAGCTGTTATGCCATTTAGTAGTCTTATTATGCCTATTTTGGATGACTGTTATACCTTTTTAGGTCATGTTGTAATTATATTATGCCGTTCAATTAAAGTGTTATGCCTTTTTCGTATAACTTATTATGCCATTAGTGGTTTTGTTATACCAAATTTTATTACCGGTCATCTTTGACCAAAGTTGCATTGAGGGCCTTTTTTTTTTACTGTTGGACACCATAGATTTTGAGGCGTGCTTTTCCCCCCGGACCCCGCCCCATGTTCCCAAATTACCCTTGTCAATCCAAACCACCCCCCCCCCCCCCCCAACTTTTTCCCTTTTCTTTTTTTTTTCCCTGTTTTTCTGTTGTTATTTTTTTTTTCGGTTTTATTTTTTTTCCCGGTTTTCTTTTTATCTTCCGTTTTTTTTTTCCCGGTTTTTCGGGTTTTCTGTTGTTGTTTTTTTCTGGTTTTCTTTTTTTCCCCTGTTTTTTTTTACTTTCCGTTTTTTTTCCCAATTTTCTTTTTTTCTTTCCGGTTTTCTGTTTTTTTTTTTTCCCGGTTTACTTCTTCTCTTTCTTTCCAATTTGATTTTTTTTTCTCTTTATTTATTTTTCTTTCTTTCCAGTTTGAAGTTTTTTTTCAATTTTTAAAAATTTTTTTTATTTGTTTCTTTTCCTATTTACATCATTTTTTTTTGGTTAACTCAAATTGTAATTTGAATGAAAATTATATTCTTTTAATTAGTTAATTAATTTGTTTTAACAATGAATAAGAAAAATAACTTGTAATGAACAATAATAAATTTAAACAAAATTTTGCTTTATTATAATTGAGTACATATTGTCAAAACATGAAAAAATAAAAAATACAAATTTTAATCAATATCTCCTCCAAATGCTGCTCCTGGCGGGGTTTATACCCATTACTTCGTACCACAATAGCAAACGTGTTTCATAACCGACAGCCCATCCTATAGCTTCGTCCGATGCATTCCTCTCCCACCATATTGGGATGGGTGGTACAGGGTAATGAGGTTGTAAGAAAACTTGCACGAGGTGATTGTTATTAACACGGGCAATAGCAATTTCCTAGCGGTATTCTAGTGGAACTAGAGGAGACCTCAATGGCAAATGAGTAAAACAACCGTAAACATTCGCATCAAATGTATGCAGTACAAGGTTGTACCTTGTTGCGATGACAATTCCTAAAGTCATAGCCTCCATCCAATGTGTGTCTGGTGCCGTATGCTCGAATCAATTCAGTAAGATTACTAGAAGGTTTGGCCAATCATCTACTCGAAAAATCGCACTATATAAATCATGATTTTGTTCAATCTCTTCAATAAGCTCCTATCGTACTCGAAACCAACCATTTTCACCATACCCGATTTGTGCAGCTATCACTCTGAATCCACAATGACCATCACCAAGTACATCAACAATGTGGGAAATATAACACTGAAAAGCCTGAGGTAATCGCTGAATGTAGCAATCAGGAATGGGTGGAACTGTAAATTGAGTGTTGCGAACCCCCGAACCCCTCCCACGTCTCCCTCTCCCTCTCACTCGCGATGTTGCAGTCCTTGATCCTGAAGTGGATGCTTCTAAGGAAGAAGGTATGCGACGTGTACTTTGCTCATCTCTACCTGCAGGTCGAGCTCTATGTTCTGTGTTGTACGATGGAGGTCGAACTGTGCTACGAGATGGATCTGCCATATCGATAATCCTGTCTATGATATGCTCTCGCATACGTGGATCCATCACATCTAATATCTCAACACTAACATGGTCGGTGGTAAATTCGGGTGTATAATCGCGACGATTGTGGGAGATGCTCTCCTCACTATGAACATCATTCTCAAAAGACCAATTATCTGAAATTGAAATGTTGTAGTCATCCATTGTTCCGGCACGAATTTTCCACTGCGGCGTTCCTAAAAAATTTTAAAACCACATATTATTTCTTCAATTAATAAGTCAATCACAAAAATATATTTTGGTAGATTATGTTTGACATAGAAATAACCAGGAAAGTCCCAGGTCGGATGGTCGGACGAGTCCAGTTACAATCACCATTCCTTCCTTAGTCGGCACGAAGCCAGACTTCTTGACAAACTTTCGAGGGTGTTAGCCTCGGGTTATTCCACAGCCGTAAAAACGATCGTAAAGCATAGGGCTACATGGACGGACACCTTTGGAGTGAAAATCACTTATGCTTTAAACCAGTAATTTTAGTAGAATAAGTTTACTAGCTATTTTTAGTATTTTTACTTAACATGCATTTTTAAATACAAAAAGAAAATATAACTACAATTTTAAGTAGAAAAGATGAATAGAAATATTCTACCTTTCTTCTTAGCGGACGAAGTGACTTCTTACGATAAACTTTCGGTAGCTTCGAAAGAGAAAAGAAAAGATTTTCTTTTTCTCTTGAAACTAAATTTTTACCAAACTACTAAATTTTTTGGATCGAGATGCTGGTCGGGTGGTGGTTTGGTGGCGACATTGGGTTGAGTTTATTGAACAGCTCAAGAATACCAAGAACAAAGAACAAACACAAGATTTCTAGAGAGAAAAGTTGGAGAGATTCAAGTTGTGACTTCTAACTCTTGACAAATGATCCTATTTATAGCAAAATAAGGACCTCTCCCCCCCCCCCTCCCTCCATCCCAATTTGGCCGGCCCCCCCACCCCAATCTTGACAAATGGACCCCAATATGGCCGCCCCCCCTCCCCCCACCCCAATCTTGACAAATGGACCCCAATATGGCCCCCCTAGTCCTTGATCCTGAAGTGGATGCTTCTAAGGAAGAAGGTATGCGACGTGTACTTTGCTCATCTCTACCTGCGTATTTCAATTTTCAATCCGTTTGAACAGGTGCAAAGATGTTATTTTATTGATCATTTCATCATAAAATGGTTTTAATAAATTTTTCACTCCAAGGCCTTTCATTGGACACCCTAAGAGAGTTTTAAAACTAAATAATGAGTCTCAGGGAATTCGTTGAAAGGGTTTAGAACAAAAAATTCATTATAATCATTTAGAATAAAATCATCGAAAAAATACGATCAGTGCCCCAGTTCAACTGAATTGCAAATTGAAGTACTTAGTTCTTAAATTATATTTTTTAATACAAAAAAAGTGTACTTATAGAAATTAAATGAATATAATAAAAATAATTCAATAAAGAGTAAAATTAAAAAACAGGGTACATTTTGGGGAGGGGGGCCGGGTGTTTTTCCGGTTTTGGGGGGGACAAGGGGCTGATTTTTGAGGGGAGGGGGGAGGGTGGTAATTTGGGGGGAGGGGGGGAGGTTGGTAATTTGGGAGGGAGGCTGGGGGTATAATGGGGAAAATTGGTGGGGTCGGGGAAAGCAATCTTTTAGATTTTTCCTTTTCTCTAAGAGCATCTCCAATCTAATACTCTATTTTTGCCTCATTTCTTCATTTGAAAGTATCAAAATAATATATTTTATTGCAAAAGTGATTTTTGGAGGAAATCTAACTCCAACCCAATACTCTATTTCTACTTCTATTTCTTTAAAAACTCATTCCAAATCTCAAACTTCCCCACTTTCTCTCCAAAACTCAAAATTTCATTTTTCTAACTTCACTTAAAAAATACTCAATATGGGTCATATTTTGAAGATATTGTACATATCTTTTGATTGATACCAATTTTATGAAGGATTAGTGTATCAAAACTAATTTGATGAACAAAATGGAATTTGGTGAGGGTGAATAGTGAAATGGAGGAGATCCTCCATTTTTTTCTCCATCCTCCATATTTGGAGAACCAAACTTGATCCTCTCAAATGGAGGAGAAAATAGAGGATGGGTTGGAATGGTATTTCCTCCAAATATGATCCTCTCAAATGGAGAAATAGAGGAATGGAGGGTGCATTGGAGATGCTCTAATGACATAGGGAATAGTGACCGTGTTTTGAAATTCAAAAGTCATTTGTATGTGTAAGAAACAATAGGAGTATAATTAATGTGGGAAAACCTAAGAGGAAAAATCGGATCATCGGTGCTGCATAGTGCATACCCCCATGGAAAGGGAAAGAAGAACTGAAGAAAAGACAGGAAAGCAAATGATATCTTGACCCCAGTCCTCTGATAATCACTCCGCCATGACTGGGTATGCACCCCTCTCTCTTTCTTCTCTCTCTAACTCTATCTATATATGTATTTTTGTATATGTATCTTTCTTGCTGAAAGTAATCCAGAAGAACCCGTTTTGATGATATCTTCTCAGTTCAGTTTAGTTCAAGTTTTATTGGAAGACGGACAACCTTTCTCAATACCGAGTTGATCCTCTGAACTAACTGTTTCCGTGGTTTTCCGCCTGAGTTTTGTTTTTGTAGAAAGAAGTTGTAGTCTTTAGGTTTATGGTGTATCTGATTAGGTTTTATGTGACCTCAAATCAGCAAATGGGTATTCTACATCTGAAAGCCTGATCTATTTGATCAATAGGGTAAATCAGATGTTTGGTGTATCTAATTAGGTTTTATGTATAGTGAGGAGGGGATTGCGATTGGGATTGATGGTGAGGAGGGATTAGTTTGGTCAGAGGCAGTGATTGCTATAATCATGTTTGTTTTGGTTGAGGAGTGAGGGGATTAATGTTGTAATGTATTCAAGTAGGAGTTAATCCTCCAGATTACCAATCCTCCTCAAAAAATGGCAACCAAACAGCTGCTACGCTATGGGGGCCCACACGCGTAGAAGTCCCAACCCATGCTCTACGATGCCCAACAAACAGGGCCTTATGGTTATCTTATGGTAGATTTCTCACAATTGATGTTTTGTTCACTATACCGAGTGGTTTAAGGATAAGAAAGCCTTTGTCTTCACAATTATTGTGGCACAAATTGGGCAATATTAGGTTTTTTTTTTTTTGTTTGAGTTGTGGGAGACTGAATTGCCTGTTTAGCATCATTAGCATTTCATTGGCTATTCCTCTTTGGTCCAAATTAGATAAACTAAGTCGTTAATATTTAGCATCAGTCGCTGAGCTAAAATATGTTTATGGCATTATTCTCCCTCTACCCTTTTTGAAAACAGTGAGAATTGAACTTCTACCACCTTTTTCGTAACACCTATGCACTTTTTGTGTTGTATGAAATAGGGACTAAACATCAGGAGGATAGAATGTTGCGGGATTAACCATCAGGATGATAGAATTTTGTGTCTAAAATCGTTTCCTTATTATAAATTGGACCAATGAAGTAGCCAGGTTTATGTTAATTCAATATTTCAATATGCATTTGGAGAAATCACATCCAAGGTCTGATGTTATGTTATCTCTTTGGTATTGCCTATCTTGGTGGTGTTCTTTGTTATATTCAAAGCCATATTCTTGTTCGTGAAGCAGCTTTGTTTAGTGAGTAAGATCAAGTTCCAGTTCCTTGCCAAACGTGACCTTTAGTCACTTTAAGACTCACGGCTTAATTCAGCTGTCATTCTGCTATTTTTCTAAGCAACTTTAAGATAATACATTTTGTGGAAATATGATAGTCAATAGGTTTTATTAATTACTTATGACTTGTATAGCTGACTTGATAGCACAGGGGGCGTTAATACTAGAATCTGATGCACATGATGCAAATCTATGCTATATCGGGAACTCTTATGTCCTTATATCCTCTCTATTGAGATTTAATCTTCTGTTTTAACTTTTAAGTGAAAGACACCTTAAATGAGATACAGTGAACATTCATTTTAAGATGTCCGACCCTCACAATTCTTGGGAAGACAATATTTGTTATATGGTGATGGAAAACAGAACTTGGACCTTTTGAAAACTACTAGCTATTGTCAGTTCTGCGTCCTCACCATCTTATAAGAGTACTCAAGTAGTTCTATGTGATCTGAGAGCTTGCAAATTAGCTAGCAGTCACTTAGTCTTCTTCTCATGTTTATTGTAGGTCAGAGGCGGCAAAAACTTCCTCCAAGAGGTGAGTAAGATGATTCCTAAGAGGTTATCTAGCCATTGTTTTTGACAGTCTTCTTGTTCTGGCTTTAACATTGAACGGGCTTGACTTCTGAAGATATTTACGTCCTCAACTTTTTCATTGTTTTGCTCTTAATATGGCTATTGGGTTTTATCCCTGTATATCTACTTAGTCCTCCCTCCTGCTATATGCCAGTAATATTACAGAATCCAAAATCTTGAAATTGTCTTTCAGATTATAGATCTCTAGTTCAGTCACTAATATTATAGTTATATGGCTTGGCTATAATTACTGTGTGTAAACTATGCAGACAATCGTGGTTGGTTGACAGCAATAGGATTGCAACAAAAATCAAGAGTGCATCTGGCTTGTGTGATCCGGAAAGAGTCCACTGGAAAAGCAACCCAAGTAGACCTTGCCCTAATTGCCAACATATCATTGACAATAGTGATGTATAATACCTCCCTTTTGATCTTATATTATATAACTTTCAGTTTCTGGGTTATGATTAGGTGAAATGAATATTCTCCTACATTCTCTGGTTCTTTTTTTTAATTGGTTGGCATTTTGCCTTTCATTTTTCTCATTTCAACTCAAATATAAAGTAAGTTGGTTATTGAATCCTTGATTACGCACTTAAAACAGGACATGGTGCCTCTCTTAAACTATTAGCGGGTTTTGGGTCTATTTTGGTTAGCTTTATCGCTACTAGATTACAGGTCTATTCGTGATTTTGGTTAGGCATTTATCAGCATTACCTGTTAAACGAGTCGTACATTGCATTTCAATCGGTTATAAAGTTGCTCTCTCTCTCTCTCTCTCTCTCTCTCTCTCTCTCTCTCCGTGTAGGTAAGCTATTTGCACCTTTTGAAGCATTTGGTGTCATAATCTTTTTACATTGCGACATTATTTTTTCTCTTTTTTGGTTCAAACAAATAAGCAAACATCAACCTTTTTTAAAGAAATCCTCAAGTGAAACTGTTTCTTAACAGAGGGTTCAATATATACAAATACATAGTGTAGGTTATATAACAGAGGGAATATAAATATAATTGCTTTATTTAGGAAGGTAGGCATTATGCTGTTAATATTATGGAAATTGTTTGTCTTATCCCCTTTGAGTAACTGCTTTTATTGTGTTCTAATCCTCTCAACATACTTGTGCAAGAGGTCCTTGGTGGTTCTCAGCTTTTGTCATGATATAGAGAAGGTTTATCACTTTTTGTTTTCCTGAGATTGCGAATTTGTGTCGAAACTTATATTATAGGTGCAAAGCGTATGGGGTTTTGGTCACTCATCATACTTTAACACCTAGGCATGGCTATTTTTTTTCACACAAAAAGAAACAAAGAAAATGAAGTTTTGATAGATGCACAAGAAATGGGAGCTACAAAAGATGACTTAGTAAGTGCCTAATAATTTCCTCCACCTAAATATATAGAAGAATCTTGCACGAATTCTGTTGCTAAACATAGATGGACTCGTTTTTTTTTTTTTTTATTGGCATTGGTACTGTGTGGACCTTGATATTCCTAGTTCACTAACCAGAAAATTTTCCTCACTTGGGATTTCTTCAGCTGAAGTCCTACTAAGTACTAACCTAGTTTGTCATGGAGTCTGAAACATAATGACCTTGGATCAAATTTTTTATTTTTTTTGGGGTGGTTGATCATGTTGGAGTTTATCCCGCATTGGTTAATTATTTTTTCCAAAACTAGTATATGAGCCTGGGCGACCTTTCCACTCATTGCCAATCTTGAGTCGGTGGATGCTTTAACATGGTATCAGAGTCAGGATTTCGGAGAATTTATTTTCCCTTGTTTGTGCTAAAGTGCACCGTTGTTTGTTGTGATTCACGTGTTATGGATCCTTTGTTTACCTCTTCACGTGCGAATCGGGGGTCGCACGTGCAAGGGAGTGTTAGAATTTATCCCACATTGGTTGATTATATGAGGTTGCACTGCAGCCTCTCCACTCAAGACCAATCGGCAATGGGTGAAGAGGCCGCCTAGGCTCATACTAGTTTTGGAGAATTTAATTAACCAATGTGGAATAAATTCCAACAGATCACTTGACATTTTGTTTAAGTGACCTGATATGAGAACTACCACCTCTGCTCTTGATAGCCATACACTCTAGTTACATAGATATTTATGATACTAGCAGCTATCCAAAAAGTGTCCAACTTCAAGGCAACATATTTGATTGTGGGTTTTGTTTCTCTCTCATTTGTCTTGTGACTCTTATCTTTGGATTGAGGTATGGTGCATCATATATTCACTTGGTGATTTAGACCTTTCACTGGTCTCACAACCTATGGTTGGTCATTTTTTGTGTGTTGAACTTTGGTTGGTCGTTTCATGAGTATAAACAGTTTTTAGACCTTTGATTGGTCTTCAGATTGGCTGTAGTTGTCTCGATACCTAGTTTCTAAGTTATGTCCATCATGTTTTTGGGTTTGATATACAGTTACACACACGACCATTGGATGTGCAGCTATATAGTATCAGTTTTTCAAAGTTTCACGGGCTAATGTGTGTATCCCTGTTATGACTAAAATCTTAGGGACAGCTCTACTCAATCATTAAATTTCAGGACATATCTGCATTTTTGGTTGTCTAGATAATGTGTGAAACTACTCATTCCAGAGTCTGTTTACAGCTTGGATTTAGCGTTTTGCTTAGTATCAGCTAGAAAAGACAAAGGAAACAATGAACAACAAAAACAATAATAGAACCATCTAGTCCCCAATCACTGGGGGTATGGTTGGGGGAGGATTGGAGACAAACCTAACCTTTGGAGATATATGCACAAAGTGACTACTCTCAGAATACCACTGGAACAGTGACCCCCTATACCTTCAAGAACCGAGGAGCTAAAGAGACATTTTGCTGCACATGGCTTGATTGTTGATTAAGCATAGCCTATAGCACCGGTTTCAAAACTGAGAGCTTTTGGAACCTCTATGTTCTCAGGTAACTCAGGAGTGGCCAGGATTACCCAAAGGTGTCAAATTCGATCCATCTGATCAAGAGATTATATGGCATTTACTTGCGAAAGCTGGTGTTGAGAATATGAAACCCCATCCTTTTATTGACGAATTCATTCCAACTGTGAATGAAGATGAAGGGATTTGTTATACCCATCCTCAGAATTTACCAGGTCAGAACGTTAATTACCTCGCTGTGATTCTTGTATCTCTCTTGTTGAATGAGTTATAATTCTAGGAATTTTCAGGTGTTAAGCAAGATGGAAGTGTTGCTCACTTTTTTCATAGAGCAATCAAGGCTTACAATACTGGAACTCGGAAGCGTAGAAAGATAAACGGCGACGATTTTGGCGATGTTCGTTGGCACAAGACTGGAAGGACCAAACCGGTTATATTAGATGGGGTCCAAACTGGATGTAAGAAGATTATGGTGCTTTATGTGACCCCAGTCAAGGGTGGGAAACCAGAGAAAACCAATTGGGTAATGCATCAGTATCACTTGGGCACTGGAGAAGATGAAAAGGATGGGGAGTATGTGATCTCCAAGGTGTTTTATCAGCAACAAGTAGTCAAGCAGAGTGATAAAGTCGAACAAGATTTGCCTGAAGAAGGCAATGATCTTATGATTGCAAAAGTAGATCCAGTTACTCCGCAATCTGTGACTCCCGAACCACCCCGGGCGGAAAAAAGAGTTTCTGATTTTGACCCTGTACAAGTTTTTGCTATTTCTTGCGCTGATCCTTATTCACAGGTAAAACAAACTCTGTTGAGCATCATGAGTCATGACTATATACTTTGTTTGAATAATACTAGGTGACCACATTTGAGTTTGATGTGGTATTTTCTATGCACCTATCTCAATTGTTTGTCCATCCCATTATGCGGTTGGTTGCACTTAAGGCGTCACATCAGACGGTGTACACAACTGTGACCGTCATTGCATTATTCTGTTTTCTGTTCATTGAAAATAAGGTAATTGTAAAAATCCAAGCGTGGAGTTACACTGCTGGTACCTTTGTTTTCCTTGGGCAGTTTTTTTTTGTTGCCAATCAAATTACCAAAGGATATGCCCTAATTGGTACTTTTGGATTAGGTTTTTTTTTTTTTTTTTTGCGTAAGAGAATATATTAATTTGGGTTATCATGGATAACTTCTGTTAGAAAGAAAAAGGCGGTTGCATTTCTTCACTAATTTTGTAAGCAATAACAGTTTCATCTGCATTTTACACCAATCTCGAGGCAAAAGAAAAACCAAAACCTGATATACCAATGTTTTTTTTCTCCCTTCATGATTTTTAAGCTTCAGAATCACGAGATGGGGCACTTTGAAGATGAGGAGCAAGCTGTGTGCGGGAATCCAAAATTTCAAGACTCCCTTATGGCAGAAAATCATGCTGATCTAACGACAGATAATACTGACAATCCGACTGGGGAAGAGCCAAAGTGGTGGGACAGTGAGTCTCAGAATCTTTTAGACTCACAGCAGCTTGTGGAAGGGCTGTCCTTGTGTGATGACCTTCTCCGTAGCCAGTCCCCTGGTAGGGACGAATATATAAATGGAGAATTTAATGGCAAGCCCTGCCTTTCTGACTATTCTCGTTTAGGACCCGAGTGTTTGAAGAAAGATTTAGAGGCATGCCAAGATCTGGCCCTTGATCCGGCAAACATAGAGCTCGATACGCCCCCTGATTTCCGGCTGAGCCAGCTTGTAAGTGCTGTTTGTTAACTGTTGCATCCTTTACTTTGACCTTATTTGCTTACATTGTTCATTTCCGCTGATTAGCTTAAAAGTAGAATCCATATGCTAAGCAGGGTTTTTCCACTTTAAAAGAAAGGATTTTGGCCTTAAAAAATCTAAAAATTGTACGCGTGCGTTTTTTCATAGTTGGAGTTTGTTAAGATTACAAAACATAATTCGAGCACTTGAGAAATATTACTGAACAACCTTCTTAGACTACAACCGCTTAGGCATATGAATTCACATACAAGAAAAATATGCTGCAAAAAAGTGGAAACCACCGTGAATCCTTTTGAATTTTCTTTTTGATGAACTTCTCTGTACTTTTGTAGGAGTTTGCATCGCAAGATAGTTTCCTTGCATGGGGTGGGAGCAAGGTGGTTGACTAAGCATGGTTCAAACATCCTCATCATCCCAGTCACGGATGAAACCCTACCGACTCTGTATTTTGTTTCCAATTTTTCCATCTAGACTTCGTTTAGTAAATGGTATTTGAGTAAACCTAAGATACTTTTTGTGGTGGTGTAAAGTCTTCTTGAAATTGGCTGCTTGTCTGGTCCATTGGCGCCTCGGAAGAGATTTGAACAAATGACAGCTGGGTATAATCGTAACTGCAGCTTCAAGGCTGACTGTAAGCAAATTTCCCTAACATCAGCTTGTTTCATATGTTTCAGACATTGACTTAACGCATTTCTTATGTGCTTTTATTCTCGGTGATGATCGGGACCTTTCTTAGCTTATTTCTGAAATAACTACTGTTGATTTCATTCGGACGGCGTGTCAAGCTGGGGTATTGTAGTTCATCATTTGCTGGATATGGTAGTTGATTTTACTATCTGACCAGGCCGATGAGTAGGTAAAAAACCCAATATCCCATAGGTCTTTATAGTTTGGTTCAGGTGGTGACTAGACCTAGTTATACTACAGAAGTCATTTACCCTAGTTGAAATTTGGGTGAATTCCTTATTGCTGACTATGAATCAGAACCGAGGTCAAATTTTGGAAATCTCAACTCCCTGAGTGTAACTTTAACTTCATCACACAACGAGGAGCAAGATAAGTCCCCTCAATTAAACAAAGAGAAATAAGATGATAATATAAGGCCTTGACAGTTGACACCACGTTGTTGCATTTCTCACAGCCTCCCTTTCGGGAATGGAGCGCCTTCTCCTAGTTCTTGTACATCAACTTGTTGCATAGCCCATTCATACAATACAGTGTGGATCGTATCCTGATTAAGCAAACAAATAAAACTAATATCAGTCGCCATCGATTTGAAACTGGGTGAAAGTTAAGCGAATAAGCATTCTCAAATGGGCTATGGTTACAGCATTATATCAGAGCATGAAGAGCATCTCCAGCAGATTCTTCAAACCTCAAATTTCAAAAGATTGAGGGATCGAGCATGAAATAAGTGCTCCAGTAAATCCCTCAAGCACCAAATAATTTGAAGTCACCCTTCAAATTTCCTTTCTCTCTTCAAATTTGGGGAATGCTCCTCACCCATCAAATCTCAAGATTTAGGAGTCCGGGAGAAGTCTCTCGAGAGCTTAAAGCCCACCTTTTCTTTTTCTTTATTTCTTCTTCTGCTGTCTCCCCCATCTTTTTCCCCTCTCCCCATGGCGGCTCCTCCACCTCCTTCCTCTCCATTTTCTTCCCTTCTCCTCCTCTCCTACTTCCATGGTTATGAGATGATTGAGACTCTCCTTAAGGAACTAAAATCTCTCACTCTCCCCATCATTTTTGGACTTAGGAGCCAGATTTAGGATTCTAGATCTGATTTCTTGGAACCAATTCAACGGCGATGGTGGTGGCGTCTGCATCGCTTTAGCCTTCCGTCTGCGGCGGGAACAGGCTCAAATTGGTGCGGCGGGTCCATCCAGAAGAGTTTGCTCTGTGTCCATACCTGGCCACTCCAACTCCCTTCACGAGTGTGGTTGACGGTTCCGACTCCGGCGTCTTGGCTCCAGGCGATTTTTTCTTTTTTGTTTTGTTTGGTGTATTTTGTTTTGTTTGTTGTTTTTTTTACTTTTGGACCGGTAGTGTCTGCTTTTATTGTACTGTGTTTTCCTTTTTGTTATATATAAATCGAGTTTAATTCTGGTAAAAAAAAATATCAAGATTTTGTAATTTTGTTACTTTCTTTTACCATGTTGAACCAAAAAATATATAAAAATTATTTTATGGGTTATTTTACCCAACTTGCCTCAAAAAAAATAATTTCCTCTATTGTCTTTCTCTCACTTCTTTTTTTTTTTTTTTTGCTTTTTTATTGTTGCGAACATGAATTTCCTAATTTTAGTTATTTGAGAAAAAAAAAAACCAAAGTATTTGAGTTGAAGATACGACATTAAAAAATTATTACATATCACACAATTATCTGGGCAAATAGATTCATAAATGTAAATAATAGAGAGAGAGAGAGGGAGAGAGAGGGAGAGAGAGAGAGAGAGAGAGGACACAAACACACACGGAGGGGGAGAGAGAGAGATTGCAAATTAAATTTGTGACTTGTGGCAGGGGAGGCTGCTAGGGTTGCAAATATGCGAGGTTCATGTCACGATTATCCATGCACATGGAGAAAATTTGTGACTTGTGGCAAGGGAGACTGGTGCTAGGGTTGCAAATATGTGAGATTCATATCACAATGGGGCATTTATTCTGGGTTTCCCCGAAGGAAGATTGGGACTTAAAACGGTTTTGGCAACGGAGCTTTGGGGTTTAAGGGATGGCCTTAAGTTAGCTAAGGATTGCAATTATTTCGATATTGTTGTTTGTACTGATCGATGGTGTCTTGCAGTGGCCAATGTCATCCAGGACTAGACTCAGGCAAGTGCTCATCCTTTTGAGTAATTTGATTATCCGTAGGAGGGATTCGCGGCTGCCAACCTCAAGCATTACTATCGATCAGGATCCACTGATTGTGACCAGACCCACCCAGGCAAGTCCCGTTGATCCACTGATTGTGACCAGACCCACCCAGGCAAGTCCCGTTGATCCACTGATTGTGACGCAGCTGATATCCACTTTCCTTCCCCACTTCAACTGTGTGGTATCCTCCCTTCTCTCATCCTTCACCTTCAAGGCCCAAAATAATAAATAAAAAAAAAAAACCACCATTGGGCCAAAAATAGCACCACTATAAAACTATTTTAAAGATCAACGGGACTTGCTCTAACAATTCATTTTGAAATACAATAGACTTTCGTGTTAAGTTAAATTTGGACAGTGCTGGAGAGAAAGAAAGGATGATTTACCCAAAAAAAAAAAAAAAAGAAAAGAAAAAGAAAGGATGATTATATAATCAGTCTCATAATTTAATTCCACTCTTAAACTTGGTCAACAGTTCTATTATTAATGTTATAATATATAATAATAGAAATAGAATCGATATTAATTTCTTCATTTCTTAGAACTGCAACCTCACCTCCATTTGAATAACCACGCCAAAATGCTACCGTTTAGAATTTTTTTAGGGGGATCCACTGGCTATTTTGAACGACTCAGTATGGAGTCGTAAGAAATGAAGGTTCTCCCGGCTGACGGGTCTAAGTACAAAGAAGGTTGAGATTTCGTCAATCAAAAATGCTACGGACATATTGTGTCTGTCACAAATTTGAATACAGATTATATTTGAAACAGTCCGATAAGTATGAATCTCACATTCATCGTATAGGATTCACATGTATTAAACAATTAACAAAATCTATGTGTACGGGTCTGTGTTGGGCTTCTATGCCAGAAACAATCATTGTTGTTCTTCAGTTTCTGCCGCTGAAGTTTTTTTTTTTATTTGCCAACCGATAACAGATATTATAACCACAAAGGAAATCATTACATCAAGAATGGGACTCATCCCTAATTAAGGGATCAAGTAACCATGACGGTGGGGAATCAGTCCAAAGACAAGACCCCATACCAACTATACCTCTGCTCGCCAACAGATGAGCAACCATATTGTAAGACCTACGAGCAAAGAAAAAAAAACAGACAGGAAAACTTCTACCCAATGCCTGGATATCATGAATAATAATCCCCAATTCCTGACTAGTCACAATCTGCCCATTTATCATATTTATCACAGCTTGAGCATCACTCTCCACTACAATTGATCTTAACCCCAACTGGCTCCCCAGCAGAATCCCTCTTCGGATTGCCATGGCTTCTACCACTGCAGGGCTAGTACACCACGACAGCTTCCCCATAACAACACCAACAAAGCTCCCCCTACTATCTCGAATCACTGCACCAAAACCGCCTTCCCCAGATTCCTTCTTCCACACACCATCTACATTGATCTTGAAGGACCCCTCCAACGGACGTTGCCAAGGCACCGCCCCACCTCCTCCTGTCTCATAAAATACCAGCGGATTCGCTGCCAAAAACTCCTGAAAAGCAACCACAACGCGTCTGTTGACCATATTAGGGAGGAGGATCTTGTGATAAAAAACCGCACCATTTCTCCCTTTCCAAATGTACCACAAAAGCATAGCAAATAAACCCAAACACCACTCCCTATTAGAAGCAGACTGCCATCTTGATAAGAGACCGTCCCACAGATCAGTAAAAGAGTTAACCTGTAAATTTACGACATCCAACTGAAAAGGGGAGCATAACCACACCCGACGGGACAACGGACAGTCCCAAAAAAGATGCACAATCGATTCCAACTCATCACCACAAACCGGACAGCTAGCATCGTCAACAATCCGTTTGCGCTGCAGCTCCTTCTTTGTCGGTAAAATTCCATGGCAGCATTTCCACATAAAGACCTGAACCTTCCTGGGAACGTGCAGCGGCCAAATCCCTTTCCAGCGCTTGTCGGACCCATTCTCATCAGAGGACCCATCATCCGACCTGCCCTGCCTTCTATGTTGCAAATCCAGAGCAACCATATAACCCGAGCTCACAGAATAATGCCCCGAATGTGTAAAATGCCAAACCATTGCGTCCGGTTTATTTGTCCATGACAAAGGAATGGAAAGAATGCATCTCGCGTGATTCGGAACAAATAATCGCGAAACCACCTCCTCCTTCCATGTTGCCATGTCGTCATTAATGAGTTGCTGAACCCAAGTAAAACCCTCTCCTTGGATTAAAATCCCCAACCAAAGGCAGCCAAGGATCTGTATCAATGCAAACCGAAGCCCCGTTTCCGATCGACCATCTCAATCCAGCCTCTAAGACCTTCCTTCCCTCCCAAATGCTCCGCCAAACCCAAGACGGATTGTTCCCCAAACCTGCCTCCATAAAAGAACAATCCTTGAAATATTTACTTTTGAGAACCCTGGCCATAAGACAATTTGGTGACATCATAATCCTCCAACCTTGCTTCGCTAGGAGAGCCAAATTATAAGCACTAAGATCCCGGAAACCCAACCCTCCTTTAAATTTAGCCTTACATAACTTGCTCCACTTCATCCAATGAATTTTCCTTTCATTATTCTTTTGCCCCCACCAAAAACTTGCCATAGCTGACTCAATTTGATGGCACAAACCATCTGGAAGCTTAAAACACATCATAGTGTAAGTAGGAAGCGCCAACGCCACCGACTTGAGCAAGACTTCCTTCCCGGCTTGATTAAGAATTTTCTCCTTCCAATCCAAAACAGAAATGTTCAACTATATATAAAGGAAAGAGTACCGCTGAAGTTAATAACTGCAAAATGTAATCATCTCTTTCCTTTCTACTACTACCATTATTGTTGGGCCAATTAAAAGTTCACTTGATCCACCCATAAATATGTACCTTGGGCTTATTCCAAGACCATGGGCCTTTGAAGTGAGCAGAGAAAGTTGAGCGTATGTGGGCATGTCCCAAAAGGTGTAGGGGTGGGAATTTTCGACCCGACACGAAACGAAGTTAGTGAGTTAAGGTTGGTTATTTAGTGACACAGAATACGAATATGACACGACACGATAACACAAAAAGTTGAATAGATCGGGTTAGCGTTGCGAGAATTCAAAACGAACACGAGATAACATGACACGAACCCGATGCAAAGTTAGCGGGTTAGGATCGGCTATTTCTAACCCGAAACGATAACATGAAAATGTAAACATCAAGTTAGGATGAGAAAATTTTGACATGAATATCCAAATGACACGAACACGACACCACACGATGCCCACTACCAAGTCGTACCTTATCGAGCATATATCCAAAATAGAAGCCGAAACAGGAAAAGAAAAGTTCCAAAAATAATTGCTCAAAATATAAAACAACAAAATAATTGCTCCAAATATACCCCTCCGTACTACAACAGGAAAAAAAATTCAGTGCCAGTCGCCGACCCGTCCATTGTGTTTTTGGACGGCTCGAATTTGGAGAGAGGGAAAGAAAAGAGAAAGTGTTTAGGTGAGGAGAGAGAGTTTCAATCGGAATCATCCAAAAGTACATTAGACGGCTCGGATGTGCAGAACGGATATCACATGGGATATACTCACCTGCCACCGAAAAATTTCTCAAACAACAGGGACGAGAGACCAGAATTACAAAAAAGAATCCAAAGCCAAAAGAAGTGACCGCGCCACTTTATAACGCACATCTTGGTCTTGGCCCCTCCCCAGCCAACAAAAAGAAAAAGAATACTAACATACTCTACTAATACTATACATGAAAGTCATCAGCGAATCTTCACAAGATCCAAACACTAGTACACAGCTAGATACTACTATACATTATTCAATGCACCAATCCCCATCATCCACGTCACCACCACCAACCCCAAACGTCATCTCATATCTTTTCTTTCCCAAAGTTAATCACGTCCGTCCATTTCTTTCACCTTTAATCGACAGTAACTGCGCGTCTTCACCCCACCAAACAATGAAACCTCCCGAATCCCGATACTACCCCTTTCGAACATGTCACCTCAACGTGTTACATTCCTTTTTCCTTTTGTCCTTTTCCGTCTTTTTCCAAACAGACCCGTGATCTCCAGGGCTTAATCCAGCTAAAACTATGGGCAGGTTACTAACATCCCTCTTGCACATATCCTAATCATCATTGTTTAGATTACAAAAATAATAATAATAATAATAATGGTACATATTTGATATTTTTGAACCCATTTCGGATCATACAAATATGATCTGAACCGCTCATTTACAAATTAAAGTATTCCGTTAAGGGTTCGGCAAAAAATTGACTCAATCAAATATTCGTAGGGACATTTACGACATACCCAACTTTGCTTTAGAATTCAAACCTAAATTCTAGGACAAAGTTGAATGTTTTATAAATGGCCCTACCGATATCCGTTCGAGATCATTTTTTGCAAAGAACCTAACAAAATATTTCACACAAAATGAGCGTCTCAGTTCATTTTTCTGAACCCAAGGCGGGTTTAAAATTGAAATGTAAGCGCAGGCACAGAAGATACCAAATCTGTACCCGCATCACCTTTGTTTTCCTTCAAAGTTCGTTCAAAATCCATGTGAAAAATTAAATTGAATCACGTACTTACGATAAGATTTATTTGGTTGAGTTGATTTTTAAACACAAATTAAATAATTAACTTAAAGTTAAAGAAAAACTTGGATCATTTGAGGCTATATGTGCAAGAGAAATCGAGAAATTTTTCAGTGCCGGGTGGACACGGGACACGTGGTGCCTTGCATCATCTCGACCGTCCAATGAAGTTTTGGACGGTCCAAATCTGTTCAGC
The DNA here is from genome assembly GCA_025413875.1 of Rhododendron molle. Lineage (NCBI taxonomy): Eukaryota > Viridiplantae > Streptophyta > Magnoliopsida > Ericales > Ericaceae > Rhododendron > Rhododendron molle. Next base: position 12,055,816 of record CM046399.1, read on the forward strand.
TGTTTTAAAGTGTGAAATGACTAAAATATCCCTCAACAGCCGAACAGATTTAAGCCATCCGAAACTTCATTGGACGGTCAAGATTGATGTCGGGCACCACGTGTTTTGTGCCCACCCGTCACTGAAAAATTTCTCGGAGAAATCTGCACCCATAGAGGTTCTCCATCCAGATCCAGTGCGCATCATCCTCGCAAGCTAGGCTTTAGCTGTCTGAAAACAAAGGCTCGTGACGGAACAGGTCGTAGGGGGCCCACAAGCTATCCAAGGTACAAGGCTTCTTGGAGTCGAGTCTTAACCATGGCTTCCCTTTCCCACTCCAGTGGAGAAGGCTCACCGGACCAGGGTGCAGATCTCGGCACAGTCCTTCGAGGTTGTCCCCACCTAGACCGTGCTGGTTCCACCTGTGCTCGACGGGCTCTACATTCCCGGCAAAAACTAGTAGGAATGGAGGCAACGAACCTGTCATTACGGACGCAAGTATAAGCAAGTTTACCAGCTTAGCTAAAAGAGCATTTTAAGTATTTTACCGAAGCAAAAATTCAAAATGGGGGATTCCTGTTCCAAATGATGCCTCTTGGATAATTAAGAAGCTGCTCAAATTAAGGGATATTTGTCAAGAATGGATCCGGTTCCGTATTTGTAATGGGGAGGATACTTACTTGTGAACTGATAATTGACACCAATTGGTGCGCTTTATAAGAAGTTTGGGGACTCTATTATTGTGAGTAAAGGTAGTGCTTTGAAAGCTAAGGTGTCTTCCATTATTGTGCGAGGTTAGTGGAGGTGGTTGAGGCAGCGTAACAGGGCTATTATGGAGGTCGTGCAGCGAACTCCCTCTGATTTTCTCCCTAACCCGTCAATTCAGGATTCAATTTTTTGGACCCCTTCACCTGAAGGAAAGTATTCTGCTAAAACAGCTTGGGAGGCATGTAAACACAGGTACCCTATCCAAACTTGGTATCCTTTTGTCTGGTATGCAAATAATGTCCCTAGGTGGAGTTTTATCCTTTGGTTAGCCGTACGGGGTAGATTAGCCACCAAAGACAGACTACGCATGACTGTTAATACCCAATGTGTGTTGTGTATGACTGCCATTGAATCTCATGCTCATTTGTTCTTTGCCTGTCACTTTACCTCCTCAGTGTGGAATGTAGTTTTATCCAGAAATGGTATCTTTAGAACCTCCCTCCCCTTGGAGCAGGAGCTTTCTTGGGCTGGCTGTCTTAGAAAGGGCAAGAGTTTTGGTAGTCTTATCTACAAGATTTCTTCGGCTACTACAGTGTATCTCCTTTGGGCAGAACGCAATTTGAGGATTTTTCAACACAAAAGAAGAGATTTGGGAGGAGTAACGACAGCTATTATTGAAGCCATTCGAGCTAAACTTAGCTCTGTCCACCATTCCATTTTTAGCTCGTAATATGGATCTTTGTGATGGCTGGCTTCTGGATTCTAAGATTTTTCGAATCAATAATTGTGGATAAGTGGTTGTTCTTGTCATAGGTGGTTCTTTAGTTGTTTTGCTTGTTCAGGTGGATGCCCCGGTGATTTTGTAAAGTTTGATTGCATTTTTTGGTGATATAAAATTTGCTTACCAAAAAAAAAAAAATTCAAAATGGGCACTGCATCAGATTAGGTAAAGAAGAAGCTATTGAGCAAGTTTACCAGCACCTCTAAACAAGAGAAAAAGCTACTTTAACTAATCAAGGAGAGAAATTTGCCCCTGCAGCAGAAGAGGTATACCACAGGCCAGAATTCCTCCCACTACAGTCATTAGCTATTTCTACCTCACCACTGTTCACAAGCAATCAGTTCTTTATCAATTTTTTTTCCCCTCCGGCTCAACTGTTGGGCTACAAGTGGTTGGTGGAAAATGATAAAATTAAAAGGATAAAGGAAAAGATTGAAAAAATGTATATTTTAATTGATGTTAGGTAAAATAGATAGTATTGGTGTAGTGTTGAGAGCAATGTGAGTAGATAAAATGAAAAAAGTGCACTGTTCACAGAGTATTTTACCTTTTTTTACCTTTTCATTGGTAAACTTGCTCTTATCCCTTTGTGAAAAAGGTTAGCTAAATATACCTATGAATTGTTCACTATGTACTCATTATTTTATTAGTTTTCCCTCCCCTGTATACACCCATGAAAAAGAAAATTAATATTTTAACAAAGAATAGGTAAAATAGATTGTATGTGTGTAATATTGAAAGAAATATGAGTAGGTAAAATGAAAAATATGTGTACTGTTCAATAGTTATTTGATCGGTAAACTTGCTCTATAAAAATCAAGTATACACATGAGGTGGTGTTTTCGCTAAGCCAACTTCTTGCTAGTACTTTGTAGTCAAGTTGTTTCCACTAAATCATATATAAGACAACTCTTTGTACTCAATGTACTGTTTTGGGGCCTTAAAGGAAGAATATGTGTCGGATGCTTTAGTTTAATGAAATCAACTTAACTAAATGCAAAATTCTTGAGAAAAAGAGAGTGGAAAAGAAGACCTGGTAACAAAGAGATACAAATTTAGGGCTCTGTTTATTTGTCCGGAGATGCACGCGTGAGTGATAAATATGAGTGGAATAAAAAATGCTACGGCACGTAAAAATACTGGTAACACTAATGGGGAGAGAGAAAAAATTTTGGTGTTTATTTTGGTTAGATTTGCTATTCAATAAAAAGTTGGTTAGAAATGTTTTTGGTAAAATAATTTAGAATGTTCAGCCAGCTTACACAAACTATGACTAATCCACTATAGAACAATCTCAGTGTAGACTAGCAGGTCCAATTAAAGTTGAAGCAAAAGTATAATATGAATTGACTCCATAATAGTAGTTGATAATACCTAGAAAGTTTTCAACCGAGAAGAGGAGGAGCAAATCTTACCTCCGAATCACTAGGGTAAACCCCCCGCCCTTTTTTTTTTTTTTTTTGTTAGCATTGTTTCCCTTAAGCGTTTAGTACTGGAGTAGTACTATTTTATTCTTGCACAAAATCACATAAACAAAATAGGTAAAGAAATCACATCCATAAACTCTGGATTTCGGAAGTATCAAAGCTCAAATCCTCAATGGAATTTTGGAAGCAAAATATAAGTTATACGAGAACTTAATTTTAAATTAAAATTTAAAATCTGTATCTACAGTTGTCGCAAACAGGTCAATAATCTTCTCCAAATTGGCAGTAGCAAAATCCCTTTTTTTTTTGGCCCACGATAGTATATCTCTATTTTCTAATACCACCTTCAAATCCCACTCGACTGAGAGTGCTTACATAATTCGCCTCACTTGGGTCTACAATGATATACTACTACTACTTACTTAACAAAATCACAGAATGATGAGTTCATTACAAAACAAATCAAATGCTCCTACTAGAAATGGTCAACGCAATTTTCATTACAAATAACAAACAGAAGGGGTCAACCAAAATTGATACTAGTAATTAAGCATTCGCTGATCCTCTTTGATTTTCATTATAACCCATAAAAAAAAAAAAAAAAAAGATTTATACTCTTTTGCATCGTCATATTCGCCGCCCCGGTGCACATTTCCTATGTAATTAAAGTCTTGGACATTGTGTTATTAATTGGTGTATACGATACGATACGACTCAGAAATTCAAGATTTTGTCAAATAATGAGCTTTCAATGAGAAGGATAGGGAAATACAGTAATTGACATACTCCATTTTGCCCCCTTATTTGGGTCAGTTATAAAATTCACAATCAAATCTAAATAGGCAAATTAGAGCATGTACACCAGCATTGGTAAAATACTTTTTTAGTTATATTTTGAAGAGGAGAAACTCAAAAAATACTCCTGCACCAGATTAGGTAAAAGGATAGGTAAAGTACATTAACGAACAAGGCTTAACCAGTTTTACCTAAGAACTATTCACACTCCTTTCTTTTTTATTGTTTCTTTCTTTCTCTCCCCTCCCTCCTTTGGGAAAAAAAATAATAGGAAAAGAGTGAAAAAAATGTATATTTTAATTGGCGTTAGGTAAAATAGATAGTATTGGTGTAGTTGTGAAAGAACAAGTTGATACCTAAAGTAGAATTGTGAACTATTCACACGGTAGTATAAGGCTCCGTTCCAGAAACCTTCTTAAAAAATAAGCAGTTTATTTCACATTTTCAAACTAAAAAATAATGTAAATGACAAAAAAATATTATTTTTTTTACACCGTATTAAAGATCTTGGTGAGATCTATCAAACAAGATCCATAGTGGTACGAAAATTATTTGCATAAACACATTATTTTTTAATTTGAAATTGCCTTCTTAAAAAATAAGCAGTTTATTTGTGTTCTGGAACGGAGCCTCACTATCCACCGGTAAACTTGCTCTCACTTCCAAACAAAAATATATATATCTGCGTATGCGAAAAGCACCAAAACTATTTTTAAAAAATTACTGTACTTTTCTAAAAATACGGAGTAGTAAAATTGAAGGAATTCCTCTTGGACGTACGAAATGATGAAGGAATACTGGGAGGTACTCCTCCATCCCAGATTTTTTGTCCAGTGGGAATAGATTACCTATCATTTTCGTATTTCTTTGTGCCAAATTAACACTTCCTGATTTCCTAATGTAGTTCAAAGAATTTAAAAAAAGCTGATGATGCCAAAAGTACCATTTTTGTTTTTCCCAAAACCCTTTTTGTTTCTGTCAAAACTCATTCATTACATGACTTAATTGCTCTTCATTACATCACTTACTTTACGAAAATGCCCCTTCAAATCCAGAGTATTATTTTTGTTTACGTCTCTTCTCAAATTACCTCTAGTTTGCTCCTGAATTGTATTTTTGCTTGATGTTTAATTTTTGTTTGCTTCTCTTCTAAAATTAGCTCTAGAATTTGCTCATGAATTTTTGCATTTTTACTTCAAACGTGGAAGTGGAAAATGCATTGCACTTATGAAATTTTAAAGGGTATTTTCGTAAAGTATGAAGGCAATTAATTCATGCAATGAATGAGTTTTGACAAAAATAAAAAGAATTTTGGCATTATCAATTCCCTTTAAAAAAATTACGCGTGAAAGTTATTTTATTTTTTCGTCTCTAAATTACAATATTTTAGGATTTTCGTAGGTGTGCAGCTATTTGGAACCACGGACAGACTAAATTCTGCTAATGAATTGACGCTAAAAAGGCCTTGTTCGTTTCCATACTTTACTTTGTTTTAACTTTGTTTTTCAATCATTACTCTATATCTTTCTCCAATCATTACCCTATTTCTCCAATTATTAATTTTATTTCTCTCTCTATCTTTCTCCAATCATTACCCCTCTCTCCAATCATTACTCTATTTCTCTCTCCACCCACTACCAAAACTAAAATACCCAATTTTTTTTTTTTTGTCTTCAGATGGACCGGCAAAATACCCCTCAGTGTTTCTGCCAAAAATATCATTTAGACGACAAAGTTAAGCGAAATGAGGTCTCTTAAATAATGGGTATTTTTGTCTAAAATTCCTAAATAGTACTCCAGTAAATACTCATCCTATCTCCTAAATACTAAGGCAAAAAATCACTACACAGAAATAATTAGTAAGTAAAATTTTTAGTCGGAATTATACTAACCCAATTCATATATTCTGTATTTCTTCTGAATCCGCATCCAAACCTCGAGCTTCTCCGTGTACCTTCCCTCCCTCCACTTATCAAGATCGATCACCATCACCCCGGTGTTAAAATAACACGGCCTCCGGTCCCCAAAAAATCCTGAGAAAACCGGGTTCGACCAGAACCCAGAGGTAAAATACGAGCTGAAGTTCGCGTGGCAGTACTCCGGCGCCCCCAGTATCTTCCCGTTCAGATTGATCCCCCACAGCTTGCCCACGTCGTCGACGACGATTAAATCAGAGTCGAAGTAGATGACTCGGCGGACGGAGGAGGGGAGGAGGTCGGCGAGGTAGATCCGGGCGTAGTTGAGGGGCTGGTCCAGGGCGCGGCGGACGGAGAGGGAGATCTTGTTCTTGACGAGGTTGTGGTCGAAGCGGTAGAGGTTGAAGGAGAGGTAAGGGAATGTGGTGAGGATGGTGTTAAGGAGGTGGTTGGGGCGGTGGTGGGGGGAGGAGAGGGTGAGGAAGTGGAAGGAGATGTTTTCGGGGCAGCTGGAGTGGTGGAGGACGGAGAGGACGGCGGCGATGGAGCCGCGGAGGTAGGTGGCGTCGAGGGTCATGGCGATGTGGATTGAGGCGGCGGGGGTTGTGGGGTGGGGGCATTCTCTGCCGTTGCGGAATGCGGGGGCTTCGCGGAAGTGGGGGAGGGGTGCGGCGGGGGACGGCGCCGGGAAATGTAGGGAAGTTAGGAGGAGGGCGGTGGTTAGGAGGAGGTGGAGATTTGGTGGCATGGTGGGTGGGTGGGTGGGGGGGAGATGGGGAGGGAACACGGTTAGGTGCTTGGTAGTGTGGTCATTCGGGAATGATGAAGAGAGAGAGAGAGAGTGAGAGAGAGACTGGGTAGTTAGGGTAATTCGTTGTGTGTATTCATTGTAACGTCAGTCACATAATTTTTCAAAATGATTTGAACTTTCGGTATTAATTATTGAACTACGTTAGCATTCTCAATTATTGCTCTCGTGAATTTTAGTTAATGACTTTTGTTAATGTATATCTCTAATGCACATATTTAATCATTAAATGAATTCAACTAATCCCACTTATAAACCCACTTTACTTGGAAAATAGTAGTAAAAGTGAAGTATTGTGTCTTACTGTATTTTAGTAGAAGAGAGAGGAAAAAGTTTGGAAGGGATAGTTGGGGTATTTGGTTTTGTGTACTGTTGTTACACTACTCTACTCTGAAGTCTGATCTGTGAGAGAGAAGAGAGAGAGGAGAGAGAGAGAGAGAAATGTAGCGGGTGCCAGGCTGGAATGTCGCGTCTTTTGTCTGGGAGAGTGTGACATTGTTTTATTCCACTCAATCCACAGAGGTAGGAGGTAGGAATCAGGTGGTAGTAATTAATGTTTCCAAGGACAGAGTCGTTGGTGCCATAAATGTCAAAACCGTATTGTGTGATAGAGAGGAAAATTAATTCGGGCCCCATTTTTGCTACGTTAACTATTTTGACATAATTTAATTTTCGAATTTCTTTGATTAAATTTTTGTCATACTCCTACTTTTTTGGAATTGATCTTTTGTCCAGCCGAGATGAATAAAAAAAATATTAAAATATGAACAGAAGAGGAAAAATTTACGGTAGGGTGACACTTAGACAAAAATAAGTTTTTTATAATTACAAATGGATTTTTTTCCATGTAAAAAGTCTAGTGAGCTCAACAAAGCTTACCTTTACTTGCTTGAATGAAATAATAATACTCCTTTCATGTAAATGTTCTTTTATAAAAATTTGTGTATTTTTAAATCTCAAGAAAATATATTTCTACATATTATTTTTAAAATTTTTTAATACCAAATTAAAGCACTCAATGTGTACTTTAATTTGGTGTAAATTTTTTATTACATAATATATTGACAACATTTTTTTTTTGGTTTGAAATTGTACGGATTCCTATAAGGAACATTTAGACAGAGGGAGTAGAAGATTGGGGCTATGAGTTTGGACATAAGAACCACCTAACCAAGTTCTTGCACTAAGTAAATTGCTATCCCCCCAACCCCAAACCGGTTTTCCCGGATTACCCCCCAAAGTACCCCCACTTTTTAATTTCTTTCTTTATTTAATTACTTATATCTTATTTATTTAATTTCTATAAATACACCCTTTGTATATTAAAAAATATAATTTAAGAATTAAGTGCTTTAATTTTCAATTCAGTTGAATCGGAACGAAGATCGCATTTTTTTGATCATTTTATTCTAAATGGTCATAATAAATTTTTTTGTCTAAGATCTTTCAACAAACACCCTAAAACTCATTATTTAGTTTCAAAACTCTCTTAGGGTGTCCATTGAAAGGCCTTGGAGCCAAAAATTTATTACGACCATTTACGATTAAATGATCAGAAAAATAACAACATTGCACCGGTTCAAACGGATTGAAAATTGGAACACTTATTTTTGTAACTATATTTTTTAAACTATAAAGGACAAAAAAAAAGGAAGAAAAAAAAAACAGTCGGATAAACATGATCAATTGAAACACTTTTTTTCCCCTCTCAATTACTTTACAAAGCCTAGAATTAGACTTGAATATATTAATTGTCTTACAAGTAGTCTTTCCTAGATTTTCTAGGTATACATGCATACTAACCTACATAATCACATAATCTTGCACCTTGGATAGAATGACAAGAGAGGGGAAGGCTTTAGCATGCTTAAAATTGGATTAGACATTACCATGGAGCAAATAAACCATAGAAAAGGAAAAGGGGGTGGGGGGGGGGGGGCGTATGGGGTGGGGTGAGAGGTCTTCATTTTCCTATAAATAGGACCATTTGTCAAGCCATTCAACTCACACCTTCAATCTCTCCAACTCTTCTCTCTAGAAACCTTGTGTTTGTTCTTTGTTCTTGATATTCTTGAGTTTCTTTTTGAGTTTTCGAGAGAAAAAGAAAGTCTTTTCTTTTCTCTTTCGAAGCTACCGTAAGCTTACCGTAAGAAGTCACTTCGTTCGATAGCCACATTCAGCTTCTGTAAGCCGACGTATTTTCTTTTCCGTAGCCATACTATCCACTAAGAAGAACGGTAAAATATTTCTAGTAAAAATTTTAGTTACATTTTTTTTTGTGTTTAAAAATGTATGTTAAGTTAAAGTAGTAAAAAAAAGAAAGGGGTTTGGGGGGGTGTGGTGGTGGGGGGAAAGCACCTCTCTTGCACTAATCGTTTTCGGAATAAAAATCTCCTGGATGATTCGGATCAGATGCACATAGTTTACCAAAAAAAAAAAAAGGTGAGGAAAAACCTAGTGACAAAAGATAGCCGAGCGGCAGAGCCTATCCCTTCCATAATTGTGCATAAAAATGGCAACAAAGTACTCTATATGTTCCTCAATAAGTGTTTGGTTCGCAAAAATAAGCTTTTAAAATTATGCAATTTTTTTGAAAAAAAAATTCAAATTAATAGATATCAATAGGTTCTTTTAAGTTGTGAGAAATATTTCAATTTGTTAAAAAAAATGCAACTTTAATTATAACGGCCAAAGTTTGCGGGCAGACGGAAGAAGTAGTAAATATTTTCAGTTGGGTTAGAGGAGGATAATATTCCTTTAAACTTTATGTAAGAGCATCCGCAATGTAATAATCAAAATTGGATAATCAAAAGTTGCCACATTATTTTTTGGTTATTCATTTAAGACATTGCTAAGGTTAGCAATGTAGAGGTTCACAATGTAATAATCAAAATTGAATAATCAAAACTTGCCACATCACCTTTTTAAACTACAAAATTCTAAAAACTAAAATTTTTGACAATAATTTGAATACTCTTTTTGAAAAAAAAAAAATAACAGTTTTTTTTAAGAAAATAGTGTAATAAAAAATTGAAAATAGTTTTTTTAAAAAAGAAAACAGTTTCTTTTTTTCGAAAAACTATTAGAAACCGTTTTAAAAAAACAGTTTTTTGTGTAACAACACTTTAAAAAAAATAATTTTCCTCATAATTGCCTTTTATGTAATAATGGGTGTACTTGATTGAGAAAATATGGAAACTATTAGATTTGATTATTGGCAAAAAGGTTGCTAGTTTTGATTATTCAAAGGCCAAAATTTGATGAGTTGTTAAGAGGTTGCTAAGTTTGGTTATTACAATGTGAGCACTTTTTTGAGTAAACATTGTTAACTTTAGCAACTTTTTAGTTTTGATTATTACATTGTGGATGCTCTAAGGGAGTATAAACGAAAGCAGGATAAGAATTTTAGCATTCCTCTTCTATCCTTTTGCACTTCTTTTCTTTATGCCGTTATTCACATGAAACTACCCAATTACCATTTGTTCATGAAAAGCAATTAAGAATTGAGAATAATTGGTAATTTTGTATAAAACAGATTGTAAATTACCAATTATTCTCAATCCAAGAATAATCGTTCAGACACCTCTCTTATTTCATTAAAGTCGCCCCCAATACACCAAGGGTTCTGATGGTTTGCTTTAAGGGCCAAAAGTTCCTCCCACAGATTACGACGGGCCAGAGTAATGTTAGGAGCATAGACATTCACTATGATACATGGGAAGTCATCAATAGTACATTGTAACATAATGAAGGATTTATTAATCAAAACACTAGCTGTAGGCCCATCAACGGCCCGGATCGGGATCCGGATCTGGGCCGGATCCGACAGATCCGAATCCGATAAGACTTGGATCCGATCCGAATCTGATAAGACTCAAATCCGATAGTGGTAATCCGGATCCGATCCGAAAACTTTTTTACTCCAAAAATTTTAGCATATTTTTTTTTTTAAAAATACAATTTTTTTTCAAAAAAAAATTTTCCAAAAAAAAAATAAAAGAAAAAATTGAAAATAAAAATACAACTTCTTAAACATTTTTTTTTCAAAATAAAAAATTTACTGTATTTTTAAAAAAAATTTAAAAATTTATAAAAAGTAAAAAAAAAAAAAATTCGGATTCGGATTGTTAACGGATTTAATCTGATCCGATCCGGATCCGATAACGTTACCGGATTCAGATGATCGGATTATCGGATCGACGTTATCGGATTCGGATCGAATTTTTCGGATCGGATCCGATCCATTAACATCTAGCTGGCTTAAAAAAAATATTATTCCAAATAATCAACAGGCCCCCTGATGCTCCCTCCGATCTCGAACATGCGAACTCCACATTGCTATCACCCCAAATTCTTTGTACAGTTAATCGATCCACATAATCTAGTTTTGTTTCTTGGATAAAACTGATTGATTGACTGTTGTAAAGCGTGTGCGTTCCAATATCATTATCTTTAGATTGACAACGAATTTGGAACGCTGTTGATTATATAAACCCCTATATCATCCAATTGTGCGCAAGCAAGGTGAACTATCAGAGTTAGGTTGATCATGAAGGAAACAAAACGGTGACCCATTGTATCTCTCGCTATATTTGATTGATTTGCATTTCTCACTCTTATCTATCTTACCTCGTTAGAGATACCTATATATAATATACACACTGCACAAAGGCAAAAGCTATTGAAATTCTCTTTTTGTTTTTTTAGGGGAAGGCAAGGGATTTTTTTTTGTTTTGAAAAAGTTTAAAAACACAACCTTAAAACACAATGCCAAATAAAACTGCACTTGAACCGTTCGATATATGTGGGTCTACATGAATCGTCGCTCATACCTTCTTGTTTCATCTCATTTTTGTTTTTTTCCCTCTTATTTCGTCTCATTTTCGCTCAATCTAAAAAAGATTATCCATTTTCACTGTTTAGGTAAGAATTATTTATATCTTTTATGCAATATTAATCTTGTTCTGTATATGTAATTCAAGATTCATATTGTACGTAGAAAATAACATAAATTACAAAATTATCTGAGAGGTATAAATAGTGAAAATGGACAACCTTTTGGGACAAAATGTGTATTAGCATGTATTCATTTTAATACCACTTTCCCTTATCTTCTTCTTGTTTCAGATTGTTTGTGAACCCAACTTGTTCTTTTTCTTTTTCAACTATCTTTGTATCCTTTTTCTCTCCTAATAAACTTGTAAATTAAATTAAATACTCTTTATCAAATCTCCACTATTAAAAGCACAATGGTTATTAAATATCTTCATAAGTCTCACAAAATCTTGGTTTTCTTTCTTTCTTTATTTTTTTTCCCTTACAACAAAATCAGCTTTACCAAAATCAGCTTTTTCCCTAGAATCCTGCAACACTTCTCCCTATCTCATTCAAGTTTTCTTTTGACTTTGTTCTTTTCTCTCCTCTAAAAAATTACAGTATCTCGTTCCAATATGTATATATTCTTTTAATTTATTTCTTCTACGTGGCATTTTTCTATTTGTTTTCTCTCATCTCATTTTGTTCTGTCTTAACAAAAAAAAGTTTCCACTATCACCATTTCTCAATCGGTCAAATATCTTCTTCCCCACCGATCACTATCTGCGGTCATCATCTTTGGGGTTGGATGTCGGCAATTAAATCTGGCGCCGACGCCAACAACGTTTCCGGCCAATTTTCCGGCGACAGCTTACTTTTTGGCACTGGTCAATTTTTCGTCCAACTTCCAGCAATGTCGATTTTTTCGGCAAATTTCCCTGCTATGATGTAATGGGAGGGGTAAATAATTTTTACTTAATGTAACGGTATTTTGGTTAATGTGGACCTAGTGCATTTCAAAATAGTTAGGTGGACCTAATGAATTTTAAAATAGAAATAATAGACCGGAGAGTAAATCTCAACTCTTCCAATTTAATGCGAGTCTTATTATTTTGCGACTTTGCATGAAGATGTTCTCTTCCTAACTCTCATCACACCTTCTCCTAATAAATTCCCTCATTAAATTGCTCTCTTCATGAAATCTCCAGAATTATAAATACAATCCAAATCTTGAAATCTTTCTTTAGGCATTGTAAATATATTTTGCCTAAGATCTTACAAAATATAGAAAATATTTTCTCCAATAAGAAAGGTGATCACCATATCATGTAAGTCTCCATTTTCACCTCATTGTGATCGTAGAATATTGCAAAAGAAAAAGAAAAAAGTAACTAAAATTCTTTTCATGTGGTAGACCTGTAATGATCATTATACTGCTCCCTCCGTCCCTTTTAAGTATTTAACTTCGTAACTCCAACTTATTAAGGAGATATCATCGTTACATCTTTCACGTCATTTTCATGTCTACTAGACTTTCTCTTCTTACCTTTAATGGAGACATCATCATTATACTTAAACTCATTAGCTTTATAAAATGAAATATACTTTTAGGAACAAAATAAAAATGTACCAACTTTTACTCAGTACCTTTACAAAATTGATACTTATTAAGGGATAATCCATGCAAAATAGAATACTGAACTCTAAAAAATGGATGTAGGGCGTAGTATTTTATTAAAATTATTGAAGTTGACCTTTAATTCGGCTCATTTTGAGTTTAAAGGGCTTTGATTGAACGAGCCGATTTGTGCTTCAAAAATTCTAAACAAGTCAAGCTCAACACTGAATTCAACTTGATTTAGTTTGTTATACTCGAACAAGCCAAGCCAGAGCATTGAAAATGTTAGACGAGTTGAACTCAATCTCAATTGTTTATCCTTGAATCGATCCCAAACTGAACTCGAGTGAGATGAATATCTTATCAAGACGAGCCGAGTTTAACCGAGTTTAGATCGATTTGGCTCGTTTGCACCCCCACTTGTCAAAGTGGGAGGGGGAGAGTACGGGGGGATCCAAGAAAGGGAAAAGAGGCTAGCGATTGTGTCCCAGGAGTGGTGTACTACTCGGTACCGGCCAACGAATATACAAGAATGCATCATCATAAGAGATTAAGTATAAGTGAAAGTATAGATAAAAGAGATTAATAAAGATGACTCATGTATCTTTTCTGCACTTGGCCATAAATCAGGCTAAGAATGCATCATCTTCTCTTCTCTAGCTTATAACAAACGCTAGCTAGTAATCAAACCCATGTATGCATTTTCACCCAAGTCTTGGTGTCCTTGCTGATATAGAAACCGTCAGGTCTTACGCCCCAGAAGCAACGAACATGACCTTCTCCATTCTGACAATGGTAGTACTCTATATTGAGACTGAAAACATCAAAGATCTGGTTGCTGGAACCCCAGTAGAAATGACAGAAATAAAGAGTCCTTCCGAAAATGTCGGTCCTGAAATTCCAACTGAAAACTTGATGAAACAAAAGCGCTTGCATTCCAAGATCGTGATGCTTATCTTGACAACGGAAATACAATAAACGAGGGTTCTTTGGAAGCTGGTCGATAATAGTAACTCTTACATCATCAAAACTTGCACCAGTGAGCTCAAGTGCTACAGTCAGGGTGATCATAAAAGAAAGAAAGAAATGACCCATGTGCATGTGTCTCTCCAAATATCAGATCAGATCAGATTGATTTATGTTTTTTAGTATTTGTTATATATTCTTATCTTCCTTTGCCTCATTGGAGATGCCTATATATATATACATACACACACACAATTAAGGAGGCTATATAAAGCAATTGAAATTCCCTTTTTGTTTTGCCATTTTGGTAAAGTGAATGCTAGTATTAGATTTTCACAATGCAGTTAAGATTGCTTAACACAGTAGTAAATTGTGAAATTAAGCATGTAGATCTTCGGAATCCATTTGGATTATGGCGAATTGACTTAGAGCAAGTACACTAATAGTTAGGTAAAAAAAAATGGTGAATAGTACACATTTTTCATTTTACCTGCTCATATTTCTTTTAACACTACACCAATACTCTCTATTTTATCTATCCCTGAATATAATATTATTAATTTATTATGTGGTGAAGTACAAGAAAAAAAAGTAACCAATTAAAGAAGAGAGAGAAAGTGCAAAAGGAGCACAAAAGAATAAAATAATCAATACCTAAGGAATAGTTCTGCGGCATGAATGCCTAAGAACTGTAGAAACATTCATTTTACCTGGGCATATAGCTATGCTGCTGCAAGGTGTTTTTTGTGTGTTTGATCCTTTAAAATACCTAAAAATGCACTTTGACTACTATAGTGTACTTGCTCTTAGGACCATCCATACTCCTTTCCGTTTAATTTCGTGGCCTTTAGGATTTGCCTTAGCTAATCTTTCTTTATCTAACTTATTTTCCAAACAAAACAAAAATGGATTTTCTTACTTTGAACAAGGATCATGATTCGATAGTGTCAATGCATCGAGAGGGAAAAAAAAATAATCTAACAAACCGAACGATATCTTTGTAATTTGGAAAAGGGAAAATAACCGAAATGGTCCCTGTAGTTAAGTGTTTATGTCAACTTGGTCTCTGTAGTTGTAATTGGCTCGATTTACACTCTGTACTTTCCATTTTGTTCCAATTTGGTCCAATTGCTAACTGCCGTTAAGTCCTTTTAACTAGGGGTGAGCAAAAAATCCGTCAAACCGCAAATCCAATCCAAACCGAAAGAAATCCGTCAAACCGCGAATCCAATCCAAACCAAAAAATCCATCAAAATGATCTAGGAATGCAAGCGCTTTTGTTTCATCAAGTCTATTTGTTTGTCCAATTGATATTTTGGAAATTTTTTTTTTTTGTGACACGACGGTTCAAATTTAGTGTCATATTTATTTTTTTGCTACATCCCCTGTAGATATTTTGTTCCTCACCACTGCACAGTAAATCTGAGTCATTCATGTACACTTTAAAGGTCTTTTCTTTAGTTATTTTCTTTGTCCCTAGCACAGTCCTTATCCTATCCTAGTAAATTTCCTCATTAAAATTGGTAGCTCTCTCCATGAAATCCCTAAACTATACACACAATCCAATACTTGAAATCCTTCAATATTAACAATATCTTTTTCCCAAGATCTTACAAAATTACACAAAAATATAATTTCTCCAATAAGAAAGGTGAGGTAGCACTCACCAAGCCCAAAGCTCTTAAAAATTTTTGAAGGGCCCATATTTTATAAGTCTACCCTTCGTAGTCCACAAAATGTTTTTTTTTTTAAAGAAAAAATGACGGTCAATGACGTGTTTTGATAATTAATATCCGTCAAAGACATTTTGAGCATTAACAAATATTCTTAGCATGTCCTTTGCGGGTATTAATTATCAAAATCCGTCATGGGCCGTTATTTTCCCTTTTTTAAATCCCCTTAATTCTCATGTCTATCCATTTTCATCTCATTCATGCACTCTGCCACCCTGGCCTCCCAAGTTTACAATTTTAGCTAGCTCTTCACCTCACTGTGGTCATACAGTTAATTGGACATTATTGCCAACGACAAACTGCTCCAGTATAGTTGGACATTTGTTCAACGATTAATGTTTCTCGATATGCATTGATGAAAGCTTGTAGGTCTGTTGCCTGCGGGATGCGAGGTGGCAGGTATCACCACACAGTGATGCCTAGATGGGATGGCGAAGCATCGAGACAACCATTGCGGCTTGGCTGTTAATTATCAGAAGAGTCCATTGAGGTGCACTTTTGTTGTTTAAAGTCGCCACTTAGTTTTAGAAATCGAACCTAATAGAGATTATGGAATCGGGAGCCAAGGCTACAGTGGGGGAAAAGAATAAGACACTCTTCTCTGCCTAACCACAAAGGTTGGCCCATACTCATTCGGCATCAGGCTTTAGCTATTAAACAAGTAAATAAGTGATCTGGACAGTATGTAAACCATACGAGATAGGGAAATGTGGCGCCATGCAAAATATAGCAAAATACAACAGAGTAGCAAACTGTACCAACAAATCGATCTATTAGCCACCAGATCGTACTAGTTTAATGTACCATGAAGTCGGCACATCGAAGTGTCGACCGGTACTGTTCTTCCTCACGCCACAACATAAAGTTTAAAGATACAGAAACAGGGGTTAGAAAGCTATGAAACATAAATTGAAACAAACCAAAGGCCATGTGGCCTTCCCACCTTGATCCATCGTGGTTGCTTGAATTGAGGTTGATTAGAGTGATTGGTTCAAGAAATCCTAAGAACTAGGTGGGTTGTTTGGGGTTTGATCCCTCGGGCATTTTAGCTCATGGAGAGTTGGGGGGTTTTGTAGGTAGTGTATGACGGAGGAATACGCTAGAGCTTCAGGGTAGTAGATGATTGAATTGTGTTTTAATCTCCGAACCCTAAGGCTCCTTTCTATAGAGTTCAAAGAGATAATCAACCGAATTAAACTAATTTGATTAATTGGAGTAATTAGGAGCTGTTGGAACTTGAGTGTGTATTTGTAAAACATGGTGTTTTTTCTAGTCCCACATTGAGAAGTTACAAAACTTCAATCTACTTTATATGACTTTGCTCTCTAGTGGGTTTGTTAAAGAGGAACCAAGAAGAGGTTTTGCGCGCTCAGGAAAATGGGCGGCAATTTGAAAAACTGATTCGTTAAACAGTTAACCGGGTGCGCGTCACGGGTTAAATCGTGTGTATAATCAGCGGGATTAAAATGTTATGATTTCGGATTGATTAAAACGTGTGCATAATTAATGGGGTTTGAGCTGTTTTCCAAAATGACGCCCCAGCCCGCTCCTATAAATACTGCGTTTCAGAATTGGTTTCAATATACAGAAAACAGTCTCTCTTCCTTCCCCAAAAATATTTCTGAGTTCGAGCAATAGGTCGGTTGTGTTTTGTTTTCGGTTTTCTTCTGTGCAGAGAAGACCGAGCAGAGATGGTGAATTCTAGGCTGTTTTATCCTGGGGACGGCGTGGTACTCAATGAACTGCTTGCACAATCTAGGCAGAACCGCGAAACGTCTTAAAGAGAGCAACGAACTGCTTGCACGATCTGGGCAGAGCCGCAAAACGTCTTAAAGAGAGCGACCTAGTCCGCGACTCAACCCAACGACAGTTCTTCGATTGGTAATCTGTTGTATTACAGGTTATTGAGGTAATCCGTTCCTTGTTTTACAGCACCTATTCCAAGAGGAGCTTAGAACTCTATCTCTAATAGTCCTGTTGGTGTCCACCAAGTTGGCCGATCAGTCGTGAAGAGTTCGAGCTCGGGTTAAACACTTGCCAAAACTTCCAGATTTTCAGGAATTGAAAATCGAAGTGGCGGCCATGAGAACAGAGTGGTGGCCGACAAATGCATCTCACGGGCGAGGAAAGTGTCTCACTTGAGGATTGGACTGAAAAGATCCCATGGGGGAAAGATTGAAGTGGTGGGCGCCAAATCGACCTGTCAGCCTGCAGATTGATTTCACTGAAAAATTGGATGTCCCTCGAGCTTTACGTGAAATCAATCGAAGCAATAGGAAACCTGATTATCATCGACATGCTTGACCGCGTCCTTTCGTGTCAAAAATAAATTTATAAAAATTTAGAGTTAACTACTACTCCGAAGAACAGTGGTTAAAATCGAGTGTCGATCCACAGGGACAGTATGACTAAGTTACACTAAATTCGATTAATTTCTAGATTAATTCGGACAGAAAAATTTGGATTGATTTGATTTTGAGAACTGATTAAACAAAGGAAACAATTAAATTAAGAGTTTGAAAGTTGATGGGAAAAAGATCTAGGGTTTCAAATCCACTCCGACCACGTAACAACGATATGCATAGGTTAGGTTTAATTAATCGAATCAGAAGGGATTATCGCTAGGACTTGCAAACCCTTTCGATAATCGTCAAGAAAATAATTGCGTTGTTAAAAGACATACACTAACCCATAGCACAGACCGTTTCAGTAGCACAGTCAGGCTGCCTAACGGCACAATCCGTCTTACGAGTATAATATATCTCAGAACTCCAATCACAATCAATGAAAACCATTGTATAACTTGTATTTGAAAGCACACATACAAGTACTCAATAGATTAAAACCATTAAAAATCATTCCGTTCGATCAAAACGAAACGGGTTCTTATTTATACAATCGATCCGAATATAAACCAAAATCCTACACATAAACAGAGTTACTTGATACAAAGTTTCATCTTCCCCTAGAGAATGAAATTAGCCGGCCATCGAAACCGGAGTCCTGCTTTGTTTATGTGATGTCCTCCAATCCGTCCCAGGGCCGAGAACTCCTCTCAACAAAACCCCATGCTTCCCTCTTTATAGTGTTGTTGCCGTGTGATATATGT
Organism: Rhododendron molle; assembly: GCA_025413875.1. NCBI lineage: Eukaryota > Viridiplantae > Streptophyta > Magnoliopsida > Ericales > Ericaceae > Rhododendron > Rhododendron molle. The sequence continues at coordinate 12,074,471 of CM046399.1, forward strand.
ATTAATTGTGGCCCACCGCCAATACAACCCTATTCTCTGAATCCTTGGACTAATCAAGTGCGGTAATACCTTCCAATACCAACTAATTCCTATACCAAATCTGATTGAGTGCTAGCCGTACCGACCGGGAGCATACCGAAATCGTACCGACGGCCGCGGTCGGCTGTCTCTGGCCACCGGACGGCAGATCCGAGCCGTCCAAAAATTCTATAAAAAAAAACCGAGGGGGTCAGCGCGAGAATCAACGTCATCCGGTGTGTGTAGGTACTTGGATCAAGCACCCTATTTTTCGTGTATGCTTGATCCAAGCACCTACACACACCGGATGCCGTTGATTCTCGCGTTAACCCCCTCGGTTTTTTTTTTAGAATTTTTGGACGGCTCGGATCTGTCGTCCGGTGGCCAGAGAACGCCGACCGCGGCCGTCGGTACGATTTCGGTATGCTCCCGGTCGGTACTGATATCTTTATCGAATCTGATTATAACCTTTAACGGTACGTGCTTCTCCACTAAAATTCTCCGTGATAATTTTGTTGGCGTGAGTTGTCAATTGGAGAAATTGGAGGATCAGTTTTGGATATGAAATCCCTTCTTCTAAAAGTCAACCATGATATTAGCCTTAGAAAGTGTACATCCTAAAATAGCTTCATAAACTCTCTTTGTACTACTGCTATATAATTGTATTCATTCTTGTAAAGAAATAATAAGAAAGTCTCCCTTTGTTACATATGGTATCAAAGCCGGATCCTACGTTTTTTGCTACAATCGAACCTTGACCAGAAAAAACCCAAAAACTGATCGAAAACTATGGTTCAACTGTAAGGACCCGTAATTTCAGAAATCATTAAAAGAGTTTATTCGATATTATAAATGAGGGAAATATGGAATTTGTCGAGTTCATTTAATTTGGGGTCAATACGAAAGGATGGTTAATGGAGGGAGTGCAAATGTGAGTTGTGAGTATATATGTGTGTGTGGGGAAGCAAGGGATTAAAATCACCAGTCCACTCTCTCTCTACTCTCCCGATCTCCCTCTCTCTCTCGGCTCTTCTATCCCTCTCTCACTCTAACACTCAAAACTCCACTCCAAACTCAAAACCCAAGACAATCAACCTTCAATCTTCCATCTCCCGGCGTATTGTGGTCCGTATTTCGTCGGTGGAGCTCGGAGGAGTCGTATTGTGTTTGGGTTTCGATTTCGGAAAGCTAGGGCTCTATATCTCTTAGGGTTTGCTCTCCAACTTTAAGGTAGGGATTTCTTACTCTCTTTATATGTTTATGAGATGATTTTGTACCTTGATTCGTGCCTATGATTGTCGATGTTGTTGAACCCCTGATAGTCTGTTGAACATCTGCTCGAACAGCCCTCATTATCGATAACATTTTTCTAGTTATCGATAACATTGCACCCATGAGCCCAGAAAACCAATCGTTATCGATAACCTTTTCCATCGTTATCCATACCCTTGCATCTGGACCGATCTTGGCCAAAGTGTTATCCATACCTTAGCCCATGGTATGGATAACACTGTGCTTTAGGGCAACTTTGTTGATCTTTATTCTTTCTCCATTGTTCTGGGTTCCGATCACCTCTAACACATCTAAAACACCTTTAAACCATCTCTAAGCTTGGTTACCCATCCTTTGACGATTTGTTGATCATTTTCACTCTTTAATCAATCGTTAGGGGTCATCATTGTTTCGTGTGAATGGGAAATGTGCTATAAAGCTGGTTAGGAGTACCGTAGGCTGTATGGGGTGTCGTAGTGAGTATTATGGGTAGACGTGAGCATGTCTAGCAGGATCTTTTGTCCTCTCGATTCGTTGAACTATTAGCTCCCTTTGGCGTTCGTTATCTAAGGTTTAAGTATCGATACAGGCAGGTTGTACGTCATATAGTTACTATGGGTTTGTGGGTTACTTAGAGTATGGTGACACGTGGGAAATTGTATGTGTTCATTCTTTAGCCGATGCTACGATATAGTTGATTGATTAGAATGCTTGTAGTGAAACCAATGTTTTCAAAGAACTGTTTGAGATGGTATAATAACATGTGTCCTCACGGCCCATTGAACTTTTCCATTCTTTGGGCTTAATTCACTATGTTGGATGCAGATAAGTAAACCAATGAAAGGATACAAACATGTACATGTGAGGAGTTATGTAAAGGGTAATTGAAGTTTTATGGTACAACCGAAAGATTGATGATGAAGTTGACTATGAAATGTGTGAGGAGTGGCCTTAATGGTCGTTATTGAGGGAATAGACTCGGGGTGACCCTGCACTCGAGGGAATTAGACCCGAGGTGACCCACGAGATTGTTATTATTATTGAGGGAATAGACTTGGGGTGACCCTGCGCTCAAGGGAAATAGACCCAAGGTGACCCAAGTGATTATTATTATTGAGGGGAATAAACTCGGGGTGACCCTGCGCTCGAGGGAATTAGACCCGAGGTGACCCTGGTGATTACTACCGATGGGAAATGCCTGAATAAAAGAAAGGAAAGGTTTTGCAGTAAAAGGATTTGATGATGATAAGTATGGAAACGAGAAAGATGTAGTACCGTACGAAGAATAAAATGATAGTTTAGAATTGGAGATAGACTAGTGTGGGCTATCATGAGCTAATCGACGTATCTAGTTAAGATGTAGACGGTCAGTAATATTTATGTGAAGTCTAGAACTCTTTGACTATAGTGTGCAGTTCGTTGGTAATCATCCGTACCTTGGGCATATCTATCATTAGTCACTCATTCGTTCCTGGTGCATAATCTACCTCTTTTACATATGGCTTGAGTATAGATTTCTCTACTAGACGCATGTTTGCTCAAACCTATTATCATTTCAGGTACAACACAAGGGCACAGACATGGAGTGGTTGGTGTGCATGCGGGCATCAATCGTATAGCACTGTATTGTTATTTTTGGAAAGTTGTAATGATTAAACAAGTTTGGTGAATTTGGGAACTGTAATGTCTTTTGGGGTATTATTTATGTTATCGTGAGAATTTGAATATTTAAAGTTATGATATTTATGTTAAAAATCGAGGGCGTGACATCAACCATCTGATGTGGTGGAACATGGCGGAAACTCTACTGACTCCATCTTAGAAGGCTTGACAACAAGAATGGCGGAGGTCTTAACCAAAAATCAGACCCAAACCCACACACCAAGCTATGAATCCTCCGCTGCACCGATCGGCATTAAGTTGGATGGCACCAACCATGCCTTATGGTCCCAAGTCCTTGAAATGTATGGTCCCAAGTCCTTGAAATGTATATCTCTGGCAAAGACAAATTGGGATACATCAATGGAGACATTCAACAGCCTCAATCGACAGACCCGACTTTTCGAAAATGGAGAACCGAAAACGCAGTTGTCAAGGGGTGGCTGATCAACTCTATGGCCCCGGCCTTGATCGGCAATTTCATTCGATTTCCAACTGTAAAAATGATATGGGATTCTATTGCTACGACTTATTTTGATGGGACTGACACCTCCCAAGTGTATGATCTAAAAAGACGAGTGACTAGGATGCGACAAGCCGGAGGATCCATTGAAAAATATTACAATGATCTTCAAGGCTTGTGGAGAGAAATCGATTTCCGTCGTCCTAATCCAATGGACTGTGCGGTTGACAAAAAAAAATACAATTCAATCCAACAAGAAGATAGAGTTTATATTTTTCTTGATGGATTGGATGATCGGATAGATAAGATTCAGAGTGATGTTCTATAGTTACAGCCGTTCCCTACGATAGAGCAGGCCTATGCTCACGTTCGAAGGCAGGATATTAGGCAGACGGTGATGATAACAAGAACGGAAACTACAACTGGGGCTGTTATGGCTTCTAGAGGAATTAAGATGGGGCAACAACAGTCACTTTCACTCTAAATGCCCAAGAACGGGTCTTCCTCTACGAGTAGTGGAAGCCATTTTACAAACTCCAAGGCTAAGGTACAACCAGAAGGAGGGGGATGCACTCATTGTAAGAACCCGAAACATACCTGTGAAACTTGTTTTAAGTTACATGGGTACCCAGAATGGTGGAACGAACTCAAGGCACGGAAACACCGTGAAGCTACCTCCAATGAAGGCTCGGGTCGGGCTGCTCTGGTAAATGCAGAACCTCAGTTATCTTTCATTTCACAAGAAGAACCTTCATATGATTCAACTACTCTCAATGATCAAGGTAACTGTGGTTATGCATTACTTAGTTCTAACCAAAATGACTACAATGGCTGGATAATTGACTCGGGAGCGACTGATCACATGACATTCAATTCTAATGACTTTATCCAGATCACTCAACCACGGCGAACTAGTATTGCTAATGCTAATGGGGTAACATATCCGGTTACAGGAGCTAGAACTGTTGCTTTATCACCCTCACTCTCTTTATCTAATACTCTACTAGTTCCATCTCTCTCAAATAAATTGATGTCTGTAGGTCAAGCTACTGAGGAACTAAATTGTGTTGGACTAATCTATCCTACCTTTTGTCTACTTCAGGATATTCTCACCAAGGAGTTCATTGGGCGTGGTACTAAGAGGGGGGTTTGTATTACATGGATGATTTCAGTTTGGGTAAAACGAATAATATGCAATACACAACTACTGTCAAGGAGAGACAAATTTGGCTTTGCATCGTCGTTTGGGGCATCCGTCATTTGGTTATATGAAGTACTTGTTTCCAGATTTATTTTCCAATTTCCAGAGTTCGGAGTTTAAATGTGATACTTGCATTTTAGCCAAAAGTTATCGTGTTCCTTATCCAATAAGCTTGAATAAAAGTGATATTCCTTTTGCCTTAATCCATTCTGATGTTTGGGGACCCTCTCCAATTACCACTTATTCTGGCATTCGTTGGTTTGTGACATTTGTCGATGATTGCACTCGAATGACTTGGCTGCATTTGTTGAAACATAAAAATGACGTGCTTGGTGTTTTTCGATCTTTTCATGCAATGATTTAGACTCAGTTTTTAGCTAAAACTCAGATTCTCCGTTCTGATAACGGTGGCGAATATGTTAATCATCAATTTCAAGCTTACTTTGAAATTCATGGCCTTCTCCATGAAATTTCGTGCACTAAAACACCACAACAAAATGGGGTTGCCGAACGAAAGAATAGGCATATCTTAGAAACAGCCCGTGCACTATTGATTGGAGCGTATATGTCTAATAGATATTGGGATGATGTTGTTGTCACAACAGTGCATTTATTAAATCGTATGCCTTCGAAAGTGCTGAATTTTAAGACCCCATTACAGGTTCTTTCTAACCATGTTTCCTTGCCTTCTATTTTGTTGATTCCTCCACAAATCTTTGGATGTGTCACCTTCGTTCATTTACATAGAAATCAACGCACTAAACTTGATCCGTGCGTAGTTCGTTGTATTTTTTTGGGGTATGCCACACATAAAAAAGGATATCGTTGCTATGACCCTGCCACCAAGCGCACCTATGTCACTATGGATGTCACTTTCTTGGAATCGAAAACTTTCTTCCCTACATCGGTATCAAATTCTTCTATTCAGTGGGAGCTACGAGATGAAGAGCAGAATTGGTGGGATTGCCTAAGATTTGAAGACAATCCAGTACAAATAAGTGAAGAAAATAAGGAGGTGGTTAGTGAGGAAAAAAAAGCTGATGCTCATGTTATTCAAGACGTTGAATCTGAATCATATGAATTTGAAACTGAACCCCCCCAGTCCTCAGTACCAGAAGACCCTTCTCCTGAAAATATTCCTGAGGTAAGCTCTCCCACTACACCTTCTCCTATTAATGACTTAGATACTTCTTCTGGTTATAATTTACCTTACAGACAAAATCATGGCAAGCCACCAATTCGGTACTCTCCAGATTTTGAGGAAAGAAGATCAAGATATCCAATCGCCAATTATGTGTCCGCTCAAAAATTATCAGAACCTCTCAAGGCATTTGTGCATAATTTATCCTCATGCCATGTTCCCAGCGGAATATAGGAAGCATTAACAGATCCAAAGTGGGTTCAAGCTGTAAAAGAAGAAATTGAGGTGTTACAGATGAATAAAACATGGGCTTTTGTTTCATTACCGAAAGGAAAGAAGACAGTAGGGTGCAAATGGGTTTTCTCCATTAAACGTAAGGCAGATGGATCCATCGAACGATACAAGGCGAGGCTTGTGGCAAAGGGATATACACAGACGTATGGCATAGATTATCAAGAAACTTTCTCACCGGTGGCAAAACTGAATACTATCAGAATCTTGTTGTCTCTTGCAGCAAATTTAGGCTAGTCGTTGCATCAATTTGACGTAAAGAACACCTTTCTTCATGGCGATCTTGAGGAAGAGGTTTATATGGATATTCCACCAGGGTATAGTGCATCCTCAAAAACTGAGGTTGTGTGTAAGTTACAACGGGCATTGTACGGGCTAAAACAATCACCTCGTGCGTGGTTTGGTCGATTTCGCTTGGCTATGAGAAAATATGGCTTTCAACAAAGCAACTCGGATCATACTCTATTCTTGAAATACCAAATGGGAAAAGTAACAGCGCTAATAATCTATGTAGATGACATGATTATTACAGGGGACGACAAGGAAGAGATCTCTAGACTCCAGGAGCAATTGGCAACCGAATTTGAAATGAAGAATCTTGGAGGACTCAAATATTTTTTAGGAATTGAGGTTGCTAGATCAAGACAAGGTATATTTCTTTCTCAAAGGAAATATGTGCTAGATTTGCTCTTGGAAGTGGGATTATTGGACTGTAAGCCAGCAGATACTCCAATTGTTCAGAATCATAAACTTGGAGAGTGTTCAAATCAAGTGCCAACTAATAAAGAGAGGTATCAAAGATTAGTTGGTAAGCTAATCTATTTATCCCATAGTCGCCCAGATATTGCGTATGATGTAAGCGTAGTGAGTCAATTTATGCATTGTCCTAGTGAAGATCATATGGATGCTGTAATTCGGATTCTTCGCTATTTAAAGTCCTCTCCTGGAAAAGGGTTTATGCTCTCCAAGAATAATCATCTAAATATTGATGGTTATACAGATGTAGATTGGGCAGGGAATATTTCTGACAGAAAGTCCACATCAGGCCACTTTACCTTCGTGGGAGGAAATTTGGTTACATGGAGGAGCAAGAAGCAAAATATAGTGGCATTATCCAGCGCTGAAGCTGAGTTCAGAGGAATGGCCAAAGGTCTTTGTGAACTTCTTTGGCTTAAAAGGTTGCTTATTGAGATTGGCTTTGCTCCAAGCTCCGAGATGAACTTATTTTGTGACAACAAGGCGGCCATTGATATCTCTCATAATCATGACCGTGCTAAGCACGTTGAGGTGGATCGACATTTCATCAAACAGAATCTCGAAGCCAAGATAATTCGTTTTCCATTTGTTAAATCTGAAGGCCAACTTGCAGACATACTTACAAAGGCTGTTTCCAGCAAAATCTTCTACAACTCACTTGACAAGTTACGCATGACAGATATGTATGCACCAACTTGAGGGGGAGTGTTGGTGTGAGTTGTCAATTGGAGAAATTGGAGGATCAGTTTTGGATATGAAATCCCTTCTTCCAAGGGCCAACCGTGATATTAGCCTTAGAAAGTGTACATCCTAAAATAGCTTCCTAAACTTTCTCTTGGGGGTGACTATTCGCAGCCCCATATTTTCTTCCTTATCCCACTACATTTCGGTAAATAGTTGTTGAAAATCATACATAACATTTCGGTAAATAGCTGTTGAAAGAAATATTATATTTCGGTAACTACATGTTGAAAATATGTTCAACCTTCGGTAAACAACTGCCAAACATACATTTTCGGTAAATAACTGTTGGAAAAAAGATTATATTTTAGTAATTGGATGCTGAAAATGTATCTCAATTTCAGTAACTAACTGTCGAGTATAGTTGGAAATTTTTAACGGGCTAAGGGAGAAAATACAGGGCTGCGAAAAGCCGCTCCCTTTCTCTTTGTACTACTGCTATATAATTGTATTCATTCTTGTAAAGAAATAATAAGAAAGTCTCCCTTTTTTACACAAATTTCGACACACCCTTTGAATTAATACAGCTCGCCACCATGTTGTAACCCGCAAGCTTGTGAGCCAACATCGCACTAATCGAACTGAATAAAGCCTATTAATGGACTTAATTAACAAGAATAAATTAGGGGGCTCTAATGTGAATATTTGAACGCCTATCAATGCTCTCAAGGTGGGACTTAAAATATCAGTCAAGCCAAATTGGAGTGTCTACCATTTGGATTTTGGAGTGTAAAAAAAGGAAAAAGTAATTAAAACTCTTTTCATTCGTATTTTATGTGCGATTTATTAAGAAGAGAAGATCATTTTATACTTGATTTGGTTGGTAGTTTGTATAGCCATAGGTGGTTAAGATTCTGTGAATGGCGAAAAAATGTGATACTAATTACTTGCTTGTCGGTCAAAGTTCGTAATTTCCAAGTCCCGGCTGGGGAGGGTAACTGGGTGATTGGAGAAGGGAGCTAGCCTCTAGAAATGAACAGGGTTGGGTGCGGATAAAAAAAAAAAAAAAAAAAACAGGGTTGGGTTTGTTGAACCGTTTTTTCACCATCTCTCCTAAAACCAATTGGTGGTAAGAAAAGTTTTAATTAAGTCTTTTATGACATTTAATATTGCATCTACAAGTCTGTTTTTAGGGCGGTCGGAGAGAGTAGCATTGTGTAACCAAATCCATGGGAGCACTCCGGATGGATTTGGTTACACAATGCCACTCTTTGCGACCGCTCTAAAATTAAATAAATAAATTACAACTTGATAAATAGGGATACAATAATGAGTGTTTTATTATGGAATTTGCCAACACAAAGAGACCGTAGTCTATGCTCTTAACAAAGTTGACCACATATAATTCGTCTGTAGAGAGACTATTTTAGTTTCCAAAAAAATTGTTTGAATGTGTGTGCCTAGCTAGTGCCTACGTATCAAATATCGGTTTAGTTAGGCTGAACAAATAGCCAATCCAGCAAAATAATCGGGATGGGTAGCGAACCGGGCGATAAGAGTAGATCGTACCTTCTTCCTAGATGCACATGTTACTAACAGTATTTTTTTTCACTTTTGGACCTCAAATTTGCAGTGTGAGGTCCCATTACATGTGTGTTCTCAGTCGTGCTTGAATGGGAGCTTTAACCGTATTATTTAAGGTGCCAAGAACTCAATTGCCGTGCTGAATTTTTGCGGTTCAAAAGTAGCTTTTTATGACAATAATGGTGGGTCATTTTGATCCATTCTGTTACCTTTTTACTTAATGCATGACAGCATGAGTAGTCCTCATCTGATATTAGTGGTCGGATTGCATTTGAATAATCGATACCACAAAGCACGTGAAGTCGCAGTCCAATGGTAGGCATCGTGTGCTATAATTGATTTATTCGGGGTTTAAATGTCACTAATTACTATTAACTTTTGCCATGCAAAAAAAGAAAAAGAAAAAGAAAATTGTTAACCACAAATGTTTGTATCAGAGGACCATCAAAAGATATCTCGAGACCAATTTTTTACTTTTTACAATCTAGTGTGAGGATTAATTCATGCACATCTCTACAATTCATGGAAAGAAGATTTTGTGAAGTACTCTGTTTTACAAGGGGAGTTAACTGCAATTCGCTTAGCTTAATTGTGCTATATATATATATATACAGAAATCTTCAGGTAAGGATCTTAAAATGAGGACCTAAAATGCGGACCACCTCCATTTCTTCCCTTTCCTGATTGAATTTTGATGATCCGAGCCGCTCAATGTGTTCAAAACGTGATTTTAAGGGTACCCACAAGAAATCGGCAAAAAAAAAAAGACCGGGAATGGCTTGATTTGAGTAGTTTTTATTTGAACCGTTTGATAAAAAATAAACAAAAACTGCTCGGATGAAGCCCTTTCCGGTCTTTTTTTTTGCTGATTTCGCGAGGGTACCTTTAAAATCACATTCTGAACATATTGAGCGGCTAGGATCATCGAAATTCAATCGTAAAAGTGAGATCCTCATTTTATTAAAATGAGGTGATCCTTATTAGAAGGAGACTCATATACATATATATATATATATATACACACACACACACACACTAGGTACATTGCAACGTACAAGGCACATTTGTCATGCCCGTTGTGGAGAACGATTATGAATGTTTCTGAAATTATAAATGTAAATGAGCGTAGCAAATGTTTTATGCATAAGTTTGATCAAGGGTTTAATATACACATGTACAACTCCACAATCAAACACACAACTTCAGCTAGCAGCCATTCAGCAACTTGGCCTGTTGTTATCCTAACCCTTTGACATATATCTCCAACCAAGAACCCAAAATCATTAACTGAAACAACAAAATTTGGGCACCACTGGCAGTTTTTCCAACTTCAAGAAACAGCAGCTCCATTTGGACAGCAATAAAAACTCAACAGGAATGTATGGTCAAGGCTTAAACAGTATCAAAGGAATCAATCTCTCCATCTTATACTTCAAAAAAAAAAAAAAAAAAACCAAAGCAAAGACCAAAGACACAATAGATCTTTAAATACCTTCAAGGAAACCAAGGCCTGGACAAGCACATAAAGTTCTTTAGAGTGCTTGGACCAGCAGTGCCATTGACATTATATCAGCAAATTAGGCAAGCATCAAAGGATCAGAATCCCCATCTTCTAGTGCATACAACACATTCTCGACCATGTCATTAAGACTTCATTCTCATTCTTGATCAACAACTAACGCAACATAATATTCTTCAATCTTCATGTGTAGCAGCACAATAGAGACACCAGATGTAGTTGGATGAAAAATTGACCAACCATTCTTGAGAAACTAAGAACCTGTCAATTCTTAATTAGATGTTCACATATTTAAAGTTAGACCACGTATATTTCCTTCCTAACATCGGCAAGTCTCTCACATCCATTGAGTTAATGAAATCCGGAAATTCTCTCATACCCCTGTCAATTCTTGTACAACCTGATCTCTCCCCAATTGTGTTAGATATTTTGGCACTTTTCAAAACCTCTTTTGGTGTCTTTGTTATATATACTTCGTTTGATTGTAATGGGTAGAATTAGGGGATAGTTGCTCGCTCGATACTCCTCCCATTATCTGCGCCAAATTGACCGCTACGAAATCGAGTCAATTGCGTGAGAGGTAAAAGCATTGCACGGCATCTCATACGTAGCATTATTGAGTTCAAAATTATTTTTCTCCTTTACTGATTAGGGTACTTTCCTTACTCATATTCTTATATATATACACTACCTTAATCTTTTAGTTTCCTTTATTAATTAGGTAATTTGCTTTCTACGGACAAACACGTTTTCCGTGTATTCATATCATTGACTCACCAGAAAATATGTTTTAAAAAAGGAAATATATATCAAAAGAAAAGATTGTCTTTTTCTATATAAGGAGGTGTGGTTGACACTCTTTTAACGTGTGAGAGTTTTTGCTTATAAAAAGAAAACAAAGGGTTGCACGAGGTTTAAAGTTTTTTTTTTTCCGGTGGAAACAGGGATTAAAAGTTTTTGTAGCCCACGTTCGTTTTCTTCCGAGCAAAGTTTAGTTTTTGGCAGCAACCCTTGTTTTTGTTATGTTCTAGCATCGTGCATTTCTTTGAACGATTTTGGGGATTGTTGAGATCACGTTACACATCGTACATCATTGCGTCTTGTGATTTCTTGGTGCCGTTTGCTGCTGTGGCCGAATCTTTTGGGAGATTGATTTAGAGCCGGTTGAATCCGGAGATCGGGCGTGAAGTCCATGGTGCATCTATTGGATCTTGAAGAAGCTCTGGGAGCATCGGAGATTGGCGAGAATAGGTAAAGGCTTGGGGTAAGGTTTTTGCTATTTCGCAATTTGTACTTCTTTTTTATTAATAGAATAAAGCAGTAGTGTTAAGCCGTGACTTTGGCTTAGGGTTATTCATGACCCTAAGTTTTTCCATGTAAATCGTGCGTCTCTTGTCACAATTTTTATTCTACTGCAGTACTTGATTTTTGGTTTAGATTAATCAAGATAATCAACCCGTTCATCTATATTATTTTTTAAATCAGAAAATTGGTGATTGTTTATCAAAACTCCTATTCACCCCCTCTAAGAGTAAATTGAACACTTCCGCATAATTTCAAATTGATTTAATTTGATTAAATCATGATCACCACCCAAAACCCAGGTGAGAATGAATCTGATTTTGAGCGTTGAGATATCATCCCACACTACTCTTCCTCTCCACATAATTGTTTGGGGCATAAACATTTAAAACAACACAAGGAAAGTTGCCAGCAATGTGCTTGTTCGTGATAACCTCTTTCACTTTAAAGAAGTTTGAGTTCCAAATAGTGATTATTCCTCCTAAAGCCCCCTCAGCACCCACCACTGCATATTCAAACTTATCATCAAACCATATTCTTTCAATTTAGAATCTGTCCACAATTTCCAATTTTGATTCATGAATGGGTAAAATTTCTTGTTTTTTATCTTCTACCAACTTCCCGATGAACATAAAAACAAAACCAATTTAAATAACCATCTCACTATTATTCTTTCTTCTAATTATGCAGGAAGCAATGCACACAAAATTTGAAAACACTTAATTTCTTTCTGAAAACTACAGCATAAATTGCTTTCCACAGCCATACAATTTCTGCTGAACTAGAGAGCTGTTCATAAACAACGCCTTCAGCTAAATTCCATATCAATTTCAATCTCTTATCTCATAGCTGATTTTCTGATTAAATTTATCATTGTTCATGCATCCCCATCTTGCAAATGGACCAAACATGAATCGTGTCACTAAGCGACCCAAAAACCTAAGGAGAGTAATAAGTACTACATCTTTTTGCATTAGTAAGTGCAAAAGGGTTAGCTCAATCAAGTGGTAAAGGTGGATGTAAGTGCCTTGCAATCATGTCTTTCGAACCAACCTCCCGGTGACAAAAACTTGCATGAAATAGCTGAGAGTTTATACAGAGCTTCGATCTTACCATCAGTTTAGTAACAAAAAAACACCACTTAACGTATAAGATTTCAAGTTTTTAGGGGCAAAACGAATTACGCCCACGAACACAACATAAGTATGTCACCTGGAAGGCACAGAACACCAAAGCTGATCACAGAAATAAGATTGAAAGGGAAGATTCAACAAGCACACCCTTCCTTACATCAACGGCAACCCTTTTTTAAGCAAGTAAATAAATAAAAGAAGAATAAGAAAAGAGAGCACAGTAACACTACCCTGCATTCATGACCAGAGAGCGATGTAACCTACTCCGTTGAGAGCCTTCCATCAATTTTAGGATTGAATCCAAGGTGCCATGCATATTGCAATTCCCTTGTGAGTCACAATTGCTATTATCTCATATGGCCTAAAAAAGAAATATCAACCCAAGATAAGAGTCATTTCAAATAATGATGCTCCTAGCCCGTTTCTTATTATTAAGGAAACAGCGCTACAGCAGTAATCAGAATCAGGGTACACTAAAGCACAACATTGCCCTGAAAATATTTAGTACTTGAAAAGGGGAAAAGGTCAGAATCACAGAGGTAAGGTTACAATGTTACCTGCTAATATTTGGTGCCCAAACAACCACATAAATCGGATCGCATGAAATTCTAAAATAGTAGTAGTAAACAGAAGGCTTGATTTCCAACTAGAAAACTCACCTACATGCAACCGAAGAACATTCACCAAAAATCAATGGCTAAGATACCCAGCCAAACAATACATAAAATGAATCAGACTTTAGGAGTCCTACAAATCAATTAATTTCAAACGAATCAGACTTTAGGAGTCCTACAAATCAATTAATTTCAAACCCTCGTAACTCATCTACACAAACAAAAACAATGCAATTTGAAAATAAAAAACCGTATCAACTGACCTGGGAATGTGGGGGACCAAATCAAGTGTGTTTTTCTCACTTTTATCACCCTTCAATTTTCAGAGCGAGAGATGATATAAGGAAACTTCTGCGCCCACAGACCAACATAGCATAACAAACAGAGAAATTTATGAAAAACTAACACAATGATAAGCACCCAATATTGTAGATATTTAGTGCGCTTAGTCCCATTTTATGTTGTATTAATCTGCGTTTATTTAGCTTTTATTAAGGTTTTGCACGTAAGGTTCGTTTGAGAATGTTTCAGGTTTTACGCTTTAACAAGGGTGATTTCAATGCCATGAACATGCCTCGGGGGAGCTCGAGCTTCCAAGGCCAAGTGGCAAAGTGCCATTGTTCTCCAATGATCAAGATACTAGGCATCGAGTGAAGTTTGGAAGCGTCGGGTGCCAAGTTTTGAAGCTAGAGGCCAATTCTGTAGTTAGCAAGGCTGTATCCATACAACCGTTTTGGTTGTATCGATACAATGGCCTTATCTTTTGGACAGGTACAGCGTATCCATACACCGTTTTGGTTGTATCCATACAGCTCCTCTACGGAGAGTTCCCAACACAAGCATAGCAGCTCGGTATCTATACAACCGTTTTTGTTGTATCCATACAGTTGGCTTTCCGACAGCTTTTTACAGTTTTTCAACCTTCCATATTTGGAAACTTGCTACTTGTAGTAACCTTTTGAGATATTTTGAGGGAGGAAGTTGGTTTTTGTATAAATATCTCTCTCCTCTCTCCTAGGTAAAGGAGTAGTTAGTTTAGGTTAGTCTTTCTCCATTAATGTCTTCTAAGCTTTCTTAGTTAAATCCTTCAAGAACACTTGTAAGTCTTTCTCGTTTGTTAATTTCTCGTCTATTAATGTTATAGCTATGCTTTGGATCTTTGCATAAACCAAATTTGTTTTCGTTTTCGTCGATTAAACATCATTTCTTGTTTTTATGCTATATCTTGTTCTTTAGCTATGTGTGAGTAGTCTTTTGGTTAAGTCTCAGGCTACTCTTTCCTAATGATTTAGGTGGTTATTTGGTTCTCGAATCTTCGGGCTTAAAATCATGGTTTTCGGAATTAAACTAACCTAGTCATTTTGGTCTAAGCGAGGGGTGTTAACTCCTTGGTATGTTGTTTAGTCAAGCAATCTTGGCAAACGGCATGTTGAGGGCTCGTGGCCTCCTACGTGTTAGATACATTAGCAAAAATAGGTTGATTTAGTTCCATTTAATCACATCTTTTGATAAACGTAATCGATAAAGATAAATCTTCTGGGCGTGAGCACGCGATCGTGTCTCTCGCTTGAATTATATTGAGAACCGAAAGCGGCCTTTGTCAAGGGATGGATGATCCCTAGACTTGCCCTTTTCTTAGTTCATAAAATGCATTTCTAGTCTTTTTCCTTAGTATTTCCACCGTTTAAAGCAAAACCAAACTGACCGTCTTAAACGCCGCAATCCACCATATAAAACTTACAATCCAATTAAGCTATCTTTGATTTTCTGTGGGAACGATCCCGGTCTTGCCGGTTTATTATGCTACCAACGATCTAGCTTTACGCTTGGGATTTTCCAACCTTATATTTGAAGGCGAGGTTGTGGCATAAGCACACAAAAATAACAAATCAACAGAGATAGTCTATGATTTCCGAATAACGGAACCTAAATGTGAGAAATTGTCAAAACCCTACACCTTACAAACCTAGCTAAGCCATGACAATGCGACAAAACTGAACACGCAACACTAATGGAACACGCTAATGCGCGGGCCGTTCGAGCGGACGGCGTGTGAGGCGCTGGGGAGGCGTTGGACTCTGGTCGAGTTGCAGGCGGGTGATTTCCCTGGGCATGGGCGACCCGTCGGCCTATACGTGCTTTCGCACCGCCGATGTCGTCGAAGATGCGGTTCGGGCAGGGTTCTCGTGATGCTTCTTGGGTTCCCAATTTTTGGAGGATTCTCGAGAGAGAGAAAGAGAAATTTGAGGGGTTTGAGGTTTGTTGGGGAAGAAAATAGAGAGCGTGCAAAACTTCTGATCTGTTGAGAGAAAGAGAAAGAGAGAGCGAGAGAGAATGGCGAAGGTTCGAGAGAAGATGTACTTGTGAGAGATCAGCCCATCGCGCCACGTACTCCACAACGTAAAACAGGTAAAATGACAATCAAGGGCAGCCAAACAAAGGCACAGCCGCAGCAATTAGAGGGCAAAATAGTCCAAATTGGCCAAAAATGCCAAGCAAAAAATTAGCCAAAGTGATTCTTCTTTAGAAGGGGTAGGATATCGCAGAAGAGAGATGATTTACGAATGTGTCCTTTGAATTTGATAAGTAGTAGTAGTAGTAGTAAACAAGCAATCCAGTTACGTGTTTCTGATCGAACTTGTGCCGGCACTGCATATATAGGAGGGAGGTTAGCGCCTGGGTTTTCGATATATATCAGAAATGTTTTTGGGGCCGGCAGAGTACTGGTGTACATATCGCTCAGATGGGCGAGTCGCTCACCAAACAAGGTGGCGAATGCGGTGGCCGCCTCAATGACAATTTGGAAGAGTGTCCCAGCTTGGTGCATGGAGATTTTCCCCAGTACTTTTGTTGTATTCGGTCTATTTTAATTTGTTTTCTGATTTTGCTGCTGGTTAGCCCCTTGTGGGATTCTGTAGCAGTTCCAACAAAAAAGAAACTCTGCTCACTTAATTGACTTTGGTATGGTTTGAAAAGAGTATGCACAGCCAATAAACTAGTTGGTTCACAATATTTAGATCTAGGTGTTATTTTCTGACTGAATAGGTAACCCAAATCCTATGTCATTGAAGTCAATAAACATAGGAATCTAAATTGAGGGGGGAAAAATTGTACACTTTTTGGCTTCAACCCTCTCTCTCTCTCTCTCTCTCTCTCTCTCTCTCTCTCTCTCTTTTATTTATTTAAAGAAAACGAATTGATGAAACAAAACAAAGAGGATATTTGGTAATTCACATTGGAGTTACTCATTGTCAGCACATATTTAGATCCTCGAGATGATTATAAATCATTTAAAGTTGAATATATTTTGCAAGCTTGTTGAAAAATATTATAACTTCATGACTAGGCATGCAAGAGAAACTGCATTTGAAATTTCAATTAAAAAATCGTAAGTTCGTTGGTCCTAAATATCCTCCGTTTGGAAATCTATCTACCATTTCACAGTACGTTGTGTCAAGTTTTGAACAAAAAGAAAATCAGAATTTTATTAGTTTAGTTGCTCAATAGGATGGAGAACGAATGTTTGGCAAATATATTAATCACATACATTGAGAATGGCATTGCTAGAAGTTTCACTACTGATGCTATAATAGATGTGCACACTTTTAACAAAATGAAAGAGAGCTTTTCCACAATTTAATATGCCACATCTTTAATAGATAAATGTGGTAAAGAATTATCTCTTGTTGGTACTTTACGCGCATACGAGAAATATCGTTTATTACGTATACCTATTTTACGTTTTTTAATAAGTTGATAAAGTTCATATTTTAGTTCATTTTTTATACTTTTCCTTGTTCTTTATACATCTCCCCCATTACTAAGGGGGTAAGGGGGTATTTGGCAACTCAATTTTTGCATTTTTGGATTCTCATTTTCTCATTTTGAGTGTTTGACAAATCATTATGAGAATGGATTATGGGAGAATGGATTTTTGGTTTTTGGGTTTAGAAGCTAAAATCGAGAATCTGGGTTGGAGGAGCTTTTTACATTTTGGCTTTTCCCATTTTTGCCGCAATTACCAAAATGCCCACATTCCTCCCTACATTTTACCAATTTTGCCCCTCCCTCCTTTTATCCACATCAACAGACGCCAAGGTGCATACCCAGAGAGAGAGAGAGGGAGGGAGGGAGGGAGGGAGGGAGAGAGATCTAGAGAGAGAGCAGACTTCAATAATATTGAATAATAAATAAATAAAATAAAAAAAACGCAATTGGCATTTTACACCTGTTATAAGAACATAATAAAGACAAAGGACAATATGGTAAAAATGTCACCCATAATTCATTTCCAACCATCATCTACCAAACGCTACTACAATTTCAAAATACATTCTGCACAAATCTTCCAAACACTCTATCAATCATATTCAAAATACATTCTGGCCATAATCTTAAAAAACCAAAAAGTCAAAAATTGATAATGAAAAGCCAAAAAGTAGACTCCCAAACACCCCCTAAGTTAAAATTCTGGCACCATTTCTGTGAACGGTGACCCGCCTGCCGCCAGCACTCACAAGGGGAAACCAGATCCAACAAATTGCAGAAGACCGATATACTCAACTCTTAGTAACATTTTCTGAGTTAAATCCCCAAATTTATCCTTATTAAAGTGAAAATTTCAGAAACAGCCGAAACAAGTAATCAGTTTATTCAAATTAAAATTCAGTGTCAGACGTCATACAGTCTATTAATATAGAGAAATGAGATCTAAAGGTACATACAATATTATTGGAGCAATGATAAGAACACAATTTTAAAACACCACTCCAGACACAATTATATTTGGACCGTTGGATGAATGTAGACCCATATATATCCAACAGTTTTAGACACAATTTGTGTTCGAATTGAAAGATGTGTCCCTAGTCTTTTCCATTTTATTTACATATGTTGGTTACCAAAAAATCACAACCAAACGTGCACATTTTACACGGAGCGCGATTTCGTTCATCTTCACCTTGGGTGGAGGTAACTTTATTTGCATTCGGTGAGTTATGTTGCCGATTTTGATTCCTGTAGTAATCAAAATATCTCATTATGCATGAATTGATTTTATTAGGAGATCACGCAAAAGTTCAGCTCAGTTGAGAAGTGGTTAGTATTTTTCATCAAAAAAATCTAATTCTTGAGTGTAGAGGTGGATAGAGCAAAACCACTATCCAATTGAGCTGAATTGTTGTATGTTCTCCTAACAAGTCATGCAATGTAAGCGGTTATTATTAAATAAAACCCCTCAACATATCTCAGGAAATGTGGGTAAACTTACCCTCAACCATTGTGAGGGCGAAGAGAATTGCTCCGGTGACCTCTCTTTAACCTACTCCTACCGGGATGTAGGCAGAGTACGATATTTTTCTTAGAGAACTTAAGTTGTACTAATTTCTTAAGCGTAGTTAATCAGCATAATTAGTCATTAACCACGTGACCAGCAGGCAAATTTTTTTATTTTTTTTTGAATGGTCACTACCTAGCCTGATCCGAATCTTCTTACAATTCATTCACGGAGAGAGTCGCACTTCCGGAGGAAATATTCTTGGATCGGATCCGGGGGAGGGGAACTTGACCCTTTTTTTTTCTGAAAAAAATGAAGGGTTTAAATATTCAATTTTTTTTCATTTTTAATTAATTACCATATTTCCCACGACCCCATAACAACACCAATAAAAATAGGACAATTAACACTTACAAATGGTCAAATCTTGCCTAATACAATCAGGAACGGAACTAGAATTTTACCCTAGTGTACTAAAAAAATAAAAAAGATGCATTACAATATTAATAGTCATCAACTCTACAAAAAAATTAAAATAACATGACAAAAACTATAGTAAATGGTATTTGTCATTTGCACAAGGAGTACGAATTAGACTAACTTTAATTTTTTAGGTTAAGTTGTTTTAGGGGGAAGTGTGGAGTTTTTTTTTCTTCTTTAATTACACCTCATCCTTTATATTATTTCACTTTGGCCCATTGAATTTAGTTTTGGTTTACTTTTTTGGATCTCCTTTCTTGAAAAAAAATAGAAGATTTAGGACTAGTATATATAACAAAAAAATAAGCAAAACAATATAGCAGTGGGGAGACTATATAAGTTGGGGATAATTTTTTTAAATACATATAATAATTAAATATCTAAAATTCTTGTCGTGGCGACCGCCGCCACTAGACCCTCCTAGTTCCATCCTTGAATGCAGGAATTATTGATTAGTTCGCATGTGCACGTATGAGTTGTTTTTTTAGTCAATAATGCTAGGCACATATCCAAATTGACATCTATTAGCTCATCCTTTCTCACAAATAATATATTGTGACGTGTGAGACCCTCTTATTATGTATGTTATGATCAGTTCCAGCATAAATTGCGAGAAAGAACGTTATGACTAGAATGGATGTAAACTTGGATATGTACGTCTCATTGGTCTTTTTCTTTTTATTTATTTATTGAGAAAACGAAACATAAATATATTATTATCACGTACTACTGAACGATTATATATGCAACATTTTGAAGTACGCTTAGCAACATTATGCGCTAGCTAGGTGCACGATATAGCGAGGTACCTTGGATACACAAATTACACTAATAAAATTACAAACAAAACGAGTGAAGTACATGCTGAAGATCCAAGCTAGCAGTAGCAACACTATATATGCAAAGCCCTTCATCACTATATATAACCTCAGTTCAGTACATGCTGAAAATCCAGGCTAGCAGTAGCAACAGTAGTATCCAAGCCAAGCCCTTCGATCTCCACTAAAATTGCATCTTTCAACACTATGTAAGGTCCTTCACCACTATAACTTTATTACATGCTTAAGATCCAAGCTAGCGTGCAGTAGCAACACTATTCAAGCTAGCCCTTGATATAACACCAGTACTAAAATTGCATCCGTCAAGATGTGCACGTTTAGGATCCCCCTAGCTTTAGCCCATCGATCTAACCGCTTGCAGAGCTCTCTATATTTCTTCCCACTCATTATCCATATCTTCAATTATTACTGATCTAATTTCTCTCTCCACTTATTACTCCAAAAACTAAATCCAAAAAAATTCAAAACACCATCCGAACAAGGCATAAAGAATTCAGGGATTCAATTAATAAGTGTCCAAGCCAACTTGGCCAACAGAGAGCCTGATAACCCCGGCAGCCTGTTTTGGAGTTTTGGATTTTGACATCTAATCATTATCATATTTCTCTCAAATCATTACTCTTATTTTTTTCCCTATCTCTCTCTAATTATTACCTATATTTCTAATCATTACTCTATTTCTCTCTACACTCATTACCTATAAATCCGAATCCAAAATCCCAAAACAAACGGGGTCTAAAAATCTCTCAATCCTAACCCTCCGGCCTTACTTGTGGGTTTACACAGATCACTCCGCTTCATCCACCTCACACCTACATTATCTCTTTTTCCCCACAGAAACCGAACTTCAAACGTTTCTGATAAAATAGTTTGGAGCTTGGAAAACAGAAAAAGATAATTTTTTTATTTTTATTTTATAGGTCTGTTTGTTAGGTTCCTCTGTATTGCGTCTGATCTGGTTGTTGCTGTTACATTGTCATTGGGCCTTCTTTCTTTCAATTTTCAGAATAAATTCTATCACTTCTAGGCCTCTGATGTGCTGTTCGGGGTTTAGATTTATTTAAATCTAGTTGTGAAAGCACGCTATTCCCGTGCAATCAGAAACAAAATTTATTTGAACCTAGTACAGATAAAAAGTACTCCACTACTCCCGTAACAAAAACTAAGGGAAACTAAAAGCTAGGGTTAACTTGACCGGAAGTGTGACGGTTTGACAAGTGAAATTTAAAGCGTAAAAGGCCAGGGACGGACCCAAAGGGGGTGCCCCCACTCGAACGCATACCTCCACTCAAAATTATTATTATTATTTTTATATTTTTGTATAAATTAGCGTAATTATAAAAGTATGCTAACATATACATTAGAATTAGTTTTATGTCTGAATTTTATCATATGATACATTTATACTTGTTATTTTACAAGCTGTTTATCTATTTGGAGCTATTCTTTCTTGATTCTTTTTATTATTAACTGTCACGCCCTCGATTTTCAACATAAATAAATAATCCATTTTAAATAAAAGTCCCTCGCATATCATGAATAACACCCAAAAGAGTCTTCCACCTTATTAATTTACAAATCAATTAAGTTCTCAAGATTAAAAGAAGTACAATTTGGCACACCGGCCCAAATATTAAACTTAAGTACAAGTACGAATAAATTATTGGATTACAACCGGTTTGGTCAAAGGAGTTCAAAAGTTTTTAGTTACAAGTCGTCTTTAACAAAAGGGGGACCATTTCAAGATGATTAAGAAACTAATGAAGCCAGCTTCTAAAAAGTATACTTCTTCATCCAAGCACTCGATATATGTGAGCCATTGACTGGAATTTGAACCTGAAAAGAAGGATTTTGTTGAGCTACACTAGCCCAGTAGGAAAATCTCTAACAAACTCTATATGCTTATGGGAAGACGAGTGCCAAGGAAAAATATCTTAATGCAAACAAAACGTTTTGACTAGAAGTAGAACAAGTAACTCAGTCTCAACTTTTTAAAACGAAAACGTAACGTAGCACTCTATCTCATACATATTAACCTTATAAACCACACACATACACCTTTCAATTGGACCTTGGTTTGCCATTCCAATATTGTCTCTTGTTATTACATTCCCATTTCAATGATTTAGAAATGTTCCGAATCCGTAACGACCATTTCTTCTTTCTTATCTCACTTCACTAACCCACGTTTCATCTAAGTATACACACTAAGTATGAGAGGGAGAAGCATAAAGCGAACTAAGACACTTCAACTATACGTCACGACGACGTCAAAGAATCCATAAAGCTACATGGTTCAATCTCTTAAGTCTCAGATTAATGCTTATCGTATCCTCCCTTGTGTCCCCTTCATGACTTTCTCTTGTTAAAGCCATTGTATCAACGTCTACTCATTTCCGCACACGCACACATGCCTCTTATCCTATACCCATGTTCCTTAAATGTTCATTTTAACTCCTCATGCAAATATTAATCTAAACCTCCTAGAACCACTATCACACCTCAAGTATCAACATGTCTACATACCAAACAAATCACAAAGTCGACATAGAATTAATGAACCAGAGTAATCGAAAAGGCTGTAAGAAGAAAAGGAAGCCGCACACAGACATATTAAGCAGTCTAACATACCGACCCAGGTTCACTGTTCATAGTTCTCATATGATCACACCAACTTGTCTCATTTTCCATTAACGATTACCAGAACCATTCTCATATAAAACTTCCATTTTCCCAAATCCTTTTCATAAACCACAAGTCCATGTTTTATAGTAAACAAAATATAACAACTCTAGCAAAGAATGACCTTAACTCTTTGAATTTCCTCGTAAGTAACCAATAAACTCATCGGTGTTCCACATTAATTGTTCCTCATTCATAATAGTCTTTCTTTCTCAAGTTCTCATTTATGCTCTTGTGAGCGAATGCTCCTGCCGGGCGTCATGGGACCCGCTTCCCCTGCCCTAGCACCACACCCGCTGGTGGGCCTAGTCCATGTCATGAGCGAGTGCTCCTGCCGGGCATTATGGGACCCGCTTCCCCTGCCCTAGCACCACACCCGTTGGTGGGCCTAGTCCGTGTCATGAGCGAGTGCTCCTGCCGGGCGTTATGGGACCCGCTTCCCCTCATGTAAAACAACAACTCTTAGTTCTTATCAATCGAATGACTTCAATATCAAATCATCTCGGTGTATATTAAAACCGCAACAATACATATGCATCGCCAACCGTTACACATCACATTTCCCATGATTCTCATCATTAGTCTCATCACCATCCCATCGATTCTACTACTAAGTATCTACCAACTAATCGCAAACCGAACTTCATGCAAGTAGTTAGGAACATTTCACATTTCGATTTACAGTTCAAGAGGAAATTTAATCATTATAACTCACGCTTTTCACTTCATAAGATAATTGATCATCGTCACTCACATGCCCCCGATCCAACTTTGATATACAACCAATCATCTTGACCCATAATTCCTCTAGGTATCGACCAACATTTCCCAAGTATGATAGCCTACCACGTAAACCTCGTTAGACCATTCAATTGAATACTCAGGAGAACCTAAGAACGTCCGTGTCTCACCCAAACGACTTTAAGGGAAAGGATTTCCCAACATATACGAACATATCTATCTTAAACGATATCTCATGAATACTAATATGTCCATGTCAACACCTAGAAGTGTCCCAAAACAATCATAAAGTTCAAATATGAAATAACTCTTGAAATGGGTTTGTAAACTTATGACCAGCTTGTCTTATTTTGGCCATAACTTTTAATTGCATTAGAACTAGATCATAAGACCACCACCAACGGAAAGTACGTTTCGAGTACATCAATTTCGATATAAAATTTGTCCAAAACGGAGTTCGGATGAAAAAGTTATGCCCGTTCAAAATTTTTCCAAAAATGCTGAGGTTTTCATTACCTACCGGTAGAACACAATTTCTACCGGTAGAAGACCAAATTTTTCATTACCTACCAGTAGAACACAATTCCTACCAGTAGAACACCAAATTTTTCATTACCTACCGGTAGGAGACCAGAATTTCACAAAAATGACATTACTGGACAGCTTTTCTACCGGTAGATACACAATTCCTACCGGTAGGACCTGGGTTTTCAGCCTACGTTTTCAAATTTCGACAGATTCCTCCCAACAACAACTACGGACATTTAAGCACCCTTAAACACATCAAACCAACACATAAACACATAAAGGAGGAGAGAAATCCCTACCTCAAGCTTGGAGAGCGAAACCCACGAGATTTGAACAAACCCTAGCTTCCGAAGCTTTGAAATCAAACGAACGCTCCACTCTGAGCTAAACCCAACCAAATACGAGCTCAATATCGTGTACGGAAGGTGGGATGGAGGTTGAATCTCATGGGTTTGAGTGAGAAAGAGGAGGGAGAGAGATATCAGAGAGAGAGCGAGAGAGCCGAGAGAGGGAGAGAGAGCCGTGAGGTGTGTGTGTTTGGGAAAAAGAAAAAAATCATTCTCTACACACACACCCCATCTATATATACTCCCACACTTTCAAATTACTCTTGCACCCCAAACTTCCAAATCCTATCACATAAATCCCAAACACACATACAAATCACCTTTCTCATTATTTCATAATTCTAACCTTTATTTGAACATTAAAATTATTGAACTTTAACACGGGTCTCTACATTAACCGTTTGGAAGAAATATTTCAAAATAAAGTCATTAACAAAACTAGCTCAATCATTCTAAACCTTGTCAATGTTCATTTAAAACATACTTTAAAATTTTTTCTGCCATTTTGTCCTCATTTTTATCTAATTAACTTAAAGGATCCGTTATAAACTTTTGTAGTTAGTAATGTATGCCTTAATTTTGTACTATCTTAACCGGTGCCTCTACTACACTATATTCCTGAATACATTCATGTAAAGGGCCAAGTGACACTACGTGTAAAGTGCACGGTGCAAAGTGGAATTTGCCCTCTTTTTTGTGTGTGTGTGTGTGAGGGTTAATGTCTTTACCAGGTGGGTTGTGGCCTCATAATGCATGTCAAATGTGGCTGTCCATTATTACCTGGTGAGATAGTTTGTTCATGTTCCTCTTCCGTGGAGACCAATGTTTGACTCTCATGAAATCGGGACGGAGTTTGGGGTTTTAAAGCTATAGATAGCTTTTAAGTCCTCTCGTTGATTAACTTTTTACCAACCCTGTTAACTATAAAATATGACCAAAAAAAGAATTTATTGTTTTATTGAATTTTTTTTTTTTTTTAAAACATGGCATGGGTACGTACCACGTCTGGAGAAGACGAGTTCCCGAAATGACTCGTACTCGAATGACTTGTTTCTTTCTCGTTTTCTCTTTCTTTCTGGCAAGGTGTTTCTGATTTTTTATCTGAATTAATTTATTTACATAGTCCCATTTAAAAATATACTAAAATAGTCACAGAGCATAAGTTGCGAGGGTAGTCTCCAGACAAGTGATGAACGAATTTTCCACACTATTCATATTAATTGAGATTCAGACGTGTTCATTTTTAGGAAGCGGATCCTTTCCGGTTTTTGTTTTGAATTCGAAGAGGCAGTCGCAATTTGAACCGTTCAATACTGCAATCAATGGTTTGAATATTTTCATAGACTCTTTGTTGGAAGAAAAAAATTCTTCACGCGAAGAGTCCTTGAATAGATCAAAAACATTGAATTTCCCAACACACAATGCTTTGGATTGTTTCCTCCTGTCCAACTTGGACTTGAGAGGATTCGATCCTTGATTTTTAATATTCTTTTTTCACTACACACATTTTAAGTAGGCGAAAGTACATAAACACCCCCTCAATTATCACTTTTTTCTATAGAGACCCCATCACATTTAAAAGCGCCCATATAGACCCCCTCAACTACTGAAAACGACAAAAATGTTAACTCCGTTAATGGAATGGAGGAAATGACTAAAATACCCTTTTTTATAAGTCGAAAGTATATAAACATCCCCTCAACTATCACTTTGTTCCACGGAGACCCCCGAACATTTATATTATTCCCTTATTCTATCCGTCGTTCTAATCGTTTTTTTCGTTTTATACAATTTCTTTTTTCCTTACATCAAACATTTTAAAGAGAACTTTCTGTATATAACCAAAAAAAATAGTGCGAAAACTGTGGCGCGACAGCGGTAGGTGCTGCGGTGGTTCTTTTACTAATAAGAAATGAGAAGGGAAGAACACGGGGGAAAGGAGGGAGGTGTGGGAGAAGAGAAGTCTAGAAGAATGGTGGTGGCAGTAGACGGCAGCTGCTGCGTTGCTTTTCCCATCTCTATTTTTTTAACTTTTCTTTAGAGAGAGTGTGTGTGTATTGGAGGAGAGAGAAAAAAATATCACTGAAACCAATGGTTAGTCGGTTAGGAACTTACGGTATAGAGAGAATAGCTTAGATGGGGAGGGAGAGATTACCTGTGATTGAGAGGGGGAGGAGAATACAGTCTTTTTAAGTTTTAATCCAACCATTGATTTTAATGGTTGAGATGGAGTTTTTTTTAAAAAAATTGTGTAGGTGGAACCGGGCCCTATATGTATATATGAACCAAAGTTTAAGATATGTTTACTGATTTTGGGTTTTGATTGGAGGCTGTTTGTAGAGGGAAGAAAGAGAAGGGTTAGAGAGGGTGTATGTATGTAATGCAACAAGGGTATATTTGTCCAATTTATGGATGAGGGGGTTCATCACAAATGGTTTAGAGACGGAAGGATGTCACTTGGGTAACGGAGATTAGTTGAGGGGGTCTGTATGGGTGCTTTTAAATGTGAGGGGATCTTCGTGAGAAAAAGTGATAGTTGAGGGGGTGTTTATGTATTTTCGCCTTTTAAGTATTCATGTGAATGCTATAATAAAGTACTCCAAGAATAATTTTGTATAACTTTTTTTTGCATCATTTAAAAGTAGATATTTTTAGGGCTCAGAAAATTTTTGAAAAACACTTTCAAAAAATAATCTATTCTTAAAGGCCAAAATGACACAATATCCCGTGATAAGTAAACAAATTGAGACAAATAGAGTAATTTATTTGCCTAATACTATTCCTTTTGTTTAGGAAATGAAACATATACCATAAGCCAACCAATACAAACTATAAAGGGGCGCACAGGTTGCTGAAACAAAAGAAACGAAAAAAAAACCCAAAAAAAAACCGCAATAAAAATAGCTCCAATATAAGAACAAATCGATCCGCTAGTGGAGATGAGTGGATAAACCTTGGTCTGAATTTAATTGAAGCCAAAAATCCATCGCCGATTTTGATTGAACTCAAGAGCCAAACCCAAATCTAAATCCCCATATCTAGGCCACCATAATTCAAGAGCCTAATAATGTACCTAGTAAATAATGATATACTACATAAAACACACCGAGGGTTGTTTTCACTTTTCACTAGCCAAGATTTGCTCTTACTCAAGGAGTGAGTTTGATTCTTGGGAGGAGGCCGACCACCTAGAAGGTGAAAGACTGAAAGTCCATATGGGTACCAAGATTTGCTCTTACCCAAGGAGTGAGCTTGATTCTTGGGAGTAGCCTAATTAGGGGTAAAGGTTCATGCGGGTAGCTTCATGAGTGCATCCAGCAGCCCCCCTTCTAGTTACTTCTCACAGCTTTTTTGTGATTGTTTGTTTCATGCAGATCGGTCTTAGGTAAATTAGTCTCATCCTATTTGAATGTAGGGATATCTCCTATGTAACTTTTTTGTCAAAAAAAAAAAATGATAGTACAATATTTAGAAAAATAATATTAACACTCCAAAAATTGATGGAGGCACTCCAAAAAATAAAGAAAAATGACTTTGAAATTATACTGGTTGTGTTTGGTTGAGAGTTTAGTTTAGTTTAGTTTAGTTTAGTTTTAGTAGTGGGTAGAGAGAGAAATAGAGTAATGATTGAAAATAGGGGTAATGATTAGAAAGAGATGGAGAGAGATGAGAAAGTAATAATTGAAAAAAAATGGTAATGATTGGAGAAAGAAATAAGATAATGATTGAAAACAAAATTAAAACTAAAACTAAACGATTAACCGAACAAAGCCAGTACCAATTTTAAAGTACCTACATCAATATTTAGAGTACCAATATCATTTACTTATTTATTTATTGTAGTGATAGTCAATATCGACTCCCTAGTATACTTCTTCAGTAGGACCGCCAAATAATACACGTATTTTTTAGTAGTATCTATCTAATAAGGGAGCTCATCTTTTTTGAAAAAATGTGTATGTGTCATTTGCTCATTGGTTGAGTCTAAAACATCAAATTGTTGTCCTTTCAATCTCAGCCTTCCATTCTACATCATCCAATGGCCTAAATTTACCCCTCTCACAAACTAACTTTTGAATGGCAATTCAGTAAATACACCAAAGTTAAATGACTCATTTGGTCAATCCGGCTCAACCTCTTTCTCTGGCTCTAAACGTCCAAACTCTCTCCTCTCTCACTCAGACGAATTCAAATTTCAAACACACACAGAGTCTCAACCCAGTGAGTTCCTCTCTCTCTCTCTCTCTCTCTCTCTCTCTCTCTCTCTCTCATTTCCGTAGTGCCAGGCTCATCGCCGACTACTTCAACCACGCCGCCGCCAACCCAACCCCGGTAACCCTCCGCCACGCCGTTACCCGAACAGAACCCGTTAGTTTCTTTTTTTTGTTTCTATTGAACTGTTGCGTTTCATTTCTTGAGCTTTGAGGTCTGAGATAACCGTTTGGAAGAGCTTCTTGGGTTTGCTTAGGCGGGTCAATAGAGGGAGATGTCATGAAATGCAAGTCAATGGGTTTTTGACCACTGATCAATCCATGTTGAACCATCGTTTTCTTTTTAAACTTACCGTCAATTTCTTCTGTTTATTGTGTGGTGCAGATGTCTTCTTTCTTACACTGAGGTTGGGGATTAAGAAAGTGGCAAAACAATTTTAAGAGAACACCTACTAGGTGTTTGGCAGAATGCCCTTAGGTGATTATTATTTTCGTTTAGTTATGGTTTGTATTTTTGGTGCTGATGGTATAAAAGTGTGTTTGATTGGTACCCAGATCAATAAAGAAAGCATATCATAAGTTGGCATTGCGATTCCATGTCCTACCCGATTTTTTTTTCTTTACTAACCTTCATTGCATTACATATAGGAGTCAAAAGAAAAGTTCCAGTGATTGCTGTTTTCGTTTGTTTCCTCTCATTACTAGAAGGAATTTCAATTGCATGTTGATCCTCTGATTGCCAGAAGGTGATATCAACACCTATGGAAGGGTGAGAACACTGATCCACTGATTACTGTTTTCGTTTGTTTCCTCTCATTACTAGAAGGAATTTCAATTGCATGTTGATCCGTACTTCGTTTGGTTTATAAGTAGATGCAATTCGAGAGAAAAAGAAAAAGATGGCTTTTCTTGGATTAACTGAAAGATGAAATGAAAATGGTATTCATGGGACAGGAGAAAGATTTCCCATTCCTTAGCCGGAAAGATGGGTTCGTTATTTTGGAGTGATTGTGTAATGATTCGTACTTCGATCGTTCGGTTTATTTGCCTTTTCTCTTTTTTGTTTTTCTTTTCGCGCTCTTTGTACAAAAGTCAAATTTGTTTTCTGAGCACTTTTGGAGCTATATATTTTTTCAATGAACTTAATACTCTATGCACTGTCCATGATTATGTTTATGTTTATAGAAGCTGGTGCAGCAATAGTAGTGATCTTGGCACCGGTTTGAGTAGGATAAGTACTTCTACAATGCCGTAAAGATAGTTAGCACCAGGGCTGTACAACCGGTGTGCAAAAAGCTTTATATCATGTGCATGAAAAACCAATTCAAAATCCTCACCGAAATCTAGATAGTGTGAATTTCAAAAAACCAATTCGAAATTCCTTTGCAGTGTTCAATTCCTTTTATGCAATCATAACAAGATTTGTTTTACCTATACAGATTCCTTAGATTGATTACTTTTTTCACGTTTATTTTTTAGAAAAAGGTTGTCAATAACCTGAGAAGCTTGGGGCTTGGAATGGGAAAGCTTGGGTAAGTCCTTTTTAAAACACATGATGCAAAGAAGTGTGGTGCTCCTCTTTCTCTCTCACATACTAGCAGAAAGGATATGTTTGTCCGGGTGGGTTTAGGGGTTTTGCATTGGCTCCCCTCAAGCATTGTAACACTTTGATTATTTTATGTGTTTTATGCCACCTGTACACTATAGCTGCCATAAATTGTGTGCTTTTTTATTGGATTCAATCTAGGTTGCAAATGTATGGCTTACGTGGGACTACTCTGGTCAAACTGGTATGTATTCAATATATTGCTGTAACGGCCCCAATATGTTTGTTCCATCCAGCTCATTTATGAGTCTTATAAGTGTGAATTCATTTTACAGCAGTAAGACTTTGAAAATTGCAAGAGAGTCGGATCTCAAATCTCTCTCCCAGCCCTATAACGCCATGTGAGACTCTCTGTTCCACCAACCAATAGGTATGTTTCTTACTCTTGCACTCGAAAAAAAAAAATTGAATGACTGAATATATATTTTTGGTCCAAAGGTTTGTTAGAGAGTATCTGGATGTGGGATTATCCCTAAGAGGACTATGGTGATGTAGCTTTCCATTTGCTCAATCTGAATTGAATTTTTTATTTAAACCGAAAGGATTATGAATTAGTTTGATATCAGTCGCATGCTTCTTGCTAAATAACTGCCATTTGCAAAAGGGTGTCTTCTCGATGGAGGTACTCTATTCCCATTGATACATGGAAATTTAAAGGGGGTAAAGAATGGTGGTGGTATTGAACAAATTAAGGCATTGGAAGCCATTGTAAGCATTGGCTTGGTTTGTATAGCATCTTAACTAAATACGTATAGGTTTAGTGACATGTCCATTTGATGTAGGAAAGTTCATATCAATGGTGATGCAAGGCAAATGAACAGCTTGCTGGAAAATGGCTTGAACCCTTTACTATTAGAGATATTCTTGATGATGGGGTATACGGGGGTTCGCTGATATGAGCACTCTTTAGGAACTTTTGGTTTAACGTGAACGATGCCATCTAACGGTTATTTGCAATGCTCCTCTCACATGGGGGATGCAAGGCAAATGAAAAGCTTGCTGGAAAATGGCTTGAACCCTTTACTGTTAGAGATTTGGGGTATACGGGGGTTCACTGATATGAGCACTCCTTAGGAACTGTTGGTTTAACGTGAATGATGCCATCTAATGGTTATTTGCAACGCTCCTTTCACATGGGTTAGACCTATACATACACAGGACTTGCTCCTATCTAATTGCAGACTTTCTAATGGAAAAAATAGTTTTTTTTTTTAATTTTTATTTATGGTTTTGTTGTAAGTTGTTCGCTTTCTTTGCAGTTTTTCTTGAAATGCCCATCCATCGATCGGTACAAACAGAGAGGCTAAGTTGTGGAGGTTAAGTTGTGGTTGTGCCGCTAGCAAGTTGTCCTACCCATCTACCAGTACAAACAGGGAGGCTAAGTTTTGGTTCAAGATAAGAAGCCCTTAAATATCAGTTTTGTTTGCTCTGCTTAATCAGTCACAAAAATATAAGCATTCAAGTCTTATGGCTCATTCGCCTCTTTCGATGTGTAAGTTCCTCTGCAAGATACACGATGTGTAAGTTCCTTTTGATGTTGTGATCCAGATTTGTAATTCGTTTGTTGACATTCTGTTGGTTCTAGATGAAGTATACTTTGTTCGTATAGTAGTCTTGCAAGTTTACCTAATGCACCAACTTCACATCCTTACATATCTTTGAACAAAGTTTGATTTGGTTCTTTCTTCTTTTTCTTTCTTCTTTTTCAATTTGGAGCACAAATTAGAGCCATGTTCACTCTATCTCACTATTTCAATTAGAGCAAGAATTCTTAGTTTAGATATGAGCAAGTTATGTTAATCAAATTACTCAATTACTCAATCAAACTTTGGAGGAATCTATATTTGTGTTTACTCTTAGGAGCACAAATTTTAAGAGGAGTAAATGATTACCTAAAATTTTAATATGCAAACGAATATAAGGAATGCTACTTTGACAACATTCAGATATCAGGCATTTGGAGCTATTAGACAGCGCACACCAATTCTATGCCATCCCGAGAGCCTCTCTGGGGCTATTTGAGCAATTTCTAGAGGTATATTTATGGTAACTCTCTCTCTCTCTCTCTCTCTCTCTCAATTTATAGTTCAGTGAGTTGTACCCGAGAGCCTCTCTGGGGCTATTTTCAGTCTCTAATACTTAATCTTTTGGAACACGTTATTTGGCCTAAGACGTATAATTTTGTAGAACGTGTAGCATCGTGTCTTTAGGCAGGGGCACGGGCACGGGCAATTCGTAGAGGTATATTTTGGTAACTCTCTCTCTCTCTCTCTCTCTCTCTCTCTCTCATATTTTGTAGAACGTGTGTGATCAAATGCAACCACTTTCTATGCCTCTGGCTCTGGTTCTTTCGCCTTGCGCCTTGGAAGCTGGTTCAGTTCTCTATTTTTATTTTGCTTCTTTTGTAGAATTGGCTTCAGCTTCATCAATTGCTATGTTTAAGTTGTGTTCCTTAAAAGGAAAAAGGATACTACCTTTCTTTACTTTGCTCATGAAACTGGATGACCCCTGTGTATTTGTACATGGTTTTTCTTTTGGAAATAAAGTAAAATGATTGAGGAGGAAAATAGCATTTTAGTAATATTTGTTGAAATGAATTGTGTAATGGTTGTTCAGTCGTGAGTTAAGCTAGGCCATTGCTTGAAATTTGGTCTAATGGGTAACCAACCTGTATGACAGAATGCATGAATGAGATATTGATTTGAGAGTAATGTGATTATGAATAAAAACCGTGCTTGGAAGTTAACGGTAGTTCATTTTAGTTGTGTTCAAAACGAAATGCGCCGTGCCTTCAGGCACGGGTAATTTCTAGTATATAAACAATTAGAAACCCCAACCCCCCCGGAAAATGAAGCGCAAGACCCGCATCAAATTAGAGCCCAACCTGTCTTCCTCACTTCGTTGTTCTTGACTTTTTTTCACCGCTAATCGCGCCTCTCTCTCTCTCTCTCTCTCTCTCCACATTTTCACTTACCACTTCTCTCACTCCCTTCCAGTCATATCTCTTCCTCCTCTCCCATGTCCCAACACCAACCATACACCCCATCAAACCATGTCTCCTTTCTTCCTCTTCATCCTCTCTCTCCTCTTCCCCTCCCCCTCCCTCTCTCTCTCCTACCCCTTCAGTAAGCTCCAATTCCCACTCCTCTCTCTCTCTCTCTCTCTCTCTCTCTCTCTAAGTTTCAATTCCTCTTCTATATCTACATTTCTGATTTTCTAACTAACTTTTCAACTGTTTTAACTAATTACCTCACTCTTAACAGACACGGACTACTACATTGACTGCGGCGGACAAACCAACTTCACCAACCAATTCCTCACGCACTGGCTCTCCGACCGCTTCTACAGCGGCGGCTCGACCGGCCTCGTCTCCGAGCCCCTCCGGTTCGCCAACCTCGAGGAGAAAACCCTCCGGTTCTTCCCCATCTCCTCCGGGAAAAAAAACTGCTACATCGTCCCTGTCCCCAACGGCCGCTACTACGTCCGCACCTTCACCGTCTACGACAACTACGACGGCCAGTCCCACACCCCGAGCTTCGACGTCTCCGTCGAGGGAACCCTAGTTTTCAGCTGGCGGTCGCCGTGGCCGGACGGGTTAGGTCAGTCGGGCGCTTACTCGGATCTGTTTGCATTTGTGACTGATGGAGAGGCGGATGTGTGTTTTTACAGCATTGCCACTGATTCCCCGGTAATTGCGTCGCTCGAGTTGGTTCAGGTCGATCCGGCGTCGTACGATTCGGCTTCGACCGGTAATGTTTAGATTTTTGTTGAATTTCAATTCCTTTGAAGGTTTTGAGCTAGCTCAATTTCGCTACTCCGTTTGACTGATCTGCGTAGTGAAATTGAGTAAATTTCCTTGATAGGAAGTGCGTCAATGGGAAAACACACGTATCATAATAGACTTTGACCAGGTTCGATTTCTAGGATCAGGCAAGTAATTTCTTTTGAATTCTCTAGCCCAGTGTGCATGACTTACCTTTGACCGGACCGGGAAGGAGAGTTATTGAGGTGTGCGGAGCTGCCTTGGACAACTTACCGTCTAACCAACAAGACAAAAAAACTTTACCAAGAAGCTTCGTTGTTGGCATATCGGGAAATTTAGGGAGAGTTTGTGCAAAGATTTTCGATGTGATTTATTTTTTAAAACATATGATGCGATTACCGTGGTCTTTTTTGGTCATTTTTCCAAAGTTTAATAAGATTGGCTTCTAATTGTTTAGATTTATGATTCGTCTTGATGATTGGAAGCTAATTTTTTCGAAATGAAAATTATGACCAAGAGAGTCAAAAAGTTCACTGAAGATGGAGTTAGGAAACATCCGTCTTCGCTGTCTTTTTAACTTTTCGGAATGGAAAATGATTTTGGCACTCCATTTTTTTTATGATGACACTCCAAAACTTGCCTTTTTTGTGTGAATCTATCTTCATGTTAGATTTATCTGAAGATTTTGGACGGACTTTCTTTTCAATTTCGGACCATCTAAGTATAATTTTTCAGATTCCTCCTCGAGACCAATGAATAATTCCAATTAAAAAAAAATATCGGCCAAAGATTCATGAAACATGACAATTCTCACTTGATAATACCTGCTGTCTTCGGCAAAATTACGTTGAGTTTGGCGTAACATAATTTGGAATTAATCCACAAAGAGGCTGGAACCTTGTGTTTAAAAAAGAGTTTCCTCCCTCCCTATGAGTAAAAATCTGGCTTAAAATGATTTTTGGTATGTTTTGATCCAAAAGTGGTAAGAGACATTTTAGGTAACTTATATTCAAATTTGAGTGTGGGTCAGTCAATATTTGAGTAAGCATTGGAGATGTTCCGACAAATAATCCATCTAAAAGCTTAATCCTGCAACCTTGTTATTTGTATTCTCAACAGGTAATTCGATTCTGGTAAATTATGGCCGATTGAGTTCCGGCTCTGAACAGTGGGGCCCGGGGTTTAGCAACGACACCGACCTCTTCGGCCGATCGTGGCAATCCGGCGCGGAATTTCGGTCCTCAAACTCGGTTGGAATCAAGGCCGTGTCAGCCTTGAAGGATGTGGCGAATACTGATCAGAGTCCCAACTACTTCCCGGCGAAATTGTACCAGACAGCGCTGACCTTGACTGGGAATGGATTCTTGGAGTACCTGTTGCCGGTGGATGCGAGGCTAGACTACATGGTGTGGTTTCACTTTGCGGAGATCGACGTGAGTGTGAATCAACCAGGGCAGAGAGTATTTGATGTGATGATAAATGAACAGAATGTGAGTAGGGAAGATATATATAAGCGAGTTGGGAGCTTTGCCGCATATAGTTGGTATCATATCGTGCGTAATTTGAACACTACTACTTTGAGCGTGAAGCTGGTCCCTGTTGTTGGTGCACCTATTATTTGTGGGGTCGAAAATTACGCGATTGTAACAACTGATCTCTCCACTGATCCAGATGAAGGTACATACATGGGGATATGACTGATTACTTTTACGAGATTCGGGCTTTGAATTTACAGATATAGCACATTCATTTGCTTTTTGTTATCTAAGGTCATACGTGTTGAAACTCTAAACAATTCTGCTTAAATGAGCCTAATAAAGTACAGGTTCCATTGGGGATACAATAATTTGAGAGGAAAATGCCATAGATAATTTTGTTGTCTTTTCTTTCCATATGTATGGTCTTATGCTTAAGAAGCAAAAGGGGGAAAACACATGAACCCTAGCAAAATGTATATTCATGTATTTGCGATGTGTGGTAACTATACCTTTTTTGCAGTGATTGCTATGAGATCATTGAAAGAGTCCCTTCGTATTCCAGATAGAATGGGTTGGAACGGAGATCCTTGTGCTCCTTCAACTTGGGATGCTTGGGAAGGTGTTACTTGCCATCCAAATAACGATGAAACTGCCCTTGTGATCTCACAAATGTAAGCACTGCCTTGAGGTTTGTGTGTGTGTTTTTTTTGCCATAGCTAAGAGTTTGATATCATTGCTTGGGTAGTATGTGCATTTTAGTCGGGAGGTACAGTCAGGCCATCTGAATCTCTACCGTTAAGGGAGGAACTTTAGGAGATAAATGAAATGAATACAGGAAGCCTAGATAACCTGGTATCCAGAAATAACTACAAGTTTGAGCCTTCTTGGGTATAAAATGCATTAAGCCATGATGATAAAATAAAATAAAAAAGCATTGCGGCATAGTCCCTAAAATATCAACATCATGAACTTTTGAATCACCATAAAATGTCAGCATGCATTACAATGTGGTCGTTGGGATTGAAGAGAATTTGAAACTCAAGAAGCTCATGAGCATTTGATGTATGCAGTCAGTTTCTTAGATATACCCATAAAAAAAGTTCTAAGTTATATGCCTCCACTGTTCTAAAAGTCGGCCTAGGCAGCGCCTAGGCACTGGGCGGTTACCCAATGTCTAGATTTTAGGGTCTTAGCGTTGGTTAGGTGTTTTTAATCGGGAATTAATCGGCTACGCGGGGATTAGTCATTGAGGTGACAACTAGTTGGCATGTTCGAATTTTTTAGGAGTTATAGGATTAACTCCTTAAGCATTAAAGAGCAAAGGGGTTAAGTGTAATTTAAAAAAAAAAATCATGATAAATATCATAGAACCACCATATATACGTAATTTGTTTGCCTCTCTTGTTTGCATATCAACTATTCAAACCCTAGTCATATACTGATTACTCAAACTTTGGGGGAGGTGGGGTGATATATTGTGAAAAGGTAAAAAAAAAAAAAAAGACAACTAATCTCTAGGTCCTGATTAGTTCCCAACTAGTCAGCCTAGGTGCAAGGTGTCTCTTTTCTGCCGGACTAGTGCCTAGCGATTGTTATCGAACGTTGTAGGCTTGCTAAGGACTCAGATATATCCTTGACTCACCGGCACACTTCTGTGAAATTTTGGAAGATTTATTTCCCTGTCCACAATCCCATTAGATATTTAAAGTCTTTGTTCAACTATTCAGGGTAAGTGGATCTAATTGTGGGCAACGATCTGCTGATATTCATTAGGGACTGATCCAGCCAAAAGTCGTTGCCACCTCGAGCAATCCAAAAGGCTCCTGCAAAACAAATCCAAGGACCTGTTGGATTCCCGGTGGACTCTTCGACTTCCAAGTTAGTCGGAGAAGCACTATGTATGATTGCTTTGTATGAAGTAGAATCAATGTGCGTGCCTTCTTAGTCGCCATGCTTGGCCTATTCATCTTCTTAGTCATGAGAGAGAATCAAGGAATGATGATCCCTTGATTGGAGTTCATCACCATCTTAATAGCAGGGATAGACCACGCGGTCAATGGGATTCTGTGTTATCCCGTTATGGTGGAAGACGGCCCACTATTTCAGCCATGGAAGGCTCCCTCTTAGCGATTGGGCTGAGCGGTTGAGTCCTACGTGGCAGTCGATTGGTGCAGTCGATTGGTGCCGTCGGTTATCTGAGTTGGATTATCGCTCATCAGGGACCATTATCTACAGGGTGTTTATCTTTCCTACACCAACATTGAATCTCCAATACCATTTTCGGGAATTTCCCTCATGCAAAATGTAGCTATCCTGGATGGGCTTGGTGTTGGAGTTTCAAATGCCACTGATGCTCCACATCAGCTTTTTGCCTTCATAATATTTCTTTACTGGTTGTTGCTACTTGTCTTTCTCTTATGTTGACAAAAGTCAAGCTAGCTAAAACCTGAAACGTTGTGTCTTGAAACTGTTGGAGGCTATTTGTAAACTTATTCTGTCCTACGGTAATATTATTAAACTTCTTGTTAATTAGGAATAAAAGAAGGTTTGGTTGGTCTTTTAATCATTTAACTCTGTATTCTATTATTATGTGGCTTTTGTAAGTATAATCTGCTCCTTGTGATCTTATATTTTAAAATTGACTCTTTTATGGCTTTCAAAGATTTAAATCCATCTTTACAGAGAGATGTATCTGCAAATTTAAATAAATTATTGCACTATTTAGATGTCATCCCATCAATTTTTTTCCCCTTGAAGTCACTTTTTATGAGACCCTTTATTGACTAACTTCACCTTTCTTTTTCTTTTTTCTGCAGAGATCTTGGGAGTCAAGGTTTGAAAGGGTATATTAGTGATCAGATTAGTCTTTTGACAAACTTGGTAAGCCTGTAAGTACCTTCTATCAACTTTTATGCTCTTGATAATATCATTTGGTGTCAAGTAATATTCAGCATCTGCATGTTTAATAGCCAACCCGCTCCTATCCGTACTACTGGGAGCTTGGTGCTTTAAGGTGTGGTGGTTCCAAGTTGGTGGTATGAGATATCATTGTCCCCATACCCTGAACTCTTACCTCATTTGTCAATCTTTCCTTGCCAAGATTTTCAGTGATATCTTGTTGTTTCTTTCCCCTAGGAACTAATCTTGTTGGATTTTCAGTGATATTGAGTAGTGTGCGACACATTTTTTAGGTTTGATGCTTTAGTGCTATGATACTTTAGGATTTTCTCTAGGCTTATAAGAGATGATCACTCGACTGAGAATTAACATTCATTGTGATAAAATCATGGTTTAATTTCTTGCTACAGGCAATTAAGTTAGGGGTCACTTGTGGTAAAAATGGTATGGTTAGGTTTACATGCTGTCCTACCTCCACTAACCGCAACAACGTTGGATGATGCTTTTTGGACCACCCACATCCCTCTTCCCCTGTAACCAACTCTACCAGACTTCCCCTTATGAGGGTCCCACACCTGGACGATGGCATTGCAAGGGCTGGAACTTTCTAATTCCATGTAGAAGCATATTGTCGAAAAAGCTTACAGTGATGGACAAAGCATAACATAACAGTTAATTAATTATCACCAGAATGAGCAAAATTGATTATCCACAGTTTAGGCTGCAGATGCTTTAATCCACTCAGTGAATGATCAAAGGTGGATATAGGTTCTGCTAGGCATAGGGCTTGGGGAATGTCACAAGTAACAGTTTATTTAACATGCACTTGGAAAAAAAGTCTGATTTCAGAAAAATTATATGCAAAACTCTTTATTGTTGAAGAGTTGTAAAATACTTCAATAATGTAGAAGGTGGAATTCTCCATAGTGGGGCAAGACAGTAAATGAATAAAATGAAGTCTTATCCGAGGTGTTTCATCTTGCCCGGCTTTCTTAGTTTCTGTGTCATGGAGAAGGATACACTTCCGATAAGCTTACACTTGGACAGGAAGCACTAGTTTTCTGTGGAACTGGAAATCCCTCAGTTAGTCTATTCTTTCGTCAATGAGGAGCGAAATTTGAGGAATAAAAGATGTGCAGGAATGAAAATGACCTTGAAATATGTGAAAAC
Source organism: Rhododendron molle (assembly GCA_025413875.1). Lineage (NCBI taxonomy): Eukaryota > Viridiplantae > Streptophyta > Magnoliopsida > Ericales > Ericaceae > Rhododendron > Rhododendron molle. Next base: position 12,114,123 of record CM046399.1, read on the forward strand.
AAATTTGAGGTACTGTTAGTGTTTGGTATGCATGCTCATCAGGGGTTGATTGTAGATTGAAACAGTAAGTTGGTTGTTTTTACGAGGAAATCTACTGGAAACGGTTGTTACGATTTTTTTATGGCATTTCTAATGAATCTTGTTATGGATAACAATCCGCAATATCCTTCTCGATATGTATTGCCGCTATAAGTGGTCTTATTCACTGGTTTCTTTGATGTGAATCATTTTTTCTTGCTGTATATCAGTTTTTAATCGGGTCAAAATGTTCTTCCCCGCTGCTGTTTTTGTGCTCTTCTTGATCTGGTTAACCATTTGGAATCATTTTTGAACTCCAGGAACTTAAGCTCGAATTCATTGGGAGGTTCTCTACCCACAGGCTTGGGTCAGAATTCTCTTATAAAGCTGTAAGTTGATGAACCATCAGTGCATTAGGGTTGTATTGTTACTCTCTCTACAATGTCGTTTTGGTGTCCTCTTATGACTTACCCTGCACTGTCTATTCTCTAAATTATTGGTTGAGTACCCTTTGTTGAGCACCTTTGGAATTTCCGCAGCCAAGTGGATTCATGTTGTGGTTTACTTTCATTGGTTGATTGATAAATGTCTGGTTTAGAACCAATCCGTCCACGTGTAATTGTACCTTTGGTACACGTTGTGCTTATCTAGTAGTCACTTCACTTGGCATAAAGTATCATGGTTGTTTTCTGTACTTTCCCATCTTATTAGTAATTAGATACATTGCCAACTATTTTTGATACCACCACCGGGATTGTACCTTTTCTAGTTTGTGTTTTTGTTTTGTTTTGTTTTTTTTTTTTTTTTGTGGGATTCATCTGGCGTTTATGTGACAATGCCCATCCGTCATTTGGTTAATATCTGTGGTCTTTACCATTCTGATTCTATCTAATTTTCTTGGTCTTCTAAGTACGTTATTTAACGAATAGACTGAGAGTATAGGCACAACCTTTAAATTAGTGATCTAGATTTTTCAAGTCATTCTTATTGTCTCCACATCTTTTGCTACAGGGATTTATCAAGAAATCATTTTACTGGGTCCATACCAGATAGTCTCGCTACTTCACATTTGCAGCTTGTGTAAGTTCTATGTTTGTTCCACTTGTGTTGTAACTTTCTATAGATTATCATAAAGATTCAAACTTTCCCTAGCAATCTTTGGGTTCCTAAATTGAGAAGGACGTTATTCGATTGACCAAGAACTTAAATACTATCCATGACTAATTAGACTGAAGCTGAATATAAAAATTGAGCATTGAAGTTGTGAAATTGCTATTTTACCCCCATTAGCAGTAATGTACAACCTATATATTTCAGGTTATTGAATGACAACTCCCTGGAAGGTCAAGTGCCAGAAGAACTTTATTCAATTGGTGTCCATGGTGGAGCTATTGAGTATGTAGTACTTTAACTGCTTGATTTGCTTGTATCTGTTCTTATAGTTTTCGATAAAACTGAATAATTGAGGTAATCTTGACGTCTTCTACATTTAGTATACCATGTGTTTGCCTCATTTAATGCATTCAATAGTTTTATATGAGCTACTTCATTTTAATATTCTTGCAGCTCATTATGAGAGGTATATCTGGACTTTTCGTTGTGTGTTATTGCATATGAGTGGTTATATCTGGATTTAGGGGCCATGTTATCTTGAGGTTACTTTTGAACAGATTAAGTTGGAGATATAACCGATTATCAAAAAAAAAAAAAAGTTGGAGATATAACCTCATAAACTGCAGTGGTTCTCTGAAGAAAGAGCATAAATGACGTACAATCTACAACTGTGATTAGCATTTGGTATTTCTAGTGTATGGAGTATTAAAATTGAACTACTTACAGTGGTGTATTGACTACCACCTAAATGTGCTGTTTCTTATCATTGTCTTCTGTCTGACTTCTATTTATTCTTTTCCACGTATCTGATGAAATTTTAATACTTTCTCTTACAGTCTCTCGGGTAATAAAGGCTTGTGCGGTGTGCCTTCTCTGCCAGAATGTCCTCTATTATCTACGGGTGGCAAAATTGCTGTAGGCATATCATCTCTGGTTCTGTTTTGCATTCTTTTATTAGCTGTATACATATGCTGCATCAGGAGGGGGCGTTATGATTATGACTTTGGTATACCTCCAGAATTGATGGGTAAGTGTATTTTTTACAGTTACCTACCCGATGAACATTTTCCAATTCTTCTTTACTTTGCGTATCTGATTGAGGGCACTTTGTTTTCCCGTCGTGTGACTGCCCAACATCTGCTTCGTGGTTCAGTGATTTTTTGATCTTATGTTACATCTATTGATGTATTTCTCGAACCTTCTTTCGACACAATGACTTTAACCTCGTATATTGTTAATCTCTCTACTTGCAGCACTTTCCGCGAAGAGGAATAGATACCATAGGCAGAAAACATTGATGGCCCTTGAAATGGAAAGTCAACACGCCAAGGGCTTCATACCAAACTTGAACTCGAGCTAAAGGAGTCCTCTTGAGAAGTAGAATACAAATTTTGATCAACTTTCACACCCAAGAGGTGCGTCGGAAAGGGACCTTGATTTACTTGATACACATTGCACAGTATATGAAGCGAGGAATGCCACCACGACCACTGCTTCAAACAGGTGTTACGGGTCTGACTTTTTGGGGCTTTTGGCTATTTTTCCCAACCAGTTGTGTGAAATGGAGTCTTGAAAAACCACACTGTTTTAGATTGCATTTTATCTAATTCATGAATCGCACCGAGTAAGAAAGCAGTTGTGCCTCGAAAATGTACTATACCATACCTGATTTTCTGGTATTTGACGAATATAACATGGGAATTCAGATCTTAGTGCGTAGAGACACTAAACCACTTTGATACCAGGTGATCACATTGTGTTTTTGCTGGTACATGTTATCTGAATGCCTTACTCTAATTGGTATAATTGGTAATGAATGGAGAGGCCATTTAAGCTTATTGGAGAATATGATTGTTAACCAATGTGGGATAAAGTCTAATACTCTTCTGTAGGGACGGATTCAGAAATTTGTATAAGTGGGAGCATACAAATTGGTAAACTTAACTTGTACGTTTATAATTCCTTAATTAATACTCCCTTTGTCCCTTTTTTACAGTATAGTATTTCATTTTAGGTAGTTCCTTAATAAGCGTCCATTTTGTAAAATAAGTGTGTAAAAGTTGGTTAATTTTTTATTTTGCTTTTAAAAGTAGATTCTATTTTGAAAAGTTAATGAGTAAAAATGTAATGATGATACTATCATAGAGGGTAAGGAGGGAAAATAGAGGTAAAAGTTGATGTAAAAGGTGTAATGATAATGTCTTTTTAAGAAGTTGGAATTACGAAGTAAGACATTTAAAAAGGAATGGAGGGAGTACTTTTTTGGGTAAAATAATGAATTGATTAGTATATTTGTAATTTCGATTTAAATTAGCAGAATCGGATGTGTCTGCCAAAGAAAAAGGTGTGGAAATTTAGCACTCAAAGAAATAAAGCAGACAAATATCCCCACAATGGAAATCTAGAGGAATTTTATTAATTAGAAACACTGCCACAAATTTGGGTATCATTGAAATATTTAAAAACATTAATATAATTGTATAAAATTGAGTGGGGTCCATACCCTCGCGGGCCCCCACTTGTATCCGTTCTTGCTCTTGCACGTGCGACCCTTAACTTGTACGTGGAGAGGTAAACAAATGAGGGCCATTTACCGGCCGATTCAGATTAGTCGGTCTACTTCCTGCAAGAAACAGCCACAATTTAATTTTATGGGATAGATTAATTAAATGGAGAATTTTTCATAAGTCCACTGTACCACTTCCCAAACCCACTAAGTCTACTTCTAAATTCTATAACCCCCTAAATCCATTAATTTATTACTCCCTCCGTCCCTTTATTACAGTCCAGTATTCCATTTTGGGCTGTCCCTTAATAAGTGTCCATTTTGTAAAGTTAGTGGGTAAAAGTTGGGTGAATTGTCTATTTTGTCCCTAAAAGTAGATTCCATTTTGAAAAGTTAGTGAGTAAAAGTGTAATGATGATGGGTAAGTAGGGAAAGTGGAGGAAAAAGTTGATGTGAAAGGTATAATGATGATATCTTTTTAATAAGTTGGAATTACGAAGCAGGACATTTAAAAAGGGACAGAGGGAGTAGTAGTCTAATATTCCCTTGCTTTCAAAAAATCTTTTATCCCGTTTTTTCCTCCGTTCCCGTTTTTTTCTCCATTTTTTCTTCCATTCAAAAAGACATCTCAATCCCATTATAAAACCCATCCCCCCCCCTTTTTCCAGAAGAACAACTCGGCAGAAACGCAGCCCAAGACGGTTCGTGTCTGCCCTTCTCCGTCGTCGTCGGCCCTCCTTCAGTCGCGATCGTCTCCAACCACGCGATCGTCATCGCTGTCCTCGAGTGCTCAAATACCGGCGTCCTCTCTGTCGCCGTCGTCAAGCCCATGAATGCCGTCGTCACTCCAATATCGAGATCTACCGACGAACAACAGAGATCAACCCAAGTCCCAGACTTTCTTCGTCGTCGATCGTCGACCTAGCCCAAGGTACAGTTCGTTCCGAATATGAAGAACGAAAGAAATATCTCTCTCTCTCGTCTCTCTATTGATCTGCTGATGTTGATTTTGATGTTGATATCAAATCTGATTTTCAATTTGTTGTCGTTGGTTTTTTAGAAATTGTTATTGTACATATGAGAGTTCTATGTTAAAACTGGATCAGATTCATACTCTAACGTTATTATACTTATATAACGTTATATAACATTATATATTCTCTGTTTAGAGTTACGTTGTATATAACGGTATTGCAACAACATACAAATGTTAGATGTTCCATATTAATTTTGATATAATGTTATATATGACCAGAAACTCACCAATTATGTTCGGATCAATTAGGCCGCTGCGCGGACCATTTCAATAATCTATTAGGGTTTTATTTTTTGTACTTTTGTTAGTTGCTGTTAGGTACATATATGGTTATATACTCAGATCTGTTAGGCCGCTGCGCGGACCAATTCATATAAGATTATATGTGGTTATATATATATAACTAGGTCGGGTTCTATGGCTGAAATTACACCCCAAGTTCTTGAAAATTTCACTGCAGTTCGGGATGCTCCTAAAGTTGCACCCCGAACTGCGGCACAACTTTGTGAAGATGTATGGCATTGTGTAACATTATACAACGTTATATATTCTCCTGTTTTGTGAAGATGTATGGTATTTTATCATTTTGTTCGGTTGTCATTTTGTTATGTGAATATATATGGTTATATGTTCTGGTCTATAACACAGAAACTCACATATAACATTATATATTCTACTTTATTGAATTGGTCCGCGCAGCGGCCTTACTGACCTGTTATTATTTGTGCAGTTATTCAATGGATGAAGAGTATTAAGTTACCTGTGAAGTCGACTGTGAAGAAAGCGACGGCAACGAAGGGGCAGAAGTTACGAAATCTACTCTCCTTTTTTTTTCTTTTAGAGTTAGAAATGACAAAATCTCATGTATAACATTATAAGGTTCTTTTTTTGTTTTTGGATTGTAAACATATATAAGATTATTTATATATTCTTGCATTGTAATAAAAAAGATTCCAGAAACTCATACATATACAGTTATCAGAAGCAAGTCAATGAGGCCGCTGCGCGGACCAATTCAATAAAGTATATAACATTATATATGTACAAGACGTTATGTTAACATTATATAAAGTTAAACCTAAACAACCAAAATCATTTTAGGTGCCGCTGCGCGGACCAATTCAATAAAGTATATAACGTTATATATGTACAAGACGTTATGTCGACATTATATAAGGTTAAACCTAAACAACCAAAATCATTTTAGGTTTGCATCCTTAATATCGTTATTTGTGGTCTTCTGTCATGAGTGAATGAGTATATAACGTTAAATGCGAGCTGATGAATGAGTATATAACGTAAAATGTAAGTATTTTCATATTAAATGTGAACTGATGAACGAGTATATAACGTTATATATAGTGTATCAGAAAAGGAAAATCTTCATGTAAGTATTTCACGTTAAATGTGAATTGATGAACGAGTATATAACGTTATATACAGTGTATCAGAAAAGGAAAATCTTTTGTCACTCTATTCCAACGTAACTGCTGGGATTTCAAACGTAGAGCGGATAATGGGGGATAATTGGCTAAATTTATGGGATTTGAATGGAAGACTAAACTTATGGGATTTAAATTGAAGGCTAAACTTATGGGATTTGAATGGAAAGGGTAATTTTGTCAGGCACTATTTCCCTTTTTAAATGCAGTGGACTTTAGGTTTTACCAAATACATATTAGTGAACTTAGTGGGTTAGAAACTTGATCAGTGGACTTAGTGTGTTAGAAACATGCTATAGTTGACCTTCCACTAATTTTTTATTAATTAAATCTGCTTCTCTTCCTTCATTCTCATCACCCCTATCTGACAGTGATCACTCCGTCTCCACCTCTCACAAGTAGCATTGAATTTTACGCTAAGGGAATGAAATTGTTGGAACTATCCCATGCGGAACTGGGGGATGATGCTGTGGAAATTCCAACATACTAAAAGAATATGTGGCACAAACAAACTGAGAAGATTTAGGCATTTGGTTCGTTGATTTTTTTTTTTTTTGCCTTGCAACTATTAGATGTTAGACACAAATGGTACAAAATATATAGATTTTGGCAACTTTTGTTTTCCTTGGTGCTGACTATTTTCCTTTTTTTTAATTTTTTCAGAACTGACTCTATTTTCCTTAACTTACTATGCAGGACTCCCCTTTCCCGAGCACATTTCGATGATCCGAGCCGTTTAAAGTGTGCAGACCGTGATTTTAAAGGTATCAGTGAGAAATCAGCAAAAAAAAAAAAAAGACCGGGAAGGGTTTGATTTGAGCAGTTTTTTTATTGAACTGTTCAATGAAAACTGCTCCGATCAAGCCCTTCCCGGTCTTTCTTTTTGGCCGATTACTTGAGCGTACCCTTAAAATCACTTTCTAATTACTTTAAGCGGCTCGGATCATCAAAATTTGCTTGGGAAAGGGGAGTCCCGCACCGTAGCACCATGCGGGATCCCTTATTAGATCCGGACTATATAGTATAAATACTGCGGATCCAAAAAAAAAAGTATAAATATATTGTCATGCGAGATGTAGAGGAAAGGCCCGGAAGGGGCAAAGGTTGGTAACCCCTAAAAACAACATTAGAAAAGTTGAAAGAAAGTAGAAAATGCTAAGCAACATGGGAAAAGGTTAAAGAATATTAACAATAGAAACCCTATCTATGTTTTACTGTTATGGAGTATAAAAAAAAAAAAAATCAATCCGGCCCAGTTTAAAATGAATTGGATTCGATGGTGGCAAATTGGATTGAACCAATTTTATTTTTTTTCTCAATTATACTAAAAATCAAACTAGACCGAATGGTTACCTCTAGAAACCAAACCAAATCACTAGTTTGGTGCGTTACGATTTTCAGTTTTATTTTTCTGTTTATTTGCAATGTGGATCGAAAATCCAGTTATAAATGAAAATAGTGCATCCCTAAAGGATCATGCGAAAGGCAAAACCCTCATCCGCCATCACGTTCACGAGATCTTTTCCCTTTCTCCTCTCCTTCTTTCTTCCCTTTTCCCCTCTTCCTTTCTGTCGCTGAACGTTTTTCTTTCGGCTTGTCTTGGTTGCCGCCGGTGGTTATTGTTGGATAATCCCGGTTTTTGGCTTAATGGCGAAGGGTTGCTCTGACGGCTAGAGTTGATCATTTGGTCGGTTCTCTCCTCTATTCCTCTCCCCATTTTCTCCCTTCTCCTTCTCTTCCTCTTGCTCTCCTCTAGTCCGTATCTTCTCCTCTTTCTCCCTCCACTTTTCACTGTCGTTCTGCCTTGCTTTCTGCTCTCTGGTATTGGTGGTTTGTTAGGTTTTTGGATGCTTGCTGGTGGTGGCGTTTGGCTTCTCAGTGTCTATGGCGGCTCTGGTCGATCTATGCACGGCGGAGTGGGTCTTGGGTGGGTAGAGGCTAGGGTTCTTGGGTTTTTAGGTTCTGGGCTTGGTCCTTTTAGGTGTTTTGGTTTCGGCCCTTTGGTGTTTTGGGCTTTGTCCATTAATTTAGTTGGTGTCTTGCCATCTTTTTTTGGTTTGGTTCTCGGATTACTTTTTTGCTGGTATGTCCGAGATCCATTTAATCTGCATATCCTCTCTCAAAGATTAACGAAATCTTTTTTTTGCCTATAAAAAAAGAGTAAACTATAGTTTACTTCCTCTAACTAAGTCTCGCGTGCACTTTACCCCCTCTAACTTTATTTTTTGGCACTCAACCCCCTCTAACTAACTAAACTTCAAACGGTCATAACTTCTTCGTTCGAAATAGAGAACATGCAACTTATATCGATTTCAAGGTCTTAAAGTCAGCTTTCTAATGACACCAAAATCGCATCACGATTCAAAGCACACAAAAAGTTATGATAAAAAAAAGTAAGGGCTAGTAGACAGAAAGACCGTTTTGATCATAACTTTCTGTGAACTTTGAATCGTGATGTGATTTTGGTGTCATTAGAAAGCTGACTTCAAGACCTCGAAATCGATATATAATTTGCATGTTTTCTATTTCGGACGACGAAGTTATGACTGTTTGAAATTATGACCGTTTGAATTTCAGTTAGTTAAAGGGGGTTGAGTGCCAAAAAAAATGTTAGAAGGGACAAAATGCATGCGAGGCTTAGTTAGAGGGAGTTAACTATAGTTTACCCTAAAAAAAATTTTGAACTAATATTCCGACGACAAATTGTCCCCTTCCATTGACCCTCTCTCCCGATTGAAAACATTCACTCGTTAACTTAATTGGACGGCTACAATCAATACTGCCATACTGGGCTGACCAAAGTTGGAGAAAGGCTTTCCCTTTGAGTCCTACAAAGTTGCTATGAAAAGAGCCTTAATATTTTTTTTTTTATAATCGGATGCCCGAGCCAGTTTATACGCACCTCAACTGATTTCGAGGTCTTGAAATTAACGACCAGGCAAATTCTATAGTGGCCCAGGTTTGAAATGTTTGGTTTACGTACGCGAGATTCGAACATGTGACTTTATGGAGAACAAATGCTTATTGCTGGTCAAATCTGTAGGGTTAATGCCTTGTTTGGATGATGTTTTAAAAAATTTTGAGTTTAATTTTTGGATAATGAGTGAAGAGAGAAATTAAGGTAATGATTAGAGATAGGAGTGATGAGTAGACAGAGATAGAGAGAAATGTGAATAGTGAAAAATGAGAGTAATGATTGAAAATATGGTTAATGAGTGTTTTTTGAGTTGGACTTTTTTCCCCCTAAATCCCATCCAAACAAGGCATAAAAAAGCTCCGAATTTGGAGTTACCACTATATAGGTTTAAAATTTGTAGTTCAAAAAAAACAAACTCCAAATTTGTCTAGTACTCAATATATAAGTTTATAAATGTAAGTTTATTCACTAATAGCCCACCAAATTAAAGAAAGTTAATTACTACACAATTATTAGTATTTTTGTGGCCAAAATCACAAGAGTGATCCTTAAATATTTATTTCAAATTTTTATATTGATGCATTACTTTTGGAATTTTATCTTGTTGAATTCCAATTCCTCCTTCCCAATATAATTTGTACTACATATTTCACTATTTTAGACTTTTCAAAACTCCATGAAAAAAAAGAATTTTCAAAACTACTTTATACTATTTATTAATGTATGATTTTCTAATTATTTTAATAATCTTTGCCTAAGTGATCTATATTAAAACTATGAAACAAAATCCACATTAATAAAATTTACATTAATATATAGGCATTTTTATAGGAGGCTCGAATAGTGAAACATGGACAATCATTTTGGTATTGAGGGAGTAATAGTTTTTTTTTTTTTTTTGGGAAATGTGAGAAGCTGTATTTAACTGTGAAGCAAAAGCCTACATAACAGAAAAGAACCCATGGGGACAAATGGGCGTCCACAGACGGGACAAACCATTAGAGAAGGCAATCACGGCACAATATGTGCAGCCCTATTTCAAACTCACCTAGCGAGATCAGATTCCCAGAAAATAAAACGAATACCAAGCACATGACCAACAAACCACCAAACTAAATCTGCACTCAAACCGAACAAAAATGAAATAAAGCAAAAAATACACTCCCCTCCGTCATTGAGCAGCCCTTCTCTTGCATAGCCTCTACCGATCAAGCTCCCAAGCTAGTGACCACATGGCTGCAAACCCAGAAGCGAAACGGCGGCGAGTGGATCGACGACGAACAACAAGCGATTTTGGTGGAGAAGAGGAAGGGGAAATCAGATGTGAAGGCAGGGATTGGCCCCTCTTTTCCCACCACCTAAATTGGGGTACGAAACCAAAGGGGAAGGAGGGGAAGGAGAAGAGGAAGTGTGGCGACTGTTTTAAGGTTAGAGAGAGGTGCTCTCATTTTTAGAGAGAGGGTCTAACATGTTAAGCCTTGGCAAAAATTGAGGAAGTAATAGTTTAAAGGGTTATGTAACAATCATTTTGCTATATACTGAAACGCATAGAGGGTCTGTTTACACCTATTTTTGGCCAAAAAGATTAGAAGACCTTTTGGTTGGTTAGAAGGTGGCTTTGAACATCAATTCCAGGGCATGAGAAGCCATGTATATCGGCCATAAGCGGAATTGGGCCAGTATGAATGCAAAAGGGCTAATCGAGCTTCCAAAGGGTTGGGCAAAACTAAGGCCCAAAATGTCATTTCCATAAATTTAAGGCCTAGGACTGGCCAAGGTCTTGGGTCGAAACATTTTTATCCAGGCCTAGGTTGGTTCTTAGGAGTGATAAGGCCTTTTAAGTAGATCCAAATCGGTTAAAGCCCGAGTTTTCTTTCCAAGATTGGGCCCACAAGGCTTACAAGGAGAATGGAGGCCCATGATTCACCTCAAGTTCAGGCCCAATTGATAGATGGGCCTATTTGTTTAAAAAAAAAACGTCACATATAGCCTTTAATTAGCATGAAAAGGCCTTAAGCTGCTCACAAGCATCTCAAAGGCCTAGAATGTTCTTGCTGGGAAGGTCTGGACAAGCTGCTCACAAGCAGCTCAAAGGCCTGAAATGTTCTTACTAAGATAGGTCTGGGTAAGCAGCTCAAGGTCTGAACCGGTGGGACCCCATTCTTCAGCATGGAGCAAGGCCAGTGACAGGTGGCGTTCATGCAGCCCTTAGAGCTACTGGAAGATGACTCATACAGACCTAGGCAAGCTGCTCACAAGCAGCTCACCCAGGCTTGGTTGATCTTTGGTTTCTAGAGTCTTCTTCCGTGGGATATCAAGCTTAGGGAAGCTAAGGGCCCACAAGAGGAGAAAGGCCCAATAAAATGGGGGGAAGGCCTGGGAAATGCTGTGGTTGACCCGAAAGGAGTCCATTCAAATAGTGGCTTGAGTGTTGAAGCAGCTGAAATGGCCTAGATGCTGCAAGAACTGAGATTCTTTTTGCCCTTTTACAAACTTTTATACAAGGAAGAAGGACTTCTTAAGCCTTTGTCGTTTTCTTGAAGTAAAAGACACATTTTGATCAGGGAGTAGCCTCTTATTGGAGCATTTCGAAGATGCTCAAGTGCAAGCCTCTGCTAGAAGACCACATGGCAGCCATGCATTGGAGCATTTTGAAGCAGCTCAAGGCCTGTAGCTCCTATAAATCACAGTTTTGGAGGTCTTGGCAAGGGTCCCCCGACCAACTAAGCCCACGGCTTATCAAATTTGTCTTTCATTTACTTTCCAGCAAAGTACTTTACTATCTTTCAATCTAGCCCAGCCTAGATCTTGTCTTTCATTTCCTTGTACCCAAGCTTTGTTAAACCGATTAATAAAATTTGTTTCGTTCCTTCATTATCTTTCAGCCATTTTCTTGTCATTTTTCTTTCCATTTTCTAGCAACGGCTAGGAAATTTTTAAGTCTTTAGCTGGCAAAGGCAAACAACGAACCGTCACGAGGCCTTACCCTTTAGGCCTAGCACAATCGCTCGAAAGGGGTCAAATTTTGAGGCACGAAGGCCTTGAAATACAATTCGAACAGCAAGTACTGTCCTGGCACGCCCGCAATCCCAGGCCGAATGGTTTGACACTTTTTATGAAAAACGGGGTCCTATTTTTCAAGTTTTACTTTGGCCCCTAAAATCTCATATTGGCTTCAGCCGGCTCTCAGTTGTTTGGCTCATTTTCCATACAACTTCCAACTAGTTTTGACGACTAGAGAGAGAGAGAGAGAGAGAGAGGGGACTACTACGTCAAGAGACTGTTCACGTGATATGTCCTAACTCATGGCTGTAATAATTAAGCAACATTAATAAGTTTGGTAGTGTGTTATTTTGACTTCATAAAATGGGCAATAGATCCTAGCTGACCTTTCTTTAAATAAAGCAAATGAATCTTTCAAAATATTTAAAGTCAGATAACGACTTTCTAATTTTCTATGGCATAATAAGCGTTTTTTTTTTTTATTTATTTCTTTCCATTCTTCACGTCCTCTTGCATGATATTTTCAGCAGTTTTGCCCATACGAATTCAAAAAACATATATTTCAATATTCGTTGGTGTTGATTTTTTACAAGACTCCATAAAATTATTTTAAAATTTATGAATATTTTTTTATATTTTTATAGGATCCAGAGTGGATCCCACTAACCATGCAATGCCCTTATGCGGTGGCTTTAGACTTTCTGTATTTCCAGCTCCAAACTGGAATTTTGATCCTGCCTTTGACTATTAAACGTTAGTACACCAAATTCAATATTCAAAATATGGCAAAGTCAAATACACTTGAACCTAAACCTATAACTTTAATACTTAATTATAAGTAGTTTGGTGGTTTGCTTGAGGGGACAAAAAGAGCCACTTAGTCCTTGAAACTGAATTATGTTGGGTCATGTGATTCAGTATTTATGTTGGATAAAAAGGGGTAAATTCCTCAAATAATTCATGTAGTTTGATTTTTGTATCACTTTGGCCCCTCTAGTTTTAATTGGCTCGATTTCAACTATGTAGGGGTGATTCATTCCACTACACCATCCACAACATCTTTTGTGGGGCTCACTTCGGGTCCCACAAAATACAAAAAATTGCCCATAAATTTTAGAATATTATTTTATGGAGCCCTGTAAAAAATCTGCTCTGACGGATATCGATAAATATTATTTCTAAATTCGTAGAGGCGAAACTACGCAGTTGAACAGTTTCTTTTTTTTTTTTTGGGTCAATCGGAAGATTTCAGTTGAACAGTTTCACCCCTGCGAATCTAGAAAAAATACTTACCTATATCCGTTGGAACTGATTTTTTACAGGGTCCTATAAAATATTACTTCAAAATTTATGGATATTTTTTCATAATTTTATGGGACCCAAAGTAGACCCCGCAAAAGATGTAGTGAAATGAGGTAGTGTATGTAGCATTTCTCTTTGAATTAAAAAGTGGAACAGTAACTTTTTTTTTCGCAATCGTTAGTTTTGCATCAAACTTTTGTGACTTATTGATTCGTCTCAGTGAGAGGAATCGAAAAAGTAAAAAAGTTTTATCGAAACTCATAATTTTTTTAAAAAAGACAAAGATAAGTGAAAAAAAATTGACTTATTTTTGTCTTTATTCAAAAAATTATGGGTTTCGATCAAAATTTTTTACTTTTCCGATTCCTCTTATCGAGACGAATCAATAAGTCACAAAAATTTAACACAAAACAAATAAATACAAAAAAAATTTGAATAAGAATAAAAAAATAAGTCACTCTTTTTCATTCAAACCCACCTGTAGTTATGATTTTGCTGCAATCGAGCTCCATTGACAACTTCCGCTTGCTCCTACTTACATAACCAATTGCAAAAATTACACTTGACCCCGTATGGTTTGGGCTTGGTGCTTTTGACCCATTGCTATTTAGAAACTAGCAAAGGACCCTACGTGATTTGTGTACAAAAGTACACTCCTACATCCGCTAATGATAAATGTAAAAAGACCATATACCCTTTCTAATATATCTCTTTTTCTCTTTCCTCTCTTGCCTGCTCATGTAATAATAAAGATGAAAAAACTTGTGAAGTGCAAGGACTCTTGAGCCAAATAAAATTAGAGACCAAAAGTCCTCCCTCACAAACTCTCATTCATTGAAGAAAGCAAAAAAATGTACAAAAGCCACAAATCGAATAAAAAATGCACAAAAGTTGAAATACCAAAAATATCATGCCTTGCGAAACACAAAGGTTATTATTGTCAAAAACACCACCCAATTTTTAGAAGAAACTATAAATAGGCATCATATTTAGGTATGCATTCTAGTAGGTTGAATACTTTATGTTCTCATCCTTAAATTGGTTGAATGACTTAGTGCCTCTCTCTCTCTCTCTCTCTCTCTCATTTACTAAATTGTAATTATCTCACCCCATTTTTTACCTTTCATTTAGAGGAAAGTCCATTTTCACCCCCTGTGGTTATCGCCATGTGCGGATACCCCCCTCATGGTTCAAAAGTGAGCACATAACCTACTTGTGATTTCTAAAAGGGGGTCGAATGCTTATGCCGTTAAAGGAAATAATGAAATGTCTAATATGCCCTTGTATATACATAAATGTACACACTGATGGGAAAAAAAAAAACACACCAAAACACTCATCAACACCGCCCTTCCCCATCTACGGCACATCCAAAATCAGAATCAAAACTCACTGACATCCAAAATCGGAATCAAAACCCACCGCAAAACAGCCAAAACTTTATCGGTTTTAATTTCAATTTCGATACACTAAAAATCAGCTGGAAAATCAAAACCCAGATGGAGGAGTAATCGGAAAACCTTTGAATCAAACATACACAATTTATGAACATCCAACCGAAAAATCAAAACCCAAACGGAGTTATCTGAAAACCTTTCGATCCGGCAACCTTCCTCGCCGTCGCCGCCAGAAAACCCAAATAGAACACAGAGCGGCTGGGTTTCTGGGTTTTGAGCGGTTTTGCTCGTCGAAACCTCCGAACACCTCAATGACTCGAGACTAGAAATGACGTCGGGTTGAGAACCCATGCTCCTCCGGTGCTTCCACCGTGCCTAAGCAGCCTCGCCAATGGTCTGCTGTTCAATGGAGGATGGCGGTGGGGTGCCGGTTTCAATGGAGGATGGCGGTGGAGTGGAAGAAATGAGGAAGAGAAACGGAGAAGAGAGAGAGGGGGGTTGGGGGGTTTTGAGGGCAAAACCGTCCTAAATCTATATAATTTCACTGTCTCACACGCTTGTAAGGCGCGTGTTTCACACTTGGCGTCAAAATGGACGGAAAAGGGGCTATCTGCTCATTTTTTGAAACCACAAGTAGGTTATGTGCTCACTTTTGAACCATGAGGGGGGTATCCGCACATAACGATAACCACAGGGGGTGAAAGTGGACTTTCCTCTTTCATTTTATCATGCCCATTTATTAACTTACCAACCAATTTTTCAAATATGATCAATTCCAAAATAATCCTTATGTTCTCATCCTTAGTGCCTCTCTCTCTCTCTCTCTCTCTCTCTCTCTCTCTCTCATTTACTAAATTGTAATTATCTCACCCCATTTTTTTCCTTTCATTTAGCATGCCCATTTATTAACTTACCAACCAATTTTTCAAATATGATCAATTCCAAAATAATTCATGTTTTTCATGAATTAATTTGACAAAATTGCCATGTTTATATTTCGCAACATGGTGGATTTTGAAATCAATCATGTTTCTGATGCTCAAATCAATCACGTTTCTAATTTATGCAAATTGTCATGTATGTAGTCAACTCGACGATGCTTTATATATTTCCGCAAAAATTAATCTGCCATAAAGAATTGCAATAAAACAACCTTGCTAATAACAAAATGAGGAGACCTTTCTTCTTTTCTCGATTTTTGCCATGAAATTGGAAGCGGAGACCCTTGATCTTTGCCTTGAAAGATTGTTGAATCAGGAGGACAAGCGATTCACGGTCGAACCCAAATCTCGATTTTTGCCTTGATTTTTACCAAACCCCAGATATTTTCTTGCCTTGAAAAGTCAAAACCACTTGGTGAGTGCACAAGTGATTCACGGCAAAAAGTTGGACGAATCATTTCTTTGCCCTATCTGCCATAAAGAACTGCAGTTTGAAAACACTGAAGCGATACCTTTCCAATGATTAATTGCAACTACGTTGTAACGGGAAAGGGTGTATTTCTTTGAGGTTATTGGGTTTTCTCGGGGTAACATGTGATATTCTAATTTCCTGTAAATAAAAGATCGTCACCACACAAAGTGAGTCATTCTTTGTCTCCCACCGGTCACCAAACAAAAATGACTGATAATTTCTCTACTGCATAATTTATCATTATATAAACGATTGAAAGTACCACATAGACAATGCCACCTGATAGTCGAGGAAACCCACCCGTATAACAAATTAACAATGTCAATTACCAAAAAACACAAAAACAAATCAACAATAGTAATAATGTCAATGCCGTGCAACTTGGTGTTATTCCAATATTTATAACCACATGCTAGCTGCTGCATGCATACTCATAAACCGACTTTCAAGTTCCAATTAGCTATCGCAACTTGTCGACGACAAATCCATGGTAGTGGAGTATTTAAAGTTTCAAAACCGTGAGTGGTGCAAAACGCGTAAAATGGACTTTCTGAATGGCATTTCCTTGACTTTTTTAAGTATTTAATGGTTAATAATTGCATTTCCTTGACTTAGTTGACCTCGAGATTCCCTCCAATAAAGCCACCACTTTCTTTCACCTTACGCCCACTGCTTTATTTCACCGCTTCCGTCTCAGCAATTAATGGTCTGAATTTTAAAAAAAAATTCTCCTAAAATCCGGACCGTCCAAAACATGTACTTTTGGACGGTAACATTGCAAACAGAGGGGAAGCGGTGGAAAAGTTTTCTAAAATCCGGACCATCGGTAACATCGAAAACGGTGGAAAAGCGGTAAATCCTAAACGGTAAATGTAAACTTTTCTGTATCCTAATAGGAAGCAAATGAATCGAGTCAATCCCAGCTACGAAGTATACTTGAGTTCCACTAGTTAAAAATTGATTTAACTTGACCCCATGCAGCATCGAGATTGAAGAACTCGAGCTCCATTCAAGCTCAAGTTGCTCAAAAGTAAAATCTTAATTTGCTTGAAATTAACCGAACTTGGGTATACTTGAGCTCAGAGCAGTTTCTAAAACTTAAACTCGACAACATGATCATTTCACTACAAGAAAATGATCTAACGCGAGACGAAAATTTTGTGGCAAAGTTATTAGTCGTCCGTAAAAGTAACTATTCAGTGACAACTTTAATCTTGTCACAAGAAAAGTGTCACAGATCAATTATTTAGTGTGCATCCTCTCCACAAGGAATGTGTCACTACTAAAAATGTTATTAGATAGATCGATGTGGGCTAGCTATCGCAAGTTGCAATAATTGGGCAGATGGAGATTTGATTAGTAAGGGGGAGATGAATGCATATCTTTTCTTTTTTGGTACTTCGGAATATGATGAATGAATATAGATCTGCAATAGAAGAAAACAAACTTAAACATATCTACAGCAACCCCACAAGTGGCCCATAACCAATAACTAGAACTTTTAGTTCGTGGGTGCCATATATGTCGGCAATATATATAAGATAAGTGTGTACTTTTTTCTTGTTAGATTTCCTTTGATTTCTGTGTTGTATAATGTTGTACTTTTGCTTCTACTTTGTTTATTGCAGTATTTGATTTTAGAGATTAAATTCTTTTCACCGGCGGTAGAAAATTTTACTTTTTCACCATCACCTTTTTCGGTTTTGCTGTGTGTTTATTGTTGATCTGAACCGTTCATTTTTTAGATTCCACATAATAGTGTATCCTTGCGAAAAATAAACTTGATCGAACATCGATAAGAGTATCAAAAAATTAAATTTTACTTTGCAAAATGGATAATTTATCTTTATTATTATTGACAGAAATCAGATTATGATATCATGGCATCTAAAAATCTGTAGTGGAGTATTTGTGCTATATTCTGATTGTAGCCTCTAAAAATCCCACTGTGTTTGCTTTGCAATTTTGAGATAAAAAAGTTCTATAGGTTGGCGTATTTTTTTGTTTTTAGTAAGTTTTTTTAACATTTCAACAAATTCTTTTACTTTTTGAATAGAGGTACGCTATGTACATTCAAAAAGTATAAAATACGTACAAAATTTGACAAAAAAACACTAAAGACGAAAAACACAGATGACGAAATAGTCAAAAGTTTTGGAGAGATTATTTCTGAGAGAAGAACGAAACAAAGTGCACAGATTTTTTAAAGTTGTTTTAAGACCTAAAAGCTTATTTATTAGAAGCTCCTACAATTTAGATGTTTTCAAATTCTAAGATGTCGTGATTAGCATAAAGGCAAAAATATTTCTTTTCGTTCTAACAATTACTCATTAAGTCAACGGCAAAATAGACTATTTCACAGCAAAAAAAAAAAATCTTCCAACTCTCATAGCAAACACTATTGTTCAAAGCTTCACAAAACACCCTTCAATTGGGCTGAAGCCGAATTTCAAATCTAGAATTTGAAGCAGAATCAGCAATTTATAATTTAAAATCTAGGAAAAATTGCTATTGCAAAATGACCTTTCAGTTGGGCTTAATATGATTGTTTGCTTATGTTCCATTTGATGTATTTCGAATATTTGTGTTTTTCAACCCGCTTGTAATAAAAATAAATAAATTTATTGTGCGCCAATTCAATCATTTTATTAGTTTACAAGAATATGTTTTTTTTTATTATGTGATAAACTAACCAAGGGAACCAACTGAAGCCAACTCAGTTAGCCACCGTTTTACACTTCCATATGCGATGTCTGGGGTCAATCCTTGCCAAAAGCAAAGATTGATTATTTCTTTTCCCCTAAATAAGGATTATTTGGTTGCTGTAATGCAAATATTTTGTATTCCTTCACCCCTAGAAATAAAATTAAAACACAAAACCAATCAAGGGGTGGTTTTTGTCAAGCATAATGGAGGAAAAGACCGATCAATCACTTTCAAAACTACGATTGCAAGATGAAGTTTGTCCATCAAAACTTGATAGGTAATGGCAAAGTTTGTTGAAATATCAATTTTTTTTAATAGCAATTTGAAAAGTCAAATAAAGAGAGAACACTCTCTCCAATCTTAGCCCATAATTTTTTTTTTACGATCTCAAGTCAATGATCAAGACAGTTTAGTTTGTTATGCTCGTTGAGAACATCAAGTATATCAAAAATTAACTTTATTGGACATCATTTGATATGATTCTGGAACACATTATCTCACAAAGAATAAGATTGCAACACTAGTACAAAACCCATTTCTACTTTTGTGTGTGATATAAATGTGTTTCGAGATCATATCAAACTAATTTTTGAGATGCTTGATGCACTCTCAATGAATTAAAAAATATGAACGGTCTCGATCATTGAAGTGAAATCAAAAGCGATTTTTCCAAGTCAAAATTGAAGAGAGTGTTCACTCCGTAAGAGATTGGAGTGGAGCTGTACTCCTGAATTGATTGATGCTTTGGACCTAATTAAAGGTGGACTCCAAACGGTCAAATATTTTATGATTTTGTTATGGGGAAAGTTTATCATACACATTCCTTAAAAGGGTGTAACATATGCATCTATTTTATGGTTCATTCATACTTTCTCCGTCCATTTTTAAGTGTCCGGCTTCGTAATTCCAACTTATGAAAAAGACATCATCATTATACCTTTCACATCAACTTTTTCCTCCACTTTCCCTACTTACCCATTATCATTACACTTTTACTCACTAAACTTTTCAAAATAGAATCTACTTTTAGGAACAAAATGAAAAATTCACCAATTTTACCCACTAACTTTACAAAATGGACACTTATTAAGGGACAGCCCAAAATGGAATACTGGACTCTAAAAAAGGGACGGAGAGAGGAACATTTTAGTGAGTTTCGTAACTTTTGTTTTAGAATTCATAACCTTTCAGCAGTATGATTAGTAACATTTTCATTATGACTTATAATATTTTGGTGTATCTTGTAACCTTTATACGATTCATAACTTTTTAGCAATAAAATTCGTAACATTTTCTCTATAATTCACAACATTTTGGAGGTGCATATCATACATACTAAAATAAGGAGTGTGTATTGTAGTTTTACCCTTTGTTATGATTTCGGAACATTACGGTGGAGCTAATTTTTTACTTCACTACCGAAAACTATTTTGATGACCTCATGCTTAACTCCGCAAACTACCCTCCGAATAAGGCAAAGGGCTAGGTCGTTGATAGCAAATAAATCCGGTAAGACCGGGATCGTTCCCACAGAGAAGTCTTTTTTAGCAAATTTGGAATAGAATGTAAGTAAGTAGCACGGCTTTCAAGCAGCCAACTTTGTGATTTACTTTGAAATGACGATAATTAACTTGGAAATGAACTAGGTTAAGATGGTCAAGTCAAGAGGGATTGGTTTACCCACGGTTTAGCCATTCAAATGATTTCTTCATCTAACTAAAGCGTGGACCGAAACTGTCCGGATTCCACTAAAAGCATTAAAAGCTGAAGACTACTTGTAACTCAATCCAATACTCTAATTCAAACTGAACTCATTTAACGCAAGTGAAAGACGAAAATGGATCTTTCGCACGCGTAGGATTACCAAGCACGTAGCATAGGGCGATAGACTTCATTGATCAAAGAAGCCACCGACCCCATGATCAATACAAGAAATCATGGGTTTAATTCATTCAAAACATTGAAATTGAGCTAAAGTTTAAACGAAACCAGTTCAATGACTAATTCATAGAGTAAATCTCACCCCGAGACCAAACCGATATACTACTCACACATGGTAAAAAGACTAGAAAAAGAGTTAAGGAAAGAAAACATGATTAACCGATAAAAACAGAAATAAACTTAATTTATATGAAGATCTAACTTGTAGCTACAACATTAATACATGAGAAAACATCAAAACACTTAAACTTACTTGAATTCTTGAAGATTGAAAGCTTGAAAGACTAAGAACACAAAATAGAAATCCTAGAAAGCATGAAAAGACACTACAAGAAAATCGAGATCTCCCAACGGTTTAGCTAGCAACGGTTCCAAAAACCGTTGGTATAGACGATGTGTAGCAACGGTTTTTAAACCGTTACTAGAAACAGGACTATAGCAACGGTTTTCATGCAACCGTTACTAGATTATAAGACTATAGCAACGGTTTTCCATAACCGTTACTAAAAACCGGCCTCTAGCAACGGTTTTCCATAACCGTTACTAAAACCCGACCTATAGCAACGGTTTTCCATAACCGTTACTAAAAACCGACCTATAGCAACGGTTTTCCATAACCGTTACTAAAAACTGGACTATAATCGAGACCATTGATTTTGTTTTCCTTATTTGTTGATTAAATCATTCTCATAAAAATTTGGCTTGATCGAGTCTAGAAAACTTCTTTATTGAGATAAAATTTCATTAGTAAAATAAATTTTTCTGCCCGATCAAGTATGTAACGATACCCTATTAATTTCATTTTTTGTATGAAGAATGTACTCTTTACTATGTAAAAAATAGATGGTTCTAATCGGAAAAAAAAAAAAGTAGGTGTTTGTATAGAATAAACTGAATTTAAAAACTTGGGTTAAGAATAAATCGATAAAACTCAAATGACACAAGCTAACCCAGCTGGTATGCATAGTATAAATATTAGTAATCCATTGATATTACACAAGTGTTGGGCTAGCCCAGTTGGTTTGCACTCGCGCGCGCATGCAGGAGGTCCTGGGTTCGATTCCCAGGAGGAGCAAAAAATTGTTGTGTTGCCATCCATGTGCCACGCGGGTGACACGTAGGCGCCACGCGACCACAGGTGGAGGCCACATGGGCGCCACGTCAGTGACACCTGGCGACGGGGGCCACGTCAGCGCCACGTGGCTGCCATGTCATATTTTACCCCAGATTTTTAGAAAAAAA
This sequence comes from Rhododendron molle, assembly GCA_025413875.1. Classification (NCBI taxonomy): domain Eukaryota; kingdom Viridiplantae; phylum Streptophyta; class Magnoliopsida; order Ericales; family Ericaceae; genus Rhododendron; species Rhododendron molle. The sequence goes on from CM046399.1 coordinate 12,136,159, forward strand.
AAAACTTGCCTTTAGCAACGGTTACAAGCGTTGCTAAAGAAACCGTTGCTAAAAAAAAATCTATACCAACGCTTGCCAAAACCGTTGCTATAACCCTACAGCAACGGATATCTCGCAACGGTTTAACCAACGGTTCTATAACCGTTGGTATAGCCTATATTGGTCTTTAGCAACGCTTTTTTGCATCTCTAGCAACACTTTTGACCGTTGCTATTGAACGATTTTCTTGTAGTGAGACTAAGGCCTAAAAACTAACTAATGGCCATATCTCAATAAATGGCATACAAGCCTATTTATAGGCCTTACAAAATCAGCCAAAAAGTGGACAAAAAAGCCCCTAAAATATCCCAAAAACATGCCTAAAGTAGAAACTTTCCATAAAAAGAAAGTTGAACCATTCAGCATAAAATGCTGGTCGAAGGGCAAAGGTAGCGCTACCTACAAAACATGATAGCGCTACCATTCTCAATTTTGGCTACTGGAGTGTCAAGGTAGCGCTACCTATAAAACATGGTAGCGCTACCTTTGTGACAGATTTTTTTGGAAAACTTCCCGGGCTCGTTCCGGATGCTCCCGAACTCGGATTTGAGTGTTCTTTGGACCGTTGGAAAGCTCGTCGAGTCTACTTTCTAACCCAAGTGATTTAGATCAAAAGCACTTTGTATATCAAAAGATATGATAGATCTACCCTCAGCTGGTCGGAAGATGAAACGCTTTGGTAAAATCCTCACTTCTCCATCAATTCCCTTGACCCTTGGGCGACCCGAGCAACCTCCAAACCATCTCTTCATGACTCTTCGGGCACCACAACATGGTGGCACGTGACCTTGAGCACTTGGTTGCATCCGGATCATTCCTTGGCGTTCAAAATCGCCTTATTAGCACGTTTTACCTGAAATATACAAAAACCTACCTTACGTGCAATATCACAATAAAAGCTAATAAACACAAGATAAAACAACATAAAATGGGACTAGTTGTACCAAATATCTACAATATTGGGTGCTCATCACCTCATGTCCGGGCCAACTTACATGAATGTTCCAAATTGTTAGTTTATTTGAAAAGTCAAAATAAAATGTATTCAATCTTTCAAAATAGTCTCTTTACCGATAATAGTAACTTCATTTAAAATTTGAAATATAAGAGCATTGTGGAAAATAATGTATCTTTTTATGAATGCATTTATAGCATGTCTCCTTAAAAATTTGTAACTTTCAAAAAGAACGAGCAATTTAAAACAAAGAGAGTGGTTTTCTTAAATAATTTAATGATCAAAGATTTAGGCCTCGTTTCTGCTAAACTATAAGTTATAGACTACAACTTTTTGGTTTTGTCCTTAGTAATTTTTTTAATTGGGATCTCCACAACCAAGTGATGGAATTGGCCATCAAGAATTAAGTGAGATACACGTGAGGTGGCCCAAACAAATAAGTTATCTAAACAAACGTGATACATCTATTTCTCTTTTTGTCATTATTGTAATGGTGAGGTGGCGTTGTTGGTAACGCCATGGTGGACATCTTAAGTTGTGTGTACTGTCATTTCCCACTGAAAATCCTTTTGGAGATGGGAGAAAGGAGGAACATGTAATGCATGTCATTAACATTTCACCTTTAGAGATAATTACTGATTTGCATTACATTTCCATGATCGGAATCGTTCATCAAATTGTACGTGAGGCAGTTTGTGTAAATCATTTATACGAAAAATATCCAGATTTATCTGAAGACTGACACCTTAAGATATATGCATGTGTGATCTCTCTAAATAAGTATGTTTTGTTCGTATTGGTCAGGAGCTCTAATACATGTTTTAGTTTTCTAACCAATTGTTTTCGATATAAGTCTGCAAACGTGCCATGTGGAATCCATAGTACGGTTGCTTTATACTATATATATTCAAAGTGAACCCGAGATAGGCCCCCAACAACAGACTACACCGGAGAGACGTCACCGAGTAGGAGATTAATGATCTAACTTTCAATAAAATTAACGTCATCAATATGGATAAATCCAATTTTTGCTTTTCTTTTCCTTAAGTGGCAACCTAGGCACTAATTGGTGGAGTAGTAATCATGCCGACACATTACAAATATATGGATGTGCACCTCACTTCACAATGTTCAAATTCCCAGTAAATACGGGGACACCCATCATAATTGCTTTGGGTTTTTTTCCCTTTTTTTTTTCCTACAACGATAACAGGTGATATTATAGATCCAAGAAATAGTACATCAAGAGGAAATTCTATTCCTAAACAAGGGATCAAAAAACCAAATAGGAGGAGACTCAATTCAAAACCCAACTCCAACTAAACTCATCGCTCCAAACAGATGAAGTATTGTAGAAAATAACAAAAAACACTCACACAAGGGTGATAGAAGCCTCACAAATAAGGAGAAATCCCACACAATGAACATCAAAGAAAAGAACCAAAAAAAAGGATAAAAACCGATAACGGAACCAGACGGAGTCCGCCGTACCGAAGCAGAATTCATCCACCCACCTAGATCTCCCACTCCGGCGAGAGGAGGATGCCTCTGGCAACCACATTCTGCAAGGCACTACATCCAAAAGCCGTCGGACTGCACGGCGGAAAAAGGGCGGCGGATGGTGGTTTGGAGAGGAGGAGGATGGGAGTGAAGGGAGAAAGAAAGAAAACCGCCGAAATCGGAAATCGGGAAAAATCCCATGAGCGAGAGAAATCCCTCTCCTCCCGTCACCCATTAATTGGGGCATAAAACCCTATGGGGAGGGGGGAGGGAAAAGAGAGAGATGAGAGGCGGCGGCTTCTTTAGGGTTAGAGAGAGAGGGAAAGACTCCTCTAGTTGTTTTGGTTAGTATTTTTACTCCATCCATCCTTTTTTAAGAGTCCTACTTTGTAAATCCAACTTTTTATAGAGACATCATCATTATACTCTAAAAGTTATAAGTTTTCCTACTTACTCCCTATAGAGATACCACCATTACATTTTTACTCACTAGCTGTTTGATAAAACTGAAAACTGAAACTGAAAGCTAAAAAGTTAAGTACTGAATGCTGAATTTTTTAAGCTAGAGAGCTATTTGACAAACATATTAAGCACTAAATTAAAATTAATGAATTAATTTTAGTTCTAATTCTCTTTAATTTTGATGATTGTGGTGGTGGAATGGTAGTGGTGAGGGTGGTGGTAGGATGGTGGCGGTGGAGAGATGGTAGCGTGATAGTGACGGTGGAATGATGGTGGTGCAATGGTGGCGTTGTGGTGGTGGTGGTAGTAGCTGCATGGTAGTAGTGGTAGGGATGATGTGGTATTGGTGGTTGGGGGGGGGGGGGAGTGGAGTAGTGGTGGTGGTAATGGTTGTGGTAAGCGTCGTGGTGGTGCTGGTGGAATGATGGTGGTTTGTGGTGGTAATGGTTGGGGTGGTGGTAGCATGGTAGTGGTGGTAGTGGAATAGTGATGGTTGTGGTGGTGGTGGTAATGTGGTAGTGGAGTAGTGATGGTGGTGGTGTGGTGGTGGTAGCGATGCTAGTGTTAGTGTTGGTGAAGTGATAGTGGTTGTGGTGATGGTAGCGTGGTAGTGGTGGTAGTAGAATAGTGATTGTTGTGGTGGTAGTAGTGTGGTAGTGGAGTAGTGATGGTGGTGGTGGTGGAGTGGTGGCGGTTGTGGTGATGGTGGTGGTAGTGGTGTAGTGTTGGTTGAGTGACGACGGTGGTGGTGGATTGGTAATGGTGGTGGTTGAATGCAAGCATAAAAGAATTCAGTCAGAATTAAGTAACTCAAAGCTACTTTATTTTTATTAACTTTTTACACCGTATTTTAAGTGGTACTTAATCTGTTAAGTAATGTAAAATATGGCTATCAAACATACTTAATCACTTATTACTTAATTGTTTCAGTTGTAAGTGCTGAATATGAGATATCAAACAATCCCTAACTTTTCAAAATGGAATTTATTTTTAAAGGCAAAATGAAAAATGTACCAATTTTTACCCACAAATATTACAAAATGTACAGTCATTAAGGGACAATCTAAAATGAAATACTGGACTAAAAAAAATACGGTTATCGAGTATTAATATGGACAGCATTTTACTAATTTAAGGTATCAATTAATGACGTGATTGGACCAGCCTACTTCTTTCTTTCTTTCTTTCTTTGAAAGTAAAGAGGAAAAGGAGAATAACGATAAAGACGTTTATGAAACCGCTAACTTTGTTACATAATTCAAATTTGAATTTTAAATCAAAGTTAGATGTATCATAATTGCCCATATCAATATTCAATTAAGTTGATTTTTTACAGGGATCCTAAACATAATATTTTAAACAAAATGAGCAGTTTGGATTATTTTTTTGGGACCCGACATGGGTCCAAATTAAATCTATATTTGCAGGTACAGATTTTCAATCTGTGTGGATATCCTTTGTCAGAGGATGATGCTCAATAGAAGGAAATGATGAGTAGATGGAGCACCAAACAAGGCCTAAAGCAATATCTAGGTGAAGAAGTTAGTTTATTAATTGCTGTTGTTTGGGATTAATTACCCTCATGTTAAATAATTAGGTTCTTGAAAGGGTTTTTTAACCAATTGAGAGATCCCCTAGTGGGGATCGACCGATCGAGGGGTACCTGAAAGATAATATAGAAAATTAGTATTGGATTATTCTCAATAAATTAAACCAATAGAGTAAAGAAGATGATGGTACAAGTGCTACTTATGTAATGCATGTTAATTGTCTCGTTATGTACCCTTTAATTTATTTAATCCCATTAGGGTGGTAATCAACAGAGGCCCCACTTCTTATTTGGTTTCCACCAATTGATTCAATCATGAGGAAACGTGATTATCATTTCAAGAACGAAATTATGTCAGGTAGGAGTCGGCTCAATGGTCGTATAGTGCTCATTTGAAACATGGTGTCTCGGGTTCAACCTTTTTATTTTTCCAACTCATAAATAGGAAGTTGGCGCTTGTTTATCTTTCAAATATTTAACATACTAGCATGTAGATTAAGAGAGAGAGAGAGAGAGAGAGAGAGAGAGAGAGAACCTGGATTGCTGTACTCCACATAATAGATGTAATGCCTATTTAATTTCTTCATTTTATAAACATTTTTTTTTATTCGGATAAATTTTATAATTGTTAGACGTTAAGGATTACAATTCTCTCTCTCTCTCTAACCCTAAAGAAGTCGCTGCCCCCATTTCTCTCCTTCCCCTCCCCCCAAGGGTTTTATGCCCCAATGGGTGACGGGAGGGGAGGGATTTCTCCCCCTCGTGGGATTTTTCAATCTTTCGATTATAGATTTCGAACGTTTTCTCTCTTTTCCCCTTCACCCCCATCCTCCTCATCTCCAAACCACCATCTGCCGCCCCTCCTTCACCTCTTCCGCCGTGCAGTCCGACGGCTTTTGGATGTAGTGGCCTGCAGATCGTGGTTGTCGGAGGCGTCCTCCTCTCGCCGGAGTGGGAGATCTAGGTGGGTGGATGAAGTCTGCTCCGATACGACGGATTCCATCCGGTTCCGTTACCGGTTTTTCTCTTTTTTTCTGGTTCTTTTCTTTGGTGTCCCCTGTGTGGCATTTCTCCCTATTTGTGGGGCTTCTATCACCCCTATGTGGGTGTTTTTGGTTATTTTCTGCAGTGCTCCGTCTATTTGGAGCGATGGGTTTAATTGGAGTTGGGTATAGTCTTTTGTACTGAGTCCCCTCCTATTTGATTTCTTGATCCCTTATTTAGGGATAGAGTTTCCTCTTGATGTACTATTCTTGGATCTATAATATCATCTGTTATCGTTGTGGCAAAAAAAAAAAAAAAGATTACAATTCAAACCAATAAACATCCAATAAAAACGGAGTATTAATTTTCAGATTTGTGTTGCAAAGTAAATCTTTAAGAGTAGTATGACCATCTTCTTTGTCTTCCATGACTCTATCCCTCTTAGATTTTAGATTCTATCTTCACATTTAATCTTTGTAGGGTCCTGTTTTGCGCGGGGTAGCTGACGTGTGAATCTACGTGAACTGGAGAGGTGTGATTGGTCGATTGTCAAAGGAAATGAGGGGAGAGGGGAAAGATCTGTGAGGTGGAGAAAGAGGACACGGGAGCAGAAAGGACAAAGGCAGCGTGCCACTGACAGTTCTTCCCAGATGGATCGCGCGACACGAGTCTGAGAAGAATGCTCTTCTTTCTCGGACCAGTATCCCTTAATCTTTTCTCTGAGAATAGTCAACTTCTGTCTCTATCCGTACGCATGTCCTTGTGTCTGTGTGTCTGCAGAAGGAAATGTCGGTGCGTATTTATAGGCCTCTGGGCCTGGGGGGGTCCCCCGGATGGCCCAACCTAGCTTTGACACGTGCCCTTCCTGCTCCCGAGATCGCGAGGTGACGTCAGCGGGCGCGCGCCCAGTGCACGGGTAGCGCGCGCCACCCCGCGACGGACTCTCCTCTTCCTTAGCCACCAAACCACTAGATCTTCCTCAATTCCCGTTAAAGCAAGGTCGCGACCTGCAACGATCGTATCTCTTCCGGGCCCATTGGTCCTGCCTTTGACCAGAGCGCGCTCTGCTATCAAAGCAATCTGTGGGTATCTTGGTCCTCCTCGCGCTCAAGGACCCCTCGAGGGTCCGCGCGGACCGTCCCCCCCCTCGCGATGTCTCTCGCTGCTTGTTCGCCTATCTGAGTTCTCATTTGTTTGTTTGGCGGCCCGGCCCGCGCGATGGCGTCTGCGCGCTACCCCTCGCGGCGAGGCATGTGTGCGCGCTACCCTCGCGCGCGTAGGGCCCGTCGCTGCAGTGGTTACCTACTTGTTGTTCCCGAGTTGTTTCCACGCGTCGCGTCACAAGAGGCCAGCCAAAGTCTTGTAACTGGTCAACGGCTGATTTATTTTGACCATCCCTACAATTGCCCCCCGCGCGCGTATGATGGGAACACCGTTGTGCGCGCGCGACTGCTCCTTCGCCAGGGCTCCTTCTCTAAGCATACATGACATCTTAGAATTCCGTAGGCACCCCGCGCGGAAAGGGTCATGATAACACGCGGCATCTCAAAATAGTCCGCGCGAAGGGTCGCGCCTGGTGACGGTTTGCGCGCAAGGGTCGCGCCTGGTGACGGTTCGCGCGCAAGGGTTGTGACGTTTCGAGTACGCCACGGCTTCTTCATCATCACCGTTACACCAGTTACGAGAACGGTTGGAAACACTGGTGACCCTTCGTGTACGGGAGTGATGGCAGGCTTTAATGGAGGGGTTTCTCTCCTCCTATAAAAGGGACCCTTAGCCTCCCCATTCTTCCTCCCACCTACTCCTTCAAGCAGACAACACTCCACTCTCCATTCTCACTCAAGACCAGTTTCCAGTTCTTCATTATCTCCGCCGTCAACTACTCCTCCACTTTTTACCGTCAACAGTATCTACTATTCTCATGGCGTGCGACGACACCGGCGAGGGTAGCGGCCGCGCAATGGATGGCGACTCCGTTCCGCCGTCAGACCAGTGGCACCGGGCGCCGTACTTAAGGACCGTCGGCGACCCATTCTGGACCGCCGTGGGAGAGTTTCAGCCTACTGGCGCCGCGCCGAACGACCCTGTTCTTATCACGGCAGAAGCTTCCGTCGAGGACGCAGATCTGGTGCCCCCGTCCTCTGTGCTCAGACTCCGAGTGGAGCGAGGGGATTTCCCTCACTCAGAGACCCGTTTCAACGTGGGGTGCAGTCCCCCCGCCGACTGGCCGGCGTGGGTGAACAATGTCTTGTCCGTTCCCGTATACCGTGACGTGCTGCAGAGGGCGCTGGTTCTGAACGCTGTGCAAATATCCCGTGACTTGACACTTCCCCGCAACGACCGCAGCAACGGGAACCTTGAGATGGCAGTCGCGCGCTAGAGCGTTGACACCCACACGTTCGTATGGGCATGGGAGGAAGGCTTTGGCTCTTGCTGCGGCTTGGGCCCATCCTGCATGCATTCCGGGGCAGGCTTTGGCTCCAGAATCATTTCTGCATCATCTGCGCAAAACACCCCGTACAGGGCCTGCGCGCGGCCTTTACCGAGGCCAAGAAGGCGGGGTCTCGATTCAGACCGGACGGGACGCGCAGGGACCCACCGAATCCGCGCAAGGCCTCGTGGAGGAACTGGTTGCGGATATTTTTCAAGGACTTTCAGCCCCCGGGGTCTGTTCCAGCAGGGCGAGAACTGGAGTATGTCGCTGGGGTGCACTATCGCCAGCCCCTGTACTTGGCGGGATTTCTGGTATATTTTCTGTCGAACTTCGTCCTTCCAGACTTTCCCTCGGAAAGCGTCAGCCCATTTGTCTTCCCGCTCGCGGCCTGTCTCGCTCAGGGCGAGGCCGTAGCGCTGGGGCCACTCTTTCTCAGCTGTTTGTACAATCATCTGGACCATGTACACGCGGACATGGAGCGGTCACTGGGGCGCTATGATAAGATTTCCATGATCCACTCCAGCTTTCTCCTGGCCTTCTTCTACGAGCACTTTCCAGCCGTCGCACCGGTGCCATCAGCCCCACTGCAGGGCCGGCGCCTCTTCTGGATCGAAAGGTGGTCCAGCACTTCCTCGCGGGCATACTTCAGCAACTATTGTGATGAAGGAGGGTACTTCGTCTCGCGCCCCTACGCGATCACACCAGCGGGGACAGCGGACAATAACGAGTTCTTCCTTCCTATGAGCGTGCCGCTGTCTACCGCGGGGCTCGCGGAGGATCTCGCGCGGGCGGTGATCAATGCTTACTACATGTCTCTCCCAGGTTGGCTGCCCGTTTTGTCAGCGAGGGGGTCGCGGTCGGCTGTGTACCGCGCGGACCGGATAGCCAGGCAGTTTGGCTATGACCAGCCCTCCACCAGCGCCGCTCCCCCGTTCCAGGGCTTCGTCGAAAGCCAGCATCGCTTCCTTCCAATCAATCTCGGGGGCCTGATTGCGGGCCATGAGAACACTTTTCTGCCCGACTACGACCGCTCCGGCGGCCTCACCGCCGGTTTCTTTTTGTCATGGCGGAGGAACTTAGATTCTTTCCTCCAATTTGTTCAAGGGGCCGCACCAACGCCTCAACCGTCCGCCGTACAGATGCAAGATACTTCATTGCGCTCCCTTAGGGCCAGGAGCCAAGACTGGCGAGGTCAGCACAGTCAGTGGTCCGTTACAGCGGCCAGCCCCTTATCGCGCATGCCCCTGGGCCCTGAGGCGGCGGCGACTGCCGGTCCTCCAGCGGCCCAAACTCAAGAGGCCGGTCGTACTCGGGCAGCACGGGCAGCAGCAACACGGAGGGCCGCAGAAGCAGCACTAAACCTCTCTGCCGAGACAACGCGCCCGCAAAAGCGCATCCGTACGGTATGTTCAACATCCTTTTACAGCAAGGCCCTGTTCAGTATGTCTTGTTTTTTAGTGTGGCAACCCTTCATTCCTTCTCACATTTCTGTGCATTCTGTCATTCAGGTTGGGGAGGCCGCGCGCGCGCGGGACCAGCAAGCTCCAGAGCCAGGTAAGCCTTGACTGTCTAGATCTTTGCACGCATTTTGCTTCCTTTATTTCACCTACATACGCTAAGTGCTTGCCCTGTGTACACTCTGGACAGCCGGTGTCGATGAACCCGCAGGGGAAGAGGATTCCGACAGGGAAACACTTGCGGCCGGGCTTTAAAGGTCAAGGGGGGTTCCCCGCGCGCAGACTGCTGTCCCCCCCGCGCAGAGGCCAATTGAAGTGATAGACATTGGGGACTCCCCAGCCACGGAGCGCGCGGGAGCGGAGATGGACATAATACAGCCTCCTCTTGGACCCCGCGCGCACATCCCCGCTGTAGAGCAATCTTCAGCCGTGGTGGGAGGTATGCTCGAACTTTCTCCCGTTTTTGAAGATATTCATGGGGGGCCCAGTAACGTGTCCTCTTCATCTCCGAGTCACACGGATTCTCCACATTCTGATTCTACTTCCTCTGATGATCCAGATCGATCTCCTTTCTAACCAGCCCCATCAGAGGAGCGCGAGGAGACCCCCAGCGCGGATACTCACGAGTCCGTGGGGGGGATTGATGTGGACATGAGGGACCCCGTTGAACGCCTCCGAGATGCAGAGGAGGATGACATAGTGGACTTGGCCAGGCCGCCCCGAGACAGCAACGGGGCGCAGACATCTACCACCGAGCGAGCTCGGGCAACTCCCGTCGCGCCAAGAGGGCAAATAGACACACCGCGTGCGCAGCCATCCGCGCAGGCCAGCACCCCCGCGCGAGATCCCAGTGCGGAGGGATTTGGTCGAGGGGTTTCTGAGGGTCAATCCAATGCTTCAACGCTTCCAGTCGCCCATCAGCCTGTCAATCCTGATTGCGTGCCGGGGCCCACCGTCACGCCAATCTGTCGCGGGCTCCCTTAGGCCGCCAGCTGTTACCCTTCCCCAGGAGCCACGCGCCCGACCCCAAGAAGGTGAGTCTCAAGCAGCAGAATTTACGGAATCAGAACTGTCTTATATGATAAGAACAGTAGGCTTTGTTCGAGGTGATGATCTGTTAGGTGGGCGAGGCAGCGAAGCTCTAGGTGATTTTGGGCACGACTTATCTGTGGATGCCATGGCCAGGGAGGCAGAAGACAAGGAGATCAGTACCGGGACTCATACTGGGAATCAGATGCAGGAGGATGCCCCTTCCGCGGATCAGATGCAAGAGGATGTTCCCCCCGCGGCACAGATCACCGCCGAGAAGCAGCCCGAGGGTATGGATGTCGTGGAGGAGCCAGGGCAGAACGTTGATAAGGGGGCAGTGGAGGAGGAGCGGGCACCGACTCCTCATGAGGTGATTCGCCACTTCCCCGCGGGCCACGTGGACGAGGTATACTATCCTCTTCTGAATTCCATTGCACTGGTCCACCCTGAAACCTTTGCCGATTTCCGGTGCCGTTCCCTGTCCACTGCTGGGTCTTTCCTCACGATGCTTCACGACACTGTTCGTGACTGGAATCAGACCTCCGTACGGGCTTTCACTCCAGCGATGCAGCAAGAACTCCAAGCCGTGAGCCTCGACCTTGTGCCGTTGGGTTTTGACCTCAGTTGGATGATCCAGCGAGGAAGTCAGGTGCTGGTTGGCGCCAAGAGGCGAGAAGTCCAGGAGAGGATCCGCGCGCTGACAGACAGACTGGAATCTGCGCGGAAACAGGTTGTTGACATCGAGGGGGAGCTTGCTGAGGCCCAGTTGGAGGATTTGGAGTTAGCTGCTGGGGCGCCTGAGGAGTTTGATCTGGATGCTTCTGTGTTTGGGGGACTGTTGCCCCCGTAGCTATTGGTTCTTCTTTTTTTTTTTTTTTACACAGTCGTACTCTTGTGGTGGATGCCAAGACTTTATTATTTTCCTTCTTCTGTGGGCTTTTTTTTTTGTTTAATAATAATGCAACCCTCTTTGTTTTTTAGTCATGACAGCTGTTTTCCTTTATCTCTGTTACTCTTTCATTTGCTATCGTCATGAAACAAACAGAAAAGGACAAACTCTATTCATTGAATGCGTAATCCGAACAATACATCTCGCTCGTAACTTTAAAACATCCAAGAAATGTCCATCCCCTTAAAAGATTAGTAGTAACAACACTTAGCGCCTCTTCGGCGCGCGCGGCTGTGCCTGCCGCGCACAACTTTGGTTTGTACACAAAAGGATCCTTCTCACACAGGAGTATTAGGACAACAGCGCCTCTCTTAAGGAAAGTAAAACAGTGAAATTTTCTTTTACAAAAGGGAGAGAGAGGACCAGTACAAAAAGTGATAACTAGATAGCAAACACAGCCTTTTCGGCTTTCTTCAGGGGTAGTATCTCTTGATGAATTTGGAATTAACTGCGCCAGTCTTGTGTCCGTCGCTGACGCGTGCCAGGTGGTAGTACCCATTGTTGGAAGACACAATGACTTCATAGGGGCCCTCCCACCTAGGAGTGAACTTGGGCGTTTCCAGATTACTCATCACTGCCATGGTTGACTTCCACACCAGATCGTCTGTCGCAAAGGTGCGCGCAACCACCCCCTTGTTGTAATACTTTGCCACTAACCTCCAGTATCTTTCGTGTTCCTGCGCGGCTCTATCTCTTCTTTCCTCCAGAGCTTCTAAATCTGCCCTCCTCGTCCCTTCAGTGTTTTCTACTGCTAGGATCATGCGCGCTGACGGGACACTGAGTTCTGCAGGCAAAACTGTGTCCGCGCCGTACACCAGGCTGAAAGGGCTCGCGCGGGTTGACTTTCTCTTCGAAGTTCTGTACGCCCAAAGGGCAACTGGCAAATGCTCAGCCCATGTCCCCCCACGCTCATCCAGTAGCTTACTGAGAATCCTTGTCAAAGTCTTGTTTGTGGCCTCTGCTTGCCCATTACCTTGCGGGTAATACACACTCGACGTGTGGTGTTCCACGGAGTATTCGTCCAATAATCTCCCCACATGTTTATTGAGGAATGGGGTGCCATTGTCTGACAAAACCACCTTGGGAATGCCAAACCTGCAAATAATATTCTCTTTTATGAACCGCGCCACTGCTGCTCCCGTTGCCTTCCCCAATGGTACAGCTTTAACCCACTTAGTACAAATCTCAGTTGCAGCCAAGATCCACCTGTGAGTGCGCGAAGCAGGTGTAATCGGTCCTACCAAATCCACAGCCCATGTGTGGAAAGGGTAGGGCGCGCGAATGGCTTGGAGGTCAACAGACGGAGCGTGAATCAAGTTCCCAAATTTCTGGCACGCTTGACACTTCAGGATGTGATACTTCGCATCCTTTTCCATGGTGGGCCAATAATAGCCCAAATGGATCATCTGCTCGTACAGTTTCCTCCATCCTTAGTGTTCGTTTTCATGCATTTTCTGTAGTACCTTCCCCGCTTCCTCCATCGTCAAACATTTCAAAGGTAACCCATCGACTGTCCTTCGGAAGAGTAGGCTATCCTTGAGAAAGTACCTCCGGGCTGCGCGAACCATCCGCGCGGACTCTTTTCTCCCTGCGGGAAGGGACCCCTCCCGCAAGAAGTCGATGTAAGGCTGCCTCCAATCTTCTTCTTGTCTGTCGAGATAGGCGGCGAAATGCTCTGGCTCAACAGCATAGAGCGAGCACCGCGCGCAAGCATCGGTCACAGCAGCCGCGTCCTTCTTCATGTCCGGCCAATAATAGCCCCGCCTTTGAATTCGTCTATACAGTGCCACCTCATTGTCTCCACAGCTGGCTTCGTGGGTCTGATCCAACCTTTCCTTGGCTTCGCTGAGGCCAACACACCGCGCGAGCCACCCCTGAGGCGCGCGATAATACAATTCCCCGTGCAGAATAACGAACTGCGACAGGTTCGCAAGCGCCATGCTGCCCTTTATCCCCGCCAGTTGTGATTTCACAGCACTTCGCCAATCCTCAGGAACTTCTTTTTCTTCCCCCTCCTTGATTATGGATGGCTCAAATAACTTCACGATCTCTATGCATGCCTTCTCCTCTTTGAACTGTGTTTTTGCGCCCAGCGTGGCGAGGGCATCGGGGAACCTATTTTTTGATCTTGGCTTGTGAACAATACTGACTTCAAAAAAATGTTTCATCAGGCGCTGGACCGTCGTCCTATATGGTGCGAGCGCAGGCTCCTTGAGCGCATATATGCCCTCTGTTTGTAGGATCACTAATTTCGAATCCCCCACGATTTCCAAGCGATTGATTTTCCTTTCCTTCGCGGCCAGCAGCCCTAGTACCAAAGCCTCGTACTCCGCCTCGTTGTTAGAGCAGGGAAAGTTCAGCTTGTATGCGAGGTAGAGCTTTTCTCCTTGGTCACTTGTGAGCACAATCCCAGCACCACCTAGTCCTCCCCCAGCGGCCCCGTCGAAGCTTAGGGATCCTCGGCGCAGGTCACTAGAGCTTCGAAACCATCTCCCGGCAACGTGTCAACAAGGGGCTCGCACTCTCCACTGGGGAACTGGGCTAGTAAATCGGCCAAGGCCTGACTCTTAACCGCGCGGGGGGTAACGCACGTGATATCGAACTCGGCAAGCGCCAGTAGCCACCGCGCAATCCGGCCTGTGAGAGTTGGCCTCGACAATAGGTACCTGACGGGGTCACACCTGGTAACGATCTGGATAGGGAAGGACAGAAAGTAGTGGCGCAACTTCTGCGCTGTAAAGACAAGGGCCAGACAATGCCGCTCTATGGGCGTGTATCACTCTTCCGCTCCGTGTACTTGCCTGCTGATATAATAGACTGGGCGCTCAAACCCATCTATTTCTTGTACCAACAGGGCCCCGATGGATCTCGGGGTAGAAGTTAAGTATAGCATCAGTGGCTTGTCTGCCTAGGGCGCAACCATAGTCTGTGGAGATGCCAGAACCGCTTTGATTCTTTCAAAGGCTTCTTGGTGAGCAGTCGTCCAGCGAAACGGGGCCGCACCTTTGAGTAAATCCCCAAAAGGTGCCGCGATCTCCGCCAGCGCGGGAATGAATCTTCGCAGGTAAGAAATCCGGCCTAGAAAACATTTGAGCGACTTTTGGGAATGTGGTGGAGGCATGTCCCGAATGGCTCGAATTTTTGCTTCGTCAGCGTCAATCCCATGCCGATGGACGAGGAACCCAAGAAACCGACCGGCCGTAACCCCGAAAACACACTTCAACGGGTTCATCTTGAGCTGGAATTTTCTGCATCGCCTGAACACTGCCTCTAAGTCAGCCAAATGGTCCTGCTGCCTCTTGGATTTGACTACCAAGTCGTCAACATAAACTTCCACGATTCGATGGATCAGATCATGGAAAATGGCCGTCATCGCGCGCTGGTACGTCGCGCCGGCGTTCTTCAACCCAAATGGCATGACAAGATAGTAGAAATTGCCAAGTGGGGTTCGGAATGCCGTCTTCATTTCATCCTCAGGCGCCATCTTAATCTGATTGTAACCGCTAAATCCGTCCATGAAAGAGAACATTTGGTGGCCTGAGGTGGCACTGTGTGTTTGCAGAAGGAAATGTTGGTGCGTATTTATAGGCCTCTGGGCCTGGGGGGGTCCCCCGGATGGCCCAGCCTAGCTTTGACACGTGCCCTTCCTGCTCCCGAGGTCGCGAGGTGACGTCAGCGCGCGCGCGCCCAGTGCGCGGGTAGCGCGCGCCACCCCGCGACGGACCCTCCTCTTCCTTAGCCACCAAACCACTAGATCTTCCTCAATTCCCGTTAGAGCAAGGTCGCGACCTGCAACGATCGTATCTCTTCCGGGCCCATTGGTCCTGCCTTTGACCAGGGCGCGCTCTGCTATCGAAGCAATCTGTGGGTATCTTGGCCCTCCTCGCGCTCAAGGACCCCTCTACGGTACGCGCAGGCCGGCTCCTCCTCGCGATGTCTCTCGCCGCTTATTCGCC
Source organism: Rhododendron molle (assembly GCA_025413875.1). Classification (NCBI taxonomy): domain Eukaryota; kingdom Viridiplantae; phylum Streptophyta; class Magnoliopsida; order Ericales; family Ericaceae; genus Rhododendron; species Rhododendron molle. The sequence continues at coordinate 12,151,473 of CM046399.1, forward strand.
TTTATGATTTTGCATTTGTGACATGTCAGCCCTTCATTTAGAGGGCCCATCCGCGCGACAGGCATGTGTGCGCGCCTGTTGTAGGGTCCTATTTTGCGCGGTTTTTCCACTTCCTCTTTGATTTTACCCTCCAGGTCAGGGTGGTACTTTCTTTGAGACTACTTGACTGCCTTGGAATTTGGAAATATATCCAAACGATGAGTGACCATTACAGTATCCAAACCAGGCATCTCTTCATAATGCCATGCGAACACATCAGCATTCGCGCGCAGCAGCGTCACCAACTTAGCCTTGAATTCTTCACTCAACGCCTTACTGATGAAAATGGGCCTCTTCGGCCCCACCCCATCGCTCAAATCAATCTCTTCTAGGGGCTCCTGCTGCGGTTTGGGCTCATCCTGCATGCACTCTAGGGCAGGCTCTGGTTCCAAAACTATCTCTTCGTCATCCGCACGCAACACCTCGCTGGGGCCAGCGGCTTTGCAGCTGGCCGCTACCCCGGCGCACCGTCATAAACAGTATACCACTTTTCCCCCCTCTTTCACCTTCGTGATCTTCCTGGGGGTAGTAGTGTCTGTTGCAGTCGGGCCACCCCTTCGCACGTCGGACTCGTGTTTGATATCCTCCCATCGCGGGAGCTTTACACCCCTGGGCCTAGCAACAATCGCCTGGGAAGCTTCCCCTAACTCGGTGAAGTATACTGCATCAGCGAGATATGCCTCATGGATATCAAACGGTCTCTCTGAGGCGCGTACAGTGATCTTTCTGCCAGCCCAGATCCCCTTCAGGCATTGATGGTAGCTGGAGGGGACAATGGCATATCTGTGCATCCAGCTGCGCCCCAGGATGATGTGGTAGATGGGGTCAGCATCAATGACATGGAACTTGGTGGCCGTGCGAATAGGTCCCACCGCGAGGCCCACAACTACATACCCCAGGGATTCTTTCTTATCTCCTCCAAAGCCTGTGATGGTGATGGGATTTTTGACTACACGATTCTCCAGAATTCCGACTGCCTTGAAAGTCGTCAGAGGCATGAGGTTGATAGAGGCGCCACCATCAAGGAAAGCGCGCCGCAACTCCACTCCGTTAACACAGGCAGTTACGTATAGCAGCCGATTATGAGGAAAAGGAACGCGCCGGTCAACCTCTGTGAAAGTAATGGCATTGGACTCGTCTTTAACAGTGCGCGAAACTGACCCTTCAGCTGACATGCATGCCTCTTGGTGAACTGCCGCGATATCAATGACAGCTTTCGTCATTTCGAAGCGCGCGGCCGGTGTGAAACCAAAACTGTCGAAGAAAGCCTTAAACTTCGTACTGCCCAGCAACGTCTAGACGGAAGAGTCTGGAACCGTATTGACCACAGGCGCGGGATATCCTCTGTGATCTCATGGCAGGAAGCCATGCAGATCCAGTCGTCCTGGCTTTCATCATCGCTGTACATGAAGGGATAACACTCGGCTCGGTTCACCTCGTGATTGTGATTCGGAAAGGGTTCCTCGCGCACATCGCGCTGGCCGATGCACAGCTCATTGGCCTGCTGCTTCCGTCTAAAAATCCTCTTTAAAGTCCAGCAATCACTGGTGGGATGCCTTGTGTGGCGATGAAAAATACAAAAGTCGGGGTTCTCTTGATCACGACGTGAGGGCTCGTGCTCTATGTCTGGCAATTTGATCTATCCGTCAGCAACCCATGCGGCAACCAAGGCTTTTACTTCTTCTAAACTGCAGGGGTAATCAGGCGCGGTCCCATAAGCGTCTCTGTCCTTCCGTTTCCCATTGCCTCCCTGCTGCTTCCAGGCAACCGTCGCGGTGGAAGCAGCAGCAGTAGTTTTGCCTTTCCAGGTATCCTTCTTGCCAGGTTTAACCACAGAGCGCAGATTGTAGGCGAATTCCAACAAAGCTGAAAAGGTAACAAGCTTCAGGTTGATGAGATGGATCTGAAAGTCATTAATCAAGCCGCTGATGCAAATTTCAACCAGTTGGCTCTCACTGATGGGTTCAGTACAATCTACAGCACGATCCTGGAATCGTTTGATGTAAGCGATAATGTCCTCGCCAGTTGTCTGAGCTTCCTTGGTGAGGGTAATGGAGGTCACCTTCTCGCGCATCTGGAAGAACTTAGCATAGAATTTGTTAACCATTTCCTCCCAAGTGGCAATGGAGTATGGCTCAAGGTTGACGTACCAGGTGTACGCGCGTGAGGTGGGCAGACGCAGGTTGGCATCAGCAGCGTGCGCGCCAAGGGATTCGATGAAGCGGACAACGTGCTCCTGCGCGCTGCCCTCCTTGCCATCGAACTTCACAAATTTGGGTGGGGTATAACCTTTTGGATAAGGCAAAGACAAGATGGCCAACGAGTAAGGTGGCTAAATATCCGGAGGCGGGAGAGACGGTAAAACAGCTTTGGCTTTCTCTTTTTGGAGGAGCGCCTGAACATCAGCCAAAGTGAGGAACGGCCCCGGGGGTGGAGTGACAACAGTCGGAGCTGGGCTGCTATGTTCGCCGACCGGCTGCCTGCGACCACTAGAGGCCGAACCCCCGGCGACACCGCCAACTAGAATGCCTTGCAAGGGATGGGGCTGCATGATGAGCGGCGGGGCCGCGCCAAGGCCTACAGGCGGCGTAGATGGACTGGCCTGTGATACGGGGGCTTGGTGCGACCTCGTGTCCCCACCCTGGATCAGCTGGGGAAACTCGTCGTCACGCGCAGGTCTAGGTTGGGCGCCAGTGATGGCCTGCGTGAGCCCTTGCAGGGCCGCGAGTAGTTGCCTCTGCGTATCATTGATTTGCTGCTGGCTGGCCTGGACAAGCTTAAGGGCTTGGGCAGCCATGTCAGTGCTGGCAGTCTCAGCCGTCTCATCAGAGACGAAATCGTCGTGTTGGGAAGCCCCTTTTCCACTCTTGACTGTCGAGTAGACTCCCTGGCGGAATGTAAGCACAAAAGACCAAAAACACCTCCCCAGCAGAGTCGCCTGTTGTAGGGTCCTGTTTTGCGCGGGGTAGCTGACGTGTGAATCTACGTGAGCTGGAGAGGTGTGATTGGTCGATTGTCAAAGGAAATGAGGGGAGAGGGGAAAGATCTGGTGAGGTGGAGGAAGAGGACACGGGAGCAGAAAGGACAAAGGCAGCGTGCCACTGACAGTTCTTCCCAGATGGATCGCGCGACACGAGTCTGAGAAGAATACTCTTCTTTCTCGGACCAGTATCCCTTAATCTTTTCTCTGAGAATAGTCAGCTTCTGTCTCTATCCGTACGCATGTCCTTGTGTCTGTGTGACTACAGAAGGAAATATCGGTGCGTATTTATAGGCTTCTGGGCCTGGGGGGGGGGTCCCCCGGATGGCCCAGCCTAGCTTTGACACGTGCCCTTCCTGCTCCCGAGGTCGCGAGGTGACGTCAGCGCGCGCGCGCCCAGTGCGCGGGTAGCGCGCGCCACCCCACGACGGACCCTCCTCTTCCTTAGCCACCAAACCACTAGATCTTCCTCAATTCCTGTTAGAGCAAGGTCGCGACCTGCAACGATCGTATCTCTTCCGGGCCCATTGGTCCTGCCTTTGACCAGGGCGCGCTCTGCTATCGAAGCAATCTGTGGGTATCTTGGTCCTCCTCGCGCTCAAGGACCCCTCGAGGGTCCGCGCGGACCGTCCCCCCCCTCGCGATGTCTCTCGCTGCTTGTTCGCCTATCTGAGTTCTCATTTGTTTGGGCGCTGGGCCCGCGCGCAGTAGGCGTTTCCCCGCGCGCGGCATGCGTGTGCGCGCTACCCCGCGCGCGCGAGGCCTGTCGTAGCAATAATCGTCTACATGTCACTCCTTTATTATTTCCACGCGTCGCGTCACAGGAGGCCAGCCAAAGTCTTGTAACTGGTCAACGGCTGATTTATTTTGACCGTCCCTACAATCTTGTTGTCAAATAAAAATACTTTGAAGGATTTTTGGATCTCTAGATTCAATTGTAGAATGAGAAAACATTTTTCTTTATCGGCATAAAAAAGATTTTATTTATCTTTGAAAGGATATTTACAAATATTGAAAGAATAGTAACATTTTTTTACAAATATTAAAATTAAGGATATTAACATTTTTTTTATCAGTGTCACTGCGAAGAGGGAAGAAAGTATATCAACTATGCAGGCACATAATTAACTCGCGACAAACATGTGCCGCTCTAGACCCCTAGAGAAGAAACTGGCCAACCGAAACAAGAACAATTAAAAAGGACCAAAATTACAAAAGGTATCCTGACCCAAATATACTTTCAAGAGAGAAACTTTTTCAGAGCTCCTCCGTGAATAAGATTTTCTCTACTTTGAAACATGTAACATAAAGCTATTTACATTTTTTATCACGCATCACTACAACAAAAATGACATTTTGTGACAAAATGTTGTGACAAAATCCGAATTTCTGTCTTTGTAACAATTTTCAAAAATTAATAAATTTTTCTTTTGCAGTTCAAAAATAAAATTCCGTCAGTGACGAAATGGTGTATTTTCGTAAGAAAATTGAATTTCATCACTAAATTGAACGTATTTGGTGACGAAAAAGAATTTAGTCGCTGAAACATACTATTTGGTGACGAAACTCACAATTTCGGCACCAAAAAGTACAACTTTAGTGATGAATCTACTTTCCTCACCAAAAGATAATATTTGGAGACGAAATTTTTATTTTGTCATGAATACCTTTTGGTGGCAAAACTCAAATTTCGTCACCAAAAAAGTACCTTGCGACGAACTTGGTCTTTTTTACCAAATCTAAGACTAATTATTTTTTTATTTTCAAACATTTTATATTATTTGAAAATAAATAATACATTATGTATATATTGTATCCATATAATGTGTAGATTATTTAATTAGCAAAGGAAAATGATTTTCAAACTTCCTTTTTTGTCTTTTAACAAAAAATACACACACTTTCAACACTAAAAAATAAAGAAAGAGCATGGATGTCAAAAAGAGGAGTGTGAAAATCACTCCCCCTTAATTAGCAAAAGTATCAACTAAATGTTGTGGGGCTCAACAGGAAGAGTGGTAGTTTTGGAATTAAAGGGCGTGGATTCGAGTCCGAGTAGGAGCGCTTCAAGCAAGTCGAGTGTTATTTTTCTACTTTGGTCGCTTTTAGTGATGAAAATAGTTTCTTCACCAAAGTGTGACAATAAGTTAGCGATGAAAAGTTGTACATTATTTAATTAGCAGAGGAAAATGATTTTCAAACTTCCTTTTTTGTCTTTTAACAAAAAATACATACACTTTCAACACTAAAAAATAAAGAAAGAGCATGGATGTCAAAAAGAGGAGTGTGAAAATCACTCCCCCTTAGCAAAAGTATCAACTAAATGTTGTGGGGCTCAACAGGAAGAGTGGTAGTTTTGGAATTAAAGGGCGTGGATTCGAGTCCGAGTAGGAGCGCTTCAAGCAAGTCGAGTGTTATTTTTCTACTTTGGTCGCTTTTAGTGATGAAAATAGTTTCTTCACCAAAGTGTGACAATAAGCTAGCGATGAAAAGTTTCGTCACGAAAAACTACCATACCCCTTTGACCACAAACTATAGGTGACGAAACGTGGTGACGAAATATTTTGTCGCTAATACCTTAGGGACAAAATCTGATTCTTTAGCGAAGAAATCGTTTTGTCACCCCATGTAATTTTCCTTGTAGTGATGCATATTACAAGGAACTACTAGTACCCGCCAAGTTTTCACTCAATGGTATCGAGAGTGCATGCACTTAGGTGTCAGGAGAAATGACGTTAAGAGTTCTCCTCATCTTTCAACGTAGTAATGTAACTATTCTAATAATGCTGATTTAGCGGATCAAAAAAGAACTTCTAGTACACAAAGCTTGTGCTACTTCTAAAAAATTACATAGGTTCCAAGCCCATTGGAGAGAGGACTAGGTTAATGAGTGATTGAGTTATCTTCCACGTGTGATAAAAAAGAAGAAGTTATCATTCACATTAAATTGGATTCATTTTATATTTAGCCGACTGAAGGATACTCAAAATGAAAAGGTGGAATTCCAATAACATGAAAATAGAGAGGATATATATATATTTTTTTAACTTTCACCATTAATGACCTTGTTTCCAATTTATTTGCATCATATATAACAGTGACATTTTTATGGTGACATCTAGGTAATGACCTCATGAATTTCAATACATCCTTTTAGAAATATTGTTAAGATTACTTTCATGACTTTATTTCCACAATCATCCAGGATTTGAATATATAATTGAACAAAATCATCCTTTAGAAATGTTAAGATTACTTTCAAAAGAAGAGCTGGCGATGTGCCATTTATTAATTAATTAATTTGCAAGGTATCTATCCACCTCCCACCAGGAACTAGCTAGTTCTCTCTCTCTCTCTCTCTCTCTCTCTCTCTCTCTCTCTCTGATTTTGATAATACAAATAAATGAGTTCCATAAAAATCGGTGGATGGAAAAAGGAACTACTACCAATTAAGGGTAAGCGTACGTAGTTGATTACTCTTATACTATGCATCATGTGAGGTGATCAAAATATCATATTTGCCAAAATAGTCCAAACACACAAACTTCTATGCAACTAATGGCTGCTATGAGCTCACCACTATAGGACCCCCCCAGGGCCAATTTGTTGGAGTGTTAAAGAAGGGGATAAGAGAGGGAAAAGGAAGATGGTGCTTGGTAGGACTTAGGAGGAAAAGGAAGGGGGATAAGGGAGAGGGGGAGAGCTTATGCCCTAAGAGGGGCCTTAGCTAATCCCTATCCCCAAGATTAGCTTATCCGGGTGAGAAATAAAATCAAATTATCTCTCAAATTATTTTGTATTCTCAATGAAATGATTAAATGAGGACAACCACGTAATTTATCACATTATCCATTCTTATCCACCTATATATACTACTACTCAAATCAAGTATAAGCTAATTCTCCCTCCTTAAGTAGTAACCCCTTATAACATATCCACCTCTTATCTGCCATTGTTTTTTATCTACTCAAAATTTTATCCTTCTGACAAACGGGTTGTTAGAGAGACCATCAAATCTGGCCTAAGGGGATTAGCTATCCTAGAACATATTCGAAATTACAATAACCAAAATAATATGATTAGGTAGGGTCCATTGGTGATAGTTTATCTAGCATCAAGCAAATCCCATAATGTCATTGTGGCTTATTCCTACCTTCCCCACTTGTAGAGATTGTTGTATTCATTAATTATTTCATACATCAGTACTTATGTTAACAATTTCTTACACAGATGTGCGCATAATAGGAAAAATTATTCAATGCTTTTGGTGGGGCACTACAATTTCTTCAAGCTCACATTTTTATTGGATCCAAGAATAAGTATGAGAACCCCATAACAATATGTGGTGGGAAGAGCCTTGGGGCACCAAATAATCTCTCATAGTAGATGTTAATAAATTGGTTGACGCAAAACTCGGTTGAACACTTTACTAAATTGACCTTCATTCTCGACAATCCTAGCACGGTCTATGTGATGTGGGCCCATCCAACTAATCTCCACAATTTTTAGAGTGCCAAAATCAAAATTCTGTATATTGATTTTGGCGCTTCAAAAATTATTGCCAACACTCTAATTTAGGAGCGCAAACACTAAATTTTAGAATGCGAAAATCAAAATATTTTGTTAATGTGTTCGTTAATTTTAATATCAATGCCAAACCAATACAAGAAGTCAAAACCGCGGTCCGAAGTGCTCGGTTTTCTGATTAAAAAAAATAAGTGCTCGGTTTTCATCCACTTGTACGTGGGCCCATTAAAAGACCGAGGACTTGTCCGTACAAAATCACCATATAATATCGCTTCATGAAGCTAATCCTAACGAGTACAGGGGAGTACAATAATCGGAAGCTGCACTGTACACAGTATTCCATGTTCCTTAGCCCGACAACAAGTGGCATTAGCTCCATCTAGTTTTTTTTGGGTCCAATCTGGTTCAGTTTTGGGGAGTTATGTGTTATCACCCAAATTTTTTTTAGCTTGATAGAACAACGATAAGTACATGAACAAAACAAATTTGTATAAAAAAAGATAAGTACATGAACAAAACAGATTTGTATTAAAAAAAAAATGGGCAATTTGATTGTACACATCCATTTTCCAAAAATCAATTTCTTTTTTCCAACGAGCACAAATAAAAGCATTTGAACGGGACATAGATGTAATCGGAGTCGTTCAATGTGCATAGAGCCATGTGCATTTTTGTGGTATGCACATGTATCGAACAATTTCAGACACAATGGTGTTCAAATATCTGTCTGGATATCTCTGTGTCGATAACACTAGTTATATATAAGGGTTCAATAAAATTCGAGTACACCTGTATCAAACAATTTCAGACACATTGGTGTTCAAATATCCGTGTCTGGATATCTCCGTATCGGTAACACTGGTTACAAGAACTCAATAAATAAAATTCGAGTACACATCCATGTCGACAGTAGAATGAATTTTGGTTAGTACCCCTGAGTTTGTTGGTAGGAGGAGTATGTTGGAAAATTCGTTTTGGATCATAGTGGAGTAGTACTAGTACATGATTCAAGGGTGAAAGAAATTAAAGGCAAGTAGCAAAACTCCCAGGCCACTTGGGAGGAAGTAGTCAAATTTATTGCATGTTTGTTGGAGTTATACTCCGTATGATGGAATTAGTAATGGGAGCTAGCTAGCTAAGCCGGCCAATAAAGACAAAGATTTGAGAGAAAATTGAAGAGGACGAATGAAGCAATGCCAGGTCAAGATGTCGAGGGAATATCCTGTTTGGAGGATGAGGTCTGGTCGACTACTACTGTACGTCTTCCTTCAAGTTTATCCATTCCCTTCCCTTTCATTTAACATTGGCCCCCATCCCACCCACGAGTCACTACGGAAGAAGGCCTCTCCCCTACCTAGATACTCCCCCCTCCGAATTTTATAGTCCTTTTTTTTTAGGTCGTGTCATTTTTCAATCTATTATATCTTATAATTTATAATGTTTTACGTAATTTTAAAAATATTGTCTTATAGAACTAATTGAGATCTATCAAATAAGATCCATGTTAGATATAAAATTCATTACTAATCGAAATATGTAACTCATTTTTTATCCGGTTAGGATTGAACTAATTCCTTCTCCCTTCTTTTCCATATAGTCCGTAACAGTGCTCCTCACAGCAGTTTCAGTTGATGACCGTGTCCGGTGACTATTAAATTTGGACGGAAGGAATATGTTCCTTACTATTTTTTTATTTTTATTTTTATATATAGTAATTATCTGACTGACACTGATAGTTCATCAAGAACGCCTCTATTATTTGTTGCCGCTTTTAACACAGCAACTGTTCTCAAGATAAACGTTGGCAGGAGGAGGAAAGATACGAAACAAAATCCTGCTTATTTACCCAAGTGAGAAAAGGGTTTATAAAACGGGTCCATATATTTATGAAGCTGTGCACAGCAGCTATGCACAGATCCCTTTTTCTCCCGCCTCGGGTCGCACAAAGATGATCGGAGTCGCTCATTTTGTTCAAACTATGTCGTTTAAGGTCTCCGTAAAAAATGAACTTCGTTCGATATCTTTAGAGGCATCAACAAAACACCCAAAATCACTTCAGAGCACAGCTTGCTGTGCACGTAGCTTTATGGTATATTTATACCATCAAGGCCGGAAATGTCAGAGGGTACATATTTGACTTGTCGTCACATTTTGATAAAATTGCATCCCAATATATTGGTTGGTGAGAGTACTGATGAAAGAAGGGGCAGTTTTAGATGTGTTTAGGTTTTAATTTTTCTTTTTTATCTAATCCATGCTTCGAGTTAGAGCTTATTGTCGGTACTGTGCAATTTCAAATACGTATGGATTGGTACTACGGATAATATTACGTAGACATATTCACCGTTACGTGTCCAAATATCAAAATTTAAAGCCATGTAGGCATATTCCTATACCATGCTGATGGATTGGAGAGCAGTAGTAGCAAAACCTCAGGGGGGATGAACTGACTTAAGACACGGTCCACAGTTATCCATCCATGTGAGCACCATCAACTTGTTAAATGTTGGCCCTACCTCATACACAAAGCCCACAACACGTACGAGTACTTGTACCCCACCCCAAGGTAGCACAAGTGACGAAGGAATCAGTCGTAAATTTAGACATTATGAGTTCGAAATTTTGAAAGTAGGATTTTTTGTGAATCTTCTATCTAATCCCAACATGAATAACCTCTCTTTAAACCAATTGGGGATGAAACTAGTTGAGATGCAAATACGCTGCTCTAAAAACTCCAACGAAAGAATAATGGTTCTTAAAAAACAGCTTCCAGCTTCTCTCTCCTTATCTGTCGCTCTCTAACCATGAATCTTCCTGGTTCCTTACCATCTTTGGGTTGACCCACCAGGTCACCACACCCACATCCTCATATCTCCCCATTTGAAACAAACAACAAAATTAAATAATCACACTAATACAGTTGGCCCGGTCCTATATATATATATTTAACTTTCTATCAAACCCATTTCATACCCATCTCTCTCTCTCTCTCTCTCTCTCTCTAAAATACTTGTTCTTCCCCCTTTCTCCAAAAGACCAGGAAAATGTATAGCAGTAGCACTTGTATAGACGAGAGCACAACCAGTGACTCTCTATCCCTCTCACCACCATCCCCACTCCTTTCTCCGGCGCCAAAGTCGCCGGAGAGCCCGTGCCGCTTCGGTAGTGGCACGAGCGTGATCCTAGACTCGGAAAACAGCGTTGAGGCGGAGTCCAGAAAACTCCCCTCGTCGCGATTCAAAGGGGTCGTTCCACAGCCCAACGGGCGGTGGGGCGCCCAGATATACGAAAAGCACCAGCGCGTCTGGCTGGGGACTTTCGTCGAACAGGGGGAGGCCGCCCGCGCCTACGACACCGCCGCCCAGCGGTTCCGCGGCCGCGACGCCGTCACCAACTTCAAACCACTCTCGCCGGAAAATCCGGACGACGAGGCCGAGCTAACGTTCTTAAACTCCCATGCGAAAGCCGAGATCGTCGACATGCTGAGAAAACATACTTACAATGAGGAACTGGAGCAGAGCAGGAGAAAAAACGAGGTGGACACAAATGGAAAGAGGCTAGATAATAATGCGAGGATTTCGCACATATTAGGTGGTGCGGATAAGCTGTTGAAATCGACGCGACAGCTTTTTGAGAAGTCGGTGACACCGAGCGACGTGGGAAAGCTGAATCGGTTGGTGATACCGAAGCAGCACGCGGAGAAGCACTTTCCGCTGCAGAGTTGCTGCAGCAGCGGAAGTGCCTCCTCCTCGTCCTCGTCCTCGAAAGGGCTGCTGTTGAATTTCAAGGACGTGACGGGAAAAGTGTGGAGGTTCCGGTACTCGTACTGGAACAGTAGTCAGAGCTATGTGTTGACTAAGGGGTGGAGCCGGTTCGTGAAGGAGAAGAATCTGAAAGCCGGTGACGTTGTCGGGTTTCACCGGTCGAGCGAACCGGATCAACAGCTTTTTATTGATTGGAAGGCGAAAGCCGGGTCGGGTTCTGGTGGGGTTTTGGAGCCGGTTCAGATGGTTAGACTGTTCGGAGTAAACATATTTCAGGTACCAGGAAGTGAGAGTTGTGGTGGGAAGAGGAACAGAGATGTGGAGTTGTTGGCATTTGAGTGGAGTAAGAAATCCAGGGTCATTGGAGCATTGTAACAGTTTTTTGTTTTTGTTTTTGGGTTTAGTGTGTTTTTTTTTGGATAATAGTGAGGTGGGAATGGGAGAAGGGAGGAGGAAGGTGGTGTTGCAAGTTGCAAGAAGTTGAAATTGTACATTAATTAGTAGTAGTAGTAGTACTATATGTTAGTTTGAAGCTGAAGAGAGCTTTAAAAAATAGGAAATATAGGACGCTGAAACTGTCAACTTGTAATTTTTCATGTCTTTGAGCTGTTCAATGTGTATCTCGTGATAATTTTGGTACTAAAATCTGTTCAATGCTATGCTATGTGAGTAATCTTTCCGTGGTTAAGAGGTATAGCTGCATACTTTCACCCTTATCTTTAACAAATGTGTCGCCCCGTCAAATTCCTCATCTGACAATGTCTTTTGCACAAATGTGTTGCCCCGTCAAATTTCTCACCTGATGCCCCGTCAAATTCCTTTCGTACAAATGTGTTGCCCCGCCAAATTCCTCACCTGAAAATGTCTTTTGCTTGGATCGATCCGCATAAGCAAGCTTTCGGTCTAAAAACAAGAGCAGTGCCCCGCTTTGATTCATACATATATAGAATAAAAGTAAAATAACGCTAAAAATAGTTCTATCTCACTTTTGTCAGTGCTTCAGAACCCTTCACCATCCCACAAAATACTAGGAGTTCAAAATACTGGGTATGACTCTGGGGGATAAGGGAGGTGTGACTAAGGGCTGGACACACATGTTCGATCTCCATTTTTCATAATTTGGTGTTCGGTTGCACACCAGACTAAGGACGAGAAGGTGGACTATTTGTTCATTTAAGTATCTCATGCGGGGTATTAGTTCTCATTCGATCTCTTCACTAAGAGATTAAATTCTTTTCACGGGTGGAGGAATATTTCACTTTTCTACTACCATCTTTTTTGGTCTTACCGCGTGTTTGTTGTTGATCTAAACCGTTCATCTCGTAGACCCCACATAGTAGTGTATCCATACAAAAATAAACTTGATTGGACGTCGATAGGAGTATCAAAAATTGAATTTTACTTTGTAAAATGGATAGTGTATCTTTATTATTATTGACAGAAATCAGATCGTCCATTTATAAACAAAAATTCAAATTTTGATATATATACATATCAACTTCCGATCAAGCTGATTTTTTGCATGTCAATATTATTGTGGATCTTAAAATATGAACAGTTCAGATCAAAACAATAAACACTCAGTGGGGCCCATAATTAACGATGGTGAAAAAGTGAAATTTTACACCGGGGTAGATAGAATTTATTCTCAAAGTAAGACTAGGGGAGGGTTGATATATTAGTTAGTCCTCCTTTGCATACTCATATAATCTCATTTATTATCATGTGGATTTCATTTATCCCCTCCATCCTAAACCTTAATTCCATCTTATCCAATCTCTCTAAAAAATAATTCAACAATCAAACGCGGGTAGTCTATAAATCTTGCAAGACTGTTGGTGATTTAGGATTTTGAACAGTCGGATACCATAACAGGATAACAAGAATTGATATTAATTTTTTCCTGATATATATGTAGTGTTGTTGCTTCCTCAAGTACGATATAGTAGCTCAATGTTGGTGTGCCTGATCTTGTGATCGCAGGATAGATAGATGCGAAAGGGGTAGGTCTTACTTTTTTTTGGACAATTGATTAATACAAAAGAGTTGATTTGGCAATCCTTTTAGAAGCACTGCATGGAGCTTTAAATCTCAATTAGTTTACTTTTGGCCTACCTAATAAGAGCTACTTACGTACCTCTTGGACCGAAGAAAAGTAGGTGAAATTCTAAAATCTATTAAAAATTTAAATTTTTTAATAAAAAACATGCATGTTTTGTAAAGCTTAATTTTGCGCGCCGAACACTTATTTAGGGACGGAGGGAGTAGTAGTTTTTTAGCGTCGGAAAACAGTGTCAATCTGTTGACAATTACACATTGAACGACCAATGAAAATGGATGTTTAGAGAGATTGTGTTTTGATTTTTTACTACTATTCTAGCTAAGATATCGTCTCTCCTATGTTAAGGGAGGGCTCCTCTCAAGTTTCTTGTGGACTGGTCGGCTGAAATTTTGGACCGTCTTCTTTGCCGTTTGGCGAGGACTGCCCCCCATGCAGTCTGGCTAAGAGCATCTCCAGGAGTCTCACCAAAACCCAATATTCGTCAAAATGGCGATAAAAAGGGGGAAACATTACACCCAGCAGCCTCAATTGAGACCACGCCATTTGAATATTTGCTACAGAACCTCGCCTGGTGGGGTGAGGTTTTCTGGCTCGCTTGGCTTAAGCTCTCTCTCTCTCTCTCTCTCTCTCTCTCTCTCTCTCTCTCTCGTCTGGATCTCAATCTACTCCGGTGCCGCCTCAACCATTTGAGTTTCCCGACAAAGGCTGTCGGTTTACCGGCGTCGGAGAAACTGGACTTGCTCTCCGATTGGGAGAACCAGCCGTCGACGAAACAGAGGACCTTTGCACCGTTGTCAAAAGAGGATGTACAGCTGCAAATGAAGGACCCCTCCAATTTCTCAAACAGAACAGTGGGACTTGAGAAGACTCTTTCTTGGTGACAAGTAGAATCTTTCAATCAGAGGAACTTTGTTTGATCGGAGAGAAGTCACTGACGAAACGGAATAGATTTGTGGATTTGATTTGTGGTTTCTGATCTGAATTGGTGGGTTTGATTTGTGGTTTCCGATCTGAATCGGTGGGTTTCAACAGTATTGGTTAGGGTGTTGACGAGGCTGTTGGGAAGGGAACACATTTAATGGCTGGCTAACACAATTTTCCTAACCAAAATGGCTAGAAATTTGGTTAGATTGTTGGAGATGCTCTAACTCCGTCTCCATTTCATATTTTTTAAGTTCTTGTTGTGTTGTACTCAACGAACGCTACAATGTGAATGAATCTCATCATTAAAACGGACGTGAAATGAAAATGGGATTGATCGGACCGCGCAACTGCCCCAAACGGTAGAGAAACCGTTTCCTTTCAAATTTACGACGGCATTGCTTCTGCAAAGAAACTATCATACACAATTCGATTGTTGAAAATCAATCATTTTGACTCTTTAACAATCGGCCAAGATATTGGGATACAACTCGATCATTTTGGTAGCAACAACAATACAAGGATGTTATATTCCAAGTAATAATATAAAGGTGATTTTGACACTAAAAAAAAAAGTAATGATTGACCTAGAAATTACAATCAAACTTAATCTCCACGATACGTATTACGGTCAAGGTGGGCACGTTCGAAACCAATAATTATGATACCTTCAGTCATCAGATGGAACTAAACCACCCGCTATTAGTTCCAAATTCCAATATATATGTGTGTGTGTCGGTAGACTCGGTACTTTAGAACTTAACTTGTTATCTTAAACCCCGGGAGTGTCGGTTTATATTTGTAGAGGAATTCTTAGTGGACAAAGTCATGTACAGACACGGCTCGATTGGCAGGGTTCACTACTCCCCTCAACGGGAGACCTGAGTTCGAGCCACGGCTCGGCCTCATGCTTGCGGTTGAGTCTTTGAACCATGTTGGGGGGGGGGGGTTTATGTTAACTGTGTACTTAGGTGATGCTGTGGTAACGGCCTATTCTCATGGACAGTAGCTATGCCTTGAACCGAATCGATATTTCATAGCGGGTAGAGAGCCCCTATGGTCACGCCCAAAGGGGGTTGTTATGTTTGTCGCCAGCTCCCTCCCTTTTTGATGTTAAAAAAAAAAAAAGGTCATGTACAGATAGAAGGGTACGCAAGGGGGGGAAAAAACAGAGTGTAATGCATGGGTGCTACCATGCTATAGTGTGCACTCCTGTAATACAGAGGCGCAGTGCTAATTTGAATTATTTTATTTTTTTTGATCCGTTAATTTGAATTAGTTGATACAGCCTTTAAAACAATTTTAATAGCACAAGGGCAGGAAAAATTCCCCAATGATTTATCAATTCAATTCAATGGAGGACAATCCATGAGTTAACAAAATTTCCAGAAACATCTATGAAACTCATTAAACATATGGTCGAAATTTTTGAGCCACGACCATTTGATTGTGTTATTCAACCAAGATTAATGAATTGGACAGACCTAGAAATTCCTAGGAACTGGTTACTTACTGATTTGGTTGAACCGAGATAAAATTACATCGTTTTAATGCACTACACCGCTATAGTGCAGGGGTGCAATCCGGGTGCTATGGCACTAAATCTTACATGTCATCAAATTTTAATGACAATTTCAACCCCCGCCGAGTTGGATAATTTTAATTGGTTTCATGCTTGCAAAAAGTATATTTAGAAAAAAGATAACCACGTATTACCATATAAAATGGTGGTAAAAACAAGTGATCAATGCACAATCTCCTCATCCAATATCATTTTACTCTAGAAAAAAATAAAAGCATATTTTGGAATTGAGGGTACGTTTGGTTCGATGAAATGGAATTGATGCTGGAATGAAATTGAGGCTACAATGAAATTGGATAAAATGAGATTTGAATATCCATTCCCATTCCCAAGTTTGGTTGTGCTTAGGAATAGTCATTCTCTTCCGCAGTGGAATGGTGTGGCAATAGTAATTTTTGATGTGAACAATAATTTTTGGTGTGGAAATAGTGAATCTTAGAATGACACTAGTAATTTTGAGATGGCAAAGAAATGGAATGACAATTCCTTTACTTTTTAAGTAGAATGAAAATTTCTTTAATAATGTGAATGGTGATTCCATTTGGAATGATCATTCCATCATTTAATTGTCAACCAAACATAGGAATAAGTATGCCATTAGAATGGACATTCTATTCCAACGAACCAAACATACCCTGAGTTGAAACTAAATTGGCATCCCTCGTGAAAAAATGCTGGCTCTGTCCTTAGGTTACATGAAAGAGCAACATACAGTCAAGAACAAAATACCATTGGATTCATAATCAAGGGGGAAATCGAGAAATCTATACTGGAGCAGGTGATATTAGCCGATTCTAGATTTTCGTATTGGTATAGATGATTAATAGGTAGAATAGTACTATTTTCAATCTGCACATATTTTGAATAGAACATCTCTTTCAAAACATTCTCATATATGCTGAAATATCTAGTGGTACACCAGGAGTTGGCTCTAGTACCTCTGCCTCTGGAAGCTCCCTTGACAAAAGCTCCTGCATATCGAACAGAGTTCTCAATTAATTTCATGTTTGTACACACTACACACAAGGAATTATGAAACCTAAAATACAGGTAGTTAAAATATGATTCAGATCCTCTCCGGGAATGGACCGTCCTCAATGAGCCTTTGTGGATCCTTCTCGTCTCCACTTTGAAGATCAGAGGACAGCGATGTTCATTCAGTAGAGCTGAGCTTATCAAGGATGTTAACAATGCCAAAAACCATGTTGATTAGATGTCAGTCATCATATTTTTGAAACACATTTGGCTTTAAAGTGGTTTGGACTGTGGCAATACATGCATGCTGGTACTGTAAGAACCTGGTATCTACCAGAGCAAGTCTAGAAGTAACAAGTAAGCCTTTTCTGCCATTGACAAAAAACATATTAGCTTATCTCAAGATAAATGTTTTGCAATCACGTTTTCATTGAGATCAAATCAACATAATTTTTTGCATTCCTTAACATCACTGCAATCATCAAATAGGCCCAAAAAAGCTCATACCACGACCATCCAGTCCCAAAGTTAATCCAGGACGTGGAAGACAATCAATTGTCCCAATAATTGTGGGATAAATTCCAGATTGAAAGGGGATTTGTTGAGGAGAAAAACTTCTTTATCGAGTAACCCATAAATAAAGTTTACAGCGCTCAATCGCGCGCGTCGAAAAGTGTTTTGGACCGTCCGAATTTTTAAAAAAAATATTCGCTAGAATAGTTAAACTCTTCTAGCGAATAGTTTTTTTAAAATCTGGACCATTGACTGCCGAAACGGACGGTTGAGATGGCGCGGAGCCGTGAATAACTTTGTTGAGAGGATTGAGGAAGTGGAAAACTTATCCTGCTTTGGCAAAAAGCTCCTATTACTAGAGATTTTTAAACGAAAAAACAGTCTCAACAAGTAACCAAAATCTAAATAACTTATATCTACATTGTAAGGAAGAAGATGTTTTCTGATAAAATGATAATTATGCTGGTCCTCTTCATCATGATAAATCAATTAAAATGTAAGGGCATGTCCTTACCACGCTTGTTTTATTTTAGTGGGTTGAAATTCACAATCATTCCTCCTATTACCAATAACAACAGAAATCGAACCTTGAATGATTCCATCGTTCCTTGGGACTGAATCAAGCTTGCAAGAAGCCCCTTGGCATCAAGGTCTCCATTTCTCATGGGCACAACAAACCTATAACACAGAAAAAACAAGCAAATTATGTAACAACATTCTTCGGGGAAAGAAACAGACTTAGATGCCAAAATCAACGGAAAGTATACTTGGCACCAAGCATCTTTGCAAGTTGAACTGCATCTTCTTGTCCAGAGACCAACGTAAAACTTGGAAGAAGCTGCTTTATAACAGGTGAAATGACTATGTCAGCCCGTTCCTTCTCCAGAAAATTCTTGTTGTAGACACAGTGGGGTTCATAGTAGAGAGTCAACTGGTCTTGCGGAGAAATGACCAGATACCTGAGAATGTATAACTTTATATTAAATATAAAATGGTTGCACTACAAATGTACTAGGGTTAATAAAACTAAGGGTAATGGTAAGTGTTAATAGGCCAATAGAAGCACAGAAAAGAAAATTACCCATTTTCAGGGCGCTGCCAAGGAGGGCCAAGAACTGGCCCTGCAGTAGCTTGAACTTTAACTTGAGAACCATTGATAGCTTCAATTTCAGAGGTCTCACCAGGTTCTAAGTATGTGACCTGCAAATTGATGAAACAAGGTTTTGGCCATTTAGCTTGCATAAGTATGGTATCCACGTCATAGCAAAAGCTAAACTAACGTTTTTTAATCGAATGGTAGCATTACAGATGCCCCAGTTTGAGCTTTCATATAGAAAGCTGTAAGATAACAGGTAAATTTGGTCTAGCAATAATTAACTATCAAACTGAACATTTAAGCAGCACTTGGCACCCGAAAAACCGGAAGAAATTTCTATATTTTGTGAGAGAGGAGAAGGAATGCAGATATGAAAATAATGGTTGAATTTCCATTTTCTTGACTGAATATTTTAGTGCAAATACATTTGCGGGAGAATGTGGCTTGAAACCAAATATCCAAGGTATGCTCGCCATATTCATTACCAAAAGTAGACATGCGGACATAACGGATGCAAGATGAACAATGGTCCGTTTCAAAAAAAAAAGATGAATAATGGGCACTCCACAGTTAGCGAATATCATCAGATATCAACAAGCTGTTAGAGAGCATCAGAGCAACATTAATATCTCAGCTTCAGTCAGCTGACCCATAAGTGAGTTCTCTCTTCTTCTGCTTCAGTCATATTTTATGCAGCTTTGATGAATTGGTTCGAGATGCTTCTTCAGTCGTGCTAGTGCTGATAGGTCCTAAGCTAAAGAGCCACAATTCTTTAGGTAGGGGCGATGGAATTTAACTACAAAGCATTTTGGAATATAAGAATAAAAATGCATGAAAATAGACTGAACATCTAACCTGATAGCAAATGTTGCAAAGAAAATATGACAACAAATAATTTGGGGATGGTGAAAGAGGATGGGAAACAGATACAAGAGACCTTAGTTGCACGAAGCGGGTGCGGGAGCATGGGATCGAGGGAATACAGAAGTCAGAAGCTCCCAAGGTTGGGAGCGTGTACATGTATTATGAAAATAATGTAGTATCGAGTATTCAATTTAAAAGTAAAATCATTTTAGGAAGTAAAAATATGGGCCAAGTCCTCCATAAGTGTAAGAAATGGGCTAGTGTTACAATATAGTATGATTTTTTTTTTAAGATATCATGACTTGGGCTAGATATATGAGTTCCTCAAAGACCAATTAATAAAGCCAAGTGATAAATCTCTATTTTTCTCTACAAAGATCATACAAAAACTCCCATTTTTGTTAGGAGCAAGCTCTCATCTCAACGGGAGCGTGCTCCCATTAAGATCCTTAGTTGGGAGCGCAAAAGCGAGCTCCCAAGGTGGGAGCAGC
Source organism: Rhododendron molle (assembly GCA_025413875.1). Lineage (NCBI taxonomy): Eukaryota > Viridiplantae > Streptophyta > Magnoliopsida > Ericales > Ericaceae > Rhododendron > Rhododendron molle. The sequence goes on from CM046399.1 coordinate 12,171,287, forward strand.
ACCACTTTAGGAGCTCCCTGCAACTAAGCAAGAGACAATTTGTTTTTGTACTTTACAAGATTATGATGTTCAACATCTATTGACTCTAGAAAACAAATAACAATTTTGTTTTTGGGTCGAAAAAGCAACTTCCACAATTCATGCAGGGCCTATGAATGTCGAGGCAGGAACAAACCAGTATGATCCAATACTTACCTCTTTCTGAGATAAATTGGTCTGAAACATTTTTAACAAAAAGAGTAGCTCATCACTAAGATCCTGAAAAACATCCCCATAAATCATAATGCAACCTTCTTTTTTTATAACTTAGGTGTCCGGGCCAGCATAAGCGCACATCGACTAATCCTGGGGGCTCAATCCCACTACCCACTTGCAACATCGACTAATCCTAGGGGCTCAATCCCAAGAGCCCAATAAAAGCCAATAACTCAGGATTTAATCCCATAGAAATGATATTATTAAATTCAATGGATGAATTAACTCTCGATGATATTATTAAATTGGATCAATATCATGAACAATATCAGACCTATCAAATCAATTCATTGTTGAGAATTGAATAGTATATGATAAGCGCGTAAATGTTCCCATTAACGCCTCCTAATTTATCATTGCTAAGTCTATTTATTTTATTACTTAGCGTTTTAATGCTTAATTTTTATGTTGTAGGTATTTGAAAGTTTTGATATTTTAATGTGCTCTGCGTAGCTGCTTACCAAATTAAAAGAAACATGGATGACACCTCACGATTTTTCTCCTACAGTGCTGTTGTCACGTGATATTGGAAGTGAATGGGTAGCAACACAATTGGACTTGGACTTTTGTATTCTAAGTGGGCCTCATAATTATTTGTTATTGTAACTAAGAATGGGGCCCAAGGTTTCAACAATTGGGTAATTGGCATACATGGCTGGGAGCATATAAAAGAGAACAGAAAGTTGCGCACGAAATAGGACGAATTACGGGAGAAAAAAGGAGGACGAGAGCTGCGCCTTTCGTGAGACAGAAGTTCCGGAAATTACTTAGCAGCTTCAGATTTACATTCTTTTATTCAAAGTTTTTTTTTTACCCTTCAAGTTCTTGGAGTTTTTGTTCAATTACTCACATTCCGGTAACTCGTTTTAATTTCTGTTCTTAATTTAAGTTCATTGGTATTCAATTAGCTGTTATCTGTTGTTTATTTTTCATCTCGCATAATAGAAGTATGATTCGAACTAGGGTTTTTTCTGTTTCTTGCGCAATGATTAGTGAGTAGTCGTCAAGGTAGGGTTGCGGGGTGATTAGCACACCGTGGCCAGATTGGATGCGTTCTGCTCCTATTTCGAAATAAAGAATGCAAGATAAACAATTTTAGATTGGTAAAATACTTCCCGTAGACGAACCTGGGCATTGTCGGAGCCCATGTGAACGGGGGAATGGGGGTCCAAAACTCATTCTCCATTGCGCATGGATAAACGGCGACCATAAGGGTTCGCATCTTGCAGGGTATCTTGAAAAAAAACCCAAACAATTCTGCAAGTTTAGTTAAATCTCAACACTGAATACAAGGGTGGCTACCTAAAAGCCAATTTAATCAGTAACAACTAGAGTTTTTAGTCAGCACACATCACTGTCTCTATGGATTCGACTCCGGTCTTACCAGATATTGTGCTACGTCGGTCTCCGCCCTACGCTTGGGGCAACCCATTAATTTAAGACTAAGAAATAGTCAAGCATTAATTTAGGACTAAAAAATTGTCAAGTAGTATACCATAGGAAGATCTTTTATCTAGACCTAATACAAAATAGGATTCCTGATCCAATCAAGACGAATTTGTTAATAATTCGTGGACGGCCTTATTCAATTGTAACTTTGATAAACTGATAGTGAAACCGTGGTGGTGCAGGTTGATAGTCTATATCTCTAGAAAAAGAAAAGACCATGCAGAGCAATTGCTCCATACAGACTGGCCTCAGAAGAGTTGGTAGCACATAAGAAGTTTCGAACCTGAGACCTTAAGAGGGAGCAAACCTCTAAGTCCTAGGCCTTAACCACCAAGCCAACCCCTTAGAGTTTCCCTATAATGCAACTTAGGGCACCAACTTGGCATGTTTCACAAGACTAGTAGACTGTGCCACTCGGCCTACTCCAATTCATCATGACTCCTCAGTCCTCATTCCGATCACGTACTTTACCCACGGCATACCAAGTACCTCTGTATCTAGATCAGTTACAGTTAAAGACAAAACTGATTTTACAGCATAGCTGAATTAATATAAGATAGAACCTCAAATCACTTACATTGCTAAAAAGGGGATCCAACAGACTCTTAGCATTAGGAGTTGCAATAACTCTAAGACTTGGCAACTTCTGGGAGAGTGGCTTTAAGGTCTTCAAGTGGCAGTGGTCATCTAGGCTTTGTGTAATCAACAAGCAATCCACCTCAGGAAGATCAGTAAGCTGCACTAGAATCACATGTCATGGAGAGAAGTCAACAATCACCATTAACAAATAAAAGTAACCTACAACTCAGAACAACCAGTTACCACATGAAGAGAAGTAGTTCATAGAGAACAAGGTTAGTTGGCCACTTTTTTATAATTCCAATATCAATCGTGGTCAATCATCGCCCATGTTCGTAGACTCTTCAAATGTGTAAAGCACACATGTGAGACGGCCCGACACTAGGGTAAGGGTGAAGGATATGTTTCTGTATGTAGTGGGACATTTAACTCGGAAGCATATTTAGCAATTCCAGTTCACCAAAACTTAGCAAAATTCTCACATTAAGAATTGAGTGCTATACGAAACCTTGTAAACATTATTTTATCTAAAAAGTAAAAGACAGATGTTAAGCAACATGAGTATTTTGTTGTGCTTCCAGTATCCATGATATGCAGGGTAAATGGCTCCCACACTTGGACATGTGCTCGCACCCGATACCACACCCAAAGTCCATGTAACATTGAATTCATAGCAAAACCTAACTACGTAAGGCTTGATTATTTCTTTCCGTCATGTGGTTTATCTCTAAGTAGTTACTTATCCCAATTGCTTGACAACCCTCTGGGACAGTGAGAAAAGAGAAAATCCAGAAAGCAAAATTGACCAATAAACCCCCATTTGTCATCTCTTTTATTCATCAAAACAAGATATAGGATTCTCATTTCTTTTCTTTTCTCACCATTCAAAGGGCCGCAAGGGTTTGTGTTGTCGGACTTTCTTAATTTTAACCCATGAAACTTGTAAATATTCTCCTACTGATTCGCAAGGTAATAAAAACACAAAATCAGCTCATAGAGAAAATGGTACCTGGAAATTTTTCAAGAACTTCTTGGCAGCGTCATAAAGCCAGGGAATTCCAAAATCCAAGTTACCCACCAAGATTGGATCAACCAGAATTTTCAGCCCACCAACATCCCACAGCCAACTATTGCCCTAAACCATAACTCATCTTTGTATCAACCCATTCCCCCAAAATAACACACACGCACACACACACACAACAAAAAACCAATAACTGAAAACGAAAACCCACCTCCAAATAAGTAAGTTTGAACGCATCAGCCCCAGAAATAGTCGATCTCACTGGGTTTTCCTCGGAAATTACAGCAGAAACAACCCTACCCGACCTGTAATTGTGAGTCACGCAACATAATTAGAAAATAAACGAGATTAACTAAATACCCAACTACGTTATACAATTGAGAGAGAGAGAGAGAGAGAGAGAGAGAGAGACCTGTGTGTTGAGAGCTTCAAGGAGTTAGAATTGAGGAAAAGTGGAGTATGGTGGGTTGGGGTGAAATGGGTAGCTGAGAATGGAAAGATGGGTTTGGATTTGGAGGGTTTGGAGATGTAGCAGGGGGGAAGAGAATTGCATTGAACGGCCATTCGTGAAGGAGGATTGACTGAGAAGCACGAGTGCTTGGCTCTAAAATGAATAATTTGGTATTGATAAACGGAATGGAAACGCGATTTGTGAGGTCTCTGATTTTTCCCGCGACTTCCAATCACTAATACCAAGGCCCCGTTCGGGATAGGAAAATAAGCACATATTTTTTTATGAAGACAATTTTAAATTCAAAAATTATGTATTTACATAAATAATTTTTTTATCAATATGAATCTTATTTGATAGATCTTATTAAAATCTTTTATTTGGTGCAAAAAAAAAAATTTTTAATATTTTTTATTTATATTATTTTTAAGTTTAAAAATGTGAAATAATTACTTATTTTTCAAAAAGTTGTCCTGGAAGGAGGCCTTGTCCATTTTGACTTAAGTTATTTCCATAAATGGCCATGAATAGTGTTATTTGGGGGGGGGGGGGGAATGGCAATGTTAAGACTAATAGTGCATTACCATTTTTTTTTCATGAAAAAATTGTCGGATTGATATTATTAGAAACTGAGGCTTGAAGATCGAACATCATCAATGGCAAGATTAGTAAGGAACTGAGGGACAAGGCCCCCAGTTAATTTAGTACCTAATAGAAACTGTTTAGCTAATGATTGCGCTATTGCGAAATCGTTTAACATGTAGGATTTCGCAAGAAATCCTAAACCCAAGATCTCATGTCAAACTGTTGAAGAAAAATAATACCGGATGCGTACCTGTCGCCATGGAGGATGAAAACCTTTATGTGTGGTTATTCGCCTTCCGCCTCCAAAACCCTTCTCTTGATCTTAACCTTAGTCTCACACACGATGGGATGGTATGAGAAAAGAGGTTAGGGTTTGGAGTGGAGACATTGACCACATATTTATAAGCCCCGGTTCCATCATAACCCATCATAATAGATGGAACCATATTGGGCCCTTTAATTGGTCTCTACATATAAAATAAGTCTGCACCACTTAACGCACGTGATATGAGCCAAATACGTGCTAATAGAGACGTGTCCATTATCCGAGTCACATTAATTGAACGATCACAACTTAATGGGTAATACCGATATCACTCAAGCCTTATTCGACAACATACAATGTTTAATTTTATGATCTATGTAGGCCCACTAACAGAAAATTGCTAACAATCTCCCACTTGGGCCACATACGTCATCCTGATATTAGACATTGTAAACTTTAGAAGCTCAAACTTTTGTTGTCGAAATTTATAAGTGTCATCTCAAAACAATCTGGTCCATTGAAAACATAAATATAGCATCATGGCGACCTTTGCCATATTTATCATGACAGGACTCATCCATGGTCACAAATACCTATGTATTCAACGACATAGATCAAGTACGGATATGTAGCATGAAAAACGCATGCAATGTGATCCTTTATCATGCCTGTTTCCAACTGGTCCAACTTTATAACTCAATAGAGTTCCTGTATCATGCATATTTTCAAAATCTCATGTATAACCACAATTTGAAAAATACGCAACTTTATTTCAAAATCATCAATAAATCGAAAGTGATCACTAACAAATGTCAAATAATCCAAAATATGAGTAACACAACTCCCACTAACGAAATACTTCATTAGAACTAGCCACTCCTGAACGAGCCACATGCTCGTTAAACACTTTAGGTGGCAAGCTCTTAGTAAGCAGATCCGCAATCATGAGTTCTGTGCTAATGTACTCAATTAACATAAGATGATTCTGAACTTTTTCCTTAACGACAAGAAACTTGATGTCAATATGCTTTGACTTTGACGAACTCTTGTCATTCTTAGAATACAGTTCAGCAGCTTTGTTATCACAATAAATCCTTAGCGGCTTCTCGACGTTACTCATTATATGAAGCCAAGTGATAAAATTCTGCAACCATAGTGTTTGCTTTATTTCTTTATAGTAAGCAATTACAAACTCGGAGTCCGAATGTCCAACTAATTAGATTCTCCGATATGTGAGCATATTATTTACAAATATCTACCAAGCATTCCAGCTGCGTACACTATATCCGAATGCGTACAAACTAGAGCATTAAGACTCCCTACTGCTAATGCATAAGGAATGTCTTCCATTTGTTTTCTTTTCAAATCATTCTTTGGGCATTGGAGCAAACTCATTATGCACAATTTTGCACGACAAATCTACAGAGCACATTATCAATATACAACTTTTGTGATAAAGCCAATATCGCTACTTGCCAGTAAGATATCGACACATAATACTAGAAAAATGAATCTGCTCCCACTGATCTTATGATAAACACATTGATTCATAGCATTTTCCTTATAACCAAAAAAGGAAATTACTAGATCAAATTTCCGATACCATTGACGGGATGCCTGCTTTAAGCCATAAATGGATTTCTTTAGTTTGCAATAAGAAGTTCTGATCCTTTAGCACTTTCAATTGAGTTTGTTGGGGTTCTTCCGTATTAGTAGGAGACAACTCAGTAATAGTCTGGTGGTTTGCATCCGCATCCTGTACTAAGACAAGTGTGACCACATCATCAGTCCCAACATGAATCATTCAAATTTAAAATTCTTGGGTTGTACACTCCCACTACTTTCAACATCCTCAATAAATTTGGCATAATCCATCTCAATTATGGTATCTATGGAAGAACAATAAAACTTAAACCCATTGATCTTTCAGAGTATCCAATAAAACAGCAGCTAACAGTTCTTGAGTCCACATTCCTTTGTTAGGCCTATAAGGCCTAGTCTCAGTTGGACAACCCCAAACATGGAAGTGCCTAAGACTAAGCTTCTTTCTAGTCCACAACTTGTATGGGGTTTTAGCTACTACTTTACTAGGTACTCAATAAAAGATATAAACTACAGTATTTAAGGCTTCTCCCCAAAAAGAAAATGGTAAAGTAAAAAATTGGATACCATACACCGTAATGAGAATAGTCATCTGTAAAAGTGATAAAATATTGTTGACCATTCCAAGAATCCGTAGGGAATGGACCACAAAAACAGTATGTATCACTTTGAAAACATCTAAACTCCTTTTGGCACCAAATTTCCTTATGTTTCTTTGCTTCCCCTTTATACACTCAACACAGATTTTGAAATCTGAAAAATCAAGGGGATCAAGAATTCCACTTGACACAAGCCTTTCAATTCTCTCTCTCGAGATATGTCCCAAACGCTTGTGCCACAATCCAGAGGATTTCTCATTAATTAACTTTTGCTTCGTACCATATTTGTCCACATGCAAGGTTTCATTTAAACTTTAAGTGAGAGGCATCCAAGTCTAACCTGTATAGACTATCAACCAGAAATCCAGTACCAATAATATTTGAACTTTGAAAGAAGACTAAAAACTTCTGTTACCAAATGAACAAGTATAACCGAATTTGTCCAAACAGGAAACAGAAATCAAATTCCGTCTAAATGACGGTATATAAATAGTCTCATCCAAATTTAAATAAAAAATTAGATTCTAATTTAAGTCTACAGACTCTTATTGCCTCAACACGAACTTTATTGTTATCTCCCATGTAAATGAAACTTTCAGCATCATTGGGTGTTCGACTCTTTAGACAACCCTGCATGAACACACTTATGTGAATAGTTGCACCCGTATCTATCCACCAAGTGTTGGGTGGTACTTCAGTTAAATTAAATTCACAGCAAACAAAAGTAAATTGATTACTTTTCTTTGCGAGCCACTTGTGATATTTGGGACAATCCTTCTTCACATGACCAACTACCTTTTTGCAAAAGAAACAGTGAACACCTTTATCCTGAATCTGTTGCACAGTTGTTTGTGAAGTCCCAGCATCTGCAGTTCTATTAGCCTTAGGGTTTAATTTTCTTTTCTTAGTGCCTGAATAGCCATGAGAATGAGTTGCCAAGTGAGCACTTTCTGTCCTTTCTTGTTTCATCCTTTCTTCCTCTTGCACACATTGAGCAATGAGCTCATTAAGAGTCCATTTCTCCCTTTGAGTATTATAATTAATTTTGAAGGGACCAAATTGTGTAGGAAGTGAAATCAAAACGAGGAACACAAGGATGTCTTCAGAAAATTCTAACTTTAGTGCCTTCATCTTGGCAAGAATATTGGACATTTCCATAATGTACTCCCTTATATTTCCTTTGCCATTATACCGCATGGTGACAAGTTTGCTAAGAAGCGTACATGCCTCCACCTTTTCCGATGCAACAAATCGGTCTGCAATTTGGCTTTGGAATTTCTTGGCATTCTCTTCCTCAGGCATTGCACCTCGAATAGTCTCAGAGATAGAGTGCTTTATTATCATAAGACTCATACGGTTAGAGCGCTCCCACTTTTCATAGGTTAACTTTTCATCAGCTGTACTCTTATCAGTGAGTTTAGGAGGCTCATCAACACGTAATGCATAATCCAAATCCATACACCCAAGAACGATTGTAACATGCTCTTTCCATTTTGCAAAATTGGAACCCGTAAGAACTGAAATATTGTTCAAATTGGCAGATATAGAAGATGCATTCACTACAACATCATAAAAGAAAAGCTCACAGTTAACAAATATCCATCTACTTTAGTGCAATGATAAAAATAAGAAAACTTTATTATAATTATCATGCAAAACTTAGTCTAATTGTAGGGGCTAACAATAAGACAAATAAAATAAAATTTGATATTTGTGTCTTTAATGGTGGGCCCTTTCGAGAAACCTAACGCATCATCATAACCAAGTCTTTGGACAGTAATTACAACATGCAAGTGGTTTTCTCACTAATAAGGTTAGTTAATATGAACAATATAAACTGGGCCTGGCCAATCAAAAGCCTTCCTTTGGGCCGACTATTGAACGCATAGGCAAATTCTAGAATTAAATTATTCAAAAACATTAACTACCTTATACCGTTTAAAATCCGGCCAAATAATAACCTTCCTTTGGGCCGATTACTACCTGTATGGATTTAAACGTAACTTTATGTAATCCAAAACTTTTATCTTCAAGTTTAAGAAAATCTCCATGACAGAGACCACTTTGGTGGTTTATCACTTTAATTTTCCCATCCCTAGATATGGACTACGAAATAATCTTTATGCCCCAAAAATTTTAATTCTTTAATTGAAACAAGTAATGACCATGAACTTTAATTCCCGTAGTCTTCCCGTAGTCGCACCATATTTCTTGACGGAATTACGAAAACAAGTTTTGATTCTCCTGACAGTGGCATGCGCGCAATATTCTAAGCACGGTTGATACAACATGTCATGTGAATACTGAAACATTAATAGTACCCACCAATACCATATTGTATTAGCAAACAAAAGGTTTGATTTTCACCGGTAAGCACGTAATAGAATAGTTGCCATCAGATTTAAAGAGATACAAAAAAAATGATATGTATGCTAGTTTATTGCCGCACCGTCGGCCATGCAAAACCGTATGAGCAGTAGATCCTTCAATAAAATATTTATTGACCTGAGAATTCAAACGTCAAGGAAACGACTACAAACGGGATTCCGAAAATCAGCCAAGGAAAGCTAGATTAGAGTTATTACTTGTTTCGTGAATAGAAGAAAAAAATAAATTTTATATTTTTCTCCAATAATCTGACAAGAGGCTCTGATATCACTTGTAGGATTTCGCAAGAAACCCTAAACTCAAGATCTCATGTCAAACTGTTGAAGAAAAATAATACCGGATGCGTATCTGTCGCCATGGAGGATGAAAACCTTTATGTGTGGTTATTCGTCTTCCGCCTCCAAAACCCTTCTCTTGATCTTAACCTTAGTCTCACACACGATGGGATGGTATGAGAAAAGAGGTTAGGGTTTGGAGTGGGGACCTTGACCACATATTTATAAGCCCCGGTTCCATCATAACCCATCATAATAGATGGAACCATATTGGGCCATTTAATTGGTCTCTACATATAAAATAAGCCCGCACCACTTAACGCACGTGATATGACCCAAATACGTGCTAATAGAGACGTGTCCATTACCCGGGTCACATTAATTGAACGATCACAACTTAATGGGTAATACCGACATCACTCAAGCCTTATTCGACAACATACAATGTTTAATTTTATGATCTATGTAGGCCCACTAACAGAAAATTGCTAACATAACATACATAAAGTGACAAGAGGAAGAGAGAGGTAAAAGAGCACCATAATCTGAGACAACAGAAATACAATTAAAAAAAAGGTGATGTCACGTTGTGTAAGAGCTTGAACGATTTGGACGAAATCGCCTTCAATAGGAGTAATACAAGAGAGAACTTTGTTAGCAGCGAACACTAGAACTTCCCGGAAGCCCAAAGCTTCTACCGAACGGAGAGAAAGGAAACCTGTGAAGGGATGGATGCCGTACCAAAATCAGACCTTTGTGATCACAGGCCACCAAACCAACTCGAACAATGCCATTCTTCTTGCAAACGGTACCATCCACATTGCAGGGTCATTTTTCAATAATTTTACTTGTATCTTTTTCCTGATTAACTTTTACCAACTACTTGACTACTTCCATCTATCATTCTCCCTCCATCTTGGCTAATGCAAATGTAGGCATTGCAAATCGCTTTATCTACAGTTGGAGTGAATCCTTTTCCCCTTCGCATGTGATTTTGCCATAATTTTTTCAGAGTGTGAAAAGATTTTGATATGAGATTAACAATGTTCCCTCAAACCCATTTCGATTCCGTTGATTTTTCAAGAATCTCTCTCTCTCTCTCTCTCTCTCTCTCTCTCTCTCTCTCACACACACACACACACACACACAGAGACTGAAACAAACAAAGCACACTCACAGATTTTCCAGATCTCCTCCGGCTCCGGCAAATGGTATGGCTTGAGCAAAAATGGGAGGGAAGGACTGTTTCGTTTTTGGGTAAAAATTATGGCTGCACAAATGGCCGTATAGTACTTTGCCAATTTTGCCAATTTTTGGAATGACTTGTGCTTTGTTTGGATTGATATTTGAAAATGTTGAAAATAAGGGAATTTAGAGGGTATTTTTTGAAAAATTCTTTTTAAGTTGTAAAGCGAACAAAGCATTGAGCCATTTGTGTAAATTGTGTGCCATTGGACTTGCTTCTAGTAGGGCAGGTGATGATCACTCCAGATGGCGAGGTTTCAAACCCCACTCCTCACTCTTCTTTTCCACATAAAAAAGATTATAAATATAAATTATAAATTTCTCAGAAAAAAGAGACCGCGGAGAATTAATTTCCAAAATGTCATTTTAGTGTATTTGTGGATTTATTATTCATTTTGTTCCATAAAAGGATGTCCAAAATCACTATTCAAACCTCTCAAAAAATTATCTATACGTTTTAGTTTTTTTTTTTTTTTGTTATACAATATAGATCTTGTTTGATAGATCTAAATTAAGTTTATCAAACAAAATTTTTAAGATTTCAGAAAAGTATTATAAATTACAAGATATATATAAATAATTGTTTTAGAGGTCGCGACCTCTGATCTTGGTTTTCAACAGAACATTCCAAAACTCAGTTCTTCCTCCCGACATGCATGCAACTTCACATCGTTCATAACTCCTTTTAATAGAGTTTCAGCTTGAATTTACTCTACTAACATGAATTATTAATTCGTTTTGATAATCATTGGGGTCTTCCCTCAAACTCTATATACTAGTAAATAGGGGGCTTAAACCTCCAAATTTGGGATATCCAATCACTCTCAAAACACCTCGAATCTCTACAAAAATCACCACACAATACGACATTTCAACAAGCAAACGCTATCTCTCAATCCCTCGATCCTGAAGTCAAGAACACTCCGCATGTTCATGTACCCTTCCGTCAACCGAAGTTCTTAACCTTTCAAGACGTTCTTCGTGATTTTAGCCTATATAAGCCACAAAACCACGCTCCGACATCCCATCAAGCATTGAGAGAACAAAGTGGGAGAAAACCATTAACCCTAATGAGTTAATTGTCTCGCGTTTGGTTTGATTTCATACGTCTTTTGTTTAGCCGACACTCTTTTTCTGTTCAGGTGTAACAAGAAGTGGCAATAGCCAGAAACTTGCATGTGGCGGCAATTGTCAATTGTATATTTAGCATGTGACGATTGTGATGATCGTTCGACCTGAAGAGGCGACCCGCTAGGGATTCGTAAACTTGTGGGACCCTGCTAGGGATTCGTAAACTTGTGGGACCCTGCTAGGGATTCATAAACTTGTGGGTGCCTATCACAAAAAGGAATTTCGCCTATACGCCGTCCTGTGTGGTGAGTCCAAAAAAGCAAGAAAGCACCTCACAAAAAGCTGAAACCAAAGAAAACAGTGCAGCAATGGGAAACGTGCCTGGATTTTGCTGGGAATCTATGACTCGTATGGAAATAAATACTAATTTGTTAACAAGGTCAAAAGTACAAGTCTTTTTAACAATTAAAAAAAGAATAAAACCAACCCTGCTACACACAGATTTCTGTACACAGATTGTGCATAAATTTTGTTTTGGGGCCCACCACGGATCTCACATAAATCATCCGAGCGGTTCATTAAATGTAAAACACTTTTTTGAGAATCCCTATAAAAAATAAGCTCAATCCGAATCCGATACTTATAGGTATTTCATCCAACCATCTAACTTTTTATTCAGATTCCCGGATAATGAAAACTTATTGCTTGAATCAAACACCTATAGGTATTGGATTGAGCTTATTTTTTATGAGGACCCTTGAAAAAATATTTTACATTTAATGAACAGCTCGGATGGTTTGTGTGAGACCCGTGGTGAGCCCTACAACGAAATCTGTGCACAGATTGTATGTGTATAGACTTTCTGATTTACTTTAGGGTTATATATAGCATTACTATTGAAAAAATGTTGGCAAGAGCCACATACCCTAGATATATATACCTCTACACATGCTATTATTCAAAGCCCATTGAAACTATCATAACCCTATGGCAAATGCTATGGTGTCCACCCTTAAGGTGTCTCCGTTACGCATCTTGTGATTTTCAGTTATGCATTTTGTAGTTTCGGTTATGCCTCTTAAGTTTTCGGTTTATATCATGTGTGGTTTCATGTTATGCCATGTGTGGATCCATGTGTAACATGGAACCATGAAGGGCATAACCGAAAACCACAAAAGGTATAACCGAAACCACAAAAGACATAACCGAAAATCACTAGAGGCAACGGAGACACCATAAGGGTAGACATCATTATCCTAAAGCTATATATTATCAATCCCATAAATCATTAAACACCACTCAATACTACAAACGAGCACTGCATAATATCCATAATATCCTTAGTTGACAGACTAGTTTGAAAGCACCAACAACAAACTTAATAGTATATGCGTTTTGGATTTGAAATTTGAGAGACATAGCCACACACTTGACCAACAAACCCATCAACATGGACATCAAAATTCCACAAGCTTACTCCTACTGCTGTGATGTCTCCCCACAACCTCTGAACCGTGCGGGAAGGTTTCCCATCACACGGCTCACCAACTTAATCTTCCGCGGAAACCATATGTCCGAACAGGCCTGGAAAGAGAGGTATTGCTTTCCTTTGCCACCCAAGTGTAAGGCATCTGCCAGCTCACGTGGTTCACCGGTTCCACCGACTAGACCCTTAAGAGTGATTAAGTCGATACAGAGGGAAAGAGGGTGCGTAACTATAAGGTATGGGTTCCAGTTAGCCCATCGCTGCAAATTACAGAAAAGAGTGATGAACTAACAACACTACCAACAAAATAGTACAAACATAAAATAATAACCACCATTCCAGCCCTGTTATGCACGGGTTCTGTTGGAAGTTAGATACTAATTCAATCACGATGAAAACCAATGCTCCAAGAGAAGAGTCACTTTCTTGGCTGAATCTACAATTCCACTTGCAAGTTAAGAAAATAGAAAGAAAAAACTTAATTTCTAAAGTTATATCACATGAACTACAAAATATTTCAGAAAACTAGAAAACAATCAAAAGTATTTGTACCTTGCTAATCCTTTTCATTTCTAAAAGCTCCATAGTCTGAAAAGTTTCCACCATTTCAAGAAATTAACTACAGATTTTAAAGGATCATTTAAAGATATTCTATCTTGCCAACGTCTTCCATGATTAATTACCTTAATGAAATTTCACAATTACAAGTTATTATATGGGCTCTTTCAAGCTTTAACGTGCAATTTCCAATCTTCTATAATAACATCTAAGATTCTAAGGCTCATTATCAGCTATAAATATGTATTGTGGGGTTTGAGACACATTTTAGTTTTTATAAGTTCTTACTGTTCAATATGTAAATATTGTCAATGTCTTTCTATCCTTGAGTGTTCATGTGTTTTGTGACGTCAATAAGTTGTACAATAAGTGAAAGGTACATGATCATGTATGTAACATCCTATTAACTTTAGGTGCTAAAGTGTTCTTTTTATAACTTAAGGAGGTGGAGTGCAATTATTTAAAATGCATGTGTGTGATAGCCTCTCTTTGTAACACCTGTTATATACAATTATACATAAAGTTAAAAAAAAAAAACAGAAACCTAGAGGTGGGGTTTTCTCTTCAATGTTAGGAGAGAGAGAGAGAGAGAGAGAGAGAGAGAGAACTGATGTGAGAGATAGAGAAACAGGGAGAGAGCTGCCGAGAGAGATAGGGAGAGAAAGAGAGAGATAGCGTGGGAGAGAGGTCGGAGAGAAAGTTGCAGCAGGAGGGGAGAGGGTGACTGAAACCCTAATCTTGGTAAGCAATTCTTAAAATCTTTTGGTTAATAATCAGTTGAAAACATATGTTCTCAAGTTAGGTTTCAATACCTGTGTTAGAATGGTTGGAATTGAAGACTAAAAGCTCCTAATTAACTCTTTATGTGCTGAAAATAACCTCTCTAATTGCTGTAATTGACTGCTATGTGCTGGAAACGGGTTTTTGGGTTGCTAAAACTGTGTTAGAACGCTGAAACAGGTGGTATAAGTGCTGAATATGCTGAATAGATGCAGGAAATATGTGCTATGTGCAGGAAATTGCTAGTATTTGCATGCTGGAAATTGACTATTTGCGCTAGAATTCGGTGAATAGAAGCTAGAAACTGATCTTAATCACTAGCAATATGATCTAAAGCACGACACCAGTGTATGAGCTGTGGGGCCGCTTGCTGAAATTGACTGCTACGTGCTGGAAACGGGTTTTTGGGTTTCTAAAACTGTGTTAGAACGCTGAAACAGGTGGTATAGGTGCTGAATATGCTGAATAGATGCAGGAAATATGTGCTATGTGCAGGAAATTGCTAGTATTTGCATGCTGGAAATTGACTGTTTGCACTAGAATTCGGTGAATAGATGCTAGAAACTGATCTTAATCACTAGTAATATGATCTCAAGCAGTGGCGACACCAGTGTATGGGGATAGTTATTTGCCACTATGGGGCTTTAATTTTCTGATGACACCATAAAAATTTGGTATGAACCCATGGCAATATAAAGCATCAGCACTTTGACTTTATAATGGGATCAATTTCATTTAGTTAAAAATTTTGACAAATAACTATCCCGAAACAATATATTACTTTGTAAGTTGACATAATATATAAACCTTCATAGTATTGCTAGGTTCTTCATTTAGGATCCACATAATCAAAAAACCTATGATTCTTAGTTTTATCTTGGCGAGATTTCAAAAATCAACAGTACGTATAGCTATAAAAGTACACACGATATTTGAAACTTAATTTCTCTATAAATAGATGATAAGTTGTTAATTGGTATATATTATTATAGTTATAACCCCATATTCAACAATTTCTGGAGTCGCCACTGATCTAAAGTGTTGAGACTTGCTGGAACAGTTGTGAATTAATTAAACAGGGGTGTTGGAGCTAGTGGTAGCTTTTGGTATGATTATTCATTTCTTTGCTATGACTGTGAGTATTTAAGTTTTGTTCTCATATTTGTGGATTATATGCTAGGTTCGGAGGCAACAACAAGTACCGCAACTCCACGTAGGGAGTGACTTTGTTGGTACCTTTTTGTTGGAGACCGAGGTGAGTGTTCAATTCACAGATGTTCTTCAATTGAATTGAATTCGTGATATTGAACTGTGACTTCGTGTTGATGGGCAACAATGGCCAAAGGCCGGACTTCGTGGCGTGCCTCTGACTTCGTGTCGAATTCTCTGGCTTTATGCCAAGTTTATGACTTTGTGTCAAGTTAGTGACTTTGTGTCGAATTTAATGACTTCATGTCGATTATTTGCTTTATGCTTAACTAATGGTGAACTTGGATTTATTGTTTCTATTGAACAACATCCATGTCTCATATACACTCCTGGAACTCGTTTTGGGTTCCAGTTTTGCAGGTAGGTCGGTGTTCACTACAAATCGCGTTTTGTTTTGCATTTGTGACTCACTCGTGGAGTGCATGGTTGAGGCCTTGTGGGAGTGTTGTCTCCCGGCCCGCAGATGTTATGTCTAGTTTTGGTCAATAGTTGTGATGTATAGTTTATTTCCTTTCAGACTTCCGCTGTAATTTGTAAATGATAGTTATTTTGAGATGTAAATAAAATGTGGCTGTCAAACTTCAGTGTTTAGTTATTCTTGGAATTGCTAATAGTTGTGGTTTGGTGGTTGTCGCGTGTCGTGTCAGGTTAGGCTGATGAGGTGCTATTCTGGAACGGGGCGTTACAATGTATTTCATTTACGCCCATTCTATTACATCAGTTCTTTTCTGGTCTTTTTCATTCATTATTCAACATGTCAATCATACAAACTAAAACGTTACATATGCATAAAATTACCACAGAAAACAGTTTTGCCAAACCATGTACTCAGTCTTGTGAGGACTTACAAAGTGCATACGCCCTATACAAATTGTGTTTGGGGGATATGTAAGGGACTAAATCTCGTGAGATAGTAACATGGTGTATTTCCATGGCATTTTTATATAAGCGCAAGCACTTCAAACTTCCTAATACATACAAAACATTTAACTGAACAATAATTGAAGCAATCGAATTTAGAATTGGTCATTTTGTGTCCTTAGTGCTAGCGGGTCTATAAGTAGGTGTCTAGGGTCCTCATCAGGTAGTTTTTGATACTGACATAAGAATAGTTAGAGCTAAAGCTCATTGTGTCCCATTTTGGGATGATCTCTCTCTTATGGAATCTATCCTTCCATTTTGGTTTGCATCATTTGGTATCAGAACATCTACACTTAGATCCTACCTTGCCATCTCACCTGACCCTAACCATGCCGGAACACTAGTCACCGAGAGGAGCCACCATTCCCATTGTCTTGCCCAGATCTACATTTAATCCGACAACCTAAACCTCAATTTCGACCCTCAGAACTCACAAATCGACCATTTTCGAAGCTGATTTTCCCATTTCAAACGACAAAAACCCACTTTTTGAGCTTGATCTACACTTTTTCAAGCTTTTCTGTGCTTGAGAAGGTTTGACCACCGATTTCAAAGCTCGGAACAGCAACCAAACCTGCGAAGTACATCTTCCAATCTTCACTACTTTTCGAAGCTTGGAGCAGCAACCCAAGTACATCTACGCTACTTGAATCACTCAAATAAAGCTTTTCAACTAGAAAACAGCTGATTAAGAACATTTTCGAACCTATTTCATACCATAAATGCCTCGCGGAGTTGATACGTGCGATTTCAGCCCATTATTCAGAGCCAAAGCCAGATCTGGTACTTCTCATACTTCTCAGTCATTCTAACTTGAATCATCCTGGCTGAAATGGCCTTACTGATTTAAGCTCAAATTTGGTGCATCTTTTTGTGATTTCATTACTGGTTGTTGATTTACTGAGTTGGGTTGGGTTGGGTTGACTGGGTGTAGGAGTTGTGTGACTGGGTATTTTACTAATGAGTTATGGGGTTGATTTTCTTGACTACTCGACTATGTTTGACCCTTTCTGGAATGGTTTATAGAGATGGGGAAAGGAGTGAGTGTAGAGGTAGTTGTTGATTTACTGAGTTGAGTTGGGTTCACTAGGTTGACTGTGTAGTAGTTGTATAACTGGGTATTGAACTACTGAGTTGATTGGGTGCTGAGTT
The DNA here is from genome assembly GCA_025413875.1 of Rhododendron molle. Taxonomy (NCBI): domain Eukaryota; kingdom Viridiplantae; phylum Streptophyta; class Magnoliopsida; order Ericales; family Ericaceae; genus Rhododendron; species Rhododendron molle. The sequence continues at coordinate 12,189,181 of CM046399.1, forward strand.
GACTGAGTTATGGGGCTGATTTTCTTGACTGATTGACTGTGTTTGGCCATTGTTTGGAATAGTTTATAGAGATGGGGAAAGGAGTGAATGTAGAGGTAGTAGAGTAGGCATCGGTAGGGATTAATGGCAAACTTTGGTGATTGAATTGATAATTATGGTAACCCAAATTGCAAGAATAGATTAGTGAAGTAGCTACTTTGGTTGAAAGGGTGCGGTGTTTGCAACATCCAACCCATGGAAAATTGTAATGGTGGTCCGTATTGGCGTAGATAAAATTTTGCTAGATTTAAATACATTGGTGAACGATGTTGATAATGACCTTCCCAAGTTCTGTGGAATCCCGCCAGAGTTTGTTGGTTGGTTGTCTACTCACCTTATGGGAAGAGCTCCGGATTGATGGACACAATCACACAACTCATAATTAGTAGCCAAAGGATAGGCAAAGAAATGATTAGAGAATGCCGATTCCTTTCTAATTTTGGTGAGAGTAAGTCCTTAGAAGCTAACCCAACTGAAAATCAACCTTTAACTGACACTATGGAGGCTAAAATCCATCACCTAGCGGAACATTCGAATGCTTCAAGTCTGGAGAACCATTTCTCAAGTTGGAAGATGGTGAAAAGGAGCATGTTCTTAATGCGCTCTTTGTCAAATAGGTGAAAGAACCAAGTTGTGATGATAATTATGAGTCCACTAATGTTCCAGTCTTCTTCTTTCCTAATGTTCCAATCTTTGATGAATATCCAAGTGAAGATCTTGAAGGTGTTTTTGAAGATGATTGAGTCTTTGAGATTGAAGATGAGTTTGAAGATTTGCCCATCTTTGTTGAGTCCCCAAATGAAGACTTTGGAGGTGAATTTGAAGATGTGTCCGTCTTTCATGAGTCTCTGAATGAGGGGTATGGTGTTGATAATGAAGAGGGAATGCTTATTGATCTGCTCAAGAAAAGTTTCCTTAGGCCTTAGACAAGACAGTGAGGAACTTTTGGCATAAGGTTATGGAGAAAAGGGAAGTCATGACCTTCAGGTTGAAGATTGCTCTTTAAGTCTTGACTTTCAAGTTGCCTTTAGTACAAGACACTCAACATGAAGAGTATGGGAGTGATTATGAAGCTCCACTACTTGATGAAAAGTTGGTTAAACCAAAGGTCGAGGATTGCTTTCAAGTGTTGCCTACCAGATTGCCCCAATTCCAAGATGTTCAAGTTTATGAGGCATCGGTGTCTGACACAAGTCTTGCTCCTAAAACTTTGCCATCCAAAGGCACCAAAAGAGGGTAACAACTATTCCGGACAGCTTGAAGATCCTGTGGGAAAGGGGTTCACTCGAGAAAGTCTTGGGCATGATGTCCAGTTGAAATTTCTCTATGCTATGGTTGATGATTCTTAGTGATGTTCTGGAACCAAGTGTAGTCACCTGTGTTCAAAAAGTGCTAGATCCGTAAGAGGTATGTGGGAAATGGGTGATTTTGGCACCAAAAGAGGGTAACAACTATTCCGGACAGCTTGAAGATCTTGTGGGAAAGGGGTTCACTCGAGAAAGTCTTGGGCATGATGTCCAGTTGAAATTTCTCTATGCTATGGTTGATGATTCTTAGTGATGTTCTGGAACCAAGTGTAGTCACCTGTGTTCAAAAAGTGCTAGATCCGTAAGAGGTATGTGGGAAATGGGTGATTTTATGGCACATAAGCATGGCTGCATGGGCGCGGTGGATATACGCCAACGGAAGCTGCGGCCGCATGCCGAATTCGAAGCTACATAACAAAGACCCCCATTTTTCTCTTATTAAGTTTTATTCAGTCCTGTTGTCCAACTTGAAGACAAGTTTTTTTAAGAGCGCGAATGATGATGCAGTAGAATTTAGGGAATTTAGGGTATGTAGGTCATGTTGTGTCCTTAGTGCTAGTGGGTATATAAAGACTAAAGAGGTGTCCAGAGTCCTCATTCGGTAGTTTTTATAATGATATAAGAAACGTTGAGAGTTAGAGCTCTTTGTATCCCAAGTTTGGGGATCCTCTCTCTTATGAAATATACCCTTTGATTTTGGTTTGCATCAGCAATCCAAAGTACCCAGAAACAAAGCCCCGAAACGTCCAAGAATGTTGACGTGGCAAAGCAGGTGGTCCCCGCACCATTTACTGCCGACAAACCAAACCACTCACCCTCTCCTTGGACAATTTCTTACAGTTGCTGGCCACCAAACCCCTTTCCGCCACAGCTTTCAACCGTTCCAAACAGCATCTTCTACTCCATGGCTCCATTATTTTCTGAAATTTGTTGGGATATGAGAAATAGGGTCTTTACCCACTACCAAAATAAGACAAAGCACCAAGAGATTAGCGGTGTTCAAATCTCATGGATATTCTGAGCTTTCTCTACTTACAAAATCATTTATAATTTTTCTTTTTTGCAGCCTTCTAATGGACTTTATCGTCAAATAACTAATGAAATCTTGAGTCATTTACATGTTCAAAAATTTTGGCTCCAAAATTGCAGAATGAGGTAGTTGAATACCCACACTTTCTCTACTCAAAACACTAAGGTTAACAATTTAGGTACCAATTGTAGTACGATTGAGACAATTCTATTTGAGAAGAAATTCACAAAAAAATTAGAGCCTAAAACTTCATGGCCTTGATTCGGAGGCTAAGAACTATCTAATTTCAACCCAACCTTACATATAGTGGCTTTGCTGCTAATATCTAGCCCTATTTTACTGGATTCAGACCTACAATCAGCAACTGTCAGTTAAATGCCCATAGATATTGTGCGTTTCAACAAACAACAATGACTGATTAAAATCCAATAGGAAGGTTTCAAGAATGGCTGCCCTCTGTTTCTTTAGTAGAGAACCAGAGCAATAGATTCCTCTGGTTCTTCAGCTCAACTAGAGAACAGGCCTTTTGTCCTGGTGTTTTGAGCTAGACTGAGGAATATTAAAGGGACCAACAAAAGATGAAAATAAGAATATTACCATTCCCTTGGAAGTGCTGCAGTTGAGCTCTACTCACCTCTGTTTCATGGCTTAAGAACAGAGAAGTGGGAATTTTAATTTGGTAGTGTTAAGGCATCCAACTCAAGACCAATTGGCAATGAGTGAAGAGGCCGCCAAGGCCCCCATACTAGTTTTGGAGGAGATAATTAACCGGTGGGGGACAAAACTCAAACACTCCACCGCACGTGTGACCGCGCATGTGGAGAGGTAAGCAAACGATCCTTAACACATGGATCACAACAAACAACGGTGCACTCATGGACCAAACAAGGGGGAACAAATCTTCCAAAACCCTATGTCAAAAACGCCACTCTCTCTCTCTCTCTCTTCCGCCTTCTCTAGCATCTCAGAGCTAGGGTTCCACCGCCTCCTTTGGAAGTCTCTGCTTGCGAGGTACATCTTTTCCTCAATTAGTTGTTTGATGATTCATGGTCCTGTATGCGTAAAAACAAGCTGGTTTATAGCTCCAGCTAGCATGAATTCTGTGATGCTTTATCATAGAGATGATTTGTTCTTCACTTTTTTCGAGTTGATCTGTTTCGTATATTAGTAGTTCCGTTTTTGTTCTCCATAATTTGCTTTATCGTATCTAATTATTTTTAAGTATTGTTTCTGAAAATTAATGTTTATTTGTACTTGATTTCTCACTGCAGCTGTTGATAAGGACGCGGCCAACCACGAGGCTCTCAAGAGGTAGGATACGCTGTTTGTTCAGAGAGGCGAGGTATCTCTTTCGAACTTCTTATCTGGCGAGACCGTTTTACATTTCAGGCAGTTTGTTGTTATCGGTTTTAATTTCTTGACTTTGTTATTTTTTTTTATCAAATTATTTATTTACTTTGTTATCTGTTTTTATTTCTAGAACAAGGCTTCTCATCCTCCACCAAAATCTTCGTTAATCAAGATGATAATCCTCCACCCTTGAATACAAGAAAGTTCCCCCCGGAATGGTAGTCTGTGCATGTTGTGCGTTATCCGAACCATCTGATCGTGCAACAGACAATTTAGTTTTTATCTCCGCAATGGGCGACCAAGCTGTTCATCGCAGAGATGAGATCTGAGCCGTCGGATACAGGTGTGTACATCAAACACGTCAAGTTTCCCTCCGGCTCCAAGTAACCGGCTAAAATCCCCCAGGATCTAATAGAGCTTGTTTGAAAACTCCTAAGCACAATCTCCAATAAATCCACTCATTACTCTCAAAAATCTCCCTAAAAAAATCTCAAAACCATATATTTTTAATGGATGAATGTAACTTAATTGCGTTGTTTTAAGTCGCTTGGCACTTGTCGCGTGGTCGGCCACTTTCAAGCTTCTAGACCTAGTAATTAGCGATTATATTGCGTATAGCAACATAACAATTAGTAATCTGCGCATTCTTTTTTTTAGAACGCCTTTTTTTTTTTTTTGATCATAGAAAACACTTATTGGGCGATGTAATAGTTTATCTTTGGACTTTAGGTACTTTAAGATGAATGAATGTAATTTACTCAAGTAATGTTGTTGGTTGGTGGATGATGTAATACTTTATCTCTAGACTTGTTTGGAACTAAGTTTCGATTCTCTATTTTTCAAATTTTTGGTGGATAGAGAAAATTACAATTTGCCTCCAGCGGATCGAATTGGGAATTTAATTGATCCAAAATTGATCCGCGGGCAGCTTGTGGTATGTGGTAATAATCAAATGTTGGGTGCCAATCCTCAAATGACTCAAACCTCACGTCAGGTGGCAATGCGCAGACTCAAACCACATGGGTGTTGAGTGAATCAAAGCCAAACCGGGGATGTCTGCAACAAAACCACCAATAATCCTTAGCCCTAACAATTCCTATTCCCCATAGTTAAATATAAACTCAAAAATGCATTACACCATTAAAACCGACTGGATTGAGGAAAAGAAATTAAATAAAGAGGGACAGATTTACTGTTGGGAGTAGAGAGAGGTGCCGATGCTGGCTGCAATATTTAATTGGCTGTTGCTGATCATCGTCGGACAAATCAAGACATCGCATGAAGGGAATAGACAAATGAAACCCTACTTCTTGTAGACAAACAAGGCAGGATAGGGGAAATGAGAATGGTAGACAGAAATAGTCGCCGGAGGGAGAAACCAGCGACGTTGTGGGAGAGACAAACGAAACTCTAGCGTTCACAAGAGAGAGAAGAAAATAGATAGAGAAGGAAAAGAAAAGGCAGTGTAGTAACCATGGTTAAGTGTTTGTTTGTTTCTTTTTTTCGAAAAAGGGTAACCGAATAACTATGGTATAGGTATTTTGCATTTGTTTAATTGGACGGTGGTGATGGATCAAATGGTAGAGTATGGGTGATACGGTGTCCCCCAGTCAAGAGGGGGACACCCTAGCATCTTCCTACTTACAATATCAGGGAGACTATCTTCAGTGATTTTTGCCTGGTATGGCAAATGCTCTGCCAAGCTTTTTCCTTCTTTCTTAATAAAGTTCAGGGTATCCTCTAGATGCATGCCATAACAGCCTTCTTTATCAATCACAAAGTGATCATCCGGGTACAATTATAAGAGGTTGGTAAGGGCATGTTTATAAGATATATTCGAAGGATGATCAAGGTTCTCAGTAATAGCATAGAAGGCAGAAGAACAGTTTGTCACCGCAATAATACCACAAGATCCGCAATCCCCTTGGTCAGCGACCGGCGGCAATTTCTTCTTCAATTCATCGTTAAGGTGCCAAGAAAAGAATTTTCCCCTCTTACCCATCTTGTTAAAACCATAGGAATAATCACATTCTATCTGCATCAATTATAACCTCCTCTGATGACATTTTATAGAAAAATGATCCTGAAACAAATGGAGCATGAGTCTCCATAATCTCCTAAAAATCAGATCATTTTCTATCTTCATAACAAACTAATGTTATAATTATCAACTACAAGCTAGTATATATTTATTCGGCTGTTAATAAGGAAACTAACCTATTCAGCAGACTTTTGCTCTTCCACAAACACACACACACACACACAAGAAAACTATTATTTGCTTATGTTACTCTATACTTGAGATTGTTTTCCATTGATTATTTTTGAGTATTGGAAAATTACAATTGGTTCGTGAGTTCACCTAGCTATTACAGAAGGAGAGTGGTAGCATTTTAAGGGGAAAAGCACTACATCCATTATTCACAATTGATTAGGGGGACACGTTTTAAATAATAGTTATTATTTATGCAATTATACGTATAAAAAGCTCTGATATCAAAAATGCTATATTCTTTAATATCAGTTTTAAATCTTCTAGGTTTTAGATTGGAATTTTTCACAGTTGTAATTCTTGTTGTCAGCAGGTTAGATTGTAATTTTTCACAGTTGTAATTCTTATTGTCTAGCAGGAGTACCAATAAAATTAAAGAATATAGCATTTTTGATATTTTCTATATGTGGTCCTATCAGTTTCAAGCTATCTTGCACATGCACGGCCTTATGATTTTTGAGGCCCTAGGCATATAACGTGGTAACATTGGTACCTAGGGTCTCGAGTTCGACTCCCACTTCCAATAGAAGAACACTGTTTTTTGTGTATAAGTTGGAAAATATTTGTGCTTTAAAAATGAAGTGGTCAAGACTCGAACACTAGCCTATTGTCCCCTCCAGAAATATGGTGTTACGTATATAGAATTAGAGCTTTTTATACGTATAATTGCATAAATACATAACTATTATTTAAAAAGTGTTCCCTAACCAATTGTGAATAATGGATGTAGTGCTTTTCCCCCAAGATACAACCACTCTCCTTCTGTAATAGCTAGGTGAACTCACGAACCAATTGTAATTTTTCGACACTCAAAATAATTAATGGAAAACAATCTCAAATATAGCAACGAAAGCTTTTAATTTCTGAAATATGGCACTGGTTGGAAGATGGGGAGGTGATGGATTTTGTTGTACATCGCGTAACCAAATAATAGTTTTCTTGTGTGTGTTTGTGGAAGAGCAAAAGTCTGCTAAATAGGTTAGTTCCCTTATTAAGGGCCGAATAAATATATACTAGCTTGTAGTTGATAATTATAACATTAGTTTGTTATGAAGGTAGACAATGATCTGATTTTTAGGAGAATACACAGACTCATGCTCCGTTTGTTTCAGGATCTATAGGATGTGATCATAGGAGATAATAATTGATGCGGATAGAATGTGATTATTCCTATGGTTTTAACAAGATGGGTAAGGGGGGAAAATCTTTTTCTTGGCACCTTAACGATGAATTGAAGAAGAAATTGCTGTCGATCGCTGACCAAGGGGATTGTAGATCTTGTGGTATTATCGCGGTGGCAAACTGTACGTCTGCCATCTATGCTATTACTGAGAACTTTGATCATCCTCCGGATCTATCTTATCAACATGCCCTGAACGACCCCTTAAAATTATACCCTGATGATCACTTTGTGATTGATAAGGAAGACTGTTGTGACACGCATCTAGAGGATACCATGAACTTTATTAAGAAAGAAGGAATAGGCTTTGCAGAGCCCTGATATTGTAAGTAGCAAGATACTAGGGTGTCCCCCTCTTGTCTGGGGGACACAGTATCACACATGCTCTCCACCATTTGATCCATCACCACCATCCAATTAAACAAATGCAAAATACCTGCTCCATAGTTAGCCGGTTACCCTTTTTCAAAAAAAACAAACAAACACTTAACCATGGTTACTACACAACCTTTTCTTTTCCTCCCCATCTTCATCTCCATCTACTATTTTCCTCTCTCCTAAGGCTGTCCAAGGAAAATCGAGCAAAACCGGTCCGGACCAAATCGATTGTGGCGGGCATAAATTGCAATTGTGAATACCAATTGGGTCACAATGGTGTGCAGGTTGTATGGAGACCATATAGTGAGGAGTTGATTGCTAGTTCGCCTCATAATTGTCATGCCGGAAGGGCAATTTGGACTGCCAAAGTCCCATTGTTGAATTTCCCAATGGTGCAGATAAACATGCCCGATAGAGTGAAGCGGCAGTTTGGTTTTCGACAAACGATCCCCGATCCTTATAATTGTAAACAACTGTTGCATGGAAAGGATTGGAAGGTCGGACGAAAGGATTTCAGTCTTGAGCACCATGCCCAATTACAGATTTGGAATAATAGGTTGGACCATATGCTACCTAATGGCGAGGCAGACCCTCATGCGTATACGTACCCGCCCGACGATCCTTATGTACTTTGGTATGAGAGGATTATGCTACAATATGTTAGTCGACTAGGAGGAGACGTGGACATGGCGGTATGATATTTGCTTGTTTCTTATTTGTATTTAATTGAACAAATGCCAATTGCCTTATTTGAATTTTATTTATATCATGTTATTCTTATATATGCCCAGATGAAATTGTTTGAGAGGCTGAGGATGATGGAAGTTGTTGAGTTGGATGTGATTCGGAACATTGGGGCGCAGGGGGTTGGTTGCTTGGGGTATTTGGAGAAGTGGTTGCACAATAGGCCGCCAATAGAGCCCATCCCGCCACGTGAGGGAGGTGTGAATGTGGGGGATGAGGTTGAACCCCCAGCTGACCGCGAGAATGAGGCAAAAAATGTGGGACAGGAACCGGTTGAGCTAGAGATAGTCAATGATGCCATACCGAAACACATGGACCCCGGGACTAGTGTTTCATTGCAAGATGCAGAAGGGGTTGGTGTTTCTTCATTGGCGGCACATTTAGGAAGTTTGGAGAACTTCCCATTGTCGCCTTTCTGGTCATATTCGCCGTGTATGCCCGTTACACAATCACCTTGAATGTGTTTTTGAAGATGATTGAGTCTTTGAGATTGAAGATGAGTTTGAAGATTGGCCCATCTTTGTTGAGTCTCCAAATGAAGACTTTGGAGGTGAATTTGAAGATGTGCCCGTCTTTCATGAGTCTCTGAATAAGGGGTTTGGTGTTGATAATGAAGAGGGAATGCTTATTGATATGCTCAAGAAAAGTTTCCTTAGGCCTTTGACAAGATAGTGAGGAACTTTTGGCATAAGCTTAAGGAGAAAAGGGAAGTCATGACCTTCAAGTTGAAGATTGCTCTTTAAGTCTTGACTTTCATGTTCCTTTGGTACAAGACACTCAACTTGAAGAGTATGGGAGTGATTATTAAGCTCCACTACTTGATGACCAGTTGGTTGAACCAAAGGTCGAGGATTGCTTTCAAGTGTTGCCTACCGGATTGCCCCAATTCCAAGATGTTCAAGTTTATGTGGCATCGGTGTCTGACACAAGTCTTACTCCTAAAACTTTGCCATCCGAAGGCACCAAAAGAGGGCAACAACTATTCCGGACAGCTTGAAGATCCTTTGGGAAAAGTGTTCACTCGAGAAAGTCTTGGGCATGATGTCAAGTTGAAATTTCTCTATGCTATGGTTGATGATTCTTAGTGATGTTTTGGAACCAAGTGTAGTCACCCATGTTCAAAAAGTGTTAGATCCGTAAGAGGTATGTGGCGAATGGGTGATTTTATGGCACATAAGCATGGCTGCATGGGCGTGGTGGATGTACACAAACGGAAGCTGCGACCGCAAGCCGAATTCGAAGCTACAAAGACCCCCATTTTTCTCTTATTTAGTTTTATTCAGTCCTATTGTTCAACTTGAAGACGAAGTTTTTTTAAGAGCACGAATGATGATCCAGTAGAATTTAGAGAATTTAGGGTATGTAGGCCATTTTGTGTCCTTAGTGCTAATGGGTATATAAAGCCTAAAAAGGTGTCCAGAGTCCTCATTCGGTAGTTTTTATAATGATATAAGAAAAGTTGAGAGTTAGAGCTCTTTGTATCCCAAGTTTGGGAATCCTCTATCTTATGAAATCTACCCATTGATTTTAGTTTGCATCAGCAATCCAAAGTACCCAGAAACAAAGCCCCGAAATGTCCAAGAATGTTGACATGGCAAAGCAGGCATTCACCGCACCATTTACTGCCGACAAACCAAACCACTCATTCTCTCCTTGGACAATTTCTAACAGTCGCTGGCCACCAAACCCCTTTCCGCCACAGCTTTCAACCGTTCCAAACAGAGCATCCTCAAGTCCAGGGCTCCATTATTTTCTGAAATTTATTGGGATATGAGAAATAGGGTCTTTACCCACTACCAAAATCAGACAAAGCACCAAAAGATTAGCGGTGTTTAAATCTCATAGATATTCTGAGCTTTCTCTACTCACAAAATCATTTATAAATTTTGTTTGCTGCCTTCTAATGGACTCTATCGTCACAAACTAAGGAAATCTTGATAGTCATTTACATGTTCGAAAATTTTGGCTCCAAAATTGCAAAATGAGGTAGTTGAATACCCACACTTTCTCTACTCAAAACACTAAGGTTAGCAATTTAGGTACCAATTGTAGTACGATTGGGACAATTCTGTTTGGGAAGAAATTCACAAAAAAATTAGAGCCTAAAACTTCATGGCCTTGATTCGGAGGATAAGAACTATCTAATTTCAACCCAACCTTTGACATATAGTGGCTTTGCTCAACCCAACCTTTGACATATAGTGGCTTTGCTGCTAATATCTAGCACTATTTTACTGGATTCAGACCTACAATCAGCAACGGTCAGTTAAATGCCCATAGATATTGTGGGTTTCAACAAACAACAATGACTGATTAAAATCCAATATGAAGGTTTCAAGAATTGATGCCCTCTGTTTCTTTAGTAGAGAACCAGAGCAATAGATTCCTCTGGTTCTTCAGCTCAACTAGAGAACGGGCCTTTTGTCTTGGTGTTTTGAACTAGACTGAGGAATATTAAAGGGACCAACAAAAGATGAAAATAAGAATATTACCATTCCCTTGGAAGTGCGGCATTTGAGCTCTACTCACCACTGTCTCTTGGCTTAAGAACAGAGAAGTGGGAATTTTAATTTGGTAGTGTTAAGGCATCCAACTCAAGACCAATTGGCAATGAGTGAAGAGGCCGCCAAGGCCCCCATACTAGTTTTGGAGGAGATAATTAACCGGTGGGGGACAAAACTCAAACACTCCACTGCACGTGTGACCGCGCATGTGGAGAGGTAAGCAAACGATCCTTAACACATGGATCACAACAAACGGTGCACTCATGGACCAAACAAGGGGGAACAAATCTTCCGAAACCCTATGTGAGACCCGGCTCTTCTTAAAAAAGGAAAGAAAAGAAGTAATCATATTAAAAGTTAGAATTATTTTTATTTTCAAAAGGATAAAGATGAGTTTTGATGGATAAAACCCATACAAAATTTGAATCCACCCAACAAGTTATGACGGTGCAATTTGTCTCTTAAGATGGGTGGCGGTAAGGAGTGAAGATGATCAGTATGCAGATGCTGAGGAGGGGAGGGCATAGAGAGAAGGGCTGTTGGGGAAGAGGGGCAGTCGGTGGAGGAGGGAAGAGAGGAGTTTAGCCTGTTTGGGGTTAGTGATGGGGGATCCACCAGAGTGAGTCTGATAGCCGAGTCCCAATCTGGGACAATTCTGGGGAAAAATTTATGGGACCGTAGAATTTATCTAAATTGAAGGAAAATAAGCCAACTCCGATAATACTAACAATTCAAGAGCTACGTGTGATATCATTTTGAAAATAATAGATGGAACATGATAAAGGCATAATTCCCATGCATAGCATGAGTTCACTACATTATTCACATGCATACCCTGGTGGCATACTATGAAGCCGGGTACTACAAAAACCACGTCGTACGCGTACCGGGTTTTGTTTTACCTAATGTTTTGCTTTACTTAACCTACCCCAGGTGTGAAAGGCAAAAAGAATATAACCCACTAACAATCCAATGTTAACAACACAAATGAATAACAGAAAACAAAATACCTTCACGCAGTTCGGATTTCTGTTCAACCCTGCAAAATTTGATAGTTTTCTCACCCTCAGAAGACCTACGCACGTACGCTTGGAAGTTCTGGGGAGGGGAACTAGTCATGTCATCCTTGGCCTCAAAGGTTATATAATAGAATGACCAAATAGACATCCTCCAATTTACTCTGATGACCTTGACAAACTGATACTTTGTGTCCTACAATTTAAGAAAGAAGTTAAACCCAATACAAAGAAACATGACTTGATAGAAAGGCAAGGTAGGAAGAACTTAATGAGCCACAAGTGCGAGCACAAACATGTTCTTCGTTGTAAACTCTAATAGCTGTCTGTGCCATATCCTGAAACTTGAGCATCGATTTACGAGAACGAGTTTCATCAACCGTAAGAGGCTTAATACAATAGTCTAGAACACCACTGGGAAGGTCCCCAACATCAAACCCCTGTACATAGGTAGTAATAGTACACTATATCAGGATAAATGTTCAAAAAAGCCATAGATTAGCAGAATCACGTGCAGAAACACACGCGCAATATATTAAAGAGGCAAGGGAGGGCAACAATATACTGGGAGAACAAAAAAATAAACTAAATAGACACATATACGCATACCCCGGACTCCTTGACCTTCCTGTTGTATTCCACTGTCTCCTCTCTAGTTAAGTAACAGCGCGGCAGCAACCTTAGGTCCACCTCCTTCTTCTTGTTCTTGTTCTTGTTCTTCTTCTTCTTCTTCTTCTTCTTCTTCTGTACTTTTCCTTCTTCTCCATGCTGCTTCTGCAGTTTCTGTTTTGTTCCATCTCCATGCGCCTGCTTTTGTTTGAGTGCAGAACGGGCTTTCAAATCTTCCTTCCAGACTTCCCAACCGTTAAATGCCAGCGGTTTATCAAAATAACCTTCCGATCTCAACTTTTCTTTGGTGGCCTGAATCGACTCCTGGATTTTCAAATGTTCTGCCTTCGTCTTTTGGTCGATACCATCACCGTCCATCTCCAGCAAACTCTAGATAAAAGAAAAATTAACGAATCAGTTTTTTGGAATCAGAGGTAGACAGCAATCTGAGTGATCAGAGACATAATCTTTTATTTTTAAAAAAGAAAAAAAAACACAAAAAAGCCGAGGATCCCCTTTTCAATTGCATGTGATTGGAAACCCTACGCTCGAAGCAAGTAGAGGATATGAAATAACATCAAACCCGCCAAATGATTTTACAAGCCGAAACTAACAAACGGATTTGAAATAAACGACCCAGGATCCCCGTCCCACAATATCTTTTAACCTAGGGCAAATAAATCTCGGAGAGAGAGAGAGAGAGAGAGAGAGATCAGAAACAGAAACAGATCAATACCTTGGGCATTCGTGGTCTTAGGGTGGCTGTCCACGGCGGAACGGTGGGCTTGCCGTTTGTCGAGGGGGTCGGCGTCGTCATAGAGGATGACCTTGAGCGGAGGAGGACAGTGTGGAATGTGTACAGAGAAGAGATTCGGGGTTTTATAAGAGACACCGCTCAAAAAAAAAATGATTGCCCCTTAGACTATAATCATTTTTCACTTTACCCCCTTAATAAGTAAAACTTTAAAATACTCCCAAACCTTATGAGGTGGGAGATGTAAAATTTTGGAAAAAATGGGAGGAACATAATAGAGTGTTTTTTATGTTTTCATCTCTCAAACTATCACTCTTTTTTTTATTTCGTCCTTAAACTACCAAAATCATTTATTTCATTTTTACACTATCCAAACTTCACCCATTTAGTTCAATTAGTCATTTAATAAGTCAAATTAGTCCTTAATGAGTCCAAATTTTATCCATTGGACTTAATAGGTGGGATTTGAATAGTTTACGGTTGAAATATGTGATTTTGGTAGTTTAGGAATATAAAGTAGAAAAAAAAAAAAGAAAAGTTTGAGGGATAAAAATATAAAAACACTCTTCAATTTCCTACCTCTCTTTAAGAAGAGCCACTTTGCCAATTCTTTCGCTTGCCATTTTTTGGTCAATTTGGACCAATTTGCCCTTTAATTGTTGCAGCTGTGTGGTTATTTGGTTGTCCTTGATTGTCATTTTCCATTTTACTTATTGGGCTTTGTGGGCTACGTGGCGGGATGGGGTGTAAAACGTGAACCAAATCTCATTACGTCTCCCCCTCTCCTCCTTTTCTTCTTCTGGTTAGAGAAAGAGAGAGAGTGTGTGTTTTGGGCGAGCTCCGCCGCCCTCTTAATCGCAAGACCATCTCCAACAGCCTCGGTCTTCCTCCGCCTTCAAAGCTATTGTGTCGCCGTCGTCTTCAGTGGCTCCGGCGAAGGCAAGCCCAGTTACTGTTGCTCCCACAAAGATCATCGTCGCCGTCGTCTTCAGTGGCTCCGGCGAAGGCAAGCCCAGTTACTGTTGCTCCCACAAAGATCATCGTCGTCAGGAATCGTCGTCGTCGCTGAGTAAGTTCTTCATAGGTGTGGGTTTTGATTAGCAATTTTGTTTTCCCGTTACGGAAATTTTCCCACTCTGAGCTGTTTGCATGCTTCTAGATCGTTCGTCGTTTGCATGCTTCTAGATCGTTCGTTCTAATTCTCAGAAATTCAAATTTCTACTTTCCCTTCTCCATTCGTGTTGCATGTGTGTTTTTGAGACATTACTATGGCTCCGCTAGGTGCGTAAGATGTAGCGTTTCGATTTGTTGCTTTTGTTCTTTCGGTTTTCTATTGCGTTACTAGACTTTCTTTAACTGTTTCTCTTTGCAATTTATTTCTCCCTCCGTCCTATTTGATAGTCCTCAATGAAAGAGGCGTCATTTTCGAAACAGAAGATAAATTACTTACGTACATGATTTTTTGAACTATTTTGCACCAAATTAAATGCCCGTTAAATAGCTAATTGAGATTTCTAATTTGGAGGGATACATAAATACATTATTTTCTTATCCAAAATTGCACGTCTTTCCTTCCTCAGGGGACTATCATTTTGGGACGAAGGGAATACTTTATGTGTGGTTTGTTTGGAATCCAACTGTAGAACATGTATGAAGAGTTGGACACGTAGCTACATTCGAACTTCCAGTTGAGGGAATTTATATTGAGCCAGTCCCTAGAAAAATGCAAAGAATAGAGTGGAGAACATTCATAGTCAGCCTGTTTGCTAAGGCCGTTTTTGGATTGAGGGATTTGATGAGAGAAGAAAGGAAGGATTAGAGTTTCTTGCCGAACCACTCTTTTGGACTGAGCAATTTGGTGAGAATGGAGAGAGAAGTAAAAAATGGGATATTTTCCTTCCCCTTTCTTATGACACCCTTTGTCGCAATCTAAAAAGGGGCGAATTATGGAAACTATTTTTCTTAGATATAAATAGGATACCAAAACCATTGATGTCTTTGTTTTCAGAAGCCGCTACTGCAAATCTCTTTTAAGGCCTTCTTTTCTGTTTTTATCTTCCATATCAAATTGTTAACACTTTTCAGAAAACCCATTTAGTTGATGGGTTTGCAAACTTATTTTAAGGAAACTTTTGCATAGTAAACTCATTTCCAAGAAAAACAAAAAATTTCCCTCCCCAAACCCAAGAATCAATTTCGCTAAAGAATTACCACTATATCACAACGATGAGTTCTATGTTATCAAATACAGCAACAACTAACGAAACATGCCAGCTACCTTTCTTCCGTTTTGTCTCCGTTATTCGTTGCACAGTAACAGGAGCGGAGCCATGAGCTAGCTCAACTTGGGGCAGGCGTGCCATGTAAATTTTTATTGCTGGCTGTAGATCCCTTTGATAGGTGAATGCGATCATGCAAGTGCAATCGGTAAGAAAAGGTTTGGTAACAGTCTGAGATATTAAGGTTATCTTGTTATGTGGAATTTTCATTGTTGACTGTCATTCACTTTTTTTGGTAAGTAAAAGATTATATTACCAAAAAGGCATTAAGGGAATGCCGCCCATATACAATTGTTGAGTGCCATTCCCAGTACAGTCAGTACTCATTGGTTACTATGATTCTTAGGGAGTCCTTTGTGGGTAGACTGAGGACACATCCAATTCTTCAGGGAGGCCATTTGGTGCTTTTTGGTACTCTTTTAAGGGACTCTTCTAGAAAGGGTAATCAACCTAATTTGAGTAGGTCGTAGAATTAATTGTTATTTCTGCACATATGCCTTATTTTCATTCTCTTGACATAAATATACACACATGTAGTTATTTCTATTCATGTTTCAAGTGTATGGAGGAACTTTTTCTCTTTTGTATCTTCGCCCTTTTTGGCCAACCTGTTGATTTTGTTCATGCTCACAAATATGAGTTAGTAAGGACAAGTAATTGTATATTTTAGATGATAGTTTGGAATCTTTGGATCACTCACGAACTTTTTTTTATATTGCAAATGGCTTTCTATGGGTTGAATTTAAAAAAATTATGAGCATCCTTTGCGAAGTTTTGTTATATCAACGCTGTACTGCATTGGAGCTCTAGACCTTTTGAGTCCTTAAATAATTGGTTCTTGACCCCGCGGTATATTTACACAGGGAAACTTCTGAGGCTTCGAGAGTGTTTGATGTTTTACAAGATATTTTGGAGCATATCTGTTTAGATTTGCATAACATCCAGAAGAACTTACATTTTTGGCAATCTAGAGCAGAGTAATTGAGGTCCTCGCAGTGGGTAATCTTTTTTCATGGGGAGTGTAGTTACTTTTTTAGTTGGTGCTTCCTTATATGCAATCTCAAAATTTAACAGCCCACCAGAAAACTCTACTGCAACAACTGAACAGACATCCAAGAGCCCCAACGACAGCAAATAGCCAGTCAACTCCAACATCTGCAGACCCACTCAAACTTTTGCCATGAATAGCTTGCAAGCAATAGACTTTTGTTGTGTCCAAAAACACACAAAAACTACTTTATTGCTAGCCCTTTTGTAATCTACTCTAGATAAACCTTTTGAAAGCATAAATAAAACTTACGTATATGCAGCTATATCATACGAAAATTTAAAGCCGAGCAATTCAACGGGCAGCCACACGTGCCTTGCACGTGGCACGGTACCTAGTATCAAAAGTGCTATTAGCACACTCAACCTGGCCCTTACAAGGATCCTACATGGAAAGTTGTAAGGATCCCACCCCTCTATTCCCAGCAATTGTCTTCCCAAACAAAATTTAGAAAAACCCCCAAATTTCAAAATTTTTGAATATGTCATTCTCTTGCTCTCAAATCACCATATTCTTAACCTCTAGAAAGTGTGCCGTAAAACCATTCTCCTCTGCTTTCGAACAAATGTAATCTTTGGTTATGACGAACCGGTAAAAAAGACAACTGACAGATTCTCGCTTTTGCAGGTGCGCACAGTGGACTTGAGTGCTCAAGTTCGGAGCACTCCTAAGGGCTCAGGTCCAACTTGGATCAGGGTTATGAGCGCTTGGCTCTGATTTTTTAAAAAGGTTTTGTTGGGTTTTTAAACTCAAAAGAAGCATTGTTCTTGGTTGTCCAAAGACTGTTTTATTCTTTCATCATCATTGGGGAGGCTTACAAGTATTTTAGAGAGTTCAAATTGTGATGTCTACAACACCGTCATATTTAGGTTTGGGGTGGGTTTGCTTATCGTTGATATGTGGTCTGTGGATATACTCTATAGTATATCATCTTTGTTAGCTTATGACAACGAAAAACAAAAAAGAGAGAGTAAAAGTTCAAAACAAATTTAAAAAATTTTGGAATCTTGATTTTGACTTCCAACGTGGTTCTTGATTTTTGATCAGTGCTAGTTTGATTGTTACTTAAGTTGAAGTCTTGATATTATTTCATTGATAGGGTTAAACTTGTGATCATAATGTAGACACCTCAATTTGGCCTAACGATTATTTCAAGTCCCACCTTGGGACCATCCCGATGATGAAATGGATACAGTGATTGCTGATTGACTTCTTGTGAACCCATGGACTTATGGTGAGAACTTTGAGCCACTTAGAGGACCCAATCCAGAGCCATATAGCCTTTCAGACAGAAATACAGAATCCTAGGAGAATCCATCTGTCGGCTGTAACATTGATAGCATGGCCTTAACATCATTCCCTCACCCGAGCAACTTGTTGCCTGAAAATCTCCCTGAGAGATCAATCATGCGACCGCAAGATCTATCCTTCGGCCACCACATCGTTTCATCGGCCGCTAGATTGCCTATTTTCCAGACTCTGGAATGTTCTGTCGATTGTTTGATCCAACTACGATACCTTCCCGATGCGTTCGGGCTACGTAAGAGGATTGCCATGAAGAGTTAGAATCACCCTCTAACTCCAATTTTAATCGTGCATTTCGATTGGTTGGAGTGAGTCACCAATTGCCTATATAAAGGACCCTTTAGGTTCCGAAAATAAAAAGAGAATCACTCTCTCAAGCCACGAAACTCTGTCAAATACACTCTCAAATCCCCCCTGCAAAAGCCCCAACCTC
This sequence comes from Rhododendron molle, assembly GCA_025413875.1. Lineage (NCBI taxonomy): Eukaryota > Viridiplantae > Streptophyta > Magnoliopsida > Ericales > Ericaceae > Rhododendron > Rhododendron molle. The sequence goes on from CM046399.1 coordinate 12,207,429, forward strand.
CCGAAGGCAGCCACTAATCCGACGATCAAACCCCAAAGTCTCGAACCTTAACCTTAGGGTTTTTCAAGAAGCAATCAGTCAATCACCCTCAATCCGAAGCAATCAAGCAACTGAGGGATCAAGGTAGTGAGGCCCAACGGCCTCTGGTTTGGTTTACTTATCATTTTTATGCTTAATCATAGCGTTTTGATAGTCTGCTAACTTTTCTGTTTGGTGTGAGGAAGAACATCGACCTGGGCTTCAATCCCTCAGCCGATACACCATACTAGGAAGATCCCTCGGCCGTGACATCCATTCACCGGCCACGGGATCCATTCCCCTGGGACAACTCTGTTTTGTCTTCTGCTTTCTGATGCATGCTTTAATTACAGTCCTGGCTCACCCCTAACTGCTTAAAGGCTAAAAACAGACTATGTGTTAGAGTTAAATAAAGCATGTATATGTCTTATATTGAACAACTATGGGCCAGTCTCGCGGCTGGGCAGAGAGGGGTGCCTAACACCTTCCCCTTACTGTACTTTTGGCTCCCCTATCCAGAATCTCTACCTATTTTCCTAGTTTTAACAAACTAGGTAGCGACTTTGTTTTGATGATAACCGTTATCGTGTGGCGATGTTCCTAGCCATGGGAATGTCCACGATCTTGATTTATGAAGCAAGCAACCAAACGAGCAAACAACGATCAATCTGTATGGCGATGCCCCGCTCCAGGGAGGTTTCTACACATAAGCATTCATGAGAGTCACTTAGTTGGTTCATATCACTTATGTTTGGATAGCAACTAATCACTTGTATGCATGCCTTTGCACGAGCACCGTCATACTTAGAGTACGTTGGATTTGACCTTGAGTACCATACATATATTTTTAGTACCTTTTGTATGAATCAGATGTCTTATTAAAATGCTTAATGTAATACCTCGGTATGTATTTTTCAAGGATATTTAGATATATAGTATTTGATATGTTAATTTATATGGACAAAGCACTTCTTCCTAGATGTAGTACACGTGCATGTGAGGAATGAGTTTATATATTGAATTCTTAAGGTAAATATAGACTTTAATAATGAAACAAAATGATAGGGGTGAACATGTGTATATGTGTGGATTAGTCATCTTTATAGTGCATCTGTCAAGTCCTAGTAAGAGGAGTCTTGTGCTTACCCATCTAGTCTTTAATTGTATAAAGATCAGCCAAGTTTAAACGAAAAACAAAAGAAACAAAAAGGGCTTTAGAGAGAGAACCATGAAGCAGTTAAGTTGGAACGGAAGGTTTTACGGTATTGCATGTGATCTCGGTGCACGGTGGTCTATGGCAGATTAATGTACCTAAGCCAGGAAGTATATAATATGCTCTAAATCTCCGGAGTATTCCTTTGGCCTACCTTTGTATTTTGTGCGATTTTTTGGGTAAAAATATTTTGTTCGATCATTATGCTATTTATTGAATAATCTGAAGCCACTGTTGGAGATAAGTTATGTGTTATATATTGGGGCTGGTGCCATGGGACTATTTAGTATGTGATCGAGTGAACTTGTCTAATGTGCTAACGGCCCGAGAAGCCTCATTATAAGCTAGGTATGGTAAGTGAGGCTGGTCACTAGTCATATACTGAGGAGGACATGATATGAGGTCGTATTATGTGGCTTGTTGTTGACTCTGTGTCGCTAATTGATTGGTCTCGTTTATTGTGAGCATATCTATTCTCGTCATGTTGTATACTTCATGGGGGTTTGTGTTGCAGGTTGGCTGCTGGCTCGAGGACAGTAGTGCGAGATGAGTGTTTAGAGTTTGGGCCCGTTAAACAGTTTTATTTATTTAAACACCATTGTAAAAGATATTCTATTTGGAATAAATGATTAAAGATCCGTTACTTTACATTGTGGCGCTTATGGATCCGGGCTGGTCACAAAGTAGAGGAGAATGTAACAGTCCCACGTTTGCTGTGTATGTGTGGTGGGCCGAATTCGAACTTAGCCTTGGGGCAGACCCCAGCAACCATGAAGGTGGATCGGGCTAGCCAAGTTAGGCCGAACTCAATGCGCTCATGGCATTACAAGACGGAGTAAAGTCGAGCGGAGGAGGAGGACTGAGCCAAAGGGTCCTTCGATTTGAGTCGCTTAGTAAGAGACCCGTACCCGTGGGTTCAGGTTAGTCTATCGGTCGGCCGAGTATCCAATGACGATCCGACCCGAGGTGTGGTCCTCATTGGGAATACCCCTCCAGCAGGTTCTAGAAGTGTCTACGGTGTAATACCTGTTTCAAATTTACACGTGCATCACACCTGATATGGCATTTTTGTATCTCATGTGATCGTGTATCTCTCTTAATTTGTTTTATGGTGAACTAAAAATGGAAGTGCTTTATTAGTAGTTTAATTAATAAAAAAAAGAAAGAAAGAAGCCCGTAGAAGGGCTGAGAACCATTTAGTTGCTCTTTTGTTCTCATCTAAGGAATATTGGCATGTCTATCTCCTGCCTCTCTTAAAGAAGATCAAGTTTGGTGTGATTTTCGTTTGGCACTTTTGGTCCAATTTGGACAATTGTGGCCCTCAATGTATGAATGTTGTCTCTTTGTTGAGTTGGGTATAATCGGCATTTTAGTTTTTGCATGTGGTGGGTTACGTGTCTTGCCATTTTATTTGCTTGTGTATTGTGGGCAACGTGCCGCGATGGGAGTCCAGCACCTTCCACATCCTCCCCTCCTCTCCCTCATTCTCCATCTATCTTTCTTTAACCCTCTCTCTCGATTCTCTCTCTTCCTCTGACCCACCGCCACTACTCTGCGCCCCCGCACCACCTTTTCTCTCCTCAATGGCACCACCACCAGGTATCTCTCTCTCCGAGTCAAAGACGGTGATCCCATCCGTCACTCTTGATTCTTATTCTTGCGGCTTCAAATCTGATTTGGTTTGGAATTTTGAAACTTTTCCTCTTCTTTTTTCTTTTTGATCGGCGAAACTTTTCCTTTTGTGTGTTGGGTTTGTAATTTGATCAGTCTCTGAGGTAGGTTTAGAAACTTGGTTTTGTTTTTTATTAGGGTTTCTCATTTTCTTCGTTTGGATGATTGGGTTTTGGGTCTGGGAGAATTATATATTTTGAGATGGGTTTCTATTTTCTAGAGTTTGTGGTGTTCGGTCAGTGGTTTCAGGTTTTGGTGTTGAGAATTAAGGCGGACTCCTCCACAAACTCGATCCAGGATTCACTTGGAACTTGATTTTTAAAGGTGAATTTTCTATCCTCCGGGTTAATTGTGATTAATGCTAGATTAATGAGCTGTGCATGTCTGATGAGTGTTATTTCCTTGTAGGATGGTAATTGAGAGGGAATCATTTGATTTGTTTAGGTGGGATTCGAAGCTACATGCAAGGAATGGACAGAATTCAGCCACCCCTGGTAAGCATTTTGCCTTCCTTAGCTTATTTGTTCAGTGCTCTCTATGGTTTGGAAATGTATGACAATTTCATGTTTGTCTTTTGCCTGCGGCGATAACCTATTTCATATGTGTTGAGTGGTGGTTCTTTCTCTTTTTTGTAGCAATAATCCTTGAATTATCTAGCAATGTTATCTCTTTTTAGTTCTTTTATAGGTTGTCAAATGCTGGCATCAAGAACGCATGAACTGATCTATAGTTTACTTGTCAACTGCTATTTTTAACCTTTCTAATGGATACTTGGCTGTTGGAGGCACTTGAAGCTCCAAAAGAGCCTTGACGCCCTAAGTTGCGTTGGGATCATGTTTTAGAAGATATGGTTTGGTCGTTGAAGGTAGTAAATTAGTCTTTGAATAATATCTAGCTTATGTATAAGTGGGTAACCAGCATGTTCAAATTTATTCTCTTGCCCATTATCTGCTGTATAGATTACACACTCAAACTAAATATCAACATTAGATTCCCTCTTTCTTGAGTTGATTTTAACATTTACTTGACATTGTTACTTTACCAACTCATATGCCATTTTGATTCATTGCAACGTGGGAAAGTTGGCTCATGTCTCTGGATGACGAGGACGATGATAAAGAAGGGTTTGGGGGCTTGGAAGAGGCCTTGGACACGTCCTGGATCTTAAGGTACAAACTGAAGAAGCCTATCGTTATTTTGAATTTTTAAGTTTTGCTCTAGCTGTGGTTTTTTTTTTTTTACTTGGCGAGAGTCAGCATTTTTAGTTGTAGTTAATGCGGTTTGAACATGAGAAATGCACGGTAGTATATGCTGCCTACCATTCCACTTCCTGCTCTAGCTGGGTTGATGATAAGCCCTCGAAAGTGTAAATCTTAGGGCTTATCTACCTCATTTTACGATGCCGTCAAGCGTTCAATACTTGTTTTTGGTTGATATTGCGCGCAAAGTTGGTTTTTGTTGAGAAACAGGTTTTCGGTGTAAATATGGGTGATTTCCGAGATTTTCAAGGATCCCCGGAGGAGTCCGGATATGGTCGATGTGCGTGTGGAGCCTCAAGTGATCATACCGTGTCCTAGTCGAAGTGTCTAAGGCATTAGAGGAAGACCCGGAGCAACCAAAGGCCAAGGAGAGCTAGCAAAATGCAGCAGGGTAGTCCAGAAGCCACAGGGATCGATCCTCCATTTCCCAGGGATCGATCCCCCACCATCACGAACTTTCAGAATCTACCAGGGATCGATCCCCCTCTGACCAGGGATCGATCCCTCACTCCTATGCGGACATTTCGGTGGCATTTTTGTAAATCTTTTGTGAGGGGGTATATATACCAACCCTTGCCCGACTTGTAGGGCACTTCTTCTTTTACACACTCTCTCTCTACCTCCATTAATGGAGCTCCAACCTCTCTCCTCATTTATGTTGTAAAAGTTGATTTTAGGGACGATCCGTTGGGTTTCGAAGCATTTCACCTTCATTAATGTTGTAAGGAATCTTCTCCTCTTCGAGGATCTTGTATTTACTTTAAGTTTAATCAATGTTTGGTATTTTCCTTACCTTTCCTCTAGCTCATTTCATGTCTTCTTTAAATATGAGTGAGTAGTATAGTGGGGTTGGGTTGTGGGATGGTTAGCATCACGTGACCGAGGATGTAGCTTGGTATTCTCTTTTAAAATCTCGTTTTCTAGCTTAAACAAGGCTTTGGACTGATTTTATGTATCGAAACGTAGAGGTGTTAATCTCTTTGATCAAGCGTAGGCAAGAGTTAAGCTACTTGTCACGTTTGACGCTTAGAGCCATGTCCCTCTTTGTGTGTGTCCAAATGTATCAAAAAGGGTCCGAATCTTGTTTAACACTTTTGTCAAGAAAAGAGAAGAATCCAGCTCGTCCTTGTGTTGTGGGTGTTAACTATCTCTAGACCTAACCTTTAGTTTAACCTCCAGTCAAAAACCGTAGATAGGTTAAGTAGCCAGTTAACTAAATCATTCAGTTGGCCGTCTCAAAGCCGAACCAAAGGTTGGCGGTCCTAACGCTAAAAACCTTTCGTAAATCAAACCTTCGACCTAGCTCCATTGGCTCCCTGTGGATTCGACCTCGGACTTCCGAGTTTATTATGCTACAACCGACCTAGCCCTACGCTTGGGGCAACTTCTTATTACGACACACTTTGGTCGAGCAAGCAGTTGAATGGGTTAATTAGGAAATGCTGGAAAACGAAATAGCATTATAGGCAATTCTTTTGTGTTTATACTTTTAGGATGGTCTCGGTTGTATCTACTTTCACAAATACCTCGACGATTCCCAACTGTTCATATATAGAGTCGCGTATGTGTATCTGGAGTTCGTGCGTAAAATGAGCTTATGCTTGAACCTCGAGAAAGAAAGGTTCATGAACAACAATTTGATTTCCCATTAAAGTCTGCATTGAATCCGCTACAAACTAATGGAACTAAAGAAACACTGTGTCCTGCTGCTAGAAAAGTAAAATGGGCTGGAATGCTTGTATGACCATGGCCTCAGGAAATTATGCAGGTGCATTTTGTTTTGTCGAATAGTGCTAATTCCTTCGTCTTGTCCTTCGGTTGTGCCCACTGCCCATCTTAATTGATAGGGATTCGTTTCCTTATGTTGTGTTTGAAGAGACTCGTACATTAGTTCAAATGGGATAAACCAAACATTTGCTAGCATGGTACTATTAAAAGTCGGAGATATCACTGACGCGAGGAGATAAGGGTTCAATTTCAAGATTTGGAGAAAACTGCTAGCTTTCATTTTACAGGTGCTGGTGAATCAATAGGGACAATTCAGGTCAAGTTTAATGTCCAAACATTGGCCACATTTTTTTTGTGGTGGTAAATTGAATATAGACAAATAAATAACATACTGCTACATTCAGTTCAGGGAATCCCCTGGCAACGATAAAAAGGAAAAAAAACCCAATACACAATAGCAAAACATCTAGCTATGCAGAAGATCACTACTTTATTGAGTCTAACATGTAGTATTCCTAAGCAATCTTTTAGAGATATTCCACGAGTTACTAGCCCAAGCTTGCTTGTTTGGCTTCAACTTTGTTCCCCGTACTCGCTTTATCTTTAATATCCTTTTATCCTTTCCAATAGATGCAAACACTGGATAAGGATCTATTGCTTTCCTGTTGAAACCATCTGGCCCTGGCGTTGTATCCTTTGATAGAAAACATGGCATTCTTTAGTCTCAATAGTAGACACAGGTTGAATAAGTCCAATTCCCAGCTCAGCAGACACCTTCCTCTTTATCACCTCTCTCAGAAAAAAGCTTTAGTTTTCATTGATCAAAATTGGAGCCAAGTAGGTATTCATAGAACTTCACAAACCTTTTTAACTTCTTTACGGTCTTCAATTCTACTTCCTTGAGTATCACAAGTAGAAAGGACCTGATTCCTCTTTCTATTAGAAGGCACTTTTCTATGTTTTAACCCCTAGGCTGTACAATCTAACTCCGGATTTCTGCTTTTAGAAAGACTCTTCTGCAATAGTTAACCTTCTGTATTCATATAGTAGCCTCCTTCCCGAGGTTTCAAACATTCTCATCTGCAAGGCATTCGATGCTGCAATATTCAAATTAGATTTTCCTTGGCTTCAAGAGTCCTGTTATATTTCCGTAACAGCTCATATTTGTAGACACCTTAATTTGGCCTAACGATTATTTCAGGTCCCACCTTGGGGACCATCCCGATGATGAAATGAATATAGTGATTGCTGATTGCCTTCTTGTGAACTGTAGGACTTTCGGTAAGAACTTTGAGCCACTTAGAGGGCCCAATCCAGAGCCATATAGCCTTCCAGACAGAAATACAGAATCCTAGGAGAATCCATCTGACGGCCGTTACATTGATCTCACGGCCTTAACATCATTTCCTCACCCGAGCAACCTGTTGCTTGAAAATCTCCCTAAGAGATCAATTCCACAGCCGCAACATCCATTCCTCGACCGCAACATCTATTCACTGGCCGAGTAATCGTGAAAGTACAAACACAAGAGGAGATTCATAGTAATACATCTCCAATCAAATTCCTCTCCAAAAACACAGAAAGCCTTTTGAGAGAAATGCTCGTTGGGTAACCAAGCAACCCAAGCAAAAGTAAGAGCAAAGCCTGCTAGGGTAAGAAAATGCAAAAATGCAGCCTAGGCAAAAGCTAAGGCATTCAAAAGCTCGCTATGAACTCAACCTCCATCAGGTAACCTAGGCAAAATATAGAGCACGTGAGAAGAAAAACCAAGAGTGAAAACCCAACCTCAAAGGTGGTGATCTCGGAACTATGTAAAAGGCCTGATTCCCTGACTGGGATACGTAGGCAATCTCACATTGAGATGCGGCCCAAACATTTGGAGAAAAGAAAGAACATCGACAGATTTGTACTCAATGGTAGGCATAGCTAACCCTGCGTATTGAGCTCACAAAAGATGAGTATGCTTTTCCCAGAGAATTGGCAACAACAATAGACACAAGAATTATTGTTCATCCTTTCTAACCTGAAGGTCATCAACACAATGTACGGGATACTTTGAAAAACTGTCGAATTTTGACAATCAAACTATAGGATATGACAAAAGCAAGAGGCAGAAAGTCAAAACAAAAGCATAAGAAGGAAAAGAAAAGAGGATGCCACTTGGCCAAAATAAAGTCAAAGTAGCGGCCGAATAAAAGATGTATCGGCAGCAGAATCGATTCTTTAGCCGAATAATCGATTCTTCAGCCAGTACTTCATTTTTTACAAATTATTATCCATCAACAAATACTTGTTCAAATTGTTCAAAAAGCCATGTTCTGACTATTTTGGGAACAAAAATCATTTCTCATTTCATGAACAAAATTACAGGACCATCGCTGTGGTTGTTTTCATTATACAACTTCTGCTTTCCTCTTTTACTAACTATGAACAGGAAAAGAGAAAATCCTAAAAGCTAGTCATGACGACGCCTCCGAGACGGCCTCTGAGATGAAGATGGGAACTGCTCACTAGCTCCCACGTCCTCCCCACCAGCAGCTGGTGCTCGCTCAGCCTCAAGCTGCAGCCAACACAAACATTCAGGTTCAAGGAATGATGCAAAGCAAATGGGATACATGGGAATGGCCATACCTCAAGAATTTGACGTCGCTACCTCCGAATCAAAGCCTCAGCACTCTGATAGGCACCCAACCACTCTTGTAGAATCTCAGTAGGCACCTGTACAAATAACCAAGTGTTTCAAAATACAGGGATGACTGATACAACAAGGAAAATGAAATCAGAAATAAAAAGATACTTGAGAAACCCCAGCTGGCAACGTGTAAAGCTGGGTCGTTCAAGGGGTAAGCGCCAAATGCTCCTTCTCCCCATCGTCAAAATGAAAGGAAACAAAAGAAGAGGCCCGTGGCCAAACAGTAGCAACAGGAGGAGCTGTGGCAGCTGGAGCCAGGAAAAGACAATAGTACTCCATGTAGTCACCCGCCTGGAGAAGCAAGCCTGCCCAATCTCTGATCCGAGCATTTTTCAAATCCTCCTTAGACAATGAAGAAGTAGACCTCATCGATGCTGCAGGAGGAGGAGGAACGAACTGAAGCGCCTCAGCACGCGGGCGCCACTGACTAGCCACCTGATCACCCAAGTACTAGGCTCGACAAAAGAGACCCTCAAGTAAGCTGCAAGTACGATCCAAAACCCTGGAATGCGCAAGAGGGGCATCCTCTGGTACACCACCCCAAGGGTCAAACCGTACCTACAAGACAAGATCAAATCAGTCGCAACATAAAAGCATGGAAGTCCGAAGGCAAAGAACATACAAAAAGAAGTACCTGATCAACCGTCGAATGGTCCAGAACCCGTCGCCACTCAGGAAGGCTCAAAACCGGTGACCGTGGCTTCCGCTGCCCCGCCAACCATCGCTTGTAGCGGGGAATACAGTTCACATCCCCATGCCTAGTCTCGGGAGGGAACTGGAGAAGATGCTCGAAAGCCCAGAGCTAAAAAGTGGATTGACCAAAGCAAGTTCAGAATCAAGGAAAAGTCGAAACAGAAAAGAAAAGGATATGTACTTCCACTACCGATAGTGACCGCCAAGGATGAGACTCTTGTCCCGGGAACAAGCTCCAAGGTTGCCATACAGGGTGGCCAAAGCAGGCGATCCCCAGTCAAACTCCCTAATAGTCTTCAAACGCTGCAAAGGAGCCAGAAGCTGTGTATGCATCGAGCCATCCTTGTTGGCAAACAACGTTTGCCGAAGGAGATAAAGAAGGAAGGCCCGTGTCAGCTGCTCGACACTCACCTGGGTCAAAATATCAGCCTTCATGTAAGTCCTGCTAACCAAGTGACGTCGATGTGACCTCGAGAGTGAAGATGAGGCACCTTGCCCAAGAATCACTCCAGAGCCCCTGTCCGCTCCCAAAGCCTGGGATCAACTCGAAGAGAAACTCCACCTACTCGCAGACCGGTGAGCAATGAAAAGTCACCAGGTGTAATCGTCATCTCGCCAGCAGAAGGAAAATGGAATGTGTTAGTGGTATCCCACCATCTCTCCACTAACGAGGTCATCAACGACCAATCAGTCTTCGAAAGATTGAGGCCCATAATAAATGCCTCGAAGCCAACAGCACGAACCAACTCTCGAGCCTGCTCAGGCAGCGCCAGAAACCACTTATGCACCTCTTTGCCTCCACCGTGAGCCTCTAATCTCCTATTCCTCTGAAGAATTCAACAAAAAGGGAGTTAATCTCATGATTGCATAAATAAACGAAAAAAGCTAGGGGCATCAAGTGAACATTTAAAAGCATGCATTGCGTAAACAGGGGGCATAATTATTTTGATCTTTTAAAACAAGTTCGACCCAACGTTGGGACTTTCCCATTCACGCCCCTGGCTAAAAGGGATTCCATCCCGAGAACAAAATTAACAAATTAAAACTCCGAACTAAAGTAAACTTTTACTTTTCAGGAAACTTACCGTAACATTGAGAACGCTCAAGTGCTACTCAGGCTCTCTACGGACTATCTCGGCCTTTGGGTCACCAACGGGAGGGCGGTACTGCAAGAAACCACCAGAAGGACCTACGCGAAGGAAGAACATAAGTAGCAGCGTCAAACAAACCAGGCTCCTCAACCGCCTCCTCGTCCGACGAAGGGTACTCACATCTGCAGAGAGGGTGTGAAGAAGAACCCGCGGCATCCGAAGGTGGAGTGGCCATCATAACCAAAAGAAAGCAAACAATGGTAGGCGGAGATAATGGCTGCCAACGGCGAGGTGGTGGCCGAACGACGGTGATGAAGAGGGAGGACGGCGGCGCACGGTGGTGGTCGTCGGAGGGAGACGAGAGGAGTGGAGGAGAAACGAGGAAGAGAAGAAAAGATTAAATGGACCGTGAGATCGATTAAACCGAACTTAAATCGATTTTCTGGCTTTTGGAGTTCTCACGGCCGAGCAATCGATCCTTCGGCCGAGACATCAAATATGCGACCGAGAGATCGATCTCCTGGCCCCCCAATCCATTCTTCTCAGCAATATCAGATTTTACTCAGTGCATTAAACTCAAGAAGTTTTGGGTCTTCGACCAACAAAACCATGAATTAAATCAAGCCTTAGGGGCACACCCAAGCAGGAAGAAGCGCTATCTCCATAAACAGCAAGATCGTGACTACTGGTCACTCGACCACTAAGGATAATCAAAGCTCGAACTCTCGCTTGCAAGATCAAGAGACGTATCCAGCTCAGGCTATGAACCCATTCAACAGCTCTATAAACTCAACAACACCATGTGCTTATCACCTCAACAACTCCACGCTTCTCGCAGCTTCAAACCCACTATTGCCATTCAGCGGCTCCATGCCCTCAAATCATTCAAATGGCCCCACACTCACTATACGCCATTTCAATGGCTCTATGCCTGATATCCTCACAGCAACCGCACAGCAAAGCTCCAATCATCACCGTTAGCAGCCCAATGCTCGCTACCTCAACAACTCCAAATCCACCTACAACAAAACAACAGCAGCCCCAAGCTTATTATCTCGGCAATGCCGTGCTTCTTGCACCATCACCACTGCAGCAGCTCTAAGCTCGCTATCAAACTATCATTTCAGCGCCTCGCCTATTATCGTAAGCTCAGCAGCTCCAAGCTCGCTACCACTCAGTAGTTCTATGCCCATGATCATTACCAGCAACAGCTCCATGGCTTCATCTGCTACAGCAAGCTCCAAGCTCATCAACTATCAAAGCAACCCAACGCTCACCTCGATGGCTCTGTGCCCATCAAGTCAGCGGCTCTAAGCCCATTTATCAAAACAGGCTCTTTGCCTATCATCTTAGTGGCTCCATGCCCATTATTTTAGCAAGATCCGCGCCAGTCCAAACTCAGTGGCTCCGCGCCCATATCTATCATCTCAACGGCTCTACGCCCGTACCAATTATCTCAGCAGCTCCAAGCTCACTACCACTCAGCGGCTCTAAGCCCACTATCTCAAAATGGCTCTACGCCATAACAAGACAACTCTCAAGCTCCAAGCTTGAATGCTCAAAATCCAACATTTTGAATGCTTAAAGCTCTTTGAATGCCTAACCACTGTGTACTGGATGCTCAAGTTCTACACTTGAATGCTCAAGCTCCATGCTTGAATGCCCAACCACTGCGTACTGGATGCTCAAAGCCTGTACGTTGAATGCTCGGATTCTACCGTCCAAATGCTTGAGCTTTATGCTGTGAATGCTCAAGTCCGGAACCTGAAAGAAGCTCTAAGCTTATATCAAACACACACGCACGAGCCCGTGCACACATTGCATCAATCGCATCACCACAATCACATCGAGTCTGCATAACTATAAGCATCACCATATCTGCTCATATCTAACCAATCATCATCACACACACATATTCTGCATATCTCTCTTATTCAGGTCAACCCTACAAACAACCGGTTCCATGCCTCAGGTTTTATTGATCGGTCCAGAACCTCGATCCTCTGGCTCTACGCCAAAATTTATGATGAGAAAGCTCTACGCACAGACCATCAGAATACAACCGGCTCTACGCCTCGGTTCAATCACGTCAAGCTCTAAGCTCTGATGTCTCAAGTTCTCGCCTCCAGAAGGCAAAGCTCCTTGAACTATCAACCGACTCCGAGCCTCGATTCCATCAAAGCTCTAAACTTTAAACCCTCAGGCCCTCGCCTTATAATTAATACCAGCTCCGCACTTCGGTTCTATCAAGCTCAAATCACCTCAGGCCATCGCCTTATGATCAATACCAACTCCGCGCTTCGGTTCTGTCAAACTCCAACACCTCAGGCTCTCGCCTTATGATCAATACCAGTTCCGCGCTTCGGTTCTGTCAAGCTCCAACACCTCAGGCTCTCGCCTTATGATCAATACCAGCTCCGCGCTTCGGTTCCATCAAAGCTTTTAGATCCTCAGGCTCTACGCCTTAAGATTGCGACAACCTCTACGCCTTAATCCTAAGCCAGCTCCGTGCCTCGGTTCCTTCATTCCAATGCTCCGTGCTTAAGGTACTGGCCCTGCGCCCTTCATATCTAAGAAACGACATCCAACTCGTCTCCTAAAGATGGTTTGGTTTCCACCCCATATCTCAAAAATGGCGTCCAATTCATCCCCAGTAAATGGCTTGGATTCCACCTCAATTACATCAATTCCTTCCAGCTTATTCGCAAGGGTGGGCTACCCTACCGAGTTTCTTCAGTTAAAGTCAGGATGATCAAGAAAAGCAAACACACCTGCCACGTACTGATCTACCCCAAAATACTAAGGACGCTCTCAACAAAATTATCCCCGGCAGCCCCGTGCTCCTTCAACTACTCTCTGCCAAAATCCTGGCTCAGCCCAGGTACGTCGCACTACGGCTTTTAAAAGCCCGAAGGTACATCTTCTGTCACTAACCCTCCAAACTTTTTATCTTCTTTATTGCCCCGAACTACGGTTGGTCTGAATTTCCCCTGTGGAATACGTAGGCAGCCTCCTGGTCCGACCATAACAAAAACCTTTTTTCAAAAACCCTTGGAATAGTGGTTGGACCAAATTGAGTTGCTTTTACAGCTTTGACTCTTACTCAAACATGTCTCGCGATCCGTTTGAGCTCAGTCAAAGAGGGGCATCTGTAGACACCCCAATTTGGCCTAACAATTATTTCAGGTCCCACCTTGGGGACCATCCCGATGATGAAATGAATACAGTGATTGCTGATTGCCTTCTTGTGAACCTTAGGACTTTCGATAAGAATTTTGAGCCACTTAGAGAACTCAATTCAGAGCCATATAACCTTCCAGACATAAATAAAGAATCCTAGGAGAATCCATCTGACGGCTGTAACATTGATCTCACGGCCTTAACATCATTTCCTCACCCGAGCAACCTGTTGCTTGAAAACCTCCCCAAGAAATCAATTCCACGGCCGCAACATCCATTCACCGGCCGAGTAATCGATGTTCTGGGACAGCTTTTATGCTTTCTGATGCATGATTTACTTATCGTCTCAGCTCACCTTATTTACTGTTTAAAGGCATAAAAACAGACTACTTGTTTAGGATTAAATGAAGCATCTATATGTCTTATATTGAACGATTATGGGCTAGCCTCACGACTAGGCAGAGAGAGGTGCCTAACACCTTCCCCTTACTATACTTTTGGCTCCCGTACCCAGAATCTCTATCTATTTTCCTAGTTTTAATAAACTGGGTGACGACTCTATTTTGATGATGACCGCTATCGTGTGGTGATATTTCTAGCCATGGGAATATCCACGATCTTGGTTTATGAAGCAAGCAACCAAACGAGCAAACAAATGATCAATCTGTATGGCGATGCCCCGTTTGGGAGGTGTCTACAATATTCATGTCCCTCAAAAGACTTTCAAGTTCCTTATGGTTATTACTAATAGCTTACTGGTAAGTGGTGTATATGAAGATTAGACAGAACAATTAATGTGGTAAAAGAGGATTCCCACACAACAAATGCCTTAGGGATGCAACTTGACATCGGTGCAATTCATGAAGTTAACTCAAAAGACAGAACTGAAAGAAACCATGCTCGTTCACAAATTCTTGATGTAAGTCTGAATGTTTATCTTGAGGCTGATTTCTAATTTGACTTCTGTTCTCATTTTGGTTATTGCAGGCTTATGTTGAATAAGGATATCATAATTATAGACAATGGTTGGAAAATTCCAACCACCATATTCTGGGGCCAAAGAGACTATTGATTATGCTATGACAGAGTTGGAGATTCTTGTAAAGTTTCAAAACATAGACTCATCAAACTTCCTAAGGTACTCAAGTTTAGTTTTAACAAATGTGAATGTGACTAGCTTGGGAAAAGGTGTGTCATGTTAGCATTTACCATGGGAAAGATTATCTTGGACACTCTTTTAAATATAAAACTGTGCGACCGTGTACTGCAGTTTAGCAATTCTTTTCATTATGTAAGTGTAGGGAGGTAGTCCCGAACAGGTGCAAAAGAGGCCCGAACACGTGGTATGTGGAGCCGGGGAATAAATGTAATAAGAGCAGCCGCCGTGCAATACGGTGAACGGCGGTAAGTACCAGTAACACGAGGGGTCCTTGGTCCAGGATACCCGAGCAGTAGCATGGTCCAAAGACATAAGGAGTTGATGGACCAGGTCTCAGGAAAAGGACACGTGGCATGTGAAGTCACTGGTCTAGGTAGGCTGTTCGGCAACGATAAGGCCGAACAGGAGCAGCATTCTGGAGCAGCAGAGGACGCTCCAGAGATGGTAATACTCAGTAAGGAAACAAGATTCGGAAAAGATACCCAACGAGAATGGGATGTACGGCCAGCTATGGGAGGCATTCCTAAATGGTCTAAAGTAATGCACAGTTATGGGAACGAGAATCCAAGATATTCTGGGTTCCCTTTACGAGAAAGGAAACTTAGGGCAACAAAGAGGCTTGTACAGCAAGTGTTTGTGAATCTATAAATACAAGGTAAACCTAGAGGTTGAGGTACGCAGTTCTTGGCAATTCAATCACTACCTACTGATAATTAGGGTTTTTCCGCTAGTACGAGATACTAACTTTGGCATCGGAGGACCTTTGCCACAAAAGGCAAGGATGCACTCACCCTTGTTTGTTTTGCAGTTAGGATTCCAACGGAAAGCTAGGGTTCCGGCGAGGAGTCGAAAGTAGCCGTTACACTCTTGTGCTGATTCAATGCATCTTTCGTTTTCCTGCACTTATAATTGGCGCCGTCTGTGGGAAACGAAAGAGATCCCTTTGAAAAAGCGACCATGGTGGAAGAGGACCCAAAAACCCCCACTGGACCCAACAATCAGTTGGGTGAGGGAGGAGACAAGTCGCCATCGGACCGTCCAAGGAAGCCCGATGGAGGGCATGCGAGAAGAACCGTGAGCAAGGACCGCCCCTTGGCTGTCCATGGCGATTCCAGGAACAAGGAAAGAAGGACAGCCACAGAGTCCATGAGAAGGAGCAAATCCCGTCGTGGGATAGAGTCAGTAGCACATTCGAAAAGTGTGCACAGTAACAAGGATATCCTGGACAAGAAGAGACAGGAAATAGAAGAGTACGCTCGTCTGATTAGAAGGCGAGAGTACGAAATTCAGCAACTACAACGGATACGAGAACATCCGGAAGACTCTGGACTTTCACGAAGAAAATCCAGAGGAGGAGGCCTGGCTGTGGCGGAGTATAAGAAAGCTTCTTCATGAAAAAGAAGGAGCAGGAGTCTCACTAACGAGTAAGGACTTCTTCATGAAAAAGGAGAAGCAAGAGCAAAAGTTCCACCCCCGAGGAAGGAGGAAACAGGAAGCACCATAGGGACAGGTACGAGAGACCTGATTCTGATTGGGAGGGGAATGCTGCTAAGACTGCGAAGGGACAGGAAGAGGGGACCATGTCTGCACGATAAGCAACACGGAAAGCCCTTAACAACATAGCATCTTCTCCTTTTGCAAAGAGATTGCAGGAGGCAAGGTTGCCGAGTAGGGTTAAACGCGGGACGTTTATCCCGTACGAGACTAACGCTGACCCAGTGGCACACATACAACATTACCAGCATGCAATGTTTATGCATGACGGCAATCATGTGCAAGATATTCCCATCTAGTCTGGGAAAGGTGGCTTTATCCTGGTTCCATAAATTGGGGCCGAACACCATACGAGGTTGGAGGTAGTTGGCCGAGGAATTCACTGCTTGATTCCTGACGAGCAGAAGACCGCCCAAACCTTTGAAAGTCTCTCAGTTATGAAACAAGGAGAGAATGAGCCAATCAGGGATTACGCCAAGAAGTATTGGGAGACTTTCAACGAGATTGAAAGTTACAGTGAAGAGTATGCAATAGCAACGTTTAAGACCGGGCTGCCTATTCGGGGGGAGCTACGAAAGTCCCTGAATATGAGTCCAGTAAGCACAGTGGCAAAGCTGATGGAACGGATTGAGCAGCATGCCAGGAACGAGGATGACATACTACGAGAAGATGGCAAGTTGAGTGCCGAACAAGCCAAGGGCCCTACAAAGAAGGCGGATAAGCCAGAGCCCAAAACTTACAAAGAGAGGAAGGAACATGGGCAGGCGAAGAAAGAATCGTACAAGGAGAAGCACGCCTCGGATCCCAAATCTTTCTTCTCAATAACAACAGTTTGGAAAGAATCGATCTATCGGATTCTTTATCGAATAAAGAATCACCCGTATTTCAAGTGGCCTCCAAGGTTGGAGGGTGATAAAGATGCAAGAAGAGCTACGAGTCAGCACTGCAGTTACCACAAGGACTGGGGCCACATGACGGAGGATTGCGAGATGTTCAAGCAACACCTTGATGACCTGGTCTCACGTGGGTATCTGAAGGAGTTCATCCAGGAAGAGCACAAGGGTGCAGAGAAAGCAATGGAATTGGATTACGAGCAGAATCCAAGGGGCGTGATCCATATGATACATGGATTGGCCACACCTTATACGAGAAATGAGGTAAGGCTGCTCCAAAGGCAAGTGAAGCACAACCAACATGTGATGCAGTTGGGAAAGAAACGAGGACATGAAGCAGAAGGATGCGACGAGGGTATAGTCTTCACGGATGAGGATCTAAGAGGGGTCTAGGTGCCGCACAATGATGCTTTGGTCATAACCCTACGAATTGGGGAGTACGACATGGAGAGGATCCTGGTAAATTCGGGAAGTTGCACCGAGGTGCTCTATTACGACGCATTTAAGAAATTAGGGTTGGCCCAAGCAGACTTGGTACAGTCAGTTACTCCGTTGGTCGGGTTCAGTGCAGGGGCAGTTTGGCCATTGGGCAAGGTGACCCTTCCTGTTCGGGCAGGAACAGTGGTGCTAAGAATCGACTTTTTAGTAGTGGACGTGCCATCTTCTTATAACGCGATTATAGGAAGAAATTGGTTGCACAAGATGAAGGCAGTGTCCTCCACCTACCATCAGATGGTGAAGTTCCCAGGTTCCAACGGGATTGAGAGAATAAGAGGAAACCAGAAGATAGCCCAACAGTACTTAGTCTCCATTATCAAGAAGGCACCCAAGGCACAATTGGTGCAAACAGTCGAGGTTACCAGCCAGCCGACCATCGAGGATGTCGGAGGGAATCCAGCCGAGAAAGTGGTGGAAGGACTGAAGAAGATACAGATCAACGAGAGTGATCCTGAAAGGTATTTTCTGATTGGGGAAAACTTGTGTAGAGAAGAAGGGGAAGAGTTGGTAAAGTTCCTCAAAGAGCACGTTGATGTGTTTGCCTGGGTGCCCGAAGAGATGTCTGGGGTGGATGCAAACGTGATTTGCCACCACTTGAACATGGATCCACAGCACAAGCCCGTAATGCAGAAGAAAAAAAGATCTACCGTACAGCACGTGGATGCTGTTATCGAAGAAGTCAACCGTTTGCTCGAGGCAAAGGCGATACGAGAGGTATACTACCCAGAATGGCTGTCCAACATAGTGGTAGTAAAAAAGAAGAACAGGAAGTGGCGAGTTTGCATCGATTTCACAGATCTAAATAAGGCGTGTCCAAAAGACAGTTTTCCCCTACCCAGGATAGATCAGTTGGTGGATGCAATAGCTAGGTATGGACGCATGAGTTTTCTCGATGCTTATCGAGGATATCACCAGATTGCCATGTACGGGCCCGATCAGGAGAAGACATCTTTTATCACACCAAGGGGGCTAAATTGTTACAGTGTTATGCCCTTTGGTCTGAGGAATGCTGGAGCAACTTACCAGAGACTAGCAACGATTATGCTAAAGAAGTTGCTCGGCAAAACCATGGAGGTATACATAGACGACATGGTGCTCAAGAGCAAGGAGAAAAGGGACCACATTGCTGATCTGAAGGAAGCTTTCGAGATACTAAGGGAGTACAAGCTAAAGCTCAACGCCTCGAAGTGTGCGTTCGGGGTAAGTTCTAGGAATTCCTGGGTCACCTCGTGACCATAAGAGGGATAGAGGCGAATCTTGATCAAATAACTACTTTGCAGAAGCTCCAGAGCCCAAAGACCACGAAAGAGGTCCAACGATTGACAAGGATGGCTGCAGCCCTTAACAGGTTCATTAGTCGGTCTAGCGATAAGTGTAGATATTTCCTTCAGTTGCTGAAGAAAAGAGAAGGTTACGAATGGGGAGCAGAATGTGAGTAGGCATTCCAAGACCTGAAGAAGTACCTGGCGGTAGCCCCATTTCTGTCCACCCCTGAACCAGGTGAGATCTTAACCCTGTACTTGGCAGTCTCTGAGCACGCTGTTAGTGCAGGCTTACTGAGGAATAAGGGATCCGAACAAATCCCTGTCTATTACGTGAGCAAGACGTTGCTGGACGCAGAAACGAGATATCTGCCCCTTGAAAAGTTGGTCCTGGCACTGAGAACGACGGCTAGGAAGTTGCCCCATTATTTCCAAAGTCACAAAGTTGTGGTTTACACGGAGTTCCCCTTGAAATCATTGCTACGAAAGGCAGATTTCTCGGGACGTATATCAACTTGGTCGGTAGAATTGAGCCAATACGATATTGATTACCTGCCGCACACAGCAGTGAAGGGACAGGTTTTAGCTGACTTTGTGGCAGAGTTCTCTCCCACAGTGGCTCCGGGGCCTCCTATGAGAAATGAGCAGTTGGTCGAGCCATCAGCCGAGAAGCAAAGGGCGCCTATCAAGCAGGATCCTTTGGAATGGAAGCTGTTCGTCGATGGTTCTGCATGCAACACAGGGTTTGGGATTGGGGTGGTGCTATTCCCTCCCGGAGGAGTGATGATCGAATTATCCCTGCGTCTGGGTTTCAGTGCTTCGAACAACGTGGCGGAGTACGAGACACTCTTGGCGAGATTACGAAGTGCAAAGACCATGAAAGTTAAAAGAACACGAGTGTTCTGCGATTCACAACTAGTGGTGAATCAGTTATCCGGGGAGTATGAAGCCCGAAATGAGACGATGGCAGCCTACGTAGAGGCAGCCAATGATTTGCTTGATAATTTTGAGAGAGTATACATTAAGCAAATAAGCTCTGGGCAGAACGCCCATACAGACTCACTGGCTTGGTTGGCAGCAGCTGTGCCAACCGAGTTCAGAAGAAAGGTGGCAGTAGATTATCTTGCTAAGCCGAGCATTGGAAGAAGTGTGGAATTGGTCTTGGACATGAACCAAGGTCCAAGTTGGATGGATCCAATAGTGGAGTTCCAACGAGATGGGACACTCCCCACGGATAAAAAGGAAGCTCACAAGATTAAAACGAAGTCTGCACGGTTTTGGCTGTCACCAGAAGGGAAGTTGTATAGAAAGTCCTTCACCGGACCATATTTGCTTTATGTGCATCCCGAGATGGTGCAGAAGTTCCTCCATGAGATTCACGAGGGAACATGCGGAAGTCATGTTGGGGGCAGATCCATTGCTCACCGTGCAATTAGCCAAGGTTATTGGTGACCGCACATGCAAGAAGATGCAAAGGTATATGTGAAAATTTGTGAGAAGTGCCAAAAGTTCTCGCTCATGATCCGAACACCAGCCGGGGACCTGGTGCCCCTGACAAGCCCTTGGCCATTTGCGCAGTGGGGAATGGACATCGTGGGTCCACTTCACAAGACAACAGGGAACAGAAAGTTTCTGTTGGTAGCGACAGACTACTTCACTAAATGGATAGAAGCAGAACCACTGGAAAAAATCACAAAACTTATGATAGAAAGGTTAGTGTGGAACAACATCATCACTCGATTTGGGGTCCCTTATTCCTTAATTACAGATAATGGGTCGCAGTTCCAGAAAAAGTTCAAAGCTTTTTGTGCCCAGTATGGAATAAGGAACTACTACTCAACCCCGGCCTACCCTCAGAGCAATGGGCAGGCAGAGGCGTCCAATAAAACTATACTTGACGGGATCAAGAAAAGGTTGGACAAAGCAAAAGGAAAGTGGCCCGATGAATTACCACTGGTCCTATGGGCGCACCGAACAACCCCTAGGAGGTCTACGGGACAGACCCCCTATTCATTGGCATATGGAACAGAGGCTGTGATTCCATTGGAGGTTGGTTTGCCGACCAACAGGACCGCATTGGTCAAAAGTAGGGGCAATGATAGAGCCCTGGAAATCGAGCTGGACCTTACCGAGGAAAGAAGGGAGCGAGCTTTGGTGCACTTGGCCTCGTACCAGGAGCAGTTAATGAAAGGCTATAACAAGCATGTCCACCCACGAGAATTTGGTGTTGGGGACCTTATGCTACGAAAGGTGCTCGGCAACACTAAAGTGGCCAACGATGGCAAGTTGGGGGCCAACTGGGAGGGCCCATATTGAGTTACAGAGGTTGTGGGCATTGGAGCCTATCGCCTGGCAGATCTGGACGGGAACCCAGTGCCAAGGCCTTGGAATGTCCACAACTTGAGGAAGTTCTACGTGTAAAGAACTCCAGTTTATGTTTTCATTCTGTCTTAGGATGCACATCATGATTGTGTGGGAGTTATGAATAAAATTCCTTTGTGTTTGCTTTGGTTAGTTGCAAGGGGTACACGTAACGCTCCCTTAAGTTTTTTGAATTATGAATAAAATTCCCAGATTCTGGTAACACAAACACTGTTTTTAACATTTTTTTATCATGCTTTAAATACAAAGTCAGGCTTCGTCTGTAATCCTCACTTCGTATTGGGGAGCAGAGGTATTTGGTAACTGTGTAAAATTTTGAGTACTTCAAATATTTCTAAGTACGAATATACTTGACTATTTGCGTGGGTACGAACATACCCAGAATGCATACGAGACTATGCACGATGTCCCCAAACACGAATATGTTTGGGATATTTCTAAGTACGAATATACTTGACTATTTGCTCGGGTACGAACATACCCAGAGTGCATACGAGACTATGCACACTGTCCCCAAACACGAATATGTTTGGGATATTCCCAAGTACGAATAAACTTATGCGTGCATACGAGAACATGCAGTAGTATCTAAGTACGAATATACTAGACTATTTGCTCGGGTACAAACATACCCAGAGTGCATACGAGACTATGCACACTGTCCCCAAATACGAATATGTTTGGGATATTCCCAAGTACGAATAAACTTATGCGAACATGCAGTAGTATCTAAGTTCGAAAATACTTGACGATTTGCTGGGGTACAAACAAACCTGGAGCACGTACATAAACGTACAACATTATCTAAGTTCGAATATACCTAACAGTTTGTTCGGGTACGAGCAAACCTTGAACACACACGAATACATGTGCAACTAGGGTCATTCTAAGGTACGAGAAACCAGCAAAGTATAAATCTGAACCATTGGCAAGCACGATAAAACTAGGGGAGCATACATGAATATGCACACACAGAGCTAAGTACGGAAACACTTAGCATGCAAAATACTGGCCATGAGACGGCCACCTGCATCGGAAAAAGCCACGAAGGGCCAAGCAAAAATTGTTTAGGCCAAACAGGGCCGCCAAAAATATCGTAATGCCATGAAGGGCCAAACCACCGGTGTTAAAAGTATGGAGAAATGTATCAATGCCACGCAGGGCAATACCTACGGCCACGCAGGGCTAGCAAAAGTGCCTCGTACGATGCCAATTATCATTACCAAGTTAGGAGGGACTCAACTTACTCTTCGTTTGTTAGGTCCTGGATAATGGGGGAGGCAGCAGCAATTGGAAGAGAGGCGGGAGCAGTCGTGTCTCCCACCACCGAGGTTGACTCAGGAGCACCACCGCTGGCTTCCTTTTGGCCAGTGTTGGTGCCATCTTCAGCAACAGCAGCATTGTTCTCCGTTTGCTCGACAACTTGTGCATTGGGCTCTCCCTCTACGTTGTTTCCATCCTCCTCCTCTTCCTGCTCGTCAGCAACAGTTTGGGAGCTGGGAAGTTCTCTGTTGATCCAGAGGGGGCAGGACTCAGGAGCTTCGATTCTTGTTAAGCACGTGGTCCAGGCAGCATCCCAGATCTGGTCTTGAAGAGCAGGAATCTGAGACTTGTAGCTCTCAGTGGCCACATGAATCCCCTCATTATAGCCCGCTGATAGGCGACCTTGGCCTCGTTCTTGCTCGCCTCTAGCTCTGTGAGAGTCTGGCTTAAGCTGTCCTCAGCCCCTTCCAGTTTGCTCCTCAGTTCGTCCACAGTCCCACGGGCTTGGTTTCTCTCTCTTTCAAGCCTGATGATGGTGTTCTGCAATTTGGCATTTTCACAAACTAATCTGGCGCGTTGAGGCTCCGATTGACCAAGGTTTTGTGCCACTGCCACCATTTTTTGCATCACCTAGAAATTTTGAATACAAAGCAGCATTACGTAAGAACAGAGGTGCATGATCTACGAAAGCACGACGGATTTCCCTTAGCACTATGGCTCATGAACGAGCCGATGAGGTTGTCAGGGGAGCAGGAAACTTCCTTCTGCATGTCCCCAGGCAGCAAGAAGGCCTGGGACAGTGCAAGGGCTGTCCCTTCGGACTCAACACTGTCACGGACGGTGACTGGCCGACCGCCATGTGTGAATTGAGGAGCCCAGATAGGAGTTGAGGGTGCAGAGATTTGAGCTATAGGCCGCTCGACCGCAGAAGTTTCCAACCGTTGACGTTTGTCACGGTGGCTGGCTTCAATCTCCTCAGGGGAGAAGGCTGGAGGAGCGTCTGGTTGAGCTGGTCCTCGGCGGCCATGAGACGGCGCCGGGCTTTGAGAGAATCCACTGCCACGAGCAGTGCCGCGGCCTCTTCCACGGCCGATGGTGAGCAGGTTGCTGAGGTTGATTGGTTGATCCATTTCTCGAGGTGGGGGAGATGGAGAATAACCACTGGATGACAAGGTGGCGTCTTCGGCAAGTCAGATGGGGTCGACGGGAAGTGGTGGGGTCTGAGAACGCCTTACCTCTTGTTGCTCGGGTTGTTGAATGGGAGGATCAGGAATCAAGGGATCGTCAGCTGCACGGATTCACCGATCAATGAATCCACCGTAAGAAGCCCTGTAGCTCAGGAGAATTTGTGCCGCTCTTGCTCGGCCAGCCAGATACGTGCCTTGCCCGTTAAAGGCGAGAGCACGGTTGATGTCAGCTACGTGCACCTGGGGGGTGATTATGGCGTGCCCCTGGTTGACGTTTATGGCTGCAAAAACACGAGGAAAATAAACAATTACTAAAACGAATGAAAAGTGGTGCAATAATATTGCTCAGTAAAGGAGTTCTACGAGAAAAAGAACTAACGTGGAGTGCCAAATCGGTGTAGGGCGTGGAATCCTATCACTTGACCATCCTCGTTTCTGGGCTCGAAGTTCCCAGTGATAATGAGGAAGTCGTCATCGTCTCCTCGAGCGGAGTCTGGAAGTTCGAGCACAATCCTCTTTCTGGAGTCTCTACTCTTCAAATAATAGGTTAATGCGTCTTTGGTTCTGGATATGCTATAGAGGTGATGGATGTCGTGCAGACCAAGAGATGTACCAAGCATTTGGTTCAGGGTATTGATGCCCATGACAACCCTAAAGAAATTGGCAGAGATCTACATAGGGGATAATCTGTAATAGGCGAGAACCTGGCGGAGTAATGGTGCCAGGGGAAACCTAACGCCGCCCTCTACGACCGCGACGACGGGGATGTGAAGAGTGTCGTTATCAAAACACTCACGGATTGCATCCTCAGGGGTCAGTTCAGTGGTCACATTGTCAGGGATCTCATACCGAGATCTAAAGTTGGCCATCATCTGTGGGGTATCGCAGTGCCTACGAAATCTACCCATAGCGAAGAATGTGGGTGTAGGTTGTCTTGATGAAAAAGGGGGACGAAGGAACCCTAAATCAACTGTGAAAAATCCTAAATTGACAGATAAGATGAAGAGAGGAGGGGAACGATGACCTACGAGGGTGACGATTGGAGACTCTAGGTGCAGAAAGGAGGAACCACGAGATGGTGAACAGTGCTCCAATGGCGGGTACGAACAACCTTCTTTTTTGCAGGGGGAGTTTCAGAAGGAAAGTAGTTTTGAATTTGGACGAAAATCCAAATATACCCCAACATAAGGGGTGGCGTACGAGAAACGTCACCCCAGAAGCCGTTTGGGGCGTTCTGTTCCCCAAAAAACGTCTATCCGCATTGAATGCGGGCAGTTCAATGAATGTCGCGTGTAAATGTAAGAGCTGGAAAAGCCTGCCTAGCCCAAGCGATGAGACGTTTGGCCTAGAGTAATGATGAGAGTTGCACCAGAATCAAGAAACAGAGAGCAGGAGCAAAAGACGAGAACTTAGCTCGGCCCTTAAAAGCTTTGCTCGTCATATTAAGTGAAAATAACGAGTAAAGCTGGGGAGCCATTGTAGGGAGGTAGTCCCGAACAAGTGCAAAAGAGGCCCGAACACGTGGCACGTGGAGCCGGGGAATAAATGTAATAAGAGCAGCCGCCGTGCAATACGATGAACGGCGGTAAGGACCAGTAACACGAGGGGTCCTTAGTCCAGGATACCCGAGCAGTAGCATGGTCCAAAGACATAAGGAGTTGATGGACCAAGTCTCAGGAAAAGGACACGTGGCATGTGAAGTCACTAGTCCAGGTAGGTTGTTCGGCGACGATAAGGCCGAACAGGAGCAGAGGACGCTCCAGAGATGGTAATACTCAGTAAGGAAACAAGATTCGGAAAAGATACCCAACGGGAATGGGATGTACGGCCAGCTTTGGAAGGGATTCCTAAATGGTCTAAAGTAATGCACAGTTATGGGAACGAGAATCCAAGATATTCTGGGTTCCTTTTACGAGAAAGGAAACTTAGGGCAACAAAGAGGCTTGGACAGCAAGCGTTTGTGAATCTATAAATACAAGGTAAACCTAGAGGTTGAGGTACGCAGTTCTTGGCAATTCAATCACTACCTACTGATAATTAGGGTTTTTTTGCTAGTACGAGATACTAACTTTGGCATCGGAGGGCCTTTGCCACGAGAGGCAAAGGTGCACTCACCCTTGTTTGTTTTGCAGTTACGATTCCGACGGAAAGCTAGGGTTTCGGCGAGGAGTCGAAAGTAGCCGTTACACTCTTGTGCTGATTCAAAGCATCTTTCGTTTTCCTGCACTTACAGTAAGGCTCAAAAGTTTGTTGAGGCAAGTTTTGGCCGCCTTATAATCAAATCTGTGAAGTGTGCTTGTGCATCTCCGTAGGTTCAATAATTGAAGTTTCTTTTTCTTTTTCTTTTTCTTGTGGTTGAAGCGAGTTGGAAAACTCTATTGTTAGACAAATAATTTTTAGCATATGGTGAACCCTAAGAAAAGTGCAAGCACTACTTTGTTAACCTAAGTTTTTCTATGCAAAAACACACCCACTGATCTTGTCGGGAATTTGGCCCACAACTTTTGGAATCTGTAGCATGTGTGTGCAAATACCTCACATCATTGTTTTTGGATAGCTAACCTTTTGGCATCTACAACTTTCAGTCCAAATACTTCAAAATCGATCTCCACAACGGGCATGATAGACGTGCGCAAAACCGTTCAGTAGCACCCCTTGCTCTACCTTCAAATCTTGCAAATAAAAAAAGCAAGACCACAAAGCACAATGCAAGCTCATCCTCCTTCCCAGCAGTGGATACTCCAACAATGAACAACCCAATGGAAGACTCTATTGCAACAGCTGAACAAACATCCGACAGCAACAACGACAACAAATAACCAGCCACTTCCAACATCTGCAGACCTACCCAAGTTTTTAGAATGAACAGCTTGCAAGCCATAGACTTTTACTGTGTCCAAGGAACAAAAAATCTACTTTAGTGCTATCTCTTTAGTAATCTACTTCACTGCTGGCCCCTTTCTAGATAGTCACGGAACTACTTATGTTAATGTAGCAAACTTATGTAACCTACTGTTGATCAGCCTTTTGCAAGCATAAATATAACCTACTTATATGAAGCTATATCCTAACAAAATTTAAAATTGATCAATTCAACGGGCATGGCACATGTGCCTTGCATGTAGCAAAGTACCTAGTATAAGCACAAATTTAGGTGTGCATGCATTAAGCCACCTCATGCTTATGAGTCTAAGTTGAAACAAATCAAGAGAATTCATTGTTCTCTTTTGCTGTTGCTGCACCGAGAGAGAGAGAGAGAGAGAGAACCAAGGAGGAAGCTTAGGGTAAAAACAATTACTTTCATGTGTCTAATTTTGATAATTCTCAAATTGATAAGTTTATTAGTGTGACAACATATTTGTGGGCAACATGCCCTTGGGAAAGAGGACTTCGTTCCTCTTTGCGCCAAAGCGGCCCGATAGATCGAGGGAGCGCGAGCGGAGAAGCAGGCGCTCGCAAAACACAGAGTCGCCACCTGGGTTTGAAGGTCCGTCACCCAAGGAACCGTATTTCGAAGCACCTGCCGCGCTATTTGATTTGAAAAAGTGAAGGAACCAGTCCGTCATAACCATATCTGGGTTCGGGAGCCAGGTTACGAGAGGGAAAGGGTTTTAAGGCACCCCTCTCGCCCAATCCGAAGATCGGTCTCTACTTAGGCATTTTGTGAGAGTATTTGTGATTCGTTTTCTTCTTTAACCAATTTTAAGCCAGTTAGGGCGGGGGAACAGTTAATCGGGGATTTAAAACTGTAACACGATTTGCAAGATGCGATATAAACATAGCATGGATGGATGGAATAATTTAAACTAGGACAAAATCCAGCCTCCTAATGAGAAATGAACCAGGTTGCGCCCGAAATGGATGTGCCACATACCATGGCCACCTTTGCATGCATGGATCAACGTGCATGCAAAGCAGACCATCGCGCGACACATCTTCTCTTACAATGTCAAGCATGAGCGTGCACAGTCAAATTTTAATCCTCGATAAACAGTACTTCAGTTGTGAACAGTACATTAAAGAGAAATTACACCAGTTTATATATACTGGAAGTAAATAAATATTACTAATTATTACAAACAGGAGCTAAATTAATTGAAATGCAGCCCCTAAACAGTGGGGGTGTTAAAACAGAGGCCAAGGGCCAAGCTGCTCATGCAAGGGCAGCTACTGGACTCAGGAGGACCCTCGCGCGAGACAGTGAGTCCCTCGCGCGACAGTCCTGATTGGACTTCCAGGAATTGCTTTGCATGCTCTGGGCTCTGGTACATGTCCAGAAGCAACCCAGAAGCATTCCAACCAAATAAATAAACACAGAAAGTTAAGCTATATGTTTTAACATGCACAACAGTGAGCTAAAAGACCTAACATACTGTAAAACCAATAATAACATGATAAAACATGGAAAAGCAGCATCCCCAAACCCCACGAGGACTGTCGCGCGAGACAGTGAACTGTCGCGCGTGAGTCTGAATCACTCGCGCGAGGGTATGCTTCATCCAGTTTCTTGTAACTCTGCCGGCTTTAGGACCAGAACTGATATTGTTACCAATCCTGGCCCTGACAGCCCCCTCAGAGGTCAGAACAGAGAGTAGAACAAAGGTAAGCATACCTTTGGCTTTTTTGAATTGAAAAGTGTTTGAACTTTGAGTTGAATTGAGATTGATTGAGGTGTGAAAATGGGGAGAAAGAACAAGCCTTGTTCTTGGGGTGTAAGCCTTGAATGCCAATTTTTGTTAACTTTTTTTCTACCCCTTTTAATGAAAGACCAAGGAGGGTATTTATAGGAGAAGTGGAGGACCAAAGGTGGTAGCAAACAAGGCTCAAGGCCAAAACTTAGTGGTGAAGGCTTGCCAAAAGGTGATGGGAGAGGTTAACCTGCACTGCCACTGTCCTGTGGAGAAAAACGGGGTTCAAATAGCCCTGTAGACCCCCAGACAAGCAACCAACTGGCTGGTAAAAGGTGAAAGTGACTGGTTAGGACCATCGCGCGATGGAATGGGACCATCGCGCGAGTGTGACAACAGGGCGTGGGTCAACAAATAAATCTTTGACTTTGACTCCAGGAGGACTCTCGCGAGAGAGTCAATGCATCGCGTGATGGTGCGCCCTGGCGCGCTGGTTGCGCTCTTGCGCGCGATGGTCAACCATCGCGAGCCGGGGCACACCATCAATGCGCCCTGGCGCGCAATGGTTGCGCCCTGGCGCGAGACGATTGCGCCTTGGCGCGGGTCAGTAGGGTTTTTGGCTTTTGGAAGTGGCTTAGGTTAGGTTAGGTTCAAGGGTTTCAAACACTCGACATTCCCGGGATGTTCTTGATCCATTTCATCATCGGGGAATCAAAAATCGTAAGTAAACTAATCTGGAAGCCCAGATTGGGGTGTCTACAATATTATTAAGTATGGATATATTATGCAAGGTTAACTATATGATTAGTTGAGGAAAAAGAAAGTTTGTTAAAGAAAAATTCGAGTTAGTGTCGACTAGGATAAGTAGCTGTGTTAAGAAGTCAAGTCTGCGGTAACTTTGATGAATTTTCCACTCCAGTTTTCGAACTCAAAATACTATGAGATTTTAACTGTAGATTTATATACATGTCTAATCTGTTGTGCTAAAATTTTAGGAATTTATTCAAAGTACATAAATTTATAAAAATCCGACACTGAGCTGCTGTCGTAGAACTCACTGTGCTGACAGCACCGTCGTACTTCACGGAAAGGGCTATAACTTTGCCTAGAAAACTCGAAAACACATTCCGCTTTCTTTGTTGGAAACTAGACACATAGAACTTCCACTCTATGTAAGCCACGTGCCTTAGTTGTGCCTGAGCAATAACAGGTTTCAGTTTGTAGTTGGCCAAAAATCTATTTTTTGGAAAATCACTGTGAGTTTTTGGTCTAATCGGTACTTGTTTAAAAATACTTCCCAAGGTCAGAAAATCTGAAATTTTGATATGATCTTCGTTTATGTGTCTGAGTTTTATGGTAAAAAGCTTGTGGCAAACAAATTCATTGAAAAATTTCAGAAATTCATAGAGCGTCGCATGGTTGGATTTTATAGAGCATTTCATTTGCATTTGGGCATGAGCTTTGGTAGCAAACCTTATGGGTGGAGCATTATTCATATTTTTTTTAGGTGGAGATGATATAAGGAATGTCACTGTGACGTCTCCTACTCGTAGGGAATAGATTCGGTAGCGGAGTCGGCGTTTTTGTAAGGTGAAAATGTACAACTTCAATAATAAATTGAAATGTCTCTTTCTACTTACTCCATGGCACTATATTTACTGATTGAAAAGCTCTATTATGATTTAAGAATATTTTGGAGATAATTGTTGCTTAGATGGATCAAAACTGATTGATGAGTTGAAAGGAATTATTTTTATACTTCTTGTGCCAATGTTCTTGTTTGCAAGCATGGCTATTGCTTGTTTTTTGGTGGATTGGCAAACTTGTTTGTTGTTTGCCGGTAAGCTTGGTTGGTGCGTACCCTTCGGTTGATTACTAATCTAACTTGCTAGCACCTACTATTGGTGATAAAGAATGGCCCTCGTCACCGCCGCTATATGCGAGCCTGTGACTAAGGTCACGGTACTGTCTTAACTCTTGATCATGAGGTAGACGGCTCGTTGGCACATTTGGTAAAATGATATACTACTATATTGGAGTGGAAATGAAAGATGTGATTAATTGCAGTTCTTTTGGATTTGTTGTTGGAATGAATTCGCAAATTGAGGAAGTTTATTGGTATGTTGGAGATAGTACTTGATGTGGGTTTTGGGTTACTATTTTATCAAATTAATATTGGCTGGATGTTTTGACATTGATCCATCTAAAGCATTTAGCTTCATTTCCTTTTATTATGTTGCTAATGTACATTCTCCTGTAACCTTATTGGTTGCAGATTCCCATTGGGCTAGAGGTCGATCCACTATAGTGCCTGTCAGGTGTATATAGAGGTTGCTCTTGTAAAACTTTTAGTTGGAACTTTGTACTTTAAGGTTTGCAAAGTTGGTATGGTTATATAAGAAGACAAGTACTTTAGACTTGTTTAGTTGTGTAAATCTTTTGGGTTTTGATGTAATAAAATCTTTCATTTGGTCTCCGTTGCGAGTTGTAGTTTATTTATTTATTTCAAGGCACTAGTTTCAATAGTTGCGCAGGTTGTGTCAGGCGTCACACCACTTTGGGTGGGCCTTAGTCCTGCCGGAGTGGGATGTGACAAGTTTTGGTATCAGAGACGAGGTTATAGGTTCTGTAGACTCTATAGAGTGTGGCACTTGTAGTGGATCATAGGAAGTGTTCCCATGA
This sequence comes from Rhododendron molle, assembly GCA_025413875.1. Taxonomy (NCBI): domain Eukaryota; kingdom Viridiplantae; phylum Streptophyta; class Magnoliopsida; order Ericales; family Ericaceae; genus Rhododendron; species Rhododendron molle. The sequence goes on from CM046399.1 coordinate 12,238,422, forward strand.
GCCTTTGAGCCTAGTTTTATATCTAGAATGTTGGGGCAAGCTTTCGGGGGATAAAAGTAGTGGGAGCGTGGGTGATGCATGTTTCTTTCTGTGCATATGCATATTCATATTCCTTTTCATAACAGCTTGAAAAAGATGGAAAATGTGGAGGGAGAAGGATCACGTGCCCCTACGGCAGCTGGATTAGAGGGACAAGCAATACATGAGGAGCAAGTTAATCAGCCCGACCCAAATGCTGGAATGCTAGCAGCTATAATGAGATTGATAGAACAAAATGCTAGATTGATCGAGTTACAGGCAGGCCAGGCGAGAAGACCGAATACGTTGTTGGCTAAGCAATTCAAGGGTTTGGGCGCCAAAGACTTTGCTGGAAGTATTGATCCTACAGAGGTAGAAAATTGGTTGAAAGATGCGGTGCATATTTTGGATAGGATAGGGGTAACTGAAGATGATAGAGTTGATTTTTTGACATTTATGTTCAAGGGTGACGCATTGCATTGGTGGGAGGCTACTAAGAGATTACTCACTATGCCATTGCCATGAGTTGTACCAGTTGTACCTCAAAGGGTTACCTGGGAACGATTTGCTAAAGCCTTTGATGAGTTTCATACAAGTATGACAAAGAGCATCAGTTCATTGAGCTCCAACAAGGCAAGATGAGTGTAGCAGAATATGAGCACAAATTTACCGAATTATCTAGGTATGCGGAGCAATTGATTCCCGATGAGGCATCTCAATGCCGCAGATTTCAAAAAGGTTTGGAGCTAAAAATTAGAAGGGGGCTTACATCACAGAGAATTAGCAATTACCCGGAGTTGTGAACACGGCAAGGGATATTGAAAAAGATGTGAAGGAAGGGGAAGAAATAAGAGAGCGGTTCAAAAGACAAAAGTTTAATAATCAACAAGGAGGGAGGTCTGGAGTTAGTACTTCTAGGGGTGGTGGACAGATGGCAAAAGATTACAAATAGAGCAATCTGACAAATAGAGCAATCTGTCACCAACTGAACTTGAAGCTTGTACCAACTTTGACGGCACCCTCGTACGCAGCAGGTTGCTCCAAGGAAATAGCAGCAGTCAATAGAAAATCTGGACTACAACAGCTGCCAAAATGTAGCAGCAGTAAAATGTAACAGGAGCAGTCCATCCCGGATGAGTTTCCTACTAGTATCTTTGCTCCATTATACTGCAACCTTATACCAACTTGGCAGCAGCCTTGTAACAAAAAGAGATACGTAGCAGCTACAATACATAGCAGCAGGCTAATGATGTCAGAGCAGTAGCAGCTCCATTAGCAGTACCGGACCAGCAACAGAAGCAACATTAGCTGCTGAACTGAACCGTTTCCAATCCATCACAACATAAAAGCTTACATTGCTGCAGACGTGGGATAGCAGCAGCATATGCAAATAGGGAGCAACAAAACAGCAAATGCAATTACAGAACAGCAGCAGTTGCATCTTGTTGTCACTACACAGTTGCAAGGGACATGCCCCCTAGCGAAAGCATAAACAGCCCAAGGGATAACCCCCCAAAGGTAGGTACAAACAATGGGATAGTAATCTCCAAATAGCTCTCCCTTGACGCCAAAATGGAAAATGCCACCATAATGACCAGCAAATACACTGATCAAAGAGAATGAAGGCCAGACAGCAACTGGACAGTACTACAGACTACCCTAGCAATCAGCAAAATCAATAGCAGCATAAAGTAACACATTGCAAATGCATAATAATCATGTAGCTAGCAGAACATGCCCAAATATCAAATAGAGAATGAAATCCTTGGACTGTATAGTGCTCACACTTCTACTTCCTCGGAACCTCACCACTCCCACTCTATTTTTTCAATACCAAGAATTAGGGAACCACCTTCTCCCTCCACTGTTCCTCACATGACTCCCCCACTATTTATTACCTCCTCTCTCAAAGGAAGATGGGGATCTAGCACACATCTCACCAGGTTATCACACAATATAGTAAGAACACTCAAGATTGTCAAGTACCAAGTTAGCTAACAGGAATTAAGGTAACTACCTGGAACCTAGAAGTATTAGAAGCCCAACCGTAGCCTTCACCAGAAGCTATACAGAACAGCAACAGCCAAAACAGATGCAATAACAGAACAACAGTAAAAGACAGTTATGAAACTCTATTTCCATAGCAAACTAGTGACCTGCAAAAGTAATCATGTAAATAGAAGCTATTTTCATCCTACCAAGTAATAGCTAATCATGATCAAACTACAAAAGAATTATGATCCACTAATATTCCATTCATTTGCCACCCATTCTGCTCGACTTGGAGGCAGGGCTTGTAATGATAACAGTCTTGCCCTCACCACAGTGTAAATTTTGTGAGCAATTACCTCCCAGGAGGAAGATGTACCTTGAAATTTCCTTGCATTCCTCTCAATCCTAACATGGTACACAGTAGTTGCAAATACCAGCTTTGTAACTACAGCTTGAAAAGCTTTGCCTTTAATTTGGAGAGGAATGTAACCCATTCATGCCATGATCTAGAGTGCCAAAAGACATGAATTTTGGAGAGCATTGTGCAGCACACCTGCTGTGAGAAGGTACAATTAAAGAAAAGGTGGTCATGACTCTCATTTTCTTGACAAAAGCTACACTGAGGGGAGAGGTTCATGCCAAACATCACAAGTCTATCAGCAGTGGATAGCCTATACTGAATAGCCAACCAAGTGATAAAGCTGCTCTTTGGAATATGGGCTGAGAACCACACCAATTTGTGCCACACAACTGTTAGAAAGGGTGTTCTCAATTTATCCCACAGTGAAGCAACTGTGAACTGACCATTAGGAGTGAGAGTCCATCGTATGTGATCAGCTTCCTCCAATCTGGATGGGATAAGAGAAGGCAATGTTCTTCTTATCTCGTTGAGCTCAATGGTTTGGGTGATAGGAAAAGTCCAGTTTGAGTTTTGCAAAATGCGGGACACAGTGGCATCCTTAGGAAGACCAGAATCAAGGGCAATTCTGGAGCCAAATTTAGCAATTAAAGGCCCTAGTGGATGCCAATTATCATTCCACAAGGAACTGGAAAGTCCATCACCGAGTACACTAAGAAAATAGGATGCACCAAATGTCTAAGATTCAATAATTTCCTCCATACCCATGTGCAATCCCCAGGAATTTTAAGATTCCAAAAATTTCTCCCTTTTATTAAGTAAGATTTGACCCATTGACACCACATAGACTGCTCCCCCTCAGAAATCAGGAACCAAATGTGCTTGGCTAGCATTGCGTACGGGTAAGTTCCCATTGCATTTGCTCGATTTTGGCATTCACCCCATGCAAGAAGATACTTTCTTAGATGAGCAACACAACCGTTGCACTACAAATAATAAGAAAGGGTTACATGTTCAACCATAATAACCAAGCATTCTTCTTTCACCAAGACCATATCGGTATCAAAGCTTAGTTTTATGATTCAGTAGACTATCCAAAATTTTGATTTTAGGACACCTACAATTTGTCTTCTCGTTCACCAACCAATCAACCACTTCTTTGACATCTTCATCTAAGCTGATGATACCGTCTTCAATGACATGATGATAATAAGAATTCCTTAGTTATAGCAGCCTCTCATAAGATCCAGAAGTTGAGCTTTCTCCCTATTGAGGTACTATAACGAGAGAGTTTCAAACTAATTAGAGTAAGTGGCGTTGTGGGCTCCCCGGTTGGTGTGCTCGAGAGTCACCACCCGGATTTTGGAGATGGATGATCCGAGAAACGGAGAGTTCGTTTGAGAGAAAAAAGCTTTTGATCTAGCGAAAATGTTGAGACTTTAGGTTTGGGAGCCATGTTACGAACGGGGAAGGTTTTGACAAAAGTACCCCACTCGCCCGGCTTTAACCAGTCTCTTCTTGGAATTTTCAAAGGGGGAAGTTTTAATATCATTTGGAGGGCTAAACTCTTGATAAACACATATCGGAAAGGGACATGAGATAATATATCACGTTGGCATGATCGTGGTGCTTACTGTACAGGAATGATGAGCGAATGTCTACATATTAGAAGAACAGAAGAATAACAAACTGTCTAGATCTCAACCATAACCGTACGGCTTACCATAATACCGCGTACGGCCTTATGGTATGCCGTGCGGTACTTCGACTCCACTGCCAGGCCTTTGTCTACGTTCAGAATATCACACGATGCACTGATTATGTCGTACGGTGCTTCTTTAGAGCATCAAACGAAACAGAACTTAATACTGACTTCGGAATATCACCATTTCTTCAAGCCGTTGATACCAAAATGACTTTGACCACCTGATCACTTAAGATAACGATCAAGAAAGCTTCTTTTAAAAGATCCAACATGGCTTGTAGATATGGTCTCATTCTGAAGCATGTCTGCAGTAATATTTAAATAGTCCAGACAGGCCTCATAGTGAATGGGTGTGATCCAGACAGCTAAGATGAATAAACAACATATATTAAAACACCGTGCGTTGTAACACGCTACATCGTGCGATGCATCGTAACATCGCACGGTGTAGCATGCTCAACACAGTGGCTACTATAGTTTTAGAAAATGGTTTTTAGATCAATACTTAACCAAAAGGGGTCAAGTATGACTATGAAAGGTTCCTTTAGGACCTGGACAGAGCCTGGCCAAAGGAAACTTGCTTTTTACCTTTGATCTTGAGCTTGAACGAAGATGGACTGTTGTAGATGAAGGTGTGAGGATGTGGGGGTATGAGTGGTTGTTAGGCATTTGAGTGGGTGGACTCTCAAAGTTAGTAAAAGATTAAGCTTTGAAGGTGAGGAGAAAAATGGAGTGTTTTGAAGAAAGAAATCCCTGGAGAATGTTTTAGAGCAACTTGCTCAAGGCTTGGGAGTTGAGAATGGGTGTAAGGGTCTTTTTCACTCAAGAGGAGAGGTGTAATTTTAGGCAAGTGCCAAGAAATATCAATGCAAATGGGGGATGTGCTTTCAACAAAATCCTACCTGCATGCGCTAGTCCCACACTAGCGTACGTTAGTCCACTGCCACATGTCAGTCATCGGTCAGCTTTGACTATTGACTAGGCTTTGACTGGCGCACGCAGGTCCAGTACTGGCGTACGCCAGTCAAAGGTAGTCCCATCACCTTTATTCAGCCACGTGCATAAGACTTTGGGGCCACCCCAGGACTCTGTACATGCGTCTGAAAGGTGATCTCGAACAGGGGGATGTTCCCCTCTCTCATACAACCTCCCCATCACCTTGTCCCATGCATTTAATGCATGGGAGACTTACACTCCAAGCTTAACCGTCCATTTCAGCTGGTTACTCTGCCCCCTCTCCTCTATATATACCCCCCTTGCACATAAGTGCAAGGGGTTACCATAGCTTAAAGCCTTCAAGTCTCAAGTCCATTCCCCTATAGCTCCTTGTTCACTCCTTTCTTCTCCTTGAAAGAGTTAACAAGTAGCTCTTTCATACACCTTTTCTCAGACATTCACCCACCATACGTCCACCAAAACCACAAGGTCAAGCTCAAAACACTCCTACAAACTCAAAACCAAAGGTATGGTATTCAATACCTTTACAAACTCTCTGTTTTGATCCCTTAAGGGGGCTGGCAGGGTCAAGGCTGGTAATCAATACCAGTCCTGGCCCTAAAGCTAGCAAGTTTCAAAGTTGTTCGTAGTTAGAACTGGCGCACGCCAGTCATAGCACGCATACACCAGTCATGGCTGTATGTGTAGTACTGGCGTGGGGATTAGTGTCAAGCTGTTTTCTGTCTTTCGTTCCTTTTTCATCACCTTGCTGCATTTTAAAATCAGTTTACTGCTTTCAATAGTCAGAACTGCTAGTTGTAGTGTTCAACATTTGTTTCTGCTGCTATGGAATACCCGTGGGGTCCTTCTGGTCATGTTCCAGAACCCATAAAACTGCAAAGCCAAGCACTGGAAAAGAGGTTAGACTGGCGTACGGTAGCCTTCTACCGGCGTGCGTCAGTCCAGTGGCTGGCCCTTGCATGGTAACTAGGCCTTGGCCTCAGTTTATTTCCCCATACTATTTTTGGGGGATTTTATTCTGTTTTGTGGCTTTACAGCCCATTTAAATTGCTTATTACTGTATATTATCTGTATATACACTGCTTGGTCTGTCCTATGTGTGTAGTGGTCATTTCTAGAGCCCAGAGGGTTAGAAATAAGAACTGTGGGTTCAGACCTACTGGCGTGTGCGGGTTGTGTAGTAGCGCACGCAGGTGGGATTTGCATGCAGTGACTTGATCAGTGCATTCTAGTTTCTTCCTGCGCATGTCACTTCAAATCAGTGTATCCAAATCTGTTTGAAGCTCCCATAGAAGTCTATTTTCATCCTATACTAACTGTTTCAATATGTGAGCATGCCATTTTGCCACATCCTGCCAACTCGTTACAGTTTCAATCCCCTTAAACTGTTCCCCCGCCCTAACTGGCTAAAAATGATTAATGAGAGAAAAATGCAAACATTTTACAAATGCTCGAGTAGAGACCGGTCTCCGGATTGGGCGAGAGGGGTGCCTCAAAACCCTTCCACTCTCGTAATCTGGCTCCTGAACTTCAGAAATCAAAAGGTGATGACAGACCAGTCTACAAAACCTTTTCCAATCAAAACGTATTCCGCTAAAACCCGAGTGGTGACTATGAATTGAGCGTTTTGCCGTGCTTTCCAAAAAGGGTGCACCCGATCTTCCGCAAGATTTTTTTGGGGCGTGTTCCCACAGCCGGCTATTGATTGGATCCCATATTTTTGTATACTTCTTTCTATTATTATTCTCGCGACCTCAAATCCAACTTTACGAAAGATTCTAAATTCATTGAAAATACAAAAATACCTCTAGACCCCATCTTTCTTCTTGAGTACAACTTACATCTTCTGCAACAAACGAAAATTAATTCCCGAACTAATCTCAGTGATGCAATTGCGCACAATCTCATCCACTTCTTCTCGTCTTGCATCTCCAAGTTCAAAAGGCATTGCATACGGCTCAGTTCCCATTGCATTTGGTCGATTTTGGCACTCACCCCGTGTAATAAACTACTTTCTTGGATGATCATGTTACCCAACCGTTGAACCACAAACGATATGAATGGCCCAACTCATCTTCAGCCATGATAACCAAGTGTTCTTCTTTCTTTAAGACCTACAAAATCAAACCGTTGCTTTCTTTGCTGCAGTTAGCTGCCATGACATAGTCAAGATTATGGTTAAGGGATCCTCTATTTGGAAAAGAAAATTGTGTTTATTCATGTCCGAATGCACTTACACATCGTAGGATATGCCTTATGAAACAAGTGTTGTGGCCCAAAAATAGAACCATCAAGAGAAAATGGTTGTCTTTCATTACAAGATTCAAAAGCATCACTTAATTAATATAAAGACAAAAAATAATCTAAACGGATTATTAAACCAAACCATCTCTTCGTACACATGAAGCCTAATTTAAAGATATTTTTAAGTGGTTTATAAAAGTTGCATGGATTTAACCCAAGGTGAGCTCAAATTGTAAGGGAAGTTCAGCAGACCACCCTCCTTTGAAGGGAAACCACGTGCAAAATAATTGTGGACAGGGCCTCTCAACCTAAGATGGTTGTCGGTGGAACCAGTCCGGAATTATCAGAAACAAAAATACATGGGTTGAAAGTATGATATCAATAAAATTTGACAACAAATATTTTGGGAAATAATCATCTTTTAGCAAAATAAGTCAACTTATTTCACTTCTTTTGCTAAAAAGTGGTTATTTCTCAAAATACTTAGGTAAAAGTAATTTTGTAGTATTTTATTTTTTTTGGGTTCTGAGTTTCAGATTGTGAATTATAATTTTGGACAAGGTTAGGGTACACAACCTAAAATGAGGTGTACAATAATCACAAAAGTTCATATGAATTTGAACATAAAGTCTCATATAACGAACCACAACAATTCATAAAAGGAGTCAAAAAGTTCGTAAATAAGCTACCACAAAATTCATATCTTGGGCCGCAAAATTTTTTTACGACGTACGGTACACCCCAAATAAGGGTTGTGTACCAAAGACTTCCCCATAGATTTTGGATTATGATCAGAATTTATAATTAATATGTAAAAGTGTTTAAATTATAGGAGCTGATAATGGCAAAACCCAAATTGTTTCTGCCAAAAGTCAAATTGTTCCTACCAAAACTCAACTCCACCTTGACTTCTTTGCCCTTCTACTCCACTAGTGATTTTTAATGTTCATTTTACTTTACAAAACTACCCCTTCAATCTCTTTCGTTAATTGCAATTGCATCCAACGTCACTTTTGCGCTGCAAACCCTTCGAAGATTCAAGGCGAGCTTTCCCTTCCTGAGGTCAACTCCTCAAATTCATTCTTGGAATATTTAAATGTCCATCCTCTTTATCCATGTCATGTAAGAATTCATTTCGCTCTTTTTTCATGCTTATGTTTTCATCTTTTTAATGTGTGAATTATTTTTCTTACCCTTTTCACTATGACATAAATATATTATGTTTATTGCTTTCCTAATTTTGTGAGATTGGATTGGATTGGATTGGATTTCCAATTTAGTGGGATTTGGTAAATTTAAATATGATTGATTACTTTTATTTTTTTATCCTATTACTTTTATATTTTAAATTAAATCGCATCGAAACAATCATAATTCATGATTTTTTGGTAATTTTAATATGATTGATTATGTCATGTTTATTAAATCGGTTTCAAGCTAGATTACGAATGGTCATGAAACGTTGAAATCGACATGGTAATTTAACCATGAAACGCTGATCACAATAACACCTATTTTGAAGGTAATTTAAACATATTTCATGGAATAGGATCAATTAAAAATATGACCTTTTTGGTTAATATGTGGCCAACTTATCAAGTTAATTTCATAAAACATGGCCACTTTATCATGTCTGGTTGGCCAATACTTATAATCCACAAAGCTAAAATGTGATCAACTAATCATGTTAATTTCATAAAACATGGTCACTATATCACCAACACAGAAGCACGTAATACAATTCTTATCCATGAAAACATAAGAATTAGATCACCACCAACAAACCAAAGACATACCCACACCCAATCCTTTCCCTAGTGTTAAATCCCTCTAAAAGCACCAAATCCTTTCTCTGGTGCTAAATGATTGTTTCTTCATCGCCGATATCGAGCACCTTTCTTCAGCATTCTTCTTGTTGTTGATCGACGACGAACGCGCGCCACCACATCTAGTCCGGCGACGGCTAGGGCGGTGCCAAACAGTGGGGCTTTTCAATCGAGTTCGATGGAAGAAATGGAGTCCGATAGGTTGGGTTTGGGGTAGCTTTGAGAGTTACAGATCGACCAACTCACGAAATGGGGATTTCGTTGAGGATTTTCCTTGCCGGAACTAACTGTATAAGCAGCCGACAGGAGGGGGCGAATTGGGACCTGCCGTCTCGAGTTCTCCGTTTCCTCGTTTTCCTTGTTTTGAAGAATAAGGAATGGGGAGGTTTAGGTGCGTATTTATGGGATGGTGGGGACCTTCCGTAGATAAAGGATCAGATTGCAATGGGAGGCATAATTCATGGGCCTAATTTATTGCTGGGACTTGAAATCTTAGGATTTCATCCCAAATTTCGGTGCTATATATATATATAAGGGTACTTTTGGGATTAAAAAAGATAGAGGATGAAAATATAAGTGTTCAAAATGAGCAGGATGAAAACATAAGTTAGTTGAGTTCTGAGGATAAATATTTAAGTCTCTTTCATTCTTAGATCTTCTCTATTCTAATCAATCAAGGTACACGAGTATTATATTTCTCTACATGGGTATTTGAACGAGTTTGTTTTTCGTATGAGTTCCCCTCATCTTTATGATTCTCGAAATTTTTATTGTCACTTTTAGGATTTGAATATATAAGTTATTTTCAGAGGAGCCGTACATAAGTTATTTACAGAGGCGTTCAATCTCGGCCGTCCAAAAGTATTTTTAACGATCCAGATCAAAAACAATCTATAGATTTTTAATTTTTGGACGATCTGAATTAAAAATCTATAGATTGTTTTTCTCGAAAAGAAAAATACTTAAGTGTGGTTGACGATGGCTAGTCAAGGTTTGGTGACACACTGACACCCAAAACAAATAAAAAGAGATATGTTCTTCTACTGGAGTACTGAAAGCAGAACCAAAAAAAAACTAAAAGCCCATCCTAGTGTCGTGTATTTTCTGTTGTTCTCTTCTTTTGTTTTTTATTTTCTATTGGAATGTCGAGGAGGATGGCGTTTGTTTTTTTGTAAGTACTAGTAAAAATGTACATGCATCGCTCGCGATTATTTCTTGTGATACATCTTGTAATGAAATCCCCTAGAGGAGTGCAAGTCTACATCGTAACCACTAAATATTGAGGTTATGTCAAGCCTTGCTAGATTGGCTCTCACTCTTTAAGTTTTAAGGGCAACTGGAAAAATTGTCAACCTTGCCGCCTACTTGCTCTGCATTCTAACCACTCGAAGGATTTTTTCTCTTCCATACTTTTCTTCAAGATGGTGGCAATCTTCTCTTTGAGCCTGAGTTAGTATCCGTACCATAGTTACCCCTTGAGTTAAGCTTGTGTTCAAATAGAAACTTGTCTTGTGAGTATCCACTGGCCATCTCATATCTGTAATAACAATCTAAAGTCAAAATTGTACATGAATTTTCATATAGAGGAACATGCCAAAGTCGAGATTAGGAATGCCAAACCAGATTAGTCTGCACGTGTAATAAAAGGAATTCCACAAATTAGGCCAAAATCTTTTTTATTTGGTTGCATATAGGTATGGTCTTTGTTAAGTATTTTGTTTCTCTACTTCTTACGATATGAAATTTGGAACTTCCTAAGAGTGTAACTCAGAATAAAGAAAACACAAAACAAATTAGCACCTCATCAGCGTCCTCTAGGGTTCAAACTTCAACCCATTGCAAATCAGTGCTCGACAGTGGCTTCAACTGTGACACAATATGGACTAATGATGCCCTCATGGTTATTCATCCTTCCAGTGTTTCATGCTATAATTTTAATGCCCAAAAATTTGAACGCAAAGAGAAGTTTTTTCTTTTTTCATCACAACTCTTAACCTCTCACCTACATCGCATTACGGATTCATTCTGGGAATCATTCGTTAATCATAATCTACTCTATCATAGGGACTTGGCCAGGAGAATGGATACTTACAGGAATCGAACTCTGCCAATGTGCATGGGAGTATAGTGGAGGTAACAACTGCACTCCACTCCATTTGCTCATTCCGGGAATCTATCGGCCTGAGCAAGCACATTTTTTTTTGAATGACGGCCCAAGCAAGAACAATGCAAACAATTTCATGAATAAGAAGTCCTCGGTTTTACCATTGGCCAAATGGCTGGAACACCAGGTACACTCCCGGTTGCCCATCATATCTCAAATTCGTCTAACTCAACATTTCGAATGGTCTAGTTTAAATAGTTTAAATAGATCTATTGCAATTGCCCCTACAAAACCAATCTCCCTTGTCAAAATGTTCAGGTGTGGTAGTTCTAAAAATCAACTGCAGGGCTTTAAAATAGGCATGATTGAATTCTAACTCTATAAAATTCTTACCCATATAGAAATGGTAGCCTTTGATATTTTGTTTTCATAGTAGATTCCCACTAAAATCAAATCGGTTCCGCATAAAATAATTGGAGAAGTCTTGCCTGCAAGAAAACAAAAACAGAATCAATTAGATGAAGACGGGTTTCTGAAATAAGTGTATCATTGCGAGCAAGAAAAAGGATTGTGTGCACTTATATGCATAAAATATAACATATAACACAAATAGAATAATGTAACAAAAATAAACACGTTCTACTGCCAATATTTCAAGAATCTAGCCAAATAGGTCTAGGTTAACATGCAAACACTACAAATGACTCATGCCAATTGATCAAATTAAAAAAACAGAAAAAGAATGATCTTAACATCCTAGTGTGGCCTTAATGTATCCGAAAAGTGCCTCAAATGTGACCTAGAGTATGCACAATGTATCCGACTTACACAAAAATCAGACACATTTAGCCATGTCTCACAAGTGTGCCAAAGAGTGTCCCATGTTGCGTATGTGTCCGACAAATGTCATATTTCAATACTTCAGACCGTTGGACGTTTCTGTGGTTCTTAAATTGCCACTAAAGCTAACTTTCGTTCATCACATTCTTATGCAAAAAGTCGTTGATATGAGCATTAATCACCATTTTCGCCAAAAATTCGGTGGCGCTAGATTTTGGTTATTTCCATGTGGTTCTTAAACAGCCACTAAAGCTAACTTTCGTCCATCACATTGCTATGCAAAAAGTTGTTGATATGAGCATTAATCACCATTTTTGCCAAAAATTCGGTGGCACTAGATTTTGGTTATTTCCATTTGTTATCTACCAGAGAACCTAATTTCGGCAATCATTTGGATAGTTAAATTCACTATCTGTGAACAAATGTATACCATGTTTTGGAACATTTATTCCAGTTCATATATCCGCTAGGATTAAATTTAGTACATCAATATTCAAGGTACAAAAATCAACAATGCATAGGAACTTCTGTTTGAAAGGAAACAAGACACAGGGGCAATTAGAAAGGAGAAATACATACTCCAGCATCCTTGTCTTTTCACGTCACTCATACGAAAATGCATCTTCAAACCTTTTACATGCATTGATATGAGTTTTTTTTTATGCACATATGCTTTTCACGTCCCTAATATGGACCTATCCATGATTGAAGCCAATGTCCAATTCTTTTCTACCAATGCAAAGATTCAATCTTAACTTAAAAGACTGGGGTACGCCGCCTTTTTATTCACACGCAAGCTCGTAAACTCAAGTTCATAAGGTGACAAGTAAACACGCTTGGTGCAAAAGAAACCCATGTTGCACAAGGAAGAAGTAGAAGGCGGCCCAATGGACATAACTACTAAATCCAAAAGACTTCATTCTAGTATCCATTTTCTTACTTCTTAGTTACTATCCAAATATAAGCTTTCTATCTCTAGTGACCTTGCATCCTTAAGGACTACTATACCTATTTTTTGAATGCAAGAACCTAATTCACCAACCTTATCGACGTGCAGGGCCCACCCACAATTCGTAAAGGATTAAAAAAATTGGAATGTAAGGACTTTTTTGGGGGGAGACTCTAATCAGTGGTAGATAGCACAAAATACTATTACTTAAAAGGAAAATAATTTCGTTTTTCCTCCCTTTTCTGTTGGAAGTGGGAGTTAGGAAGAAGATCTACATTTGGCCATAAGTTGTCAAAATTGCCACTCCTTGGATATGTAGGACGTGCGTAAATAATTGTCAACACCAACAAAAGGATTTGTAACAATAATTAAGGAAATAGATCTCAAAAGAGAAAATTAGAATAGAGAAACAAAAGGGAGCAATTGAAAACACCAAAAAGCATTAGGGAGAAGAAACAGCAAATCAACATGGTCAATGTGAAAGTCAACTATATCATGGCAAAGATTAACAATTACCTTTTGTTGTTGGAAGAAACTTCTATGAGCCGGAAGGTACTCAGGCTCTGTGTGTGTGTGTGTGTGTGTGTGAGAGAGAGAGAGAGAGAGAGAGAGAGAGAGAGAGAGAGGGTTGCCCACTTAATATCCCATGAAAGGGAGTATCCAATATCTGGACCGGGATTATTTCCCTCTTCATCCAATGATAAAAGACAATTCTCTTTCCTTATCACATCCTTTATCCCTCCCAAATCAAACCTGGTATAACTAATCGTACTACATACAATCCCATATATTATCCCATAGATGCACATGTCCCCTTTATCCCCATCACTAATCCCATCTATTTCAGTCCTTCCAAAATTAATCCGGTGATCAAATGTTCCCCGTAAGGACTCCGATGAAAGGTTAAATAGATGAACATTATTCGGATTACCAGAATGTATTTCTTAGCATATAGGCTTAAATGGAGTGGGATGTCTGACAAAAGTTGACAGTTTTAGTTTCTACTGAAACCCATAAGTTCAAGTTCGATTGGCTGCTAATGATCTGTTTGATGTATGCGTGGGCTTTGGTTTGTTTTGAACCCAGTTAATATTTATGTTGACGTGCAAAGGAACTCAAGGAACCTGACCAACTAAACCAAAGGCAGAGCTCTAGAGAAAATACAGAGAGGGTTACTATTGTAATGCTTTGGTAAATTGGAGAGGTGACTAATGACATCCTAAAGCTGCATTGGTTGAAATTCCAAGTTGCGAAAGTTGTTTCAACCCACTGTTCAACCTGCAGCTTTGGTTTTTTGTCTAGCTCCTACTTGGCATGGGGTTTGTTACTTTGTTAACGTATCAAAATAGGTTAGTAGTTTGAATTCAATAGCGACGTAGCTTGAGTAATTGATTCAATAAGCACAAATACTTTGTGAGCATAACCATAAAAAGGCGGAAAAAAACGTAGAAGGCATGTGTTGGTTCGAACTTCAAGATTTGCCATATCAGAAGTCTTGGGAATTCTACCTTTTTGTGGGAGGTTTGAGAGCAGACTATGATTGGTTGAGCAGCTCATTTGAATGGGGCAGTTAGTGAGGGCAAATGACCTTCTCTTTCTTAATAATAGTGCATCTAATGAAACTATGTTTTATTGCTTACGAATCATAAAAGAGCACGGTGTACTTTATGTTGAGTATAGAGTACGTTGGCACCATCGATGTCAACGGCGACAACCGCCTCGATTTCCCCATCAGCGGCAAACTTTAAGAACCTAACATTTGCGCCTTTTTTCTTAATCGGCAGGAACATCGAGAAATGAGAATCTATTGTCCAAAATATCGCACACACACGCAAAAGGAGAGGTGGAGGGAAAGAAACCGGCGCCAGAAGAGAATACGGCCCTTCAAAAAACAGAACGTGGGGATTGGAAATTTCAAAACCATTCATCAAACAACTTACGTGCAATAACTGTTTGGCATGACCAACTCAGTTATGATCTAAACTCAGCATTAGATTAACGTATTTAAGGAATGCTTACCATTTGAAATCGAAAGAACTCCGGCAGGAAGGGATTCTGAAGAACGGTGGGCAACGGCAAATAAAGAACCATGCGGATGGATTTGGTGGGTGCTGGTGAGAGATGGTGGGCACTGGAGGTGTACGACTTCGCAACGCTTGTGGATTTGATGGGCATTGGAGTCATCCTTAGGAGTGGTTCAAGACACGCCACTGGATTTGATGTCCGTCGGTGCGACAGTAGAGTGCAGGGTAAGGCTTTGGAGACGCAAGAGTTGAGAAGAGATGGGTTAGGTTTCAGGGACGATAAGGGGATATGGCTGGGTTAGGTTTCACTGATTTGGTGTGGAGGCGAGGGAGTGGTGTGGTGCTTCGTTTCAGGTTGTATCGTTTTGGAGCGGTTGTATTGTGTGGTTGAGAAAAGGTGCAGGGGACATGGCTGGTATTAGTTGCAAGTGGTTGGTGCATTTGTGGAAAGCAAAAAGGAGGAACATTTTCGTACATTTAAAAGGAGTAGTATTTCATATAGTATTACTTTCTCTTTTTTATTACCGTATGAAAAATCTGCCTTCAACTTATAATAATGTAGATTTGATGAGCTAGAATCAAATTGGATGGAATTACCATGGTGTGGGGGTTCAGTTGACGGGTTCTGAATCGAGATGGGACCTCCTGGTTCTCTCTGATTCCCTCCGTTGTTGCTTCGCCGCAAGACCTGCAACAAGTTACTAGGGCGGTGGATGTCCTGTGACCCTCCGAGAATCAAGTTAGATGTCAGGAGAGAAGTGTAGGTCAAGGGTTAAGGTCGAATGGTATACCTCGCTAAGTTAGAATCCTCTCCCTTTTATAGACTTTGCCTTACTTGGTTCGCAAGTAAGCGCGTGGAAGGTATACTCGGGTGACCTCATGGAGGCGTGCTCGGGTAATCGCCTCGGGTGACGTCATAGATGACGTAGGGGATGAGGTGGTTACGGAGCACGTGGCCAAGTCAGCCTGCAATGATGGCCCCCTCGTGTTATGATCACCTTGGCTTACGTCATGGTGAGGTGGGCGCAGGGCGTTCAAATAGACGTGGGCTAGGACGGTGCCCAAGACGACGTAGCGCGTCACGTGTGTCACTCCAAGCGATGTGAGTCCGAACGTTCGATTGTCTGAGGAGTCGTCCAGTGCCGTACTCCTTCGGGCCCTAAGGACCAATCCTGAGGCATGTAGTGGGTCCTGCCTCGGGGTCGGTCCGGGGCCGATTGGCCGGGGCCACTACACATGGTATGGTATTTTTTTGTTTGTTCGCTTTGAATCTTCGAAGGGTTTGCAGCAGAGTAAAAATGACGTTGGATGCAACTGCAATTAACAAGAGAGATTAGGATCGAAGGACTCTCGTCTCAGAATGGCTTTTATACCATATAGTAAACTCAAGAAATGTACAGATGAATCACAAGAACAAGAGAGAGAAAGAAGAGGGAAAGAAAGAATCTTGATTTCCCAATTGTATTCTATTTTTCGTTAATGATCCAAAGCGGAGATGAGTGCTCATATACTTGCTCGATCTCTCACCAGAATTAGTTTCAAGTCAAGTACAGCTGGCCCGACTAATTACCTACTAAACCAACTTAACTAAAACTAACAGCTCAACTAATTACATTTTAATCAAACGAAGAATTAATCTGTTCTCTTTACAAATTGAAAGGTTAGTTTTGTGAAGTAAAATGATCATGAAAAGTCACTGGTGGAGTAGAAGGGCAAAGAAGTCAATATGGAGTTGAGTTTTGGCAGGAATAATTTGAGTTTTGGTATTATCAACTCTCATATTATTATATGTGCAAAATAGATTTCACAACAGAGTTGTGTTTACAACAAACATTTACCCTTGCCCTTTCGCTCTGCCTAGGGACAGCCATATCGACCGATCCGACCCTACACGCTGCGATCCCCTATCGGTGCGGGTCGGGATTCGAGGATTTTTTAGGGAATCGGGGATGATTATTAAAAAAATTCAAGGGTCGGGTATTCGGGTAGGAGGTTGATAGGCGTTTGCCATCGCCCCGTACCATTTCCCTCCCTGATCCCGACCCCACCCCACTCTGAATCCCCAATATTTTATCAATAAAGCTAAGGTTCCCGACCGGAAAGGATACCGATCGGTTCCCAACGGCGCACCGGGCCCACTACGGCCACCGGACAGCTGATTCAAGCCACCCAAAAATTCCAAAAAAAAAAAAAAACGAGTGGGCCAAATATACATAAATATACAAAAAATGGAGTGTTTGGATCAAGTACCTACACACATCGGATGCCGTTGATTCTCGCGCGGCCCACTCTTTTTTTTTTTTTTAGAATTTTGGACGGCTTGGATCAGCCGTCCAGTGGCCGGAGTGACCCCAGCGTGCCGTCGCGAACCGGTTGGTATCCCTTCCAGTCGGGAACCGTAGCACTGCTGATATTTTATATACTTGCATTATGTTCCTTGTTCTTCTATGGGTTTTTGTTTTGACATTTTGTCCTTATTTAAATTGCTTTCGCATTTGGTAATTTTGCACAAAACATTTATGGATTATTGATTCAACTCATTGCGAGGAATCAAAAAAGTAAATTCTTTTTACTTTTACTCTAATATTTTTAAAAATATCCAAGATAAAGTCTAAGAAGCCGGCTTTTGAGACTTTATCTTTGATATTTCCAAGTTATTTGGGTAAAAGTCAAAATTTTTGATTTCTCTAGTCGAGACGAATCAATAATCCACAAAAATTTGGTGTAAAATTATCAAACGTGAAAAAATTTGAATACAGACAAAACGCCAAAAACTCCCTAAAGCCCTTAGGAGAACAAGGCCATTATAGTTTTTTTTTTATAGAACTTTAATTACTCTTTTAGCTACTTAGGGTTTCCCATTTTCAAGTCACTCACCCCCACTTGGTAGATTGTTAATTTTGAAGTCTAGGCAGGGAGAGAATTATGGGTTGGACGTAGTGAGCAATGTTCTTTTTTTTCTCTCTTTAAAAATTTGTCTTTACTTGGTAGATTGTTAATTTTGAAGTCTGGGCAGGGAGAGAATTATGGGTTGGATGTAGTGAGCAATGTTCTTTTTTCTCGCTCTTTAAAAATTTGTCTTCTTATTGAGGAATTGAGACTGATCTTAGGGGTTTATCCTTACAGAGTATCTTCTTCTTGTCATTAGTATGGCGTTGCAAAGGGTGATAACTAGTGTTGTAGAGACCCGCATCTTATTTTAATTTTATTGATTCTAGTATGTAGCAATATAGTTACGTGTCCTTGTAATGTATAATTTGTGTGCTACAGAATTATTTATGTGTATACATGCATATACATGTGTTTATAAGTTTAGTTGATCAGGCCCGAGTTTGTGAGCTGTGGACAGTGTGTGTGGATCGGCCCGAGTTTGTGAGCCGTGGACAGTGTGCATGTGTTGGGACCACATGTATTCGGGAATGCTACAATACAGTTATTTGATAGTGTTGGGGACTTTTGTGTGACAACTTATAACTTTAGGTGATAGGATGATAACCAATTAGTTGGGGGGCTGTAGAGCAATTATGCACTTAAAATGGCCGAATCCCACCAGAGAACTTTCGAGAGTTCTCAGGGTTTTTTTTTCTTCTTCACTTTTTCCCGTTTTCTTTCTCTCCTGCATCTCAGGTGCTTCCAGATTGATTAAAAAGAAATTTTTAGAAAAGGAATGTAATTTCAAACTTTAAAATTATGTATTTATGCAAATAATTTTCCTACCAATATGGATCTTTTTTTTTTTTGGTAACTAGCGCATTTTATAACCAACCACCAAAACAACCAGGGGAATTAATCCCACATACAAAAACCTTTACAAAGGACTCTACTTGAAAAGCTACACAGTAGACACCCCTAGAACTCTACTGGAAATGTTCCAGCTACAACAGAGATGCTGATTTCTAAGAGAATTAGGAAAAATCTCCCAAGTACAGACTCTAAGTCTTACATTATCTTCAATGCAAGCCATCACAACATCAGCTCCTCTAGCTTTCCCACCAAAAACTCGAACATTCCTTTCCAACCAGAGGTGGTAAATCCCAGCTGCCAGAACTAATTTGTACAAGAAGGATCTCAAGCTCTGACCTCTACAATAATCAATGGCCCATAGTAGTTCTCTATCCCACTCCTTCGGAGTCCTCTGAATCTGGAATCTACGAAGGACTTCTTGCCAAATATGTTTAGAGAAACTACAATCAAAGAACAAATGTTGCAGCGTTTCATCCCTCTGAGAACACAACACACAACCAGGATTAATGGCCATCCCCCATTTGCAAAGTCTATCCTTTGTAGCTAATCTTTTTAAGCAAGCAAGCCACAAAATGAATGACCACTTGGACACACTTCTGGAGAACCACACAATAGAAGCCCACTGGACTTTCTCTCCTCTATGCCTTAGAGCCTCCCAGGTATGCTTGGTATTGTACCGGCCAGTAGGTGAAATACCCCAAATGACTTCATCTTCTTTATCAGTACAAGGTTTAATTGAACTAGGGATTAAGCTTTGAATTTGCTGAACCGAAGAGGATCTTGGTCTTGGCCAATTCCATTCTCCACCCCGAATAACAGTGCACACTTTTGCAGAAGCTGAACTTCCTAAATTAGCAAAGGCACGATCACTAAAGAGCTTGTATAATGGGCCACTTGGATGCCAATTATCAAACCATAGGAATGTCCCCTTTCCATTGCCAATTAAATACTTTACCCAGCTCTGACATTGCTCCCTCAGCTTCATCAGTTTCCTCATAGTCCAAGAACAATCCTGGGGTAATTTCATAACCCAAAGATTTTGACTTTTAATGAAGTAGCTGTGAATCCATTTAACCCACAAGTTATCCTCTTTGTTACACAAAGCCCACAAATGTCGCAACATGGCTACTTTGTTCCAGGTCTTTAAGGACTTCAGCCCTAAACCACCTTCATTTTTTGGAGTGCAAACCTCATTCCAGCTGACTTTCGCACCTGCTTTGGTTAGATTTAGCCCTGACCAGAGAAAGGATCTAAGCATAGCTTCTACCTCTTTAATAATCTTCTGCGGCAAAATGAAAATAGAGCACCAATATGGATCTTGTTTGCTAGATCTCATTGAGGTTTTTTAAACAGTGCAAAAAAAATTACTCCCTCCGTCCCTAAATAAGTGTCCGGCGCGCAAAACTAGGCCTTACAAAAGATGCATGTTTTTCGTTAAAAAATCTACTCCGTAATTTTTTTTTCATAATCTAATAGAACCCATTGCCATCTATTGATTTGTGAAAAAAATTGATTTTTTAACAAAGCAAATGCATTTTTTTAAAAGCCTAGGTTTGCGCGCCGGACACTTATTTAGGGACGGAGGGAGTAAAATTTTATTTTTCATTTTCATTATATTTAAACTTGAAATTACTATATTTTTAAAAAAGAACGTTTGAAAAGAAAGCGGGACCTCATTCTCTCTCTCTCTACAAACTCTCATGCTTCAGCCCAAAAATTAGAGACCAAGATTCGAGAATCTCACAAAAAGGCATGAAGAAAACGTGATCTACGGACAAAGAGCTACGCAGCGATCCGAACAAAATCTTAATCAGCCTACTTTGGGATTCCTAGCTTTTTCGAAATTTGGCTCTTTTGAGGTAGGATACATGACTAACCCTCTTGATATGTTTATTTTTAGTATAAATGTTGTGAATTTGTTGTAGAACATGAATATTCTTTAGATTATGTGAAAATTTGTGTTAGGGTTTTAAGATCTCATATAAGGAGTATGGGTTCTTATTGATACTTGTTAAATTCTTGAAATTTATGTGTTATTGAAGTGTAGAGTTGTTTAGTATTGGGAATATACGAAATTTATTTGAGACCTTGTATCCATGTTACGCGTTGAACATCTAGAGAAAAAAAAAATGTTTACTTGAGGAATTAAGGTTGGTTTGAGATGCAAATACGATGACACTTGCACTTTTAGATTTTATTTTCTTATGACTTGTGAAAGTTACTTGTGTCAATTTGGAAGAGTCCATGTAAGGTTAAAGTTTATTGAACGCTTGGGGCTTGAATACTTGGCAAGGACTTATGTGGACGATGTTTGGATATGAATTATCCCGTTCGGATAGATAGGTTGAGATGATTGAGTTCGGATTATGTTGGTCTAGATCTAGATGGTGCACCTAGGAAAAAGCAAACTGGGCTTGGCGAGCTCTTCGATGAAAGACCGAAAATTAATGGGGTGGTACTCTGTACCCGATTACCCCGGTGCAAGGGTGGTGCTTATACCCGCTCACCCCGGTTCATGGGGTGGTACTTGTACCCATCTATCCTTGATTTGTGAGGGTGTGCTTGTACCCGATTACCTCGGTTCATGGGGTAGTACTTGTGCCCGGCTACCCTCAGTTAGATATTAGAGTTAGCGTATGGCTATGAATTTGAGTTAAACCTAGGAATGTTAGGCTAGGTTGATTAGTTGGGGAATGTATGAGGTCATTAATATGGTAAATTTATGGATACTTAAGAGAATTATGTGTGAATTTGTAGACACCTCCCAAACGGGGCATCGCCATACAATTGTATCATCACTGTGTTTGCTCGATTGGTTGCTCGCTTCATAAACCAAGATCGTGGATACTTCCATGGCTAGAGGTATCACCACACGATAGCGGTTATCATCAAAACAGAGTCGCCACCTAGTTTGTTAAAGCTAGGAAAACAGATAGAGATTCTGGATACGGAAGCCAAAAGTACAGCAAGGGGAAGGTGTTAGGCACCCCTCTCTGCCTAGCCGCAAGGCTAGCCCATAATCATTCAACATAAGACATGTAGATGCTTTATCTAATCTATACACGTAGTCTGTTTTTATGCCTTAAACAGTCAATAAGTGAGCCAGGATTGTAAATAAATCATGCGTCAGAAAGCGGAAAACAAATCAAAACTATGCCAGTAGATCACTCGGCCGGCGAATGGATGTCGCGGCCGAGGATCATGTCGATATCAATGTACCGCCGAGGCATCGAAGCCCTACCGGGTGTTCTTCCTCACACCGCATGAAAGTTTAACAGATCATCAAAAGGCTACGATTAGTAAATTAAACAAAAATAAACCAAACCAGAGGCCGTTGGGCCTCACCACCTTGATCCTCGGTTGCTTGATTGCTTTGGATCGATGGAGATTGACCGATTGATTGCTTCTTGGACGAAACCCTAGGGCTAGGGTTTGGAACTCCGGGGTTGGATCGTCTGATTGATGGCCGCCTATGGAAGGTTGGGGCTTTTGCAGAGAAGGTTTTTGAGAGTGTATAGTCAGAATTTCGTGGCTTGAATGGGTATAGATGCTGAGGATTTTCGTTGTATTGTGGTCCCTATTTTTGGAGGCCAAAGGCCTCTTTATATAGGCAAGCGGATGACACACTTCGTCCAATCAAATCACGGGTTACAATTGCATTTGCATTGTAACTCGAACTCTTCAACGTAATCCCTGAACGTAGCCCGAACGCATCGGAGAGCGGTGGATCGATCAACCGACAGAAGGTTCGAGAGTCTGGAAAAAGGCCGATCTGGCGGCCGAGCAAAGGATGTCACGGCCTGGAAATGGATGTAGCGGCCGAGCCATTGATCTGGCGGCCGAGGCTTCGATCTCTTAGGGAGATTTTGGGTGCAACAGGTTGCTCGGGTGAGGAATGGATGTTAAGGCCGTGAAATCGATGTTGCGGCCGGTCGATGGATTTTCCTAACACACTATATTTCTGTCTGAAAGGCTATTTGGCTCTGGATTGGGTCCTCTAAGTGGCTCAAAGTTCGTACCATAAGTCCATGGGTTTCATCAAAAAGCAATCAGCAATCATCGAGTCCGTATCATCATCGGGATGGTCCCAAGGTGGGAGTTGAAATAATCGTTAGGCCAAATTGGGGTGTCTACAGATGCCCCTCTTTGGTGAGCTCAGACGGATCGCGAGACATGTTTGAGTAAAAGTCAAAGTTGTAAAAGCGACTCAATTTGGTCCAACCTCTATTCCAAGGGTTTTGAAAAAAGTTTTGTTATGGTCGGGCCGGAAGGTGCCTACGTATTCCTCGAGGGAAATTCGGACCAATCGTAGTTCAGGAGCAATAAAATGAAAAAGTTTGGAGGGTTAGAGATATAAGACGTACCTTCGGGCTTTAAAAGCCGTAGTGCGGCGATGTACCTGGATAGTGCCAGGATTTTGGCGAGTAGTTGAAGGAGCGCGGGCTACCGGGAAATTGTTGCGGAGAGCGCCCTTAGTATTTGGGGTAGATCAATACAACGAGTGCGTTGGCTCTTCTTGATCATCCTTACTTTGGTGAGGGGAGCTTAGTAGAGTAGTTCATCCTTTCGAATTAACTTGATGGAACTAATGTAATTGGGTGGAGTCCAAACCATCTGCTGCGGATGAATTGGATGCCGGCGGAGAGCTTCTTTTAGTATTTTGGGGTAGATCAATGCACGGCTGGTGCGTTTGCTTTTCTTGATCATCCTTACTTTGACTAAGGAGAGCTCGGTAGAATAGCCTATCCTTATGAATGAGCTTGATGGAACTGAACGGCGGAGCTGGTAAGGTGAGAGCCTGAGGAGTCGGCACTTAGAGCTTGACGTGATTTGAACCGAGGTGTAGAACCGGTTGCATTCTGATGGTCTGGAGCTTTCTCGTCATAAATTTTGGCTTCGAGCCAAAGGATCGAGGCACCGGGCCGATCAACAAAACTGAGGCTTAGAGCCGGTTGATTTGCAGGATTGACCTGTTTCATGAATAAAAGATATGCAGAATATGTATATGATGATAGTGGTTAGATATGAGCAGATATGATGATGCAGACTCGATGATAACAATGGTGATGCAATATGTGCACGGGCCCGTGCGTGTGTGTTTGATTTAAGCATAAAGCTTCTTTCAAGTTCCGGACTTGAGCACTCGGAGCTTAGAGCTCGAACATTCGGACGGCAGAATCCGAGCATTCAAAGTACAGGCTTTGAGCGTCCTGTACGCAATGGTTGGGCATCCAAACGTAGAGCTTATGCATTCAAGGTACAAACCTTAAGCATTCGAACGTCGAGTTCGAGCGTCCAGTACACAGTGGTTGGGCATCCAAACGTAGAGCTTGTGCGTTCAAGTACAGGCTTGAGCATTCAAAGTACAGGCTTTGAGAGCAGGTGATATGGCGTTGTTGAGTAGTGAGTTTGTAGAACTGTTGAGTTGTTGAATATTCCATCTTCCATCTTCCACGGGGTTTGATTTGTTCTTCTTGCTTGGAATGCTTCCAAGGCCAGTTCTGAGTATGCTCGGGACTCCCCCCAAGGCTAGTTTTGAGTGTGCTCGGGACTCCCCCCAAGGCTAGTTCTGAGTATGCTCGGGACTCCCCCCAAGGCTAGATCTTGACCCTATTCCACTTCGATTCTGTCGACTTGTTGACCCAAAATGCCATAAGGCTTGTGAAATGCTTCGGCTATTATGGCCTTCACAGATTTTCATCACCTTGACTGACGGGGTGATTCACACATACGCTCTAGGAGATTTCCATCGCCTCCTTTGGCAAATTCGACTTGTTTTGAGAGATTTCCATCGCCTCCATTAATGGGGTACCTTCCGGAGGTTGAATGCTTTCTGGAAGCTGGTTACACAAATGCCTTCTGGAGAGCTTCAGTAACAAGAATGCCTTTTGAAGAGCTGAAGTGTGTACTAGGTTATTGTGAGCTTCATGCTGGTGCTTTTTCTTGTTGGCTATTGGCTTAGAACTGCTGAGCGCGAGGCTGTCTGAGTGTAGAGTTGCTGATATGGAGATGAAAGCATGAAGCAAGGAGCTTTGGAGATGCAAAGTTCGAAGCCACTTTAATGTTGCTGATATGGTGCCAATTGTAGAGTTGGCTCAGGACTAGTTATGAAGCTATCTTCCTGCTTCTTTGACTTGGCTTTGTCGATCATAGATACAACTTGATGTGGTTGATCCTGATCGCTTCAAGGACGGAAATCCAAGAGAATCCTGCAATCCACATTTGAATAGTTTAGAAAACAGTAATGGATAGGAAAATATCATGCAACAGGCTTGGAGTCGACCACGGGCCGAAGTCCTTTTATGCTGACTGCTAGGGGCAGGACCACTACACTTGAAGAACCCTAGTTCAAAAGCTTGAACGATTTTGGGTGACATAGATTGCAATGCAACACATAGGCATGTTAATTTGGAGTATTTAAAACGAAACGCAAGCCCCCTGTTTAGGCCATGAATGCTTGACCCTAGCTCAGTCGTGCATGATGACAATGATCTTATTGCCCCTAGCATGCGGTGTAAATAACAATGAATGTGAGTGAAATGTTTCTGTTTGGCGGAGATCTTGGCATGCCCTTGACAGTGCTGTGTGACAGCATTCCACAAAAGAGTTGAGGTGTTCCCCCAGGATATGACGCTTCTCAAGCTGAGCTTTCTTTAAGTGTGTTGGCAGGGAGGTAGACGTTACAGCGCATCCCTTGGTTGCCCTTTATTTCTTGTATAGAGATGATGGCCATGATGCCTTGATGAACCTGCCTTGCTTGAGCATAAGAACAACTCACACTTGGGGTTAGCTCGTGCAACCAAGACAACTACTTTCATTAAGCAGTCATAATGACATGCGCATGAAATACTAGGATGCAAAGGACAGGGTGATAATGATATGCAAACAATTCCACAATGTATTCTGGACATCTTAACTTTCGAGCATTTAAGCTAATGCTTCTCTTTGATTTAAGGAGACCAAGAATGACTTTAAACTAGTTAAGTGACTACGACAAGATAGACTACAATACTCTGGCGACACTGCTGAAAATATTGTTTGACCAAGGGCCCATATAGCTACACTCATCATGAAATGAGAAACTCATTTTATCTCCTCGAAAATTTGTAAAAGCAATTGTGCTTGTATTTCTGTGTCAAGAATGTTTAGGATAAAATTAACTTTGAAAGCTTTTCCTCGAGGACTTCAAGGTCATATCATTCCATCCATGCTCCACACTTACGTCATTCAATCATCAAAAGATATAGAACTATTTTGCAAACCTATGCCCCTAGTCAATTAGGTGAGTTTGTTGCTTTGAACTTTGATTTGGTTGACTTGAGTTGGATTGATAAGCGCCCACTGAGACCCATATAAGAGGTTGGATACTTTTGAGAGAGGTGCTTAAAGGGAAACATAGGCATACCCCCTTGTCTCACGTAACTCTCCATGTTGTTTGATTTGCCAAGATGATGCAAATTTCAGGATTCTTGTGTTAAGTTCCACATTGGTGATGCCCCCTAGTGTCTAGGACCTTGCTACTAAGTCATATTTCTCAATCTGAAATGACTTTGTTATGGACCATAATGTAGGCTTGGGTTTTGGCTTGAGAAAGAAGCGGATGTAAAGGCTCAAACCTAATTTCTACTTATGCTTGGGTTTTAAAAGCTAGCAGCCATCTTCAACATTTTTATCAACTCTTGCTGTCTCTTGCCATCACTTTGTGTGAAAGAGTTAATTTCTTCAACAATGGCCTTTGCATGGATTGGAAGAGATGTTTCCTTAAAAATGCCCCTTGTATGACGGGGTGCTCATTCTTTCATTTGATTTTTCTTTCATCTCTCCTTGTATATTATTATTATTATTTTTTTTTTTGTATTTGCCCCAGTGTAGGGGATGGCTGCCTAGCAGGCTTTTCAAAGAGATTATCCAGAGGCTCGACGTGGTTAGCAAGGGATAAGTGTTTAGGATAGAGAAATGAATGCCTTTCTTCATCTTGAAACATACGACAAAGTGACAGGAATCCTAGCCAAGAGATTTAAGAGCTTCGATGTTTAACCAAGCGAATCCTTTGAGACACATAGCAGATGTATGGAAACACGGCGAATTTCTCACTTTGTTTGTGCTCTAACTTTTGCCTAGACCGCCCTTGCGGGTTTTCAATCTAGCGAGCTCACTTCCTTTCTTTTTCTTTGTTTTTCATTCTTCCTCTTCTTCCTCCTTTTTACTACTCTTCATACAGCATGATTTTCTTGCAAATGAATTCCGCGAGGGTGCAGAAACGTTTTGACTCCTTCTTAGCCCAACAAAAATGACATGGATCATAGATTTCAAAACTCGTTCTTAGCATTTGACAACTTGAGTGATATGTTTCAAAAAGATATCATGAGATCACTTTGAAATCCCTAAGGATCGTTTTTCAACTTCTGACGTTATCATGAACATTCTATAGCAGCAACTCAGCACATGGGAAAATAGTTTGAAAATTGTGGCCGACCATAAGGTGCCTACGTATCCCAAAAAGAGAATCAGGCCATTCGTAGTTCAAGTGTAAGGAGATTTCTCATTTTGGAAGAGATTCACATTTCATATTGAGTGCAAAAAGCTAGTCAAAAACCATGATGAACAAAATGACTTTAATTTTAAGAGAAAATAAACTCAAGACTCAAACTCCTAAAAGAAAATAAACCCAAGACTCAGATTGTGCTAAAACATTGACTCAACATTCAGACTAAGACGTGACAGACTTGGCTGTTGCCGCTCAAACATTCAATGTGGCTGGAACACCCATTGATCAATGAGTTCTTGGATATCATGTTGCAATTGGATGCAATGATCAGTTTCATGCCCAGAAATTTGATGGTAGGCACAGTGCTTGGTAGGATCATAGTTTGGGCCAAATGGTGGGTGAGGTGATTGAGTTTTTAAAGGTTCAAGGAGTCCTTGTTCGACCAGAGTAGCCAGGGCTTGAGATGGGGATGAGTTAAGATTTTGGCGGTGGCGGAGTGCACGACGTTTAGGATTTCTGGAAGTGGGGTTCTGGTGAGTAGGGGTGCTTTGGGATGAATTTAGTGGAAACATAGCACTGTTGGTATTGGTGACAATGGTATGGTTGGGACGGCTTCTTTTGGATTTGGTGATTTCTCCCTCGACTTGTTCCATATGTTGAGCCTGCAGGTTCATCATTGTTCTTCCTTGTCTTTTCTTGGCAAAATGAATTTCCTTTTGAACTGTTTTCTCAGTCCATCTAGCAGGGGGAGATGGAGGTGGAGCTTGTGGAGAGCTTCTTCGCAAACTGTGAACAATGGTGGTCAGGGCAGCCATTGATTCAACCAATACATTAACCTTAGCAGCCAGAGCTTCAATCTTCTCGTCAGCCATTGTTGTCACGTCTTAGACAAAACCCAAAATTTAAGGAAAGCAAGAACTTAGTTACGTTCAGGTTGAGATGTCTAAAATCAAGTGTCTTGCAATGCACACATTAAACACACTTATTGCCCTTAAAATGCAAATCTAGCATGATGGGGTGGTTTAACCAAATGATACTCGATGTTAGCACAGGGTCATGCAATGTGCTATGAGAAGAAATAAGGGTGATGAACTCCTCTTTTGGTTTCGTCCCCTGCATGGTTAGAGAAAGACAAACAAAATGATATATATAGCACCATAGCTACTTTCACAGATTATGGATGAGTCATGTACAACATTTTGTTTCTATGCATGAGTTTATTGGATACCATAGATAGCCAGCAATTTTTGATATGGATGATTCTTAAGACTCGTTGTTTACAAATATTGCATGTCACTTAAGAAGATTCTACTATAAGACAGACCGAAAAAGTTGAGCAGATGCCCACAACAGAAAGTAGACTTAGAGTTTTATCGCAGTGCTGACGGCTATTTGAATGTTCCACAATTCTTGTCATTTGAGGATTAGATCAGGTTTTGCAAAAAAATTTTGAAAGTTCTTTCAATTCTTGATTAGGGAAGATTCCTTCATTCCACATAATGCTAACACGACCTTTTACCAGCTTTGGATTATTTATTTTTTTTTAGTAAGTGCTTATCAAAACTTATTTTCACCAAAACACATTGAGGTTGGTCTTTCAGAAACTCATTCAACAAGTTTTTTCTTCTTTCTCAAAACATGATCGAGGTAATTGGGATTCCTATGATTACCTGTCAGCACATTGACAAACTCCTAAATCTTACCAACTCGTTGCAGTAAGGATGCTCAAAATTTTGAATTTTAAAAGATGGGTTGCTAGGTTGATTTGAAAGTAGGACTTAAAGTCCTACACTTGTCATGCTGAATCATTCATGGAGAAATAAGTATTGCAAGTTCTATCCATAATATCCTCGACTTTGCATAATCTGCTCTACTACTTTACACCCCCTCTTTCCTTTAGCCTCGCAAGGCAAAGATTGCTAGAGCAACCCCTAGTTCAATTGTCGGCGGGACAGCCAGTGTTTGATTTCGTTCTAGAAATCCATGCTTCGCGGTGCTTTAAGTAAAGCGGGAATGTTAAGTAAGCAATGATGCTTTCAAGATGCCAAAAACATACCTTGCAGGCAATGGCATGCCTCAGTACTTAGTTATAAAGACTTAAGAGTTAGGGCTCTTAGTTCATGCCCCAACCCTTCTGCACAGAAAGAGCTATTAAAACAACATATACAAGGTGTGAGGAAGAACTTGGAAGCAAAATGCAGGTAGGTTCCTATCCTGTAGGTTCCTGTCTTAGTTTGATAAGTTCTATGGCTTTCTATCACATGAAAGGTTTTAGGTAGTCTCAGGGTGCTCCGTTGTCAAAGGGCACCAATCCTTTCACCAGCCTATCATAGGCGGTAATTGGGTGATTCCCTTTTTGATATACCAAAAGGTACAAGTGACTGTGGAGTTTGCTGGAACCCCTAACATAGCCCGTGTCATGCCGGGATATTAGGTGAACTCAACGAGGCTTGCCTGCTCGATGCATATGATAAATGAATTAAATAAGGCATTAGTCTTATGTTGAACTTTCTAGTTATGGCTCTCATATCCCCAGCAGAGTCGCCAGAAAACTGTAGACACCTCCCAAACGGGGCATCGCCATACAATTGTATCATCACTGTGTTTGCTCGATTGGTTGCTCGCTTCATAAACCAAGATCGTGGATACTTCCATGGCTAGAGGTATCACCACACGATAGCGGTTATCATCAAAACAGAGTCGCCACCTAGTTTGTTAAAACTAGGAAAACAGATAGAGATTCTGGATACGGAAGCCAAAAGTACAGCAAGGGGAAGGTGTTAGGCACCCCTCTCTGCCTAGCCGCAAGGCTAGCCCATAATCATTCAACATAAGACATGTAGATGCTTTATCTAATCTATACACGTAGTCTGTTTTTATGCCTTAAACAGTCAATAAGTGAGCCAGGACTGTAAATAAATCATGCGTCAGAAAGCAGAAAACAAATCAAAACTATGCCAGCAGATCGATCACTCGGCCGGCGAATGGATGTCGCGGCCGAGGGATCATGCTGATATCAATGTACCGGCCGAGGCATCGAAGCCCCGGCTGGTGTTCTTCCTCACACCAGACAGAAAGTTTAACAGACTATCAAAAGGCTACGATTAGTAAATTAAACATAAAATAAACCAAACTAGAGGCCGTTGGGCCTCACCACCTTGATCCCTCAGTTGCTTGATTGCTTTGGATCGATGGAGATTGACTGATTGATTGCTTCTTGGACGAAACCCTAGGGCTAGGGTTTGGAACTCTGGGGTTGGATCGTCTGATTGATGGCCGCCTATGGAAGGTTGGGGCTTTTGCAGAGAGGGTTTTTGAGAGTGTATAGTCAGAATTTCGTGGCTTGAATGTGTATAGATCTGAGGATTTTCGTTGTATTGTGGTCCCTATTTTCGGAGGCCAAAGGCCTCTTTATATAGGCAAACGGATGACACACTTCGTCCAATCAAATCACGGGGTTACAATTGCATTTGCATTGTAACTCGAACTCTTCAACGCAATCCCTGAACGTAGCCCGAACGCATCGGAGAGGCGGTGGATCGATCAACCGACAGAAGGTTCGAGAGTCTGGAAAAAGGCCGATCTGGCGGCCGAGCAAAGGATGTCACGGCCTGGAAATGGATGTAGCGGCCGAGCCATTGATCTGGCGGCCGAGGCTTCGATCTCTCAGGGAGATTTTGGGTGCAACAGGTTGCTCGGGTGAGGAATGGATGTTAAGGCCGTGAAATCGATGTTGCGGCCGGTCGATGGATTTTCCTAACACACTATATTTCTGTCTGAAAGGCTATTTGGCTCTGGATTAGGTCCTCTAAGTGGCTCAAAGTTCATACCATAAGTCCATGGGTTTCATCGAAAAGCAATCAGCAATCATCGAGTCCGTATCATCATCGGGATGGTCCCAAGGTGGAAGTTGAAATAATCGTTAGGCCAAATTGGGGTGTCTACAGAATTTTTAATTTATGCTTGTTTCACGGAATTTATGTTAAACTTGAACATATTATTTGGTTTAGTCTTGTTTCCTGCGGGCTCCGGCTCATGTTGTTTAAACCATTTCAGGTGACAACGAGGCGCCGGATACTTAGTGAAGTGTAGCTACATGGAGTCTCTTTTGCATTGTTATTTTGTTTTCATATGTCATGAAACGTGGAAGGCCATAAGGCCATATTTGATACAATGTCTTTTGTAGTTTGACTGTGGAACCGAAAACTTATATTATTTTGGAATTGTAAAATTAGGAGTTATGTACTCATCTTTTGGGAAGCTTATCTTATAGCTTGTAGAACTTATTTTTAGCACTAAAGATTATGGAAAGAATATGTTGTTCTTGGGACTTATGGGAATAAAACTAAATAGTTTGATTCTATTGAGTTTAAAGATTGGTGAGATATCCTTCAAAGTACATGAAACTTCTCAAGTTTTTGTGAAAAATATATTCGTTACGATAATCCTTATTTTTTTTAAGAAAAATAAATTGCTTCAAGGTTATAAAAAAAGAAAAGTCTTTTATTTTGGTCAATCCTTCCAATGTTTGACGAAAATTTGACTTTTCAACGCAATGTTTATGCATTTTTAGCATTTGTTAAGGTTGAATTTTCTGGGGCATTACAAGTGTGGTGGTGATTTTTTGTTTTAAAAGTGGTGGCTTTTGTGATTCGGATAGTAGTGTCACTAGTGTGGCAGGTGGTTTTGATGGTGATGGTTATTGCAAAAACTGGGTGTGAGGAAAAGAGGTTGGGATGACAGAGAGGAAGAGTTGCAATTTTTTCTTATGGTTTGGATCCCCGAATTCCCATGGGATCCCGTATCTCATTTGCGGTGGGTATGAAGGTCAAAATTAATCACCATAACCTTTTTGTTGGCCCCTCTTTTTCTCTCCCCATTTAATTACATCGTTGAGAGTGGTTGAGACTCTCTTTTTTGAAATAAAAAAAATCCCCTACTCTATTCTCATTTTTGGGTTGTCCATCACAAATCTGTGATGAGTTTTTCTTTTTCCCTCTTCTTGTTTTTTGTTTGCGACTCCAAATCTGGTTTTGTAGACTTCGTTGATCGGCAATATGTCCTCCGCCGACCAGCATGTGAATTCCAGCGACTGGATTTGGGCCACCTTTGATGGCTTGACCACTATTTCAACCACTGTTTCTTGCGATCTAAAGATGAAAACACGGCAACGGCGGCAGTGACGACAATGGATGAAGATGGTGGTGCGAAGTATTTTTAAAGAT
The DNA here is from genome assembly GCA_025413875.1 of Rhododendron molle. NCBI lineage: Eukaryota > Viridiplantae > Streptophyta > Magnoliopsida > Ericales > Ericaceae > Rhododendron > Rhododendron molle. The sequence continues at coordinate 12,270,896 of CM046399.1, forward strand.
TACTAGGTTTTTTCCCCTTTCGTGTGTGGCCTTTCGCTTTGTATCTTTTTCATTTTTCTTTTTGTTCTATGATGGAGACTTTTATCGTGTTTAGGTCTATGGACCGCGCAAGTTGCATCAGATTTTTATCAATGTAAAATGCCCGTGAACGTACCCATATTTCGAGAACCACGTAAATATTGTACCTTGAGGGGATCAAACCAAAACACAGATATTTACATGATTCCCCAAAATCGGGTATTCCACGGAGGAATCAAAGCAAACACACTTGTATATGGATGAGCTTTACATGGAGGAACACTCCCAACACTCTCACATCACTCTGTGCTTTACATTGCTACTCACAGGACCTCATTCACTGAGGTTTTCCCTCACAAGTCTCTCACGCAAGAGAGATGCAAAACCCAAAGGCAGAAGCTCCAACTTATAGGCTAAGCTTGGAGCCCTATTCCTTCATCATGCCAGACATGGCATTAACTCCTTGGCTGGCTAAAAGGGACTGAAAACAGGGAAGTGGCTCGATCGGCTGTCTGCACCAAGTCTCCTCTGGTGTGCTAGCAACAGGAGGATGGGAGTCACCCAAAGTAATAAAAATATGTGTCTGTATGTTTTTGGTTTTGATCCTTAGGGCACAAAATGAAAAGAGGCCGGACTAGGATCTCATGGTGGGTCAACTTTTTGGGATTGACAGTAGATGAAATCAAAGAAACAAAGCACAAGAAGAGAGGTAGGAGATGGAAGTGGGTTTGCCATGTATAATAGCAGTAATAGAATTAAGAGAGAAGGAGCTGAAGGGAGAGAGGTAAAATGGTCTGGTAAGTAAATGTGTCATTGCATTAAAATAACGGTTCGTGGCATTAGCGACACCTGTTAAACGGGGTCAAATTCGAAAATTTCAAAGTACAAGGATTGATCACTTCAACATGAGGAAAAACAACTAAGTTGAACAAGTCAGGAGACAACCAAAAAATAGTTTCTATTGTCTCTTTGATTTTATTGCGTGCAGAACGAAGGAGTATCACAAGTTTCTTTGTCCTCAAGGATTCCTCTCTTTAATCCAGCTTCGTCCCCAAGTTTGTTGACTCTATAATATGCACGAAGAGTTGAAGTTCCCATTTCCGTTTGACCAAAAAAAATAGAGTTGAAGTTCATATATACAAGATATTGGAAGCAAGTCAGATTCATATTGATCACAACCTAATTAATTTCTTATGTTTTGCCAGTCGACTTCGTCATTTTTTTTGCTAAAATATTTGACATTTTGTTATAGCCAATAGAATTTGATCTCTCCGTGTGATCTTAAAAAAAAATTCATTTTGTCACCCAGTCCAAAACGCCACTTTCATTAAAAGTTCACATATTACACATTCGGTCCAATTTACACGCTACTAATGATTTTCGATTGAGTCCATCCCACTATAACGGGTGTCTCCTACCACTACGGCACTACTCGTTACTGTCAGTGGATTGATTTGGCCAAGGAAAGAGGTATCGGTTAGCAATTCTCCTGATCATACCGATAAAAAGAGTCACCCTAGATTTGGTAGTTCTGTTTTGCATGGATGAAGGCCGATTGATCAGATCCCAACTATCAACGTATCAAACCAATGTGTTCTTCCTCATCTTACTTGCAATCAATTAAATCTATTGCTTTAGTAGCCAACGGTGAACCAAATACTCTGCGTTATGTAAGGAATACCCAATACCCATTCGGGTTAACACATTAGCTGGTAGAGGTTCTGGACTTTGGGACTCCCTGATTCAATTAGGACCGCGGTTTGAAAATTCTGAAAAATCAATCAAGATTAAGAAAACGTCTTTTTTGTTTGGTTTGTACGTGGAGATACGTTGGGGGTTGTCTTTGGAGATAATGGTGCTCAGTTATCGTTTAGCACATTTGGGTATTTTTGTTTTGGTAGTGGGTAAAGAGAGAAATAGGATAATGATTGGAGATAGGGGTAATAAGTGGAGAGAGATAGAGAGATAAATGAAATTAATTATTGGAGAAATAGGGTAATGATTGGAAAACAAAGTTAAAACAAAGTAAATATTCTAAATGAACAAGGCCAAAACTCTGTAGTGATACGTTAGGGAGCATCATGCACAAAACGGTAAGAATCACTAATGACGAAAAAATACTGATGACGAAATATTACCGTTTTGAACTAATGACATCATAAGTTTCTGTCACCATTGCAGTTACATTAATGACTTGAATTTGTCAGCTTTGAGATAAAATGTTTTATAGGCTTGCGTTTGATTCGTCTTTAGTCAATATTTTTAAACATTTTAACAAATCTTTTAACTTTTCGAATAGAAGTACGCTATATATATATCTAAAAAGTAAAAAATAAGCAAAAAAATTGATTAAAAAATCACTATAAACGAAAAAACACGGATAACAAATAGTTAAAAATGTTGAAGAATATTTCTGAAATGGGAACCAAACAAATTCTAGACATTACTTGAGAGGTCTTTGTAATTGCATTATTTTCTGTTGTATACGCCCTTGAGACTGAGTCAGAACTTTTTGGGTCAAATAGGAAAACAAGCGGTCAAAAGCAGGGTTAAAAAAAAAAATTTTAGGTAATATGTACACAACAAGCCTCAATTTCAAGATACTTTTATGTGGTTGATAATTAACATTTATTGAACGTAAGGTCTGCTCAAGTGATAAAGGGGAGCAGAGGTTAATATCTTTGGAGTTTTGACCACCCTCTCCTCAAGCGAAGCATGAGCAAAATAATTGAGGAAAGACGCTCTAACGTATTGTGCATGCAGCGCTAAGTTGGCAAAGTTGCAATGGATGAAATCAATTCTAGACTACAAAAAATAAACAAATAATGTTTTAGATTAAAAACCATATATGAATTTTTCATCTTCGCCAATATGCTATCGATAGGGCACTATCAAATGCTTGTGGCTAAAGCCGCTTCACAGTACAAATAACTCTTATTGAGTAATCATTATGTCTTACCGTTGACCGTCTTTATCAATTTAATGGACTCCATTTAAAGGAGAAAAATGAGCAATCTATATTATTCAGTTAATTTGAGAAAAAGAGTAATTTCTAACATCTCTGTCACCTATCCAATAAACATAAAAGAAAAAACATATCTCCGAAACACAATTTACTAAAATTGTCGAAGGGGGAGAGGAGAGAGAAATATAAAGGTAAAATTGACAATAGATTGGCTGGCCGGCAATATTGATCTGAACCCAAGAAGAAAATTTTAAAAGATAGCAGTAGCTACCAAAGGGAAGAGGAGAGGCAAAATTAAAGGTGAACTTTCAGTATAATAAATATAAATAGGGGTGACAATGTTGCCTTCCATGTTGAGTCGTCGTACTCCAAAGGGGGGAATTGCTGTTCAGTGGATAGGGAGGCAAAATATTCCCAACTCATGGACCATTTTTTTTGGAATTCTTAAGTCATGGGAAGGAGAAGATTAATTCCAAAGAAATGATCTGGAAAACAAACGTGGACAAAAATACCCCATCTCCAACAAGACGTCGTTGGGATCCCTCCCCAAAACATGTAACCCTCCCACCCCAAAATCACTCTGTCAAACCCTAGCTCTGAAACCCAATCTCCCCTCCCCTCCCCCCCCTCTTCTCTCTCTCTATTGCTTTATAACTCATCTCGTTGCTCTGATCTCTACCCATCTTGTTGCTCCTCTCTCCACCTCTCTCTCTTGCCAACCGACGACCAGCAATTCCCCCATCTCTCTTCCTCGACGTTGCCGTTGGGCTTGAATCTCCAGACCCAGTTGTTTTCTTTAGCCATTGACCTCAGGCGACCTTGGAACTCACCGACCATCTCGGTCCTTTTTCGGCCACTGGAGACCTCCATCAGGTTTCGGAATTGATTGGGTTTGAACTTCCAGCGCTGATTTGCTTCCAAAATCCCCTGGGTTGGAGATCTTTTCTACTGTTTCTTGCCGTTTGTAACAAGTATTTTGTTTACGTTGATTAGTTATTTTGCGTTGTCTGGGTTAGCATGTCGTGTAGCGCTTTGTTCTGAAAAATTTTGTGGTTTTGTAATTGTTTTTGTTTGATTTCACTATGGAGATTGATATATAGAACTTCGATATTTAGTTTTCCATCTCTTTTTCGTATGCCATTTGTGGTGCATGTGTGCTTTGGTTATTTAAAGCATTTTGCCGTTGTGTGTGTTTGGCAATAAATGATAGAGCCCTTATTGAGAAGGGTGAGCAAGGTCTATGTTGCTCTAAATGATATTAAAATCTTAAATTCGAATTGGAAAAGCGACAGAAATTATGTAGCAAATGTTACATGCTTTTTTCACCCATCCTAGGCAGAAGGAATAAACTTCCAAGCTCTCTATCAAGGGTTGTGTTCTTCTCTTAATCTGTTGGATTTTGAATTGCGAAGCAAATTTTTTTTTAACCTGTGAATCCTGATTTTTCTTAGCTCAGACTCATAACTTAAAACCAGGAATTTGTATTAACCCTCAAGAATGTGAAGTTGGTACAGACACTTTTGTTTTTTTTCTTGGCAGAAGTTAGCATTGTTAGATGTAGTTAGCGAGGTTTGAACCATAAGAAACAAATAGTTGCTTGAACTTGCCTTCATCTGTCGCATCCATATTGCTCTAGTGTTTGGTATGGCTTCAACAAGCCACCGGCAAATCCATGGAATCAGGTGGAAACTCATCGAAGGAGGTCCTGTGATGGCTTCCTTAGTCTTTTCTTTTGCCCTCCATCCTTGACCGTAATTCAGACGACACTGGAAGGCATACTCGAAGTCCTTGCAAATATCTCTCGACAAATATTCAGTCTTGTCCACAATTTGATTTTTGAAAAGCAAGCCCACTTGTTTACTGCGAAAGATCAACTTATAATTACTAGCATCTTCTGCATTGTGTAGGTGCTCTTAAACATTATGACACGAACCAAATCAGTGAACCCTCACATTTTGCCGTCAGCTTGCAAGGACACCCCGTTACTTTACATACCAATCGATAGTAAGCTCTACTATTATCCAAGTAATTGAAGCTGAACTTGTTCGATGCAGCAAATAGTAACACTGATTGCTTGAATAGGTCGGGGCTATCAAATAGTTGACCCTTCCCAGTTAATATCTCATTTGCATTTTTCGGCAAGTACGACACCAACCCCATCTCTTGGCTACAAGTATTGCTTACCTGACTAGAAGAAAGTAGTGGTCGTGTTCCTTCAGGCAAGCTAATGTTGTCAGTGACCATCAATTCCCTAACAAAATAAATGACATTGGTTATTCAAATGCAAACAGATAAATTATAAGTGTAAATTAAAACAAAATAATTCATCTAACCTTGTTGAATTGTAAAAGGTCGGGATAGGGTCATTATTTTGTCTTGTATCTCTTCTACAGATAAGTCGACATCATCTTCGTTCAAGTGGAACAACATTGCAACACCATTGTCGTCATTCAATGTTACATATTTCATCTTGTCCCTCTTTGTGTTCTAGAAATACAATTTACCTTCCAAATTAATGTCAAGGGCATTACAAACCTTCTCACGTAACTCATTTACTTGACTTCCTTCCTCAAGTAGAACAGCTATACACATCTCACCCTTGTAGAAGAAGGTGCCATTGGCATTTATCTTCCGTTCCCTGTCCCAGTAGCAAAAACCTGTCAATGTTTTCTTTTCCCCATTCTTCATACCTAAAAAGTAAAAATGTGGCTAATGTATTTAATTCATGACCCAACTTATGTACACCACAACACGAAAAGTTATTACATTACGTGTCAAACCGCACAGATACAACAATATTAGATTAGCATACATAACCATTAACCATGTCAGCAAAATACAGACATAAAATATTACCAAATTTGTAAATTACATCCAATAAATATACAAATTAAAAGTGGTATTTCTTAACAATATGACATTTCAACCCATGTAAGCCAACGAGATATTAGATTAGCATACATAATCATTGACCATGTCAGCAAAATACGTACACATAATATTACCTAATTTGCAAAATACATCCAAGAAACATACAAAAAAAGTGGTATTTCTTAACAATATGGCATTTCAATCCATGTAAGTCAATGAGGCAGCGCAATTCCCTCATTCATAACCCTATAATTAAAAAATAAGCATCCGCTTACAAGACCCAGCAGTGCAACCGGCAATTTCATCCAAAGATTTCTTTTCATTGTCCTAGCCTTCTTAATTTTCTTTCTTTTCATTCTCTTCATCTCCATAATCTTCCACTGGTAAACTTGAGTCATGTTGTCAAACTCTTTTGCCTTATCCTCATACTCTTAAGCCTTCTTCTCATACTCCTTGGCTTTGTCCTCAACTGACTTGGCTTTCTCCCGCATATACTTAATCTGCTTTTCCATTTTGTCTATCTTATCCTTTTGTTCGAGAATAACTTGCCACGCCAGCATATGGGATGATCAACCCATTGAAAACAATTGCAATGGTTTGGATCCTACAAAAGATACCATCAAATGACACTAAGCCCTCTCTCTCCTTAAAGAATGAACTAAATAATAAGTGAACATAAACTTACTGGATATTTAGGACACCCAAGAAACCTCCAAAAAGGGGTTCATATCAGTTCCAGAAGGCTTCAAAACAACTTCATCACCACGAAGGCACTTTTGTTGTCTCGTCAAATTACAACCTGAACTGACTGAACTCAAAGACATATCCTTTAACAATGATGGAATACCATTAACCACAATAGTTATTTTAAAATTTTCATTTTCTAAGTCCATTTCCACAATAGTTTTTTGTTTTCCATTTTCTTATCGTCAATGTACAGTTGTCTGGTTGGAGGGAGAAATTGTTTTAAGGAACGACAGTCTGGTGCATACATTCAAACATAGAGAGCAACTAAAGTTCTTATAATGAGTAACATTAGGTAACTTAAAGACCAACTATCATATTTTTAGGAAAAAACATGTTACATAACTTGAACAAGAACCATATTTCAAACAGACCAACACACTTTTGTAAAGGGACAACCATTCACTGAGCTAAAATTTAGGTCACTGCCCTTTGTTGATAGGAGAATGAAAGGCCCACAATATCCTACGTCTAAAATATACGTTATTTCTTTCTCTTCAACAATTTATCGAGCACATGTTATGCATGACAAAATGGGTACCTCCTCAGTCTATCTTTCAGAGAGGCATTTTTGGCTTCAAGAAATTGTAGTTTCCTTTCTAATGAAATAGTTTCATTAATCCTATCGGTTCGCTGTTGGAAATTAGGGCTGGGCTCTATTTTGTAATATGAGAAAGCCCTCGAAATGGTTTGCTTGCGTTGTTTTCACGTCACTATAGAAAGGAGAAAACCTGACCCAAAACCTAACAACTTCTGCCTTTACCTGACCACTCACTCATACAATGAAAAGAACAAGTTACTTACAAACAAAAACACATGGACGAAATGAGAGAAGAGAAAGCTGCAAAAAAATTTATATCACCCAAAACCTTACCAAAAGCGTACGACGATGAACTCGCTTTGGGAAAGAGAAGATGCTGCTTCTTCTTGGGTGGAATGGAGAGATTAAGCTACAATGGAACAATGAGATGAAGTGAGAGAGGAAGAAGAGGTGAAGGAGAAGAGGTCGAAGGATAACAAAAGAACCCTACTCTGTTGTTCTCTTCATCTTCAGCTGTGCGTAGGAATGGGAATGGGAATGGATTTTGAAATGAGAACGGTGGGTGGGATTGGGGATTTAGGGTTTTTTTCATGAGGGGCATAATAGTCTTTTTAAGTGGCCCTATCCATGTATTGGGAATTATTTTTCTCCTTCTCATGTTTAGATGAATTTCTCTAAAACTGGTCCATGACTTGGGTATTTTTTGCCCTTCTTCCCATTGTCCTGCAATTCCCCCTACTCTTAATTAGGGACAGACCCACATGGGTCTCGTGGGAAACGTGCCCCATTTGATTTTGTAAAATTATAAGTAAATTATTAAATATTTCACTTATATTTAATAAATTTATGATAGTGTTCTAATAAAATTGCTCTAGATTTTATTTTTTTAGAATATTTGTTTGATCTATTTTATAGAGTGCTAAATTTGTTATTTACCGAAAAAATATGTTAATTAAGGAATGATAAACGTAATTTGTGTGCTTCCACTAATGTGAACTTTTGAATTCTTCTCTGCTCATAATTGCATCAAGTCTCCAAGGCGAACAACTTCTGGTCAATGGAACTAGCTAGGTTAGGCCCCATTCCGCTAATAATCTTATTTTTTAAGTATTTATTTCTCGTTTTACAAGACATGTCATTCTCTCACAATACATCAACTTTAATTCAAAAAATAAGTACTCCTACTACTTATTTCTCTTAACGGAACGAGGCCGTAGTCATCCAAATACAAGGCTAGACGCGACACCTTGTACGTTTTGGGGACTCAAAATCCCTGGACATGATCTCCAATAAATTAATCTTCTCTATTTATCTCGCTTCATGCATTATTTTTAAAAACCTCACTCAAAACTCAAGCCAAACAAGACCGGCCTGTACGTCAACGGGCTACGGCCTCTCCCTTCCTTTGAAAATACAGGCATCCTGCAGCTTTACAAGGTTCGGCGCCACACCACATTCACTATTAATACACCTCTTGTTCACCACCATCACCCCAAAAATATATGCACTCCAAACATTTGCCAATGCGACTCCAAATTTTATTACCGCTGCTCCAAGATTTACTAGCTCCACAACAAAAAATACTAGCGCTACACCTTTTGGATGAATATGTATTTAATTTTCCCGGGCAAAAAACAAACTAACATGTATTTAATGTGTAATTTGGACACGTAATTGGGTCAACGAACAAGTTGGGTTCAGTTTAAATAAATGGATTGGGTTGCATAAAGATAAAATTCCCCAGCCAATTTACTCATTTAAATTAAAATCAATAACGACCCAACTCATAGAGAATTCTTCCAGTCTCATAAAGACTCATCCGTTCTATTCTTCCAATTGAGTTATAACTTATTAGCTAGTGTAGCTAATATACGAATGCAATGACGACATGAAATTCATTCACATTGAAATTGATGAATTGCAGAAAAATTGCCTAAGTAGTGCCAGCGAAATGTATCAACTAATGAAAAGAAATATATTAGTATTTTATATCTTAATTCAGTGCAAAATGATCAATCAATTATCTCCATATCCCTCCGCCAGTGTGTACGATAACGCCACCCGACAAACTTTCACATTCAAGTCGAGCTGTGTTTTTTTTTTCTTCTGTCAATTCAAAAAAAAAAAAAGAAGTCCTGCTTCCTTTTTTTAATGAAGGTCTTCATTCAAAAATCAATTACTCAAGAGAACATAGGAGTATTTATTACTTAAGAGAACATAATTATTTCTTCAACTATTATATTTTTGCAAAAAAAAAAAAAAGGATAATGGAAAAGTTGAACCAATGTTGCATTATAGTTTGAAAAAACTTTTGAAAATGGAAAAGTTGAACCATTTACGCCGGGTGAAAAGTCTCCTATAACATATTCAAGTAAACATGCACTATTATATTCCCAGCCTAATAAAATGCAGTCGTCAATTAATGCAGTGGGAGAGCGCTCTCTTCGCTCTCTCTCTCTCTCACGAAACTCAAGCCGCCATGTGCGTTCCACAGTTTCACTAATTAAAATAAGTATTTATGTTTCAAATAAATACTTATTTTTTAAAATTAAAAGTGATGTATTTTATCAAAATAACTTGTCTCGTAAAACGAAAAATAAATACTTAAAAAAATAAGAACCTTACCAAAACAGACCTAACCTTTCTTCTCCCTTCCCCTACCCCCACAGCGTTTTACAACCCTAATACAACAGCGAGAGGAGAAGATTATGATACTAGCTAGTTCTCACTCTCTCCTTTCTGTTTTCTATTCGTTAGTTTATTTTTCTCGTGTTTCTTCATATCAGCAATTTATCATCTGATCTGTGAGAGTTTTGTCTCTCCTTTCTGTGCTAGTTTTGTCTCTCCTTTTTTAGAGTTTTTGGGCGAATAGTAAGTCAGTTGATCAAGTTCTTTAAGATGATGCTACTTCACAACAGCATCCATGTTAACATGCTCTACTACCCTCATACGATGTCTTTGCTGAGCAATTCATGATGGTTTGTCAGATCTGTAGCTTTGAGAGCTCATTGGCAGGTTCATAATTGGTTGGAGTACGTCCGATCGTCTGAGTATTTGTTCTCTTTTTTCTTGGCTAGCACTTTATGCCTTTTTGAGACTGCTAAAAAATATAAAATTTCAGCAGAATGTGAATCAAATGATGCCTGAGTTGGGGTGAAAGATATCAACCGCCTTGAACTTATTTGTTTCTATTATTTTTCTTTTTTTTTGCATTTGTTAGTTTATTGTCAATTTTTCTGGATTATCGATTTGTTTCAATGAGAGAAATAAAAAAAAGTTAAAAAATTATGGTCCAAATTTTTTTAACAATGATTAAAAAAAAATAGGCTTATTGACTAAGTTTCATTAGATTTTTATATCAATACAACTTCTTATTTTAAAAAAAAAATATTAATGCAGTGGTTTCAATGTACAGTATATATTATGAGTTGGTGGGTAGGGACATATATACCCATTGCGTAAAACACCCTCATAGCCCCCTATGCGAATAGCTGGTTTTTCCCCCTAGGCCCCAACCGACAGCAGACATTTCCTTGTGGGCGAATCGTAAAACACATATACCTATCCAAAAGTCCCCCCACGCCATGTCTCTCTCTCTCTCTCTCTCTCTCTGCAAATTCCAAGTGTGTGACGCTCTCTAGCCGTTGAGTTTCAGTTTTTTTCCGCTTCATTGCCAAAAACGTCTCTCTCTCTCTCTCTCTCTCTCTCTCTCTCTCTCTCCAAATCAGTCAGACAAAATCTCCGCTGACTCCAACTAAAACCTCTATTATATCTCGGTCATCACGTCCTCTTTTATATCTGTCTAAAGCCCTAGCCCCGCCCCACCCCGTGTTTTGATCAATTGTGCAAACTAAGTAAACAATGTTCAAATTCATCCCCGCCGTCTGATGATCAATCGCCGGCCGCCGCGATGAGCGAAGAAAGCCCCTCCTCCTCCTTCTCCTCGGATGATTCCGGTTCACTCTCCGCCCCCGCCCCCGCGGCTCAGCAGGTATGCATACTCCTCCCAAACATCAACCTTCAATTCGAATACACACACACTGTCTCTGTTGTAGATGTAGATATGAAGTCTCGTCATCTATAAAATCAACTGAAAAATTGAATGAATTCGTGCCTCAATCGGTAATTGGAGAAAAAACTTATTGGGACCGTGCGCAAGGGTGAGGTTGGGTTTTGAGACCCAAAGCCAAAGCGAAGTGCTCTCTAACACGCACACTCACAAATACGTACGCTTGTATATAGCCACGTTTCTCACTTGGTTGATGTGTTAATAAATGCAATTTCAAAAAAATGTGGTAATAAATTATTTATAACTATTTTTAGAAATAATTTTTGAAATAATAAACACTCGTTATTTTTTGGGATTTTTAATGTATTTATTTTAATGTTCTCTTAAAGATTGATTCTTTTCAATAATATTCCTTTAAATATAGCAAGCTTGGATATCTTTCAACCAAATCTTGTGCAAACCACCCCCCCCCCCCCCCCACACACACCTTTTTTTTTGGGTGAAAGGGCAAAACCAATTTGAAAGCGGTATGTGCGTATGTGGGGATGCTTGCGGTAATTCATTATTGCATTGTGATACCACTTGTAATTGCCCAAAAAACTACTATTATTTATATATTTGCTTTGATTGTAATAAGTAATAACCCAACTAGTTGTTGTCTACAAGTAAAATGACGGACTTAGGTTAGAGTGCGTTTCCACTATATTATTTGACTACAATTTAATGCAATAGTCAAGTGACTCAAGTTGTTTACGCTAAATGGTATTATAGTTGATGTATGTGAGGAGAATGACCTGCTAAGAAATCCATGAAAACATGGGCTTTAGTCAATTTAGTCCATTTAGGTTCAATGAAAAAGCGTATGGAGATAAGATATCACTGTCGCAACTATGTTTTGCTCCAGTTTGGAAATCACTCAGAACTCAGAAGAGATATCTGAATCAATGATTGTGCTCATCAAATTCTTTTAGCTGGAATTTTACTTAGAATACAAGTGCGCAGTATAAATTCAAACATGGTCTGCTTTGAATACTTTTGATCCATATGTTTCGATTATGGGTGAAATCCTCTTTAAGTTTTTAAAATTTGTTACTCAAAAGTGTTCCAGAAAATTGATTCAAACACCAAACTAGGATTCCTGGTTTCTGTAGTGAATGACGGGTCTCGTGGTCTTTCTATTCTGGTGCAATTGCATAATTGCTACCTCCACATGATTATGCTCGAGTTTTCTTGATAGAATTTGGATATTGAGTATTTTTTCTTGCTCATATTCTCATTGCTTTCTGTTCAAAATTCTAGAGTATGGGGCGGAGTCGAAGAAGTACTGGCAGTGCTGATTTGATTGCTCCCGGATTGGCTTCCGAGGGGCAGCGCCATTGGCGGGATGTTTTCTGGCTAGGTGTATTTTTGTTGCACATGGTTGGAATAGGTTTAGTTCTGACAGTGCTTGGATTAAATAGGCTTAAGAAGAAGGATAGGCTTAACATTGATAGGTACACAACAGGGTTGCTTCAGAAGCAGTCAGGATTGACAGAGCATTATTGGCCATTGTATGGCGTTGCTGGTGGAGTTGGGACTGTTCTCGGGTGCCTTTGGTTGATGTTGCTCGGTTCGCGTGCAAATCTAATTATGAAGTTTGCAGTTCACATCTTGACTACTTATCTGGCCGTGATTAGCGTCTTGTGTTTTTGGGGCGAGTGGTTCTTCTGGGGTGTTGCATTTGCTGTTGGAGCAGGGTTGCAGTTCTTATATGTCATATCAATTATAGACAGGTAAAAAAGGTTTGAGCTTGTACAACTTTTTCATCTGATATAGATTTTTTGGTACATTGGCTCTGGTTTGTTTCATTATGTCATGTGGGATATGTCATCAGTCATCAGACTCATCATGTCCTTTATAGTTTTCCACTGGTTGTTGGGATTGTAGGTAAGACCAAATTATTTGCAATGTTGGGATTTGGGACGAAGTGATGACCTTATCCTGTTGACCTATCGAGACATTTTAATTATGAATAATCACTGGGGGTTATTTTGGATCACTTGCTCTCTGGTAATGATATGGAATTTCTCATGGGAATGGTACAGATGAAATGCTTAAAGTTAATACCCAGATTGTATTTTGTAGTTTGTACATCACCAGTGTCTGTGGGTACCATTTGTTTTGCAAAATTTATCTTATTCAGCATGAGAATTGAGAAATGCATTGATTTCTTCTTGTCTTATGGAAGTTTGATTAACATGTATTCTTCCTCTAGTTCGAGAAAGTGTTTATTGAAGCAGTCAGAGGCTCAAGTATTGCTACTCCTCATGCCATCTGATAGATTGTTAATGCTAGGAGACTACGTTGTATGTTTTGGTTTCCAACACAACAGTAACAATCGAGTGATGCAACACAAGTATATTGTGCAATGAGTACAGTGAAATTGATGGGAAAATCATTTTCACAAAGAAGCATTCTCTTTTCCTCTAAAGGAATACCATGAAATTTCTGGAACCCGTACTTTCAGTTGTTGACCACGTTTGTTTTTAACAAGGAAACCACTTTTCGGTGCCCATAGGAATTTCATGTTTATGCATCTGCCAACCATGTGATTTGTTACTCTATGCTCTGCTGGACATGTTATCAGAAAATGGTTGATGACAGAAGCAACAACAGGACCTCTTTAGTTTACCATACTCTAACTTACATTATGAAGTTACAAACAGTTGTTGGTTTACTCTTGCAACTAAAATGGCAGGTTATTTTAAAAAGAACAGTGTTTTTGTTTATTGTGTTACATGGTATTTTGTTTCCTACAACAAATTATTACATTCCAATGATTCCATATTCGACACCAAAAGAGGGTTTCTCATCTGTTTTAATGCACCTGCTCATTCATTCCTCGAGGTAGAATCTGGTGCTGAAATCAACTCTGCCAATTTTTTCTTGAGTTCTATTTTGATGAAATCATTGTGTACATAAATCTGTATCGTAAATTAAATGCTAGTGGGGATTGGATTCATGCCCAAATTCGCAATCCTAGTACTTCTCTTCTGTTGCTTTTAATATGAAACAATACTCTCTCACCCATGCTAATGCTCGGGAGTAACCTTGAATCAATGTTCGCAATGTTGTCTGTTCTTGTATTGTTTCTATGTAGAATTCCCTTTACCATGTTAATTCTGCAAGGAGCTGTGAAGATGGTATGGAGTCTTCCTGAGGTTATGAGAGTAGCATGTGCTTTCATGCTAGTTATGCTTTCATGGCTAGCACTATGGTCCTTTGGTGCAGCTGGTGTTGTGGCTTCAAGCATTGGTGATGGTGGACGTTGGTGGCTTCTTGTGGTGAGCTGGCAAGTTTTGCTCTTATTTGAATTTTTTTACTTCTGGGTTTTGTCAGGAAAAATACTATCACTATGTTTCTGCTACTGAGTAACAACAGGGGTTATTAATGTATGCAGGTATTTTCTGTAAGTTTATTTTGGACAGGAGCAGTTCTCTGTAATACTGTTCATGTTGTTGTTTCGGGTATGGTATTTCTTGTTCTCATTCATGGTGGTAGAGAAGCAGCATCAATGCCTTCTAAGCCAGTGATGAAGTCTCTGAGGTATGCTGTGACAACATCTTTCGGTAGCATCTGCTATGGATCACTCTTTACAGCTGCTATCAGGACATTACGGTGGAAGGTAACCAAATGCTGCTTTGTTGATGATTCATATTATGAAGCATCCAAAGGTATGTCTAATTTTGCAGTTTGATTGACAAATTTCAGATTAGGGGATTCAGGTCAAAGATTGGCACAAACGAGTGTTTGTTGTGCTGCGTTGATTTCCTGTTTCAGCTTGTGGAGACCCTTGTGCGATTTTTCAACAAGTATGCTTATGTGCAGGTGATTATAGAACATTTTTACTGCCATTTTGTCACTTGTACCTTTTCTTTCCGGTGGCAACTTCTTACTTCTGCAAGGTTTCGCTTCTAGTGACCAATTCTAGAATGGATCCACATGACCATTTGGCAACTCAATAAAAGGGGGCACACGACCATGTTGACTGAAAAATTGGAGACAAAGTGATTATGTTGTCCTCTTGCTAACGTCACATGCCAAATCCACAAGACTATTTCGTTATTATCTATGAAGCACGGATACTCTTTTTTTTAGCCTCCGTATCTCGTACCGTACACTTATCGGATACGGATACGCTCGGATACATTCCGGATATGTATCCGATACGTTTTTTTAGAGTATCCTGTTTTTAGATTAAATTTTTGGTACCCCGATACGTTTCGGATACACTCGGATACATTTTGGATACGCTCGGATACGTTTTGGATACACTCGGATACGTTATGGATACGCGCAGGGGTAAAAATGTTATTACTTAAAATATATGGGTCAAAACTGCAATTAAGACTTTATATTTATTTCCCCTACCTAGACAAGTCAAAAACAGAGCAGAACGAAAGCCAGAAAAAAGACGACGATATCTCTCACTCGTCTCTCGACAACGATGACGACTGTAAGTGTTTCTCTCTCGTCTCTCTCTCTTGTCTCTCTCTGTCATCTTCTTCTTCTCTCTCGTCTCTCATCTCTCTCTCATTGTATAACAGTATATATATATATATATATCTCATCTCTCTCGATATATATACATATATAATATATAGGCATATATATACCTATACGGAAATGTATCTCTCTCATCTCTCTCTCTTATCTGATTTAGGGGTTTTTTTTTTTGTAACAGTATGATTGGATTCTGCTGTTACTTGTAGTTCTGTTTCCTCATCCTCACAACCTAATGATGGAGATACAACTAATATTTGGAAAAATTAATTTTATATTCAAGTATTCAATGTATCCCCAACGTATCGTATCCTACTTTTTGGAAAAATCGCATATCCGTATCGTATCCGTATCCCGTATCCGTATCTGTGCTTCTTAGGTTATTATAAAGAGTAAATTCCATGACAAGTTTGACTTAAAATTTCTAAGGAGTTTCAAATGACATAGATTGCGAATGTGTACCATTTTATGAGAGGGAGACAAGAAAACCTTTTCGAGATATATAGGTGAAAGTGTGCTTAACAAACTTGAGGAGGGAATGTGGCTCAGGACGGAAACTGACAACACTACCATGTGTGTATAGCGAACGCCACTATGTAGATGTGGCAGTTTGTGGTAATTGTGGGATGACGTGAATCTGTTAGGCACATACTTCGTAGTTGTCAAACTGTGAATGGAATCAAGAATTGAAATAGGTCTTCCTCGAATCATGAATCAGTCCGATTTGGTCATGAGGTCATGATTTCTATTTTTGAAGAATATATTCATATCTCTGGATGAGAAAAATATATTGTAAAAAGTGATTGGTTTTTACCAAATTTGATAAAAAGACTTGTTTTAAGTGATGAATTGAGGATCATGTGGTCCAACAGGGAAACCTTTGCCTATTTTGCAAGTGATTTGGATGAATAGTACAATTTTTGCAGTTATGTAGTCTTAATAGTGACCTGAAAAGGTTTTTTCAGCTTTATGATTTCAAATTATTCATTTTGCAAGTGAAACATGTCTATTAAGCGAATAGAAGTTAGTTGTGTCAAACTAATTCGTATAAAACGTATCGCCAATAGTATGATTTTTTGTGCTCCAACGGTTCACTCTACAGATACGAATCCCAAGCTTGGTGTATCGTACAATATGCAATGTGAACTGTATGGTTCTGATTAGGGCTGTCCATGGATCCGACCCGCCCGAACCCGACCCGAAAAATGAGACAATGGATGGATCTGATCAGCCATTCGGGTCGGATTCGGGTTGATTTGGTCGGATTTTGCATTTAGTCGGTCGGGTGTCGGATGCACCAGATAACTTTTCGGGTGGCCCGACCCGACCGACATACATATATATAAGGAAAAAGACCCTAATCCCCATTTCATCCAGACGTCCACCCGCCTCCCTCACGCACGAACCTCTCTCTCTCTACCTCGATCACACCTCTCTCTCTCTCTAATGGAGTCCTCTCACAAGAGGACGAAGACCAAACTCCCCCATGGCCCAACCACACCCTTCGCCTGCTTCTCCATTACTCCTCCGCCGGCTACACCGGTGGCTCCACCTCGTCCTCAAAGACGTGCTCGATGCGATCATACCCAACCGTTGATTTCAAGCTCATCTCAATTAAGGATCCTCCCCTCTCCTGAGAAGCACGCCGCCTACCTCCAGCCCATGTTCACCTCGCCCGATTCCTCCTTCGCTTGCCACCACCTCCATCACCGCCTCTGGGCCACTGTATTTTAGGAATAAAAATTTGATTTTTAGGAAAAAGATGTGTAGATCTGTGATTGTGAATGGCTATTTTGTAATATTATGATTCACTTTGCAATATTATGTTGTGAATCTTGATATGTGATTGTGAATGAACTGTGAAGTTTTTTTATGGGTTCCTCGACCTCTCTCCTGATTTCTGAATGAACTGTGAAGTTTTTTTTTTTTTTTCCCAGTCCGACGACCCAACCGAATCCGACAACTACAACTCGACCACATTTCGGTCGGAGCCTGACCAGTGGTTCGGTCGGTCTCGGGTGCATATTTCAAAATCCGACAACTAGTCGGGTCGGGTCCAACCCCGACCCGAATCCGACCAAACCTAACCCGTGGACAGCCCTAGTTCTGATAACGGAGGCATACTTACATTTACATGGCGGGGTACAATGCACACATGTTACCTGTTGGCGCAAAGACTTGGTGCAAGGATGACATTGAAACATTTCTCCTCCTAGTTAATTGATGGATCGTCATTCCCTGTGGCATAGTCTACAACTTTGAAGTGAGAATTTTCATGCTGTTATTCTTTTTAGTGTTAGGCTAGCACTATTAATGTGATTGACAATCAACTTATTACTGCTCCGATGAATATCCAATAATTCTTTGTAAAATAGTTTGAACCAAACTCTAATTTAACATCAGGAAAGCTAGTTGCAAATTGTATGGTTCTTGGGGGGTTTACATGATAACTTAACCATCAAAACAAATAGGAAGTTATTATTTATCTCAAGCGATATCTTTACTCAAAGCTTGCACTTGTCTCTTGGAAATAATACTTTACCAATTTTAGAGTTTGTTATCATGACATTCATAAATCCTTGTTTCCTTTGCTTCTTGTACTTCGGGCATTAGTGCCCACAGCTTCTCCAGCTAGAAGTGGGCAGGCGCTTCTCATGATTTGCATTTAAACTTCTGTCACAACAGTGGGCTCTGATGCCCTCCTTGGGCCATTTTTTTAAATGTTCTGGGAAGGTTTGAGTATCCTCTAGTTATAAATACCGGTCAACACTTAGAAACCTCTATTGGTCTCTGTTAAATGCCAAGTTTTTTTATTTGGTTTACCATTGTTATACGTATTACAGTTACTTTTGATGTTCCTATTATTATTGTTCTTGCTTTTCTTTAATTTAAAGAACATTTTGAGGTACTTTTGTGTCCCAAATTTTCCCGGCAGAAGTTTTCCTTCTGTGTTGTATGGATGGTAATATTTAGGCAATAGCTCTGTGCTTTTTAGTTTAATTGATTCATTACCTTAAATTTTGTGTCATGTTGAATCGGAAATCTTCAATTGCTGACCAATTTACCAATACACGTTTATTCCAATCAGATTGCAGTTCATGGCAAAAGCTTTAATCACTCAGCAAGGGATGCTTGGGAGTTGTTCCAATCAACTGGTGTCGAAGCGCTTATTGCCTATGACTGTTCAGGGGCTGTTCTACTTATGGGTACTCTTTTAGGTGGGCTTATAACTGGTACATGTGCTGGAGTTTGGACAAGGATTAAATATCCTGATACGGTAGCTATGGTTGGTGCCACTGCCATGTTGATGGGAATGATCTTGGTAAGTTGATGAAATTGTGCCCACCAAAACTAGTCAATTTCATAACCAAAGCAACCCAACCAACTTTGGTTTGTTGGTGATTGGATTATACCACTTTCACTTTAGGTTGCCAAGCAAGTGATCTGACCCGCAGGCAATGCTTATCCTTTTCCATTATTGGTTGCTGGCTGTAGCATATTTGAAATTTCAATTTCACAAACCATTGAACTGTTCAGAACCATATTCTAAGTTTTTCCATAGTGTGTGCGAGAAAGATTTCACATTTTATGAAAAATGGTACCATTTGCGTAGACTTGTCAATAACTTGAAAACACTTGACACGTGTATAATCTATACGAAGCAACGACACTCCTAGAGGCCGGATACATATGGTCACGCCATGTGGCGTGTCCATTAAAGTTAGTTAATTTTTGAGGGGGGCATGGCTAGGACATGGCGGGGGCACGAAAGGGACACAGAGGGGACACAGGACGGACACGTATAGGGACACAGCAGTGGTTAAATATGCAATTTTTTAAAGCTTTTTCTAGGTAAATGTGTATTACTGGAGTTATTTTTGGGTTAAAGGGTAATGTGATGTATATATGATGCTTGTTTATATGTATTGATGTTTCTTGCGTATACACATAACTATGTTTCCACTGGTATAAAATAAATATATTCATTTATTCTGGTTGTGTCCTTGTAGCGTCCGTGCCCCCATTTTTTTAGGAACCCCGTTTTCATGTCTGTATCCGTATCCGTGCTACATAGTGTATAATGCGACGTTGTATCAGCTGCTAAGATTTGAACTTACCATTTAAGGGCTTCAAAATTTAATTTGAATTCCACCAATTATGTCATCATTTTAATCCCAACAGCTTAAAATTTTTAGTCTATGGCACAGAATTGATATTCATCAATGATCCAATCACTGGACTTCCAACTTATGATTCCTAAGAAACAAAGAGTTTGTCAGGCGATCTATTGTCATATTTTAATTTTTTTTTTTCGAACTTTGTAATCATATGGAGGATTAATTCCAGTCATTTTGCTATGCAAAGTTAGTATTTATTTTTTCATGGATTCTTCAAGTTGACCAACATGGCATGATATGAACTTTGTACAAACAGGTTCCTATCTGATTTCTGCCCAAGGCTTAATGTATTTTGTGTCTTCTCGTTAGGTCGGACTGGCAATGGTGGTTGTGGAGAGTGCAGTTACATCCATATACATTTGCTATGCGGAAGACCCCTTGTTGATCCATAGATGGGATGTTGAATTCTTCAACCAGATGAACGAGACTCTACATCAGCGGCTGCAGCATAGGAGCGCGCGAGCAAGGGAAGTACTGACAGCCCACAGCCGGCTTGACGGTCACACACAACAAACACTTCATATTTGAAAAGTCACCATTGTTTAGATAATACAAGTGTAATAGGTTCCCATTTCCCTAGGCCAAAAATATAGTGGAGTAAGTTTCTGTTTAGTTTCACTCTTAATGGTGACTGGTGGGCTTAGAACTGTATGGTGGTTTTGGGGTGTAGAGTAATCAGATGTACAGCAAGAAAGCCGACAAATGGACTACAGTTGGGCGTGGTTTATTGAAATCATTTTTTCTCATCTGCATATGTTCATTGTTTTCCAGTTTTATGTTCGGCCAAGAAGATTGATTGAGTTTATAACAGTGCTTTTTAATTCGATTTTTCATCTGAATTTGATTTGGTTATGGGACTCAAATTGAGTAGTATAGAAATGAAGCTGAAGCTGAATAATGTCGATCTTCTTTCTGGGTTGTGTGGGAAAGGGATATGTGAAATTTGTTATGTTCCTTTGCACATTTCTGAGTAGGGTAACTCCCAATCAGAAAAGGGCCACTTTTGTGTAGTTTGTGATTCGTGATCCGATGTAGATGCACTCTCAGATAAGTCTCTTCTTCTTAACGGGTAGCTTCACACGGCCATCAATATTGAGTCCATGTTGGTATTAATCCATGTTATAGAATATAGAGCATCAGAATGGCATTCTATGCTTTCTCACTAATGTTAAATAAAGCATATTTGGCCTTCTATGCTTTCCCATATCCTTTTTTATCAAATGAGTTCAAATGCATCATCTGTGAAACTCTCCTCGGCGGTTGTGAAATTGCAAATTGCAGGCATCTTTGGTGGTAGCTAGAAACTATCTGTTTTGTTAAGCGCCCAACATGGTGAATTTGCTGACGAGCGAGACAAAAAATGTTGTCAACTGTAGTTGAACGCAAGACCATATATTTGGTTGATCCCAGTAACAACACTAAATCGATGGCTGCAGTTGTAGTTGTAGCCCTGCTCAAATGTTATTGTGGATCACTGCAAAGAACCAATCCTCGGATCTGCAAAGCAAATACTAATGTGTATATGCTTTGTATCAATGCTGGATATTGACCCTTACACGAGCATTCCAACAGGCAACAATTACACTCTGTTTTGACACTCTTGGGAGTTCTGCAGTCATGCTTGTATATTCTTCCTTCCTCCATCAGAAAACTAGTGAATGCCCGTGCCTGAAGGCACGGCTTGAATAATCAGCACACGTAAATAAATACTTAACTCACGTGCCATATACGGCTTGAAAAATTAGCACACATAAAAAAATACTGAACTCGCGTGCAATATATCAACCCCCTATCCAAAAAATTCAACTATGCAAAAAATAATAACCCAAGCATATTCATAGAATGACAGAAGTACCCGAAAAAAATGAAAGAATCATAAAAATAGTCCAACTAATCTTGCACATATTTATGACAACCCGAAAAGAATGAAAGAATAATAGAAGTACCCAAAACCAAAAAAAAAAAAACACTAAATAAACTGAACGGTGAAGAAGATTGAGACTTCCTAAATAAACTCACGCTCATAGTAATTGCACCACACAACATAACACTAAGGTTTCATAAGTATTTTCACCAATTACACAGTACTTCATGTTAAAAAATTAATGGTACTGTATCACTATTGATGAATGTCGTAATTGATATTTTTTTAGTCTTTGATTTAGTGACTTTATGTGTGCGATTATCTTTATTTTGGAGGAATTATCAAATTTTTCCAAAATTGCAAGGGAGAGATGAGAAAGATAGAAAATTTAAATCTTGGACAACTGGATTACAGTTCCCAAATCTGAACCAATCTTTCGTGACCCTTGGATCAAACATGGATGGTCTAGATTTAGAAATGAAAGGCTAAGATTTAGGCAATTTATGTACGTAATTCCATCCATTCATGGCAGAATTTGTAGATTTTGAAAATCAATCATATATAATTAGTGCATTTTTAGGTAACGGAATTTCTTTTATTTTGGAAAGGCTAATTAACTGCATGCAATAGGTCCTCACTATATTTATTCTTTCTAACCCGTAGATCTCAGCCGTAGTAAAAATATGTAACGATCCAAGGGTCCAAAATATACGGATTCAAAAACAAAAGGAATTGCAGGTTGCAACAATGATAGGGAGCAATGACCAACTTATAAAGTCGAGTTCAATTCAAGTAAACATTTTAGTTGCATTATATTGTGGTGGGATTTAGGCAAGAAAATTCCCATGCTTACAGGAATGTTTAATTGGAGATTGCTAAGTGTTCTTCCTCTCCCCGACCAAAATCTATCCCATTGAGAAGTATTTTTCATTACCATTCCAACCAATGTATACATTATGTTCAACAGCACGTTAATACCTAAATGTGACAACAAAAGGCACAAAGAGAGCATAATACATGGGAACAAATATACCAAATACCAACTATGGTTCGTCTCCAAACAATACATTAAACAATTCGTGAACAACTAACTATGGATCTTCAAACCAATCAAAGTCACTTATGTTCAATCGTAAAAGTGAGAAAAGTTTTTTTTTCTTTATCTGAAAAGTGAGAAAAGTTTGAGATCAGAGTTTGTTGCTCCCATAATTGTTTTTACCATCAATTGTCTCAATATGGCCGAAGCAAAATGGAAGCGTCAGTCTTTCAATTGATCGAATGCGTGACCTGAAAAATCAAAATTTAAATATATGCCATGTTCAAGGCATAGATGGAGAGGGGTGTTGTGAGACGGGGAAGAGAATAGGAGAGAGAGAGAAGAGTTTACCAGATGAAAGAGGAAGCAAGGCGTGAAGCGGAAGCGGAAGCGAGGTGTGAAGTGGAGAGAGAGAGAGAGAGAGAGAGAGAGAGAGATTTTGGCTGATTATAACGTGTAAATTATAAATTACCATAAGTAGACACGATTTTCCGGAAAATCAATTTATAGGTAATCCCATGATTTATGGGATCGGTTATAAACTGAAAATCAATTCATAGGTGCATATGTGTAATTGATTTAGCCTTTTTAAAATACATAGGCAATTGGAAAGGAATCCATAGGTAATTGATTTAGCCTTTTTAGAAGGAATACGTATATATCACTTTAAATTCCAATGCCTAATTTAGAGTTACCTAAAAAAATCAATATGTACATATCACTTTCATTCCGTCAGAATTGTATCTTATTGCTAGGTTTTCTACCTTGGAATCTCGGCCGTCGAAAAAATGTGTACCGATCCTAGGGTCCATTGAGAAATGTATTGCCTTCCCTTTCTTAGCCATTGCTTCTTTTTTAGCAAAACTAAAAATGAGAATCAAAACCCAATCAAGCTTTTATTACCAATAATCGGCAATCATTGATTACCAAAAAAAATCAAACTTCCCCTAAATTAAGTCTTTGTCAATCAAGTATTTTTGTTTTTTATAAAAAAATCAATTCTTTGCCAATCAAGTTCCGTGAAAAATTATTACCATTACCAAAAATCCACCCTTAGAATCAGGTTTCCAAATTAGACCGGAGAGGGGTGTTTGGGAGATACTCAAAAAATGTGAAATATTTACGGGCATGCCATTGTAAAATGGACGGTGGAAAATATGCGGGAGACAATTCTGGACCGTCGGTTGTCTTTTGGATTCAAACCCAGTCCTCCCTTATTATATAGATTGTATACCTTCAGATAAAAATCAGTCGAAGATTTGTAATATAAAAAAGGAATGAATTTTAGATTTCCTTTCCAAATACTTATGTTTAGATTAGGAAAATAAGGAAACAAAATTAGTTTGAAATTAAGATTTTTTATTTTAAGGGTTTAAATGATACTGTATAATTATTCATGTTGAAATCAACCAATTAATTGTTCTTTTATGCTAATTGTTTCCTTAGATGATGACCGAAATCAATCAATCAATTAAGTCCTATAATTGTTTCATTCCCATGCTTTCATTTGATGACCGAATAATTGTTTCCTTAATATTAATAAGATTTTCAAATTAGGCACGGGAATATGTGAGTGAGAATGCTCATAAAATATTAAGTATTTACGGGCCTGCCATTGTAGAATGGACGGTAGAAAATATGCGGGAGACAATTCTGGACCGTCGGTTGTCTTTTGGATTCAAACCCAGTCCTCCCTTATTATATAGATTATCTTTGCTTAGATATCGATATGTGTGAATAAATCGTATGCTTGTTTATAAAATGGACCGCTTGATCTTTTTCAAAATTGTATTTGATAAAAGTTAGTACTACGTAACTATCAATATCTGATCAAGATGATATTTTGCTAAAATATTCTTTCTCGAGTAATTTATGAGATGAAAGGCTCCCACCCTTTTTCTAATAAAAAAAAAATGTGAACTCGGGTGGGGTCCATTAATTAAAGGGGGATAGAGGAGTATGGAGGATTGTAATAATCCGAAAATTTAAACTAATAAATATTAAAAAGAATTTATTATTTATGATAATATTGATTTTCTTATTTATTAATTAGTAGATAATTACAAAAAAAATAAGTATTCTATCTAATTACCTCTTAAAAATTATTTTGTCAATATATACATACATATAAATGCATGCATGCACGCCTATATTCTCCCTCACTCTCCTACTCAATTTCTACCTCCTCCATGACCCAAAATTCGTGCGTAATTCGTCCATGCAAAAACCCGATACCGTTAGGACTCGTTTTAATTCGAAACTCATCCAATTCTCCTATATATACACACCACACCGACCCTAGGGCACGTACACTATTCTACCACCTTCCACGGAGCCAGAGAGAGGAGAAAAACCTGAGAGAACCGAGCTTTAATCGATAGAATTTTAGAGAGAGAAAAGTGGGTTTCGAGGTTCCGTTCGTCCGAAACCCAAATTGATCGTTCGAGTTGTTTACTATAGTCCCAAGGATCACCGTAGATCAAGCAATTCGGTCCCAAGGTCCTCCGATCGAATGAATTGAAGTCGTCTTCCCCAAAATCACGTTTTCGATCGAAAACGAAATTAATCCGAACCGAGGTATTATAATTCGATCCGAAACTTCCTCTAAGTATATTTATGATTTATAGACATAACCCAATGACCCCCGTAGTCCCATGCATTGAAACGAATGAAAAAAACGAAAAAAGTAAAAAACAGCCCGCGACCTTGCGGCCGCGAACTTCGGGACAAGCCAGCCGCAAGAACCAGAAATTGGAGTTTGCGGCAGCAAACTCCATTACTCCGACCGTGCGCGTGTTTTTTGTTTCCGTTTCAAATTGATCGTGCGACCTTTTAAACATCGTATTTGATCCCGAAATTTTTATCCTAGGTTGCCCATACTCTAAAGTTCATACCTTGTTAGTTTCATATTTTTTTTATTTAATCTTATATTTATTTAATTTTTAGTTGTAATTGTGTAATCGTTTGTGAACTAAAAATCAATGCGACCTTGTAAACTAATCTATAAATCTCCAAACTATTTTTCCTAGATTCCCAACTTGTTAAAGGTCATAACTTGCTGAGTTCGTGGTTAATTAACATTATTAGCTATTTATTTAATATTTAACGAAAGTTATAAACGAAAATTAATAACGACCTTATAAAAAATATTTTTAACATCGAAAATATTTTTTCTAGACTCCTGACAGTTCAAAGGTGATATTTTATTAAAATAAAATTTTATTTATTTGATTTACTATTTATTATTATTTAAGCATTGTTTCTTAATAATAATATCGTAAAATATTATTCAGGAGGTCTAAAATTCTGAATAATTTCATTTAGACTATTTACAGCCCTAGAATGATATTCTGTAAATATAAAAAATATTTCAAACTATTTAATTATTTATTGTTTATTTATGCTTGTTTAGTCTATTAATTTAATCTTTTTATTTAAATTAATTCCGTGAGCATCCAAACCCAATTTTTAGCACTTGAACTCATTACAGGGGACTGTTAGGACCTTTATTAAGGTTACGATAATTATTTAAATATTTTTACCAAATTAATGTATTTAATTAGTGTTTAATTAGCTTAATTACTTATAATTAATTAATAGAAGTCTAGAAAATTATTATTAAATCCTAATTAAATAATTCTTACATTCCTAATGACTTTGTGATCATATGAGATTAAGGGCAACGGCCCAGTCATAAAAAGTTATGTGATTGCATTGCTTATAAATTGTTTCAATCCATCTGTTATTTGTTTTAATTACTTTTTGTTTATAATTGATATTGTATCGATGCTTCAGTTGACTGTTAGATTGGACCCTAGAGACATGGGGTGGTATGCGAAATAGAAATCACGTAGACGATGTTAAGTAATGGATAAATTATGAAGTTTATTTCTGTTTAGAGGTTGCCTGCAGGCGTGATGTTGTGATATGATGAGATTGTGATGAGAATTGATACTGGCGGGTGTCCAGTGATGAATTGATAGACTGGCGGGTGTCCAGTGATGATTGTGAAAAGAATTGCGATGTGGTTTATAAGATAGGCGAACCCTAGTCGTGATACCGGCATGATAAGCTTACCCCTTGTTGTAGTTATTGGGGGTGCACACTCGGTACATAACTTAGGTGTTCCTACGACAATAAAGGGAAGTGATCTCATGGGACTGAGCATGGCTAGTGGTTGGGGAGGAAAGATCTCATGGAGAGATCTTAGATTTCAGATTAAGTTAATGGATAGTAAAAAAAACGAGTTATGTGAATTATATTTGATTTACTCGTTCGTATCATTATCTCCTGTTTGATTGCTAATTGTATTGTATGAGGGGTATTTGGGTTGGATTATAGTTCGGGGTGAACTCTTTCACTCAGGCACGGATTTTCTGGCATCCGTGTCAGATTTTGCAGAAAACCAGGAAACACAGGATCCCGAGGGCGAACAGTTTTATGCTGAGGAGAATCCAGAAGTAGGAGTTGAGCCAGAATACACTTGGGACCCATATCAGACTTAGAAGATGGCTCTATTATCTGTTTAGCTTATTCCTTCGAAGACTATTTCTAATATTTTTACAATAGTTTGTAATAGATGAATTCTTAGGACGAATTATCTGTTTTGGATTTTAAATTGGATTTAATAGGTTTTTCGAGAATTAGTATTTAATACCTCCGATTTTACCTTCGAAAGTCGGGGCGTTACAACTTGGTATCAGAGCCTTAGGTTCAACCCTCGGCCTTGGGTAGATTGGGTAGATTGGGTAGATTCACAATAACTTGAGTATATCCTTACGTTGTTTAGATAAGATTATTAAAATTTACCAAAACCGTTCGATAATTAGATTTTCCTTATTTTGTAGATGGACCCCACACTCGCAGCCCAGTTAGCTACAGAAGTGGAAAACCTAAGAGCCTTCATGATAGACACTCCAGATTTTCCGATGGGAGATGATTATTTGGCTGGAATGTTTCCTACTCTCTTTCAGATAAGGCAGGACTTCCGAAGAGCGAGAGTTCTCGCTGATACCATCACCCGCTTCACTAGGGGACACCACGAGAGGGAAGCCATGTTAGCCTACATCCTTGGAATAGAAATTGGACCACTAGAAGATCCTGAGGAACCCCCTGAGGAGGAGGAAGATCCTGAAGAACCCCCTGAGGAGGAGGAAGATCCTGAGGAACCTCCTGAGCAAGAAGAGGATCCTGAAGAACCTCCTGAGGAAGAGGAAGTTCCAGTAGAGCAGAATCAGGATGAAGAGATGGAAAATGCTGGGTCTGGGTCAGAAGGAGATGAAGGAAATAATGCTGACAATGAGGATGAGTTTTTGGAAGACTTAGAAGAGGACGATTATGGTTGGATGTTACCCATAGATGCACCTAGAGATATGGATGCCGAGCTACAGTGGTGGCTGACAAACCAACGACTTGAGATGCAAGAACCCCTACCTCTTCCAGTCCCCGCACCAATAGAAGAATCCGACAGTGAGTGTGAAGTCATAGATGCCGATCCTCCACCTCGCCCTAGGATGACTCGACCTGCAGGAATCCCATGGGTAGGACACCATTCCGATTATGACCCGGGCACTATGGTCTATATACAGTTGGAGCCGCTATACCCTTGCCCATTCAAGATTCGAGCACAGTCCGCTTATTTAGGGCCATTGAGGATCATAGCTCCATGCTACAATGGATATTACCTTATGACTGTACCCCGAGAATTCAAAGAGCATTACACCGACCGCATCCACTATTCTCGCGTCACAAGGGCCCGCCCCGAGCAAGAGCATCGTATCATTACAGAGAATGCCGATTTTACTGATCACGTCACCTATGTAGAGGTACCCATCCGCCTAGAGACCTATCACAACCCAAACTCTCACGGAGGACAGCAAGAACAACTTTGGCGAGTGACTTGGCGTTGCTACGGACTTACAGAGGACACCGTTGAGAGGCGGAGTATACTAGAGGAACACTTTCCAGGGCTTTTTGATTGATCGATTTCTTTAGCATCTCTTAGAATTTGTTTTACACAAGATTTTTTTTTAGGGAAACAATTGTGATAGTGGGAATTAGCTTGACTTTTAGAAGTAACACTTTTGAGTAGTATGTTTTGATAGAAACAAGTTGTTTGATTCGTTTTATTAATAAGAGTAAAGTTTCTTACGATATCCTGTCTTCCATGCATATAATAGATTTATAATATATATGTTCATATAATAAAAACCCCCCTTACTGATTTATAACATAATGTACCTAGATGGAGGGAGCAGAAAACAACCAAAACAACAGGCAGAACAATGGAAACCCTCAACCCAACGGCCAATTTGGGGCTCCTGAGATAGTCCAACTAATGCAGGCGTTTATCGCCGCTGCAACTGCCAACAACCAGAACCGCGGACCCCCACACACACCTCGGGGGCCAATGACTAGGAGTCAGGCACTGAATGAATTTTGCAAGCGTCGCCCGCCCTATTTCCAGGGAGAACCTAACCCCACCGCTGCAGAAGCTTGGCTGGAAGAGATCAAAAAGATTCTCGAAACCCTAGATATTCAGGAAGCCAACAATCGTATTGCTCTAGCCACCTACCAGATGCAGGGGGAAGCTCAACATTGGTGGAATCTAATGAAGAACACTCATGACGTGGCGACAATGACTTGGGAAAGTTTCGAGGAGATTTTTCTTGATAAGTACTTTCCGAAACCTGTCAAACAGGCAATGGCCCTTGAGTTCATGAATCTAGAGCAGGGTACGATGACCGTTACCCAGTACGCAGCACGATTTGAGGAACTATCTCGCTACGGCGCAACGATCATACCTACTGATGATGACAAGGCAAGGAAATTTGAGTGGGGGCTCAATGAGACACGCCGAGCGGTAGTGGCACAGACACTTCCCACTTACTCACAAGTGGTGCAATGTGCGCTAAAGAT
This sequence comes from Rhododendron molle, assembly GCA_025413875.1. Taxonomy (NCBI): domain Eukaryota; kingdom Viridiplantae; phylum Streptophyta; class Magnoliopsida; order Ericales; family Ericaceae; genus Rhododendron; species Rhododendron molle. The sequence goes on from CM046399.1 coordinate 12,300,582, forward strand.
GGAGAGAGAGAACTTGGATTACAAGACAAGGCGTGAGCAGAAGAAACCGATACCCGCAGTTGGAGGACCTATCCGCAGCAACCCTACCAGCAGGAGTATCCAAACCTCTCAACCCTACCAGCAAAACTACCCTCGCCCTCAGCCGGCACAATTCAACCCAGTATGGAGGAACCCTAACCCAGTTTTCAATCGAAACCCTAATCCTAATCCAAACCAGATCCAAGTACAAAACCGAGGCCCAAATCCTAACCCTGGACCAAACCGCAACCCTTTTCCCCAGAACCCAAACTCCGACCCCCGCTGCTTTTATTGCCTAGAGGAAGGACATATCAAAAGGAATTGTCCAAAGCTGAACGGCGCTGGAAACTATGGAGGACCGCCGCAAAACCCGATTAGGACTGCAGAACCTGGAAATCAGAATCAGAATCAAGTTAGGCCGGTCTGGAATGGTAATCAACCTGGAGGTCAGAACCAGCCCCGTGGCGGATGGAACCAACCACCAACCCGCCCTCCTCAGAATAGAGGACCAAACGGGCCAATTCAGCCCAATGCTGGGAGAATGTTTGCACTGCAAGGAACAGAGGAGGAAATAGATCCTGCAGTAATTCAAGGTACCCTCACTCTTTATAATACATCCGTACAAGCACTATTTGATTCTGGAGCTTCACACTCGTTTATATCTGCTGCATGTGTATCTACACTTGGATTAGAAACTGAACCCCTAAAGACGACTATGCATGTGACCTCACCATTAGGGGGTAAGATTTCGGTAGTGCTAATCTGTAAAGGGTGCGAACTAGAAGTATCGAACTTGCGATTAACCTGCGACTTACGAGTAATCGAAATGAAGGACTTTGATGTCATACTTGGGATGGACTGGTGATGAGCACCCAATGTTGTAGATATTTGGTGCGACTAGTCCCATTTTATGTTGTTTTACCTTGCGTTTATTTAGCTTTTATTGCGATATTGCACGTAAGGTAGGTTTTTGTGTATTTCAGGTAAACCGTGCTAATAAGGCGGTTTTGAACGCCAAGGAATGCTCCGGGTGCAACCAAGTGCTCAAGGCCATGTGCCACCCCGTTGTGGTGCCCAAAGAGTCATGAAGAGATGGTTTGGAGGTTGCTCGGGTTGCCCAAGGGTCAAGGGAGTTGAAGGAGATGTGAGAATTTTCCCAAAACTATTCATTTTCTGACCATCTGATGGTAGAATTGTCATATCTTTTGATGAACAAATGATATTGGATCCAAACCACTTGGGTTAGAAAGTAGACTCGACAAGCTTTCCAACGGTCCAAAGAACGCCCAAATCCGAGTTCGAGAGTGTCCGGAGCGAGCCCGCGAAGTTCAGCCAAAATCTGTCATAACAGCGTGGTATCGATAGAAGCATTTTTGCCGTATCGATACAACATTGAAACAGAGCAATTGACATCCGTAATGAATTGGTATCGATACGGGCTTTTTGGCCGTATCGATACAGCTTCTTTTCTGAAGATATTTTCTGTCTTTTTGAATTTTCCATTTATGGAATTTAGGCTACTTTTAGGATATTTTCCTGGGACATTTCGTGGCCAGCACCCTTTTTGTATAAATAGGGGTGTCTCCTTCTCTCTCATGGGAGAGATTATTTTTGTTCTTAGTTTTCCTCCATTAATGTCTTTGGAGCTTTTCTAGTTAATTCCTTCAAGTTCATAGGTAAGTTGTTCTCGTTTATTGTTTTTCCGTTTATTAAAGTGGTAGCTACGCTTTAGATTCTCCTTAATATCAAGTTTATTTCCGTTTCCGTCGGTTAAATATCATGTCTCGTTTTTATGCTTTCGTTTATGCTTTAAGTATGTTTGAGTAGTCGTTGGGCTAAGTCTCAGGATAATCTTTCCCGAGGACTTAGGTTGTTAGTTGGTTCTCGAGCCATCGGGCTTAAAAGCATGATTTTCGGAATAGGGCTAAATTGACAAACGGCATACCAAGGAGTTAACACCCCTAAGTTTAGACCGAAATTACCAATTTAGCCCTATTCCGAAAATCATGCTTTTAAGCCCGATGGCTCGAGAACCAACTAACAACCTAAGTCCTCGGGAAAGATTATCCTGAGACTTAGCCCAACGACTACTCAAACATACTTAAAGCATAAACGAAAGCATAAAAACGAGACATGATATTTAACCGACGGAAACGGAAATAAACTTGATATTAAGGAGAATCTAAAGCGTAGCTACCACTTTAATAAACGGAAAAACAATAAACGAGAACAACTTACCTATGAACTTGAAGGAATTAACTAGAAAAGCTCCAAAGACATTAATGGAGGAAAACTAAGAACAAAAATAATCTCTCCCATGAGAGAGAAGGAGACACCCCTATTTATACAAAAAGGGTGCTGGCCACGAAATGTCCCAGGAAAATATCCTAAAAGTAGCCTAAATTCCATAAATGGAAAATTCAAAAAGACAGAAAATATCTTCAGAAAAGAAGCTGTATCGATACGGCCAAAAAGCCCGTATCGATACCAATTCATTACGGATGTCAATTGCTCTGTTTCAATGTTGTATCGATACGGCAAAAATGCTTCTATCGATACCACGCTGTTATGACAGATTTTGGCTGAACTTCGCGGGCTCGCTCCGGACACTCTCGAACTCGGATTTGGGCGTTCTTTGGACCGTTGGAAAGCTCGTCGAGTCTACTTTCTAACCCAAGTGGTTTGGATCCAATATCATTTGTTCATCAAAAGATATGACAATTCTACCATCAGATGGTCAGAAAATGAATAGTTTTGGGAAAATTCTCACATCTCCTTCAACTCCCTTGACCCTTGGGCAACCCGAGCAACCTCCAAACCATCTCTTCATGACTCTTTGGGCACCACAACGGGGTGGCACATGGCCTTGAGCACTTGGTTGCACCCGGAGCATTCCTTGGCGTTCAAAACCGCCTTATTAGCACGGTTTACCTGAAATACACAAAAACCTACCTTACGTGCAATATCGCAATAAAAGCTAAATAAACGCAAGGTAAAACAACATAAAATGGGACTAGTCGCACCAAATATCTACAACATTGGGTGCTCATCAACTGGCTGACTGCACACCGAGCTGTCATAGACTGCCATCGAAAGATGGTGACAGCTTATTCACCTGATGGGACCTGTTTCAAATTTAAGGGGGATAGACAAAACCCTTTTACACCCCACGCGCACAAAACGAAGTGGCATAAGACGCTTGCTAGATGGTTAGCAAGTCTCACGTTGGAAGAAACAGACCGAATGGAATTAGGTCTTCCTCATATCGTCTGTGAGTACGAGGATGTATTTCCTGAAGAGTTACCAGGGTTACCGCCGTCAAGGGAAATGGATTTCACTATAGAGTTACAACCCGGCACCGCCCCTATTTCTATGGCCCCTTACCGAATGGCCCCAGCAAAATTACGAGAATTGAAAACGCAGCTACAAGAACTTTTAGAGAAGGGTTTCATCAGACCTAGTACCTCACCATGGGGAGCCCCTGCTCTATTTGTTAAAAAGAAAGAGGGAACGCTCCGACTTTGTATCGACTACCGCCAACTCAACAAGGTCACAATCAAGAACCGATACCCCTTACCGAGAATAAACGACTTGTTCGACCAACTGAGAGGGTCGACCTGTTTCTCGAAGATTGATCTAAGGTCTGGATATCACCAATTACGAATTCGAGATTGTGATATACCTAAGACGACGTTCCGCACGCGATACGGACACTACGAGTTTGTAGTTATGCCGTTTGGTCTAACCAATGCTCCTGCAGTTTTCATATGTCTGATGAACCAGATTTTCACCCCTTACCTGGATAAGTTCGTGGTAGTGTTCATTGATGATATTCTGATATACTCTCCAACGGAGAAGGAACATGAGAACCACTTGAGAATTGTCCTCCAAGTACTTCGAGATAACCATTTGTATGCTAAAGCTAGCAAGTGTGAATTTTGGATGAAAGAAGTCAAATTCCTAGGACACGTGGTGTTTGAGAAAGGAATTTCAGTCGACGACAGCAAAGTGGAGGCAGTCATGGATTGGAAACGACCTTCTTCAGTGTTCGAAATTAGAAGTTTCTTGGGATTAGCTGGCTATTACAGAAGATTTATTCAAGATTTCTCTATCTTGGGAAAACCATTGACGCGACTGACCCAAAAAGGGGTTAAGTTTGAATGGAACGAAGCATGTGAGAGATCTTTCCAAGAACTCAAGAGGAGATTGACTAGCGCGCCTATATTAATCGTACCCGAACGAGACGTAGGGTATACCGTGTACTACGACGCATCCAAAGATGGATTGGGAGCTGTACTCATGCAGAACGGGAAGGTCGTTGCATACGGATCCCGACAATTGAGGCCGCACGAGAGGAATTATCCGACACACGACTTAGAACTGGCAGCAGTAGTGTTCGCCCTAAAGTCTTGGCGACATTACCTATACGGAGTGCAGTTCGAGGTATTCACGGACCACAAGAGTTTGAAATATCTGTTTACCCAGAAGGAGCTAAACATGAGACAAAGGAGATGGGTGGAATACTTGGAGGATTTCAACTTCACGATGTCCTATCATCCTGGAAAGGCAAACGTGGTCGCTGATGCGCTGAGTCGCAAGAACCGAGGACAGGTGGCTAGTTTAGCCGTAAGAGAATGGAAGATGATGGAAGACCTTAACGAATTCAAGCTACAGCCAACTGCAGAAGACACCGACGCTTGTCTCTCCGCCATAGTCGCAACCCCAGCCTTACACCGAGAAATTCTTCTAGCCCAAACCTTTGAACAAGAGTGTGATTTCATCAGGTATCAACTCGCAAATGGAAAAGCAGCAGCTGGATGGGAAATCCATGCTGACAAGAGCCTCTGCTTTCAAGGGAGAATTTTTGTACCTGACATTGGTACTCTCCGGGAAGCAGTACTTAAAGAATTCCACCATTCCAATTTCGCCGTCCACCCAGGAAGCACCAAGATGTACCAAAACCTTCGCCGACAGTACTGGTGGACTGGAATTAAGAAGGACGTGGCCAATTACGTTTCGACGTGCCTCACATGCCAACAAGTAAAAGCGGAACATCAGAAACCCGGTGGAACCCTGCAACCCTTACCTATACCCGGATGGAAGTGGGAACATATCGTCATGAATTTTGTGACAGGACTACCTAGGTCTCCACAATCGAATACCGCCATTTGGGTAATAATTGATCGTTTAACCAAATCCGCCCACTTTTTACCCATGAAGATGACAGACTCTATGGACTCTCTCAGTAGACTCTACATCCGAGAAATCGTGCGATTACATGGAGTACCTGTATTCATTGTGAGTGATCGAGATTCACGATTTACGTCAACGTTTTGGGAAAGCCTACAGAAAGCTTTGGGCACCGACCTTCGTCTCAGCACCGCATTCCACCCGCAGACGGACGGACAATCCGAAAGAACAATCCAAATCTTGGAAGACATGCTCCGAGCTTGCGTATTGGACTTTAAGGGAAGCTGGGAACGACATCTACCCCTAGTCGAGTTCGCCTATAACAACAGTTATCAATCCAGCATTGAGATGGCACCATACGAAGCTCTGTATGGACGACCTTGTCGATCACCAGTTTGTTGGGCTGAACTGGGAGAAGCTAGAGTACTAGGACCAGAGTTAGTTCAAGAGACAACGGAAAAGATCATAATCATTCGCCAACGACTTCTGACCGCTCAAAGTCGACAGAAGAGCTACGCCGACAAAAGGACTAGACCATTGACCTTTCAAGTTGGAGAACATGTGTTCCTAAAAATTAGACCGCGAAGGGGAGTTATCCAATTTGGAAAGAAAGGGAAGCTATCACCACGATACATTGGCCCTTTTGAGATCCTTGAGAAGATTGGAGAAGTGGCGTACCGCCTGGCACTACCACCGCAACTGGACCGAGTTCATAATGTATTCCACATGTCGATGCTCCGAAAGTACATGACGCATCCTTCCCACATCATCAATTGGGAAAACATCGAAATCAACGATGACGTCACTCTAGAGGAACAGCCAGTAGAGATCCAAGATTATAGTGAGAAGTGCATTCGAGGCAAAACGATTCAACTAGTCCGAATCTTCTGGCGACATCGAGGAATTGAGGAATCAACCTGGGAAAGAGAGGATACTATGCGCACCAAATACCCAAATCTGTTCCCTCCTAAAGGTACACTTTAATTTCGAGAACGAAATTTTATTTAAGGGGGATAGGTTGTAATAACCCGAAAATTTAAACTAATAAATATTAAAAAGAATTTATTATTTATGATAATATTGATTTTCTTATTTATTAATTAGTAGATAATTACAAAAAAATAAGTATTCTATCTAATTACCTCTTAAAAATTATTTTGTCAATATATACATACATATAAATGCATGCATGCACGCCTATATTCTCCCTCACTCTCCTACTCAATTTCTACCTCCTCCATGACCCAAAATTCGTGCGTAATTCGTCCATGCAAAAACCCGATACCGTTAGGACTCGTTTTAATTCGAAACTCATCCAATTCTCCTATATATACACACCACACCGACCCTAGGGCACGTACACTATTCTACCACCTTCCACGGAGCCAGAGAGAGGAGAAAAACCCGAGAGAACCGAGCTTTAATCGATAGAATTTTAGAGAGAGAAAAAGAGAGAGAAAAGTGGGTTTCGAGGTTCCGTTCGTCCGAAACCCAAATTGATCGTTCGAGTTGTTTACTACAGTCCCAAGGATCACCGTAGATCAAGCAATTCGGTCCCAAGGTCCTCCGATCGAAGGAATTGAAGTCGTCTTCCCCAAAATCACGTTTTCGATCGAAAACGAAATTAATCCGAACCGAGGTATTATAATTCAATCCGAAGCCTCCTCTAAGTATATTTGATGTTTATAGACATAACCCAATGACCCCCGTAGTCCCATGCATTGAAACGAATGAAAAAAACGAAAAAAATAAAAAACAGCCCGCGACCTTGCGGCCGCGAACTTCGGGACAAGCCAGCCGCAAGAACCAGAAATTGGAGTTTGCGGCAGCAAACTCCATTACTCCGACCGTGCGCGTGTTTTTTGTTTCCGTTTCAAATTGATCGTGCGACCTTTTAAACATCGTATTTGATCCCAAAATTTTTATCCTAGGTTGCCCATACTCTAAAGTTCATACCTTGTTAGTTTCATATTTTTTTTATTTAATCTTATATTCATTTAATTTTTAGTTGTAATTGTGTAATCGTTTGTGAACTAAAAATCAATGCGACCTTGTAAACTAATCTATAAATCTCCAAACTATTTTTCCTAGATTCCCAACTTGTTAAAGGTCATAACTTGCTGAGTTCGTGGTTAATTAACATTATTAGCTATTTATTTAATATTTAACGAAAGTTATAAACGAAAATTAATAACGACCTTATAAAAAATATTTTTAACATCGAAAATATTTTTCCTAGACTCCTGACAGTTCAAAGGTGATATTTTATTAAAACAAAATTTTATTTATTTGATTTACTATTTATTATTATTTAAGCATTGTTTCTTAATAATAATATCGTAAAATATTATTCAGGAGGTCTAAAATTCTGAATAATTTCATTTAGACTATTTACAGCCCTAGAATGATATTCTGTAAATATAAAAAATATTTCAAACTATTTAATTATTTATTGTTTATTTATGCTTGTTTAGTCTATTAATTTAATCTTTTTATTTAAATTAATTCCGTGAGCATCCAAACCCAACTTTTAGCACTCGAACTCATTATAGGGGACTGTTAGGACCTTTATTAAGGTTATGATAATTATTTAAATATTTTTACCAAATTAATGTATTTAATTAGTGTTTAATTAGCTTAATTACTTATAATTAATTAATAGAAGTCTAGAAAATTATTATTAAATCCTAATTAAATAATTCTTACATTCCTAATGACTTTGTGATCATATGAGATTAAGGGCAACGGCCTACCATAAAAAGTTATGTGATTGCATTGCTTATAAATTGTTTCAATCCATCGTTATTTGTTTTAATTACTTTTTGTTTATAATTGATATTGTATCGATGCTTGATTTGAACGTTAGATTGGACCCTAGAGACATGGGGTGGTATGCGAAATAGAAATCACGTAGGCGATGTTAAGTAATGGATAAATTATGAAGTTTATTTCTGTTTAGAGGTTGCCTGCAGGCGTGATGTTGTGATATGATGAGATTGTGATGAGAATTGATACTGGCAGGTGTCCAGTGATGAATTGATAGACTGGCGGGTGTCCAGTGATGATTGTGAAAAGAATTGCGATGTGGTTTATAAGATAGGCGAACCCTAGTCGTGATACCGGCATGATAAGCTTACCCCTTGTTGTAGTTATTGGGGGTGCACACTCGGTACATAACTTAGGTGTTCCTGCGACAACAAAGGGAAGTGATCTCATGGGACTGAGCATGGCTAGTGGTTGGGGAGGAAAGATCTCGTGGAGAGATCTTAGATTTCAGATTAAGTTAATGGATAGTAAAAAAACGAGTTATGTGAATTATCTTTGATTTACTCGTTCGTATCATTATCTCCTGTTTGATTGCTAATTGTATTGTATGAGGGGTATTTGGGTTGGATTATAGTTCGGGGTGAACTCTTTCACTCAGGCACGGATTTTCTGGCATCCGTGTCAGATTTTTGAAAACCAGAAACACAGGATCCCGAGGCGAGCAGCTTTTATCTTGAGGAGAATCCAGAAGTAGGAGTTGAGCCAGAATACACTTGGGACCCATATCAGACTTAGAAGATGGCTCTATTATCTGTTTAGCTTATTCCTTCGAAGACTATTTCTAATATTTTTACAATAGTTTGTAATAGATGAATTCTTAGGACGAATTATCTGTTTTGGATTTTAAATTGGATTTAATAGGTTTTTCGAGAATTAGTATTTAATACCTTCGATTTTACCTTCGAAAATCGGAGCGTTACAAGGATGGGTAATACCCAATATTTACTACCCCCTATTCCCACCATCACCACTATTTACCAACCTTATTCACGCCGGAGTTGTAAACAAGTTCTTTATATATAGCAGCAATCAATTGCGATTGTCCAAAAGTGTTCTTGACGGTTTGAATTTTAATGAAACTTTTTCGGGACAAAATTTAACTCTTCTTCGGAAAAGTATCATTAACATTCGAACCGTCCAAAACACTTTAGGACGATCGCGATTGGCTCCGTAAACAACTATTCTCGGCTCTGCTGTTAAAAAGATTTGCTCTTACCAGTTTCACTGCAAAAATGTTGGAAAAGGAAATGAAGTATCTTGGGTTAAGTCGGAAATATGAATAAAACCTGAAAAAATATATTTATAAAATATCTAATTCTTATTTTGTCACTCTTGAAAATAAGAGAAAAAGAACATTTGTAAAGTAATAATAATATGCTAGAAGTCGCGACCCACACAATTATACACCTTTCAATTTACTTTCTAGCTACTAAAGGTGATTTAGCGGCAAAAACTAATGGAAAAACAAATTCGATTTTTCTAATATAAATAAATAAATAAATTGAAAAAAAATCAGAAAACGGTTGGCCAACCGTTAAGACTTAAGCGGTATGCAACCCATGAACCGTTTTCACAACCTAACCTCTTTGTTGATTTCCAATTCTCTCTCTCTCTCTCTCTCTCTCTGTGCCATGTATTCTTCAACCTCAAACGAGACGATGTACTCTCCGCCACCATCAGCACCCCCTGAACCACCGCAGGCACCGCTATTTACACCACATTCTTTCCATTCCATGTACCCCACACCACCAGTAGTACCAACCGGCAATATTTCAGCGCATGTGGTAAATAAAAAAGTTGGTATAACCGCTCCCAACTTTCCTTCTTCTCATGTTCCGGGGCCTTGGTCCACTGGCCTCTGCGGTTGTTGTGAGGACGTTGGCAGTTGTAAGTGCATCTCTATCTTCCGCTAGGTTTAAGGGTATATATGGAAAATGCTAATCTTGACGTGCAAAGTGGTTTTACTTGCAATGATTTGTCTGTGGTACTTCTGTAGTTGAAACTAAAATTGACGGTTGGCTTTTTTTGAGTAGTTATTCAGTAGTTCGAGAGCCCCGGCCGCCACGTGGTGCGGTCAGAACCATTTCAAAATCCCATATCTATGTGGGGTCCATAAACTTAGTTATGGACCCCACCAGAATGTGTGATTGGAGAGTGGTCTCCGGAGCATTACTTGGCGGTGCTCTCGGGTTGCTAAATATATAATTTCACACCTTTGTTTTTTTTTTCAACAGCGGTGCATGCTACAGATACCAAATCATGTACACATCCACAACACCTATTGTGATTTATTCATATAGATCCGATACCGGCTATTAATTTGTTGTATAGTGGTGATTGATGAATATTACTATCTCGGCCACATAATTTTTGTATGATGATTTTCATTTTGATATGGTAATCGTAATACGTACTGCTGCCATGCTAAAAACAATAAGAGTCGATCGTCACCACAAAACACTACTACTAGCAGCATTAATTTCCTACTATTATTTTGTACAAAAGACCCTTCCCTTATCTTTTGGGAATTTCATGATCGAAAGATATTTATAGTCTATAGAGACTTTGAATCCTACTTAGATCGAGCTTGCTACGTACGTACAATGCTACCTAAATTTAACAAATGTATTAGGGGCCATCCTTGGGATATATCGAAGCTTGTTTGGGGAGCCCATTGAAAGCAACGATTACAAAAATGCCGCCTCTCGATCTCGTTTTGTTGCAGGTTGCTTGACATGTTGGTGCCCTTGTGTTGCATTCGGTCGAATAGCAGAAATTGTTGATCGCGGATCCACTTGTATGTATGTCTAGCTAATTACTAATTTATTAATTGCTTATAGATGAGAGATGAGATGAGCCAAATTAATTAAATGAATTGGTAAATAAATAAGACTGAAATTAATTAATTTTGACTTGCTTTTTGTATGCACTAAATTGGTTGCGCACAGCATGTGGAGTGAGTGGAGCAATCTACTTATTGATGATGTCCGCGACGGGGTGCTCATGCTTGTACTCTTGCTTTTACCGATCCAAATTGAGGGGACAGTACTTCTTGGATGAGACCCCATGTGCTGATTGTTGTGTCCATTGTTGTTGCGAGGAATGCGCTTTATGTCAAGAGTATAGACAGCTTAAGAACCAGGGTTTTGACATGTCTATAGGTCTCTCTCTCTCTCTCTCTCTCTCTCTCTCTCTCTCTCTCTCTCTCTCTCTCCCTCTCTCTCTCTCTCTCTCTCTCAAAAGAGTTCAAATGTCGTGCAACATTTTTACCTCATTGGAAGGCCTCACAATTACTTCTCCATTTCCCTTTAGTGAATATCATAATAATTAATTGTTACTGGCTATGTTAAAAACACATTGAATGAACTGGCTGTACTAAAGAAGTAGGAATTAAGTTAATTAGTATACACTATACATGTTTGCCACTGCATCTTTTTAGTATATATATACATGTAGCTCCTGACACTGACATAGCGTTATTTATGTTGTTTATTCATAGGGTGGCATGGAAACATCGAAAGGCAAAAACGAGGGATGGCGGAGCCTCCATCAAATCAAAATGGGATGAATCGCTGGGAATGATAGAGATGTGTTTTTGCGTTTGTTCATTGCCATTATTATCTATCAGGATACCTACTTAATTAGAAAAATAAAAATGACTAATTGATGTTGCACAATGTCTATGTTTCAGTTTTGCACATTTCTTGTGTATCAGCAACAAAAAAAAAAAAAAAGTATTATTCGGGAGCTTCTTCTTGCAGATTAATTTAATTTCTAAGGGATTAGTTTTGTTAGTTTTATGACTTTATTCTAGAATCATTTGTGCTTTGCTTTTTAATTTGTCTTGAAAATTGATTAATGGGTCAGGAGTTAATGTGTTGGGTGGAACTAAAGAAAGGGAAATAGGGATGGTAAGAAGTTCACAAAGGGTAAGGAGCCGTTCCAGTTTTAAGAAAAAGTAACTTTTGGAAAAAGAAGGTAATTTCAAGCTCAAAAATCATATGTTTACGTAAATAATTTTTCTACTAATATGGATCTTGTTTGATAGATTTCATCGAAATCTTTTATACGGTGCAAAAAAAAATTAAAAAATTATTTTTCATTTTCATTATATTTGAGTTTGTAAATTGAAGAAAAAGTACTTTTAGAAAAGGAAGGGAAAGTGGAACGGCTCCTAAATGGTGTTTGTCCCTTGAATTTGTAATGCATGCTAACTTAGCGGTATCAGAGTATTAATCCAATATTCTTCGATCTAGATAAAGATTGTGTTTTTTTAAACTATTATATTGGTTTATTACTAAATAGATTTTTGGTTGTTTGCCGTTTTCAAGACTTCTCTTGGACCAATGCACGCCCAACTCTAGCACAATTTGAAAATGCAACCGTTAAGGATTCCCAATACCCCCCTTTTTTTTTTTTTTTTTTGAGGAGTTAGTTCAGAGAGATGTCTCTTGGCGTGTTGTTTGGAGTCTTAGGTGTCTCTTTGGATGTTGGGTTGAGTCTTAGTTGTCATGTGTCTCTTGCATGTTGGGAGTAGTGTTGTTTTGTTATTGTTGGCTTCTTGCCAACCTCGGATTGTTAATTCTCTCTTTGGGTCCATGCGGCATATGATTGTTGGAGTTTGTTGTTGCCTCTTTGAGGGTTCACTCTTCTCCGGCTTGATGCCTTATGCTTTGGGTCCTTTTAATCTTTGTAATTTGTTTTCAAAGGTTAATAAATTTTTTTGCTTTTCAAAAAAAAAAAAAAGAAGATTCCCAACTAGTGAGTGCACCTTAAAACCCTATGAAAGTGCCTAAACTAAAACCCTATGAAAAATGCCTAAACTACTAAAATCATAGGGGTACCTTATGAAAATACCTGAACCCTAAAGGTACCTTATGAAAGTGTCTAAACCCTAGGGTACCCTATAAAAGTGTCTAAACCGCTAACGCTATGAACTACTCCTAAAGCAAGAGTTTAAAGCGAAGGGGGGACATGCATATGTGGCTTTGCATGTAAAGTACAGGGGTGGAAACTATAAACTCACCGAAGTTTCAAAGAACTTCAATCCTGGGGGTGTAAAAAAATCCGAAAATCGATACTAATCCAACTATACCGTGCCTTTTGGATTGATTCTACGTAGAGGTGGCAAATGGGCGGGTCAGGGCGGGTTAAAACTGGTTACGAGTCAAATAATAAACTGATTGAAATGGATCGGGTCGGATATGGGTTAATTTAAACCCAAATCCGCCCGACCCGTTTTCCTTCCCCCTCTCCCTCCCCCTCCTTTTTCTCTTCTCCCCATTTCCCCCTTCCTTCTTTTCCTTATCTACTATCTTCCCCCAACATGGGTTGAAACACGTTCACAAATTGAGTAACTTTTTTTTGCATTTGTTTATTTTGCGTCAAACTTTTGTACTTTATTAATTTGTCTCAATGAGAGAAATCGAAAAAGTAAAATATTAAGATCGAAACTCATGATTTTTTTAATAAAGACAAAATAAGGGAAAATAATAAGGAAAAATTTTAAAATAGCACCTGAACTTTGCACCAAATGTCACAGAGACATCTGAACTGAAGTTTATTTTAATTAAACACATGTACTAACAAAATTCCCAAATTTAGACCCCCGTCGTTATACTCCGTCCCAAAAATTGCTGACATGGCATCTCCAACCCGTTTAAGTTGCCCCATTGTACATATTTCCAATAGGGGACGATGCACCCAAGAGAAACTCATAACTTTTGAGGGAGATGGTAGAACAATAGCTAGACTTCTAGAGAGAGAAATGGAGGAAAATCAATTAGTTTAAGGTCATTTTACCTCCAAAACATGAGGTAAAGTAGGGTTTGGCTTGGGTGCATCATTCCCTATTGGAAACATGTGAAATGGGCCACTTAAACAGGTAAGAGATGCCGTGTCAATAATTTTTTGGACGGAGTATAACGGCGGGTGACTAAATTTGGGAATTTTGTTAGTACAGGTGTTTAATTGAAATAAACTTAAGTTCAGGTATTTCTGTGACATTTGGTACAAAATTCTGGTGCTATTTTGAAATTTTCTCAAATAATAATCTTTTTCTTTAAAAAATTCTGAGTTTCGATCAAAAAAATTTAAATTTCCGATTCCTCTTGATGAGACGAATCAATAAGTTACAAAAATTTCAAAACGAATCTCAATTAATTGATTGCGCGAATGGAATTAGAGATTGAATTAACTAAAAAAGCTTTTGTTAACTTTTAATTTTTACTTTTTATTGATCAGCAAGTTAAGCTTTAGTTTTTTTTTGGGTTTAAAAAAAATAAATTGACCTGCAATTGAATCAGTTTTGTTTTGGTGCTTGGTGCTGAAAGTGAGCACGTGAAACTCTACGATTGTTTCAGGATTTTTTTTAAAAAAAACAAACGGAGATTTTTAGCTTAACAATAGCGAATAAGCCTTTTAATTCCAACTCATTTTCAACTCATCTAAACCCATATAAATATGAGTTGAGATGGGTTCAACCCATTATATAATATGGACGGATTTGGTTGGATTATAAGTGAGCGAATTTGATGGGTTGAAAAATATGGATTGACATTACCACCTTTAGTTCTACGGTTTAGTAGTCATGTTCTGGTTAAAAAATAAATAAAAACTGATACATTTGGTTTGGTTACTGATTTTTTTTCAAAAAACCACCGAACCGGAACCGATTTACTAGTAATATATGGACCGGGGGGCGTGCTTAGGTGCGCAGCACAGTACTGTGCGATCTCAACCATCTAAAAGTGTTATGAATGGTCTAGATTTTAAAAAACTTTTCCATGGAAGATTCCCGGAAAAGTTTCATTTTAATCCGGACCATTGATTACTGATGTCACGCCATCGATTTTCAACATAAATATAAAGGATTTTCATAAATAAAATCTCACACTATTCTATTCGATACTCAAAAGATTTCTATTTCCATAGCAATACTCTCATATTCACAAGGTTCCAAAATATTACAATATAGGCTCGACGGCCCCAAATTAACATAAGTACCAAATGTCAAAAGATAGCTAAGGGTTACAATATTCCAAGTCAAGGAATTTCAATTTTGGTTACAAATGCATCTTTCAAAGAGGTTTACAAAGATGAATAAGTAACTCCTTCAGTTAGTCTTCAAAAATAGTGTCCACACTCTAAGCATTCCAGTCATGCAAGCTATAGTTCCGGGTTAGCACCTGAAAATAATAATAGGCTTGAGCTACACTAGCCCAGTAGAAAAGTTTACGCAAACTCTATATGCAAATGAGCAAGTTGAACGAACAAACGATGGAAAACCAAGTGACAATGGAGGATGCACAACTTTCATGATCAAATGTCCCAATATCTCCAAACCATCTTTTATCCAAACCCACAAATCATATTCATTCAACTTGTGTCTTAACATATCATATTCTTTGTGTCTGAGCTGAAGCTCCTGCCGGGCTATTTATGGGACCCCGATATCCCCTACCAAGCACCCATCTTGTAGGTTAGGCCTTGAATATTCTATACGAGCATTAGCTCCTGCCAGGCTAGTTATGGGACCCTGATATCCCCTGTCAGGCACCCACCCGTCGATGGGCCCCGAGTGTTCGCGCGTCATTCACTTGCTCAAGTGTGTTGTTCGTATCTCAATGTGTTATTCTTACAGTTCTCATTTTTTTTAACTTAACGAGTTCATTCAAGTCCATTGGATACCCCTCTAAGAGTGAGACGAAGAATACTCTTCAAAACACTTAAAAGAATGTGCAAACAAGTCCATTAGAGTCAGTGAGAAGCTTCAAAATGGGATTTGGAAGATACAGGAAAGCAGATGAAAGATACTGCAGCAGCTCAATCTACCTACCGATAGAACTTCATACTGCAGCAGCTCAATCTATCTACTGGTAGGTATTCAATTCCTACCGGTAGAACTTGAACTTGACCTACCGGTAGGTATTCAATTCCTACCGGTACAAATGGAAACAGGAAGGCCAACAATTGGATGAAACAATTTTTGCACTTGACCTACCGGTAGGTATTCAATTCCTACCGGAAGACATTGAATACGTTCAGCAGCTTTTGAGCTGCTGCTGTACATTTGAGCTGGTTACATAGGGATTTCTCAACCAACCTACCGGTAGGTATTCAATTCCTACCGGTAGAGAGAGTAACTTACAGACGATTTTTGACAGACAATTTCAAGTTTCGCTCCAACCTCAACAACAACAAACACTAACTCGAAAACGGCATAGAAATACTCAAATAACATATAAAGAGAGGTAGAATTAAACGTTTTGATCGAACCCTAGCTTTCGAAACTTCAAAATCAATTGAATACTCTTCTCCGAGATAAGTCCAACGAAATACAAGCTCGAGATCACATACGGAGGGCGGAATGATGGTCAATCTTTATGGGTTTTGAGTTTGGAGGTGCAATTTTGAGGGTGAGAGGGAGAGGGATAGAGATAGCCGATAGAGGGAGAAGAACGGGAGAGAGGGAATGAGATGGGGAAAATGGGAAATAATTCCCCTGCTACACACACATGCACATTATTACCCCAAGACCCATATCTTTCTAACCTTTGCACATTTGACCCACAACCATCATCTCCACATTAATCTATCATTTATCCATTTATAAAAACATTAAAAATTAATAAAGAAATTTACGGGTCTCTACAACTGAGACAAACGGTCCAGATGGTGCGCAGCACACTGCACAGCACAGTCCCCGCATCCGTAATATATACTTATGTATACCTACATTAATATGTGTCATACTATTTTCATGTCTACTTTACCCATTTTTTCGGTTTAAATCTCTTTTGGTAATCCATTTTAATGGTGGTAGTCTATAAACTATTTTGTACTCCCTCTGTCCCCTAATGTTTGTCTTGTTAGTAAAATAAGAACTCAAAAATAATGCATTTCTTTCAAGGAAAATTTTTAAAAAAAATCACAAATTAAAAGAACTTATCAATATCAAGTAAATTGTTCAATTTTTCTCGCAAAAATTGTATTATTTTTACGTCATCATTTTGCGGACCGAACAAACATTATGGGTCGAAGGGAGCATTCATTTTGGTTCAAGACGTGAAGTGTTAATGAAGTTGTTAACATATGTTACTATGTTTTTTAGGTTTCAATATTATATTTTCTATCTAGACTAGGTTATTACTCCCTCCGTCCCAAATTGGATGTCAATTTCTGATATCCGTGCCAATTTCAATTCCTTATATCTTTCAATATGGATCTCAAAAAATATGCAATATGGATCTTATTTGATAGTTCTTGATTAGTTCTATTATACAAAGTTTTCAAACTCATGGAAAACATTATAGATTGAAATATATCAGCGATAAAAAATGACACGAGTTTCAAAAATTATCATCCATTTTGGGACGGAGGGAGTATTTATGTTTCCTTGCTATGCATACATCCTTTATTGGTGTAGGTTTCTTGGTTACCTTTTCTTTTTTGACATCAAAAAAGAACTTTATAGATAGAATAAAGAGTCAATACATGAGATCACAATAACAACCCCAATCAAAAGGTCAACCTAACTAAGAGGTTACAAGCTAAGAAAAAAACATAGTCCCTTCGTCCCTTTTTAAGTATCCTGTTTCGTAATTACAACTTATTAAAAAGACATCATCATTATACCGTTCACATCAACCTTTACCTCCACTTTATCTCCTTACCCTCTATAAAACATCATCATTACATTTTTACTTACTAACTTTTCAAAATGGAATCTACTTTTAGGGGTAAAATGGACACTTATTAAGGGACAGCCTAAAATGGAATACTAGATTCTAAAAAAAGGACGGAGGGAGTAGTACAACAAGCAAATCTTGGTAAGCAACTCCCAACGTAAAGAAATTCACTCGAGAAGACTATTGTAACGACCCGGATTTTCAACCCAATTTTTTTTCGAATAAAGAAATTACTTTTAATCCAATAGTCGATAGTAATCGATTAATTATTTAAAAGTGTAATTAGATTAAACTAAAACCTAGAATAATTTTTGGTAATTAAAATTAGTTTAGCATAATTATCTTATCTTGTCTATTCTATTTTAATTTATTTTTCTTGTTATACATACATATAATTGCATGCATGCACAACTCCTCCCATCTCTCCATCTCCTACTCCTATTTGGTTTATACCTCCTCCGTAACCTTAAAAACGAGCTAAATTCGTCCATGCGAAAACCCGATTCGATTAGGACTCAAAATCATCCTTCTACATCAAAATTCTCCTATAAATACATAACTATTCCGACCCTAGGGCACGCACGAAAATTCTCACATTCCAATCGTCCAAAAAAGAGAGGAAATCGAAAGGAAATCAAAACTCCAAAGCTATGGAGTTCTAGAGAGAGAAAAGAGAGAGAGAGGAAAGTGGGTTTCGTGGTTTCGTTCGTTCGAGACTCAAATTGATCGATTGAATTACTTCCTACAATCCCAAGGATCCCCGAACATCAACCAATTCGGCCCCGAAGTTCCCCGATCAACGGAATTGAAGTCATCTTCTCCAAATTTCAAGTTTACGATCGAAAACGAATTCAACTCAAATCGAGGTACTATAATTCAATCCGAAGCCTCCTCTACGTATATTAAGTGTTTATAGACATAACCCAATAAACCCCGTAGTCCCATGCATCGAAAACAATCAAGAAAAAGCAAAAAAACAAAACTGTGCAGCGACCTTGCGGCCGCAAGGTGCGGGAATTCCAGCCGCAAGAACCAGGCGGCCAACCTCGCGGCCGCAAGCCCCTTCTCCCCCAGCCGCGCGATGATTTTGTTATCGTTTCGAATCGATTGTGCGACCTTTTAAACATTGTATTTGACCCCGAAATTTTTATCCTAGGTTACCCACATTCTAAAGTTCATACCTTGTTAGTTTCATATTTTTTTTATTTATTCTTCAATTTATTAAATTTTTATTCGTAATCGTGTGATCGTTTGTAAACTAAAAATCATTGCGACCTTTTAAATTATTCTACAAATCCCCAAACTATTTTTCTTAGATTCCTAACTTCTTAAAGATCATAAGATGTTGATTTCATAACTTTTTAATGTTATTTGTTATTTATTTTATTTTTAGTTAAAGTTTCAAACGAAAAATAGTTACGACCTTACAAAAAATATTTTTAATATCGAAAATATTTTTCTTAGACTCCTGATAGTTCAAAGGTGATATGTTATTAAAATAAAATTTTATCTATTTTATTAACTATTTTTTTATTTAAGAGTTGTTTCTTAATAATAATACTGTAGAATATTATAAAAGAGGTTTAAAATTATGAATAATTTTATTTAGACTTCTTACAGTCCTAAGATGATATTCTATAAATAAAAATATAATTTTACTTAATTATTTATTTATTGTCTATTTAATCCAGTTTTGCCTATTAATTGATCTGTTTATTTAAAATAATCCCGTGAGCATCCAAAACCCAACTTTTAGCACTCGAACTTATTATAGGGGACTGTTAGGACCTTCATTAAGGTTACGATAATTATTTTAAATATCTTTACCTAATTAATGTATTTAATTAGTGTTTAATTAACTTAATTACTTTTAATTAATTAACAAAAGTCTAGAAAATTATTTTTAAGTCTTAATTAAATAATTCTTAGATTCTTAATGATTTTGTGACCATACAAGATTAAGGGCAACGGCCCAGTCATAAAAAGTTATGTGATTGCATTGCTTATTAACTGTTTCGATCCGTCTGTGATTCGTTTTCAATTATTATGGTGATTGATATTGTATCGATATTTCATTTGAATGTTAGATTGGACCCTAAAGACATGGGGTGGTATGCAAAATAGAAATCACGTAGACGATGTTAAGTAATGGATAAATTGTGAAGTTTATTTCTGTTTAGAGGTTGCCTGCAGGCGTGATATTGTGATATGATGAGATTGTGATGAGAATTGATACTGGCGGGTGTCCAGTGATGAATTAATATACTGGCGGGTGTCCAGTGATGATTGTGAAAAGAATTGTGATGTGGTTTATAAGATAGGCAAACCCTAGTCGTGATACCGGCATGATAAGCTTATCCCTTGTTGTAGTTATTGGGGGTGCACACTCGGTACATAACTTAGGTGTTCCTGCGACAACAAAGGGAAGTGATCTCATGGGACTGAGCATGGCTAGTGGTTGGGGAGGAAAGATCTCGTGGAGAGATCTTAGATTTCATGTTAAGTTAATGGATAGCAATGAATCAAGTTATGTGAATTATCTCTGTTTTACCTTTTTGCACCATATATATTCTGTTTGCCTGCTAGCTGTAAAGTAAGAGGGGTGGTTGGGTTGGATTATTTTACTGGGTGATTTTATCACTCACGGATACGTCTGTATCCTGGCAAATCGATTGCTTCGGCGGTCAATTTGCTAGAGGGCGCAGGATTCAATGGAGGAGATTCAATGATGATGCAGTTCGACACGAAAAGAATATCAGTAATGAAGATCGAGGATGCTTAGGATTCGTATCAAGATTAGAGTCAGCTCTGAAGTTAGTGTATTTTGATTCAGTAGATCTATCTTGAAATTGTAATGGTTAAACCATTGTTTTGAAAAATTATATTTATTTAGCAAGATTTTCGCAAAGAAATCAATTTATTTTGCACCCGAAAAGTCGGGGCGTTACAAGTGGTATCAGAGCCAGGTTCAACCCTCGGCCTTGGTTAGATTGGATAAATTCACGTAGAATTTAGTATATCCTTATGGTAATAAGATAACGTTATCTGTAGTATACCAAAACCTACCGTTAATTAGCTAAACGTTTACCGTATCTATTACTCTTCTAAACTACAATATAAACTAAGTATATCATATAAATATTTGTTTACCTGTTGCGACTTAGACTCCGAGAAGTTACGAAACCAACGGTGATTCCGATCTGAAGGAAGCGATAAAAGAATCAATCCTCTTATAATTGGTTGTCCGATCGAACGAGGCGAAAAACACCAGTCCAAAGAAGACAAAAAGACAAATCTCGACAATAGAAGAAGGGTACTTTCGAAGGAGGCTACTTAGTAAATAGAGTACCTGTTGAAGAAGAGTTCTTTTTTCTTTAGGTTGATAACGGTCGCAAATAGGATAGGATCAATGTAAGAACGTTGTTGCACTCATTCCCTTTTTAGAACCAGATATTTAGAAACCCTTATAACCCTGAACCTAACCTCGAAGAGCAGTCGTTACAAGATTGATACAAAACGTCAATGACGTCATCATTTTGTCAAACCCACCAGTAAGGACGATACGCGTAGCCCTGATTCCAACGACAACGTCGCCTACGACAATGACTATTCTTTCGTGAATTTCGAGATCAATACCAACTCAAACCTCAACGCAAGACGAAGTATCAATTGGGTTGTGCAACTCATACGAGCGATTACCGACTACCCCTAAACCCTAACCTCCAGCGTCGTAGATCCTTTGAGGAAGTAGATAGATTGACGAATAGAAACATAATGTTATCAGAGATTCGAAATCATCACCTAGCTAAATACTATGCCACTACATCCAATGACGGCACCCTCATCGGTCAACCAAATCGAGAAGCTACTTGAAGTCATGAACGTCCAAGAAGGTGGTGATAATTTTCTCACAAGAAGGTTCTATTCTTTTAAGGGGGATAGAAGAGACTACTGACAATCGAACATATAGTTTCCATTCTCAACTGATCAATCATATTCTAACCGATCACTATATTAGGCTTCCATTCTCAAAATCTTCTTCCTTCGCAATCACCTTCGTAGTGACCCTTCATTTCTAGAGCTACGAATCCAACTAGAACGTAAATTATTAAGATTCTTATATAATTTCCAAATATTAAATTCTTTATGACACGTCTCTTTAGGTATCCCTCACAATTTTCATGTTTCAAATTTTCTGTTGTAGATAAGATTACATGGTGACGATCTTATTGGCCCACTTGGACATGTTAACAACATTCCTGATCATTCGTATGTTTGCGTAATTCATAATCCTTCGATGATTTATAATACTAGCACCGATTTTGGTGATCCTTGTTTGCTCAATTAAGTGTCTGTATAAGACCACTCATTTTTTTTCCTCCATTCCTCTTAACTCTCTTGTAAGCCATCACCTTTAAATATCTCTCTACCATTCAAAACCATAACTTTGTAAGCCCAAACCAATTTCATTCGTTTGAGTTTTTCAATTATCTGAATATTTATATATTTTGGTGATGCCCCTTCCCTTTTGAGTTGTGTGATCACCCTTGATTGACGGGGTTCAATCTTTGAAATAACTATGGCTTGTACTACTTTCGAAGTGACAATCATTCATCCTGATCCTCTTTTTCATTCGATTGATTGTATTCTAACCTTCCGCTGTTTGCATCTCTTATGACTCTGCTTAAAATCACATTCATTATGACTCTCCATTGTTAGAGCTGCAATTTCAATTAAATCTCAAATCATTGAACTCTTATCTATTCCAAGCACCTAACTCTCGTGACATTTTCTTTTGAGTTGGGTATTGCTAACAAATCATTTTGTTCAAACCTCTCTTAATTTGATTTGATTTAAAGTCAATAGTGTGCTCAATTATTAGTATAACTTCTCTGATTTATTGAATACTTCATATTCGGAGCAATCCTCGTTTATTTTGATCAGCGCACTATTAGTTATCCACAACCTTGAATTCTTTTGATATCATATCAAAATATTCCTCCAACCTTTCAAAACCCTAAATTCACAAACCTAGTTCGAGTTTCAATGTTGGAGTTATTTAGTCTTTGAACACCAATATCATTGTGCTTCACTTTCCTTAAACTTTGTAATTCTGTTCGAGCTAATTAGATCCAATCATTGTCCTATCAATTCCTTGTTCTATTTTAGGAATGGACTCGTAAGCCATTACTTGTTTTCATTGTGCCCCATTATTTTCTATAATAACTAGAGTTAGATACTTGTGTTGAAACATGTTTGGCCAACGTGGTGCAAAATAAATATCTAGTTTGGTTTCATCATTGGATCTTCTAATCTTTCAGAAGCTATCGCGGTAGATCTGTACCTCTTAAGCAAATCCGTCTTGTTGACTCCACTGCATTGTTTGGAAGCCCAAGTATTTGTTTGATTCATTCACTTGTTAAACCTTTAATCCACATTATTACAATGACGAAACTCTTCCTTTTTGAAATCATTGAGTATACCTCGTTACCTTCATCATTATTTTCATCGTGTTCCAATTCCCACTCAAAACTACTTGGACCTCGACTCGTGGAGGAGGATTTATTCATGCCTTCTATTTTGTTCTATGATCTTCGGACATTTGACTCATATTTGGACCTCTTGAAAAAATTCTTGTAATCCCCTCGTTTGTTTAAAAAAAAAAAAAATACCACCTTCTGAGAGATAAGGATCAAACTTTCAAGAACTGACCAAGGAAGGAGATAAGTTGATGACTACCAATCATTCGAAGCCAATAAAAGAGCTACGCCGACAAGAGGATGAGACCTTAGACTTTCAACGTACTTTATGTTCGAACCGCGCCTTAGGATCACCCGATTTGTCAAGAAAGGAAAGTTATCACCTCGCCACACTGATACGTTTGAGATCTTGGGGCAAATTGGAGCAGTTGCCTATCGCCTAACGTTATAACTACAAATCGCCAAAATTCACGTCGTCTTTTACGATTCTACGCTGCGGAAAGATATGAACCATTCCACCCACATGCTTAATTGAGAGGAAGTCACACTGGACGAGGAAACGATCATCAAAGAGCAACCGGCGAAATTTAGGATCATGAAGAAAATGTTATCCAAGGGCGAACTATCAAAATAGCCAATGTCTTATGGAGATACCAAGAACAAGAAGAATCGTCTTGGGAACGCGAGGATACAAGGAACAACCAGTTAAGATCCAAGACTATAGTAAGAAGTGCATTCAAGGCAAAACCATTCAACTCGTCTGAATCCTTCGGTGACATCAAGGAATTGAGGAATCAAGCAGGGAAACGAGGAGACACGAATCGATCCAACTACTGACAATCGCATTCACCAGAGAGTACGTTTTAATTTCGAGGACGAAATTGTTTTAAGGGGGATAGGTTGTAACGACCCGGATTTTCAACCCAATTTTTTTTCGAATAAAGAAATTACTTTTAATCCAATAGTCGATAGTAATCGATTAATTATTTAAAAGTGTAATTAGATTAAACTAAAACCTAGAATAATTTTTGGTAATTAAAATTAGTTTAGCATAATTATCTTATCTTGTCTATTCTATTTTAATTTATTTTTCTTGTTATACATACATATAATTGCATGCATGCACAACTGCTCCCATCTCTCCATCTCCTACTCCTATTTGGTTTATACCTCATCCGTAACCTTAAAAACGAGCTAAATTCGTCCATGCGAAAACCCGATTCGATTAGGACTCGAAATCATCCTTCTACATCAAAATTCTCCTATAAATACATAACTATTCCGACCCTAGGGCACGCACGAAAATTCTCACATTCCAATCGTCCAAAAAAGAGAGGAAATCGAAAGGAAATCAAAACTCCAAAGCTATGGAGTTCTAGAGAGAGAAAAGAGAGAGAGGAAAGTGGGTTTCGTGATTTCGTTCGTTCGAGACTCAAATTGATCGATTGAATTACTTCCTACAATCCCAAGGATCCCCGAACATCAACCAATTCAGCCCCGAAGTTCCCCGATCGACGGAATTGAAGTCATCTTCTCCAAATTTCAAGTTTACGATCGAAAACGAATTCAACTCAAATCGAGGTACTATAATTCAATCCGAAGCCTCCTCTACGTATATTAAGTGTTTATAGACATAACCCAATAAGCCCCGTAGTCCCATGCATCGAAAACAATCAAGAAAAAGCAAAAAAACAAAACTGTGCAGCGACCTTGCGGCCGCACTGTTCGGGACCCCCAGCCGCGAGAACCTCTCCCCCAGCCGCGCGATGATTTTGTTATCGTTTCGAATCGATTGTGCGACCTTTTAAACATCGTATTTGACCCCGAAATTTTTATCCTAGGTTACCCACATTCTAAAGTTCATACCTTGTTAGTTTCATATTTTTTTTATTTAATCTTCGATTTATTAAATTTTTATTCGTAATCGTGTGATCGTTTGTAAACTAAAAATCATTGCGACCTTTTAAATTATTCTACAAATCCCCAAACTATTTTTCTTAGATTCCTAACTTCTTAAAGATCATAAGTTGTTGATTTCATAACTTTTTAATGTTATTTGTTATTTATTTTATTTTTAGTTAAAGTTTCAAACGAAAAATAGTTACGACCTTAAAATATTTTTAATATCGAAAATATTTTTCTTAGACTCCTGACAGTTCAAAGGTGATATGTTATTAAAATAAAATTTTATTTATTTTATTAACTATTTTTTTTATTTAAGAGTTGTTTCTTAATAATAATACTGTAGAATATTATAAAAGAGGTTTAAAATTACGAATAATTTTATTTAGACTTCTTACAGTCCTAAGATGATATTCTGTAAATAAAAATATAATTTTACTTAATTATTTATTTATTGTCTATTTAATCCAGTTTTGCCTATTAATTGATCTGTTTATTTAAAATAATCCCGTGAGCATCCAAAACCCAACTTTTAGCACTCGAACTTATTATAGGGGACTGTTAGGACCTTCATTAAGGTTACGATAATTATTTTAAATATCTTTACCTAATTAATGTATTTAATTAGTGTTTAATTAACTTAATTACTTTTAATTAATTAACAAAAGTCTAGAAAATTATTTTTAAGTCTTAATTAAATAATTCTTACATTCTTAATGACTTTGTGACCATACAAGATTAAGGGCAACGGCCCAGTCATAAAAAGTTATGTGATTGCATTGCTTATTAACTGTTTCGATCCGTCTGTGATTCGTTTTCAATTATTATGGTGATTGATATTGCATCGATATTTCATTTGAATGTTAGATTGGACCCTAGAAACATGGGGTGGTATGCGAAATAGAAATCACGTAGACGATGTTAAGTAATGGATAAATTGTGAAGTTTATTTACACTCTCATTTTACCTGCAGGCGTGATATTGTGACATGATGAGATTGTGATGAGAATTGATCCTGGCGGGTGTCCAGTGATGATTGATACTGGCGGGTGTCCAGTGATGATTGTGAAAAGAATTGTGATGTGGTTTATAAGATAGGCGAACCCTAGTCGTGATACCGGCATGATAAGCTTACCCCTTGTTGTAGTTATTGGGGGTGCACACTCGGTACATAACTTAGGTGTTCCTGCGACAACAAAGGGAAGTGATCTCATGGGACTGAGCATGGCTAGTGGTTGGGGAGGAAAGATCTCGTGGAGAGATCTTAGATTTCATGTTAAGTTAATGGATAGCAATGAATCAAGTTATGTGAATTATCTCTGTTTTACTTTTTCGCACCATATATATTCTGTTTGCCTGCTAGCTGTAAAGTAAGAGGGGTGGTTGGGTTGGATTATTTTACTGGGTGATTTTATCACTCACGGATACGTCTGTATCCTGGCAAATCGATTGCTTCGGCGATCAATTTGCTAGAGGGCGCAGGATTCAATGGAGAAGATTCAACGATGATGCAGTTCGACATGGGAAGAATATCAGTAACGAAGATCGAGGATGCTTAGGATTCGTATCAAGATTAGAGTCAGCTCTGAAGTTAGTGTATTTTGATTCAGTAGATCTATCTTGAAATTGTAATGGTTAAACCATTGTTTTGAAAAATTATATTTATTTAGCAAGATTTTCGCAAAGAAATCAATTTATTTTGCACCCGAAAAGTCGGGGCGTTACAACTATACGTTGTCAAAGGGATATAGGATATATCCGCTTCTG
The DNA here is from genome assembly GCA_025413875.1 of Rhododendron molle. Classification (NCBI taxonomy): domain Eukaryota; kingdom Viridiplantae; phylum Streptophyta; class Magnoliopsida; order Ericales; family Ericaceae; genus Rhododendron; species Rhododendron molle. Next base: position 12,327,454 of record CM046399.1, read on the forward strand.
AGTGAATTCTGGAAGATGCAGCAAAACAAGCCAAAAGGTATGTCTGTTGAACTTTGATGTGCTCACAAAAGGTGATACTGCAAATGCAGACTGATTGAGTGAGGAAGCAAAAATCAAAAAACAATGGGACTGCAATTGCTGAAAACTCCTTAACGTTTCTCAACTGTTGAGAAAGAGAAGTCATTAGTATGAATATTGATGTGAAACATGTGATTTTTGGTTACCAAATTACGTAGACTATATAAAGGCGTGTTTGGATTACAATAATACACATCAATGAAAACAAAGTTCTCTTCAATTCTCTTTTATAACTGAAATTAAGGGCTATTTTTATGAGCACTGTTGCGATTATGTTTCCAATATGATCATAGTTTATGAAAATATTTGAATGCCAAATCGAAACGGGACCGATAGAGCAGATTGGTTATAGTTAGGTTTTACATTTGCAAATTTGCAATGGTTAGGTTTCAATTCTCATTTTTTCGGAACAATTAAAAATGGTTTGGTTATTGGATTCGTATGGAACCGGACCAATCCGAACGTGAACACACCAGTTCACCACATGACCACAGCGTATTCCTATTCGACAACGTCGTATTATCACTGCCCCTCTCTACTCTCCCGTGAATGCGAATTTGAAGGCGGGCCTGACTATTTGCAACCACAAATTTCACATACGTAGCCTGTTCTAAAATTAATCACTTTCAGACAAAAATGCCCTTTAAAAAAATTGACAAAAATACCCTTACTTTTACCTACATGTAACCACATCCATATAACGACACCATCTTTCTCATCATCATCTTCCTCATCCACTTACCGAGGTACCGAGGTAGTACCTCCCACGATACCCAAGTAAAACGAGGAGCTCCCACCTCCACAACGTACCCACCCCTAACACGTGAATTACATTGCTCCAAAGGGTTGCATCAACAAGACCAGTTAGGCTATGTTCATCACCATCCTAGCCGATTTGAAGAAGATGTTTTCTCCTCGTCTGTTGAACACCACCACCCACCACCACCACTATATATCCGAAATTTTCAAAAAAATTCTCCGACATAGTCGGATACACATTTCTGAAAAATTTAGATAATTTCATATTTTAAAACTTGAAAATGTTTACAAATTTCAAATTCTAATAGCTGAACTCTTTATAGCGCATCTTGAAGATGCTTCATCTTTTTTTTTTTTTTGTTGTTAAAAACGCAAATTCTGATGTTAAAAACACAAAAAACACAAATTCCGAATGCGTCATGCTCCATATAACGCATTCATGAAATGCGCGATGGAACTGGATTCGTCGGCAAAGAAATGCGAGTTCCGTACGAATGAATCTGGGTTTCGTCCACTTCTGTTTGCCGGAGTAATTCCCAATCGAGATGATTTCAACAATAATAGGGAGGAATATTGCACGTGTTGCCCATTCGTACTTGAAACTTCAAAAATACATGTCGATTTCAGACTGAAACTCCGAGAATGAACCCAACAGTTAGGCTATGTGGGAATTTGAAGATGAAGACGAACATCTTCTTCAAATCGGCCCCTCCGTTGCCCATTCGTGCTTCAAACTCCGAAAATACATGTCGATTTCAGATTTCAACACTCAAAAATTTCCTACAATTTCGGATTTTGATACCTGGATGGGAGTTTTACAAGAAAAAAAAAAACCCATGACGATTTTAGATTTTAATACTCGAAAATCTGAAATTTGGTGGTGTGCTGGTGGAGGCTGCTGCTCGTCGGGTCGTGGCGTGGTGGTGGTGTGTCGTTCTGTAAGTCTGGTGGTCCAAGGAAGAGAAGAAGAAAAGGGAGGAACAGAGACGGGAGAGAGAGAAGGGAGATGGGGAGAGTCAACGTCGATTGGGAGAAATTAGGTTGGGGTTAGGGAAGGGTATTTTTGGAAATTTAGAAATATTTGTTAGGTTGCATATAGAAAATTGTTTTAAAATTTGTGGGTTAGATTTAGAACAAGGTAGACTTAGAAAATTGGTTACAAATAATCCGCCTTTGAAGGCATTTTAAAGGCACAAAACAAACAAGTAGTACTGCACAAGTTTTCAGAGAGATTTCCCGCCTGAGCTCCGTCTTCTCCCCACATTTCTCAGATCCAATGGCCCCCAAGTCCGACAACTCCGAAGGTCAAATCTCTCTCTCTCTCTCTCTCTCTCTCGATGATTGCATATGTTTATATAATCCTAATATTGTAGAGCTTTGGATGAAGCTCATGTATATGAAGACTGATGACCAAATCCTTACCTCTGGATTTCTTCTCTTTTTTTTTTTCTTTTTTTTTTTGCTTCGTTTGCAGGGATTGTGCTCAACTTCGTGAACGAGGTAAACTGTTTTTAGAATACAGTGTTGTTTTTCGCTTGATTCGTAAATTAATAATACTCTCTGGCTATTCTCCCAAATTAATGGCTTATTTTAGGTCTTCATGAATGGACTTATCTGTTTGTGCTACTTGCTTTGAATTCCTAATTCAAGGATTCATTCAGGTTAACATATGTGTATGCTTCGTGTTTGATTACCAAGTGAGTGTTAATGGTAAGTGGAAGGGTTGACTGTAGAAAAATGTTGCTGTTAAGCATATCTGCCATAACGTATTAAAAATGGTATAGAAGTATTTCCAAACTCAAAATAACAAGTCAGAAATAAATGAGCACTTGAAATCTCATGGCAGGTTTTGAAGTTGATTTTACAGTGGTAGGTGTCCCGAGTTCTATTTACGGCTCTTGTGATTTCTCTTGGGTTAATGGGGGCATTCTAAGCTCCATTTGTATGTTGAGAATAGTGGAAGAGGGAGAGGAAAAGGAAGTGATTCTTTTGGTAGGTTATTGTTGGTCCCAGCGTTCACCCTCTCTCCTAAAGCCAATCTGGCTTTGGGTGAACTTCAGCTTTTTGCATTCAAACTTGTGTTTGTGTTCATATGTTGTTTGTTCCCTTAGAAATGAGAAGGCCTCCCCAGCATCTGTCAACTTCTGCATCCCTCATTGGACTGTGCTTTCAGTTCTTCCTAAACAACGAACCACTTGAAGTTCAAACATCCATACTTATAATTTCTTGCTTTTCTCACAAAATAAAATGTCCTCTTTACTTTGAGCCAATTTCTCTCTTACTGGTACTTATTCACTTAGCAGAAAGATTGTACGTGGGTTACAATGTGGTAGTGGGGAGAAGAAGCTAAACTACTCAATTTTAATGCAATGTTCATTCTTCCCTGCAACTGATTTTGTTTCATATCATCACCTGCTACGAACACCGGTGAATAGAGCCATGTTATCCTTACATATTGATGACGAAAATTATTACCTGAATAAGATAATGGGTAGAAAACAAAGCCCCCTCTATGCTGATGGATGTGCTTTTGTGAGTCCAGTCTTGAATAAAATACAAAGAGCCTCTCTCAAAGCTACCCTGGAATTATTTTCTGCCATAGCAAATAGAATGTGCTTCTGAATTACTTTGCTTGCTCTTATGAGTACTTATGAATACTTTGCTGCAGCTGATCTTAATTGCTGATTGAGTTCATTGCCCTTGGTAACTATATAATTATTCTCTATCCAGCAAAATAGACCATTAAATTCTCAAAATGTGGCTGATTCTCTTCAAAAGTTCAACCTCAAAAAGGCTGCAGTACAGAAGGCACTGGATACACTTGCTGATGGTGGGCGGATATCATTCAAGGAATATGGTAAGCAGAAAATATACCTTGCTAGACAAGATCAGTTTGACATTCCAAACAGTGAAGAACTTAACCAGATGAAGGACAAAAACACCAAGTTACAAGAGAAGCTGAGTGAACAAAGAAGAGCAATTAGCGATGTTGAGGGAGGTATTTCCTTTAAACTACTAAGCAGGAACATGGGTTTTGACAGAATAAAAATTTGCATGCTTATTGTTTGATTTTCCTTACTTTTCGGTTATAAGCTCTTATTCTTTGATGCAGAAATGTGCTTCAATGTGATAATAGTCTGAGTCTATGATACAAGTCTTTTATTTGGCTGATCAAATTTATGCTTTTTGCAGAAATTAAAGCTCTGCAGTCAAATTTAACTTTAGAACAGATACTTGCTAAAGAAGCAAGTCTGAGAAAGCAGGTATATGATTTCTCCTTCATACCTGTATCAAAATGTTTGTGTTGGGGATTTGGACCAACATTAGAAACTGTTCTGTATCAGGTAGAGGAGATGGAGGACAAATTGACTAAAATGCGTGGTGGAGTAACTCTCGTAAGCCCAGAAGAACGCAAAGCTGTTGAGGCAATGTACACTGATACGATAAGCCAGTGGAGAAGACGGAAGAGGATGTTCAAAGATGTATGGGATGCTATAACTGAGAACTCGCCTAAGAACCTCAAAGATTTCAAGGTGCTCTAACGTCCATGTATTATGCTCATTTAAACTAATAGCAAAAGTCCCTTTCAAAAAAACAAAACTAATTGCAAAAGTTATTGCTTAATGGTGTCTTCTTTCACAGGAGGAACTTGGCATCGAGTATGATGAAGATGTTGGCGTGAGTTTGCAGTCTTTCTGTGATCACCTGCAAAATGGGAAGAAGCGAGCTAGGGGGCAGTGACTTTTCAGTTCTCTGCAAAGGATGATATGGTAAATCAATTGATTGGTGCCTTTGTAGAGGTAGATTTGGCACATACGTCGCTGATGCTGTATGTTGAGAGTTTTATCTTCCTGCATACCAGTAAATTTCCGTCTAGAGATAATTCTTGCCTTTCACATGTTTATGTACAGTGCTTTAGACAAATGTTTATGTAGTTGGAAGTGGTTGTAGACATTGTTCTGACCAAAGAATTTGAGTTTTAATTTCTCAAAGGAAGCTTAGACAGCCTGCACTTTTTCTCAATTCATTGGTGAAATAAACAATTTAAAGGAAAGCAAAGCACAAAGCAAGTTTACATGCCAAGGAAGTAGAGAAAATTACCATGACACACAGACATAAACCTATCTCCTATGCTTTACAGCCCTGGAATGCAATTACTAGAAGTATAAGCTTTAAATGCTCACCACGCTTGAAAACCATATTCCTCTTCTAAATTGACAGTAGTTTGTTTTTGTGGTTCTCTGCTCTGCTCTAGTGTATTTTCTGGAGGTCCTAACTCAAACACCTAAAAAGAACCCAAGGTAGTGCTTATCATAATGGACATTGATGGTGAAAATAGCCCTTGGAATCTTTTCTGTGGAGTACCATGGACTTGCTTGATACATTTCTATCCTTGTTATCCTTCTTCTTAATAGGTCTGGTTTTGTTCTTTCATGGGGTTTTTCTTTTTATGTAAGTACTCAATCTTATAAAAGCCCAAACAAAAGAATACAAAATCCAAGAGGCATACCCCAGGTCATAACCAGGACTAGCAACATATGTGTAAACCCATAACCAAAACACAGCTATACAGCTCTATCACTAAATTCCCTACAGCCAAACCCTATACAGAATCTTTAAAATGTTGGGCAATGCCTCAGCTGCTACACAAACTCACTTCTCCTGGGATGACCAAGCTAACTTCCTCAAAAAAATCTCTAACTGAATTAAAAATGACTAAGGTAACTTGCTATATGTTTGTGCTCCAAGCTTGGAAAATCCTCTTGTTTCTTTCCCTCCATATAGCATATACAGCAGCTGCAAAAGAGCACTTCAAACTTCTACTTCTGAAACTCTTCCACTTAGCATTCAGAAGAAGCCAATCAATAACCAAATCCAGATTACCAGGCACTCCTGACGCTAAACTCTTCTCCATAAGTTTCCTCCAAATTGAAGAGGACAAGGGGCAGTCAAAAAACAAGGAAAAAATCAAAAAGCTCGCATATAGTCACAACCAAAACCATCACACTACAACTAAGCTATTAATATGTGCTAACAATTCAGAAAGTAAATGTGCAAACAGAACCTATGCCATTAGTAAGAACAACCACTCCCTATTATGGTATTACGATATGCTTCTCAACGCCCTTGAGCTTGTCTAGTCCTCACAGATACCGTCCTTCTCCCGGCGTTCAACCGATACAAACTTTGTACCCTGGATCCTTCACTAGAATCTGCTTTGGCATTTTCAAACGCTGACTCTGTTTCCAGCCCTGCTTGAGATCTCAAAGGAAACCACTTTTGAGATCGAGAAAGCGTACTATCCTTCTCTGATAGGTCTTCATCTTGGTTTGTATGAACTTACCAGAACCCAAGCCTTCATTTATATTCAAACTGTGCTTAATATCAAAACCCAACTCATGGATCCTTGACACCTGTTCTCCACCTCTTTCGTTCCTTGTTTCGTCATCACTCGCATAACAAACAATGCCCTCCAATGGCCTAGAATGAGCTACGATTCTACCCTCTTTGGTTTCTTCATCCTTTTCACCACCGTGAATTTTATCTTCAGAATCAGAATGATACCTCTGAATAGGATGAACCTTCCCAAATCCAATAACATTATTCTGATTCTTGGTTCTTCGCAAATTATTTTCCTCAGTATTTTGAATTTTGAATTTCTTCAAATTTTTCTCTTCAGTTACCGAACCAGAACTATTGTGATCAGCAGGGTCTGGGATTCAGATCTAGAAAGTTCCACGGCTGCTCTTGCTGCAGCTGCAGCATAAGCTGCCGATTTAAAAGATTCTTCAGCTGCATCAGTTGCATCCTCGTATTTTCTTGCGCCTCTCAGTGATACCAACAAACCCTCCATGCTTTCTATCTCATTCAGCAGATTACGAAAACCATTACGATGCTTAGATCGTCCTGAAATAGCTGTGGACTCTGGGTGATTCTGCTTCTTTTCTGTTTTGAATTTCTCCTTCAATTACGCAACATCTCATGAAGAGATGTGTCTAAATATTACGGTTAAAATGTGATTCTCATACCAAAAACAAGAAACAAGAATTGTGTATAGAAGCATTAATGTTTGAATGAATGAACCAATGGCTGTCCAAGTTTGATTGCAGTTTTCACAATGTGTTCTGATTTTCGGGAAAACACAACAAACTTAATTGGTCTGATTTTTCACAACTTGTTTTTTGGGAATTTTCTCAAGACCAATGTTATTTTAAAAGCATTCCCGCTAGTCACTAGATAATCAGTCAGATTCCTGTGACTATTGTTTCCAAAGTCAGTTTCCGAAAGGCGTTCTACAAAACTTGTTTTGAAAAACTACAAGAAGAGATTATTATACCTCAGTTGCCGCTGAAGACTCTTCCTCATTCTGCAAAACTATGTTTTCTCAGAAGTAATTTCCTTAAGCACACTCAATCTGTTTTCCAAACTTGGCGGTCTAGTTGACAGCTTCCGTATCATCTACATTTACATCCACACAAATGGCAAACACATGAATTCCATGTTCTTCCCATTCTTCATCAACCAAAATGAATGTAAAGCTTGAATATCAGGTTAGTAAATACATACCGTGGGATGCACCCTACAGTTGTTCCTTAATTCAATGGCACAAGTCACAAACTCCTTCCCAAATCAAGATGTAAAGATCGTTCTCATCTCCTGAAGCTCTGGAAACTGCCCACATCTCCTAGCTGCATAGACCAAGCTTGACACTGCCTCCTTCAACTCTTCCGGACATACTCTAGATCTACATAACCGAAACCCCTATACTTTAAACCAGAAACAAGAGGGACTGATTAACAAATCAAAGGTGGTTTAGCAGACAAACCTCTCTTCTTGAATGAGCTCGAGCCTATCCAGCAACAAGTGACAATAGCCTTCAATCATGACAAAAGCGTCTAATGTATTCTGCTCCTTGATAACTTGCTCTACCTGTAATGAGACCGCAATTCAACCCCCAGGTTGTCTAGAAAAACAATATGCAGGTCTGTTAGGTATTTTGTTTTGGCAAGTAGCTCTATTTGGTATCGTTTCCAGTTCGTCTTTGTTTTCTGTCTTCGTTGTTCATGTTCTTGGAACCGAAAACCTTAGAAAGATCGAAATATTCATGCTTCATATTGCCTTAGTTTTCGTGTGGAAATTCGAAATCCTAAGTTAGCAGTATGTTTAACTTAGATTGTTGTCAGTATATTTACCCACATATAAAGTCTTCGAACAGCTTGGTAAACAATTTCCGCGTTTTATGAAAAATAAAAGGAGAAACTGTAGGGGACAGTTTGCATGGCGAATTTTTTCAACTTATATTTCTTAGAAAGTACATACTTTTTTGAACTGTAGGAAGTACAGACTGTTTTCTCAAAAAAAAAAAATTGCGGTGAAGTTTTCCTATAACTTGACACCCTGAATGAAATGACGACTGTTTTGTATCTTCTAATGGTTCTTCTTTCCAAGAACTTCAAAAATAAAAACCGAAAACGAAGAACCCGAAAATAGCAAAGATTCTGAAAGTTACCCACAGTAGAGCACGGTCATGATGGCCGAGGTTGAGAAGCTGTACAACGTCGGAATGGGCAATAGAACACCAAGCCCGGCGCTGGCTCTTGAGGACAGCGAGCCGGTAAATGGCATGTTTGACGAGGGCCTTGAACTTGGATTTATTCAAGTGTCTCCTTCCCAACAGAGCATCAAGCTTCTTTTCCATGCCTCTGAGATCTTTCCTTCCTTTATCCCCTTCTTTTGCTCGTTCTTTCTTCACAGGGCCGTGTATTTAACTGTCTTGGTTTGCTTGTTTGATGGCTGCTTTTGGTAGTTATTTTTGTTCTTGTCAAAATACGGATAGAGACTCTGGAGTGTGGAGAAGGGAGTTGTGGTAATGCAGAAAAAAGCACAAGTTGTGACGATGAGTGTGTGTTTGTGTTTTGGGTTTTATGTTCGTGTTCATAAAAGTATAGTTGGCAGGCCCATTCTCCCTTTGCTTCTTTTTTGTCTAAATGGTATTTTTGACTCATTTTGTCTTTTGGGTTAAAAGACAACTCATCCTCTATAATTTTCGGTATTTTTTGATTTTATCTACTTTCGTAATTTGTTTTTCTGTCATCACTTTTAGGATTAATTATTCTTGTTGACGAGAGAAATAAAAAACTTACAAAAATGGAACTAAAGTTGAAAAAAGTTGCACTGAAGACAAAAATATCAGTTTTTTCAAACTACTTAGTTTTTAGTGAGCATTTTTTTAACTTTTTAGACTCCTCTTATAGAAACGGATGATTAATTCAAAAAATATAATGCAAATCTACCAAAAATTCAGAAAAAAACGAACAAATTGCACATAATGAAGAAGGGGAAAAAATTTAAAAGAAAGGAACCTGAGATGGTGAGTGAGGAAGCAGAAAGAAGAGGCCTCAAAATGGGAAAGAGGTTCCAAAAGCAGTTCAGCCGTCGAAATCGTGGAAAGGGAAAGGCCCCAAGCGGTCCATTGTGTAATTACATAAACGAGAAACTTACTTATCTCATGCAGTCAAGCATTTTGAGCTGCGTGATGAATTAACACAACACCTACACACCCCCCAAAGATCAAACGAATGGTCTTTCCAGTCGTACGATCGATATTTTCCACTTTTTAAAACTCGACAAGAACAAAATAATACGCCAAAAAGTATGAGCATCTTGATATGAAGTGGCGAGTAAATTTTTACTTTAAAAAGATATAGGAGCATCAATACACCAAAAATCATGCTTGGGTGCAGGCGTAGTAACAATAAGTGGCGAATAAATTTTATCCTTCAAAAAGACAAGAGCATATCTAAGACATGCATCAAAATATGGCAGTATACAATTGTGGAGGGAGAGAGTGAACTGCATGGATGGAATGAGAGTAGTTCACGGACGGTAATTGAGGCTCAGAGAGTAGCATTTAGACCTGTTGTTGCCTTTCAGTTTCCGGTGAAGCTTCCTAATCCAAGTATTACATGGAACCTCAGGAAAAAGGACCCTTTCTAGTAGCTTCTCGAGAGCCACAGAAACCTAATAGTCAACTTTGGGCTCTTAACTGAGATTATCATAATAATTAATCTAAGTTGCATACTCATTTAGAGATACAAATGTGGAGCCCACCAATGTGTGCGCGGCCCAAATTTGTGTGAACAAATGTGAAAAACAGTAGATATAATAAGGATGGTTGTAACATGATTGTTGAACTTCTGAGTCACATTTGATCCTGAATTCAAACGAATTTTACTAAATGTCTGAATGTGTAATTTGCCAACACAATAGATAATACTACTCCCGGCAGAACCACAATATGAAGGTTCTTGAGGGTTTTTCTCAACAAAACCACGGTTTGGTGGGGATGGCAAGACTGTTGTTGATGCTCCAAGAAGCCACAACATGAATCACGTCATAGGCCTCGTAGGATCAACAAAGGGTGGGGTTTCCAGCTCCACTGGCCTCCTCTACCAATCTCTCTCATTCTGCTATTAAGAATGCCAAGTCAGGGAGAAAAACAAATCCATCGCATGTCTGATATTACCGTGTCCCAGCTGAACTCAATTTAACACCAACCTCCATATTATAGTTGCACCAAAGATTACCAGTGCAACACTGATATTTGCCCAACATACCGCAACATTGATATTTGCCAAACTCGTGTCGTTGACAGACAATGTCAAACTGTCCCCAATAAATTGCACACGACTAGACTTTCTACATAACTTCAAGAACTACTGTACGAATTATATCGTGTGCCACATAAAAATTGCTCATGTGCATTCACCTCCCAAAGGTTTAAATAGTTTGTGAATTCATCATGGTTACACATTGGATTGCTCATACTGAATACTTCCATGTTCCAGATCTTAGTTGCACGAAGCGGAAGCTGGAGCGGGAGCGGGGGCGGGGGCGGGGGCGGGGAGCGGATGTACCCAGAAGCTCCCAAGATTGGGAGCGCCTATGTATATTTTATTATATATATATTTTTCTACATAATACCATATTTTTATTTATATAATACAGAAAATACATATTTTATTGTATTTTTTTAAGATAACATTAGTTTTGGACAATTATGGGACAAAATATAATTTTGAAAACTTTAAACGGGGTAAAAATTGTTAATTTTGAACCTAAACAAAATAATAATGTAATATTTGGTAACTAAGGGGTAAAAACTGTAATAATATAATTAAGATAAAGCAGTACTCGTCTTCCTCCTTCAGCCCTAACTAAATCGATGGAGAGAGAGAGAGAGAGTGAGCCATGTCAGAGATCGACTTGAGAGAGACATAGACGAGAGAAATTCGCACATCAAAGAACTCGAAATCAAAGAGAGTCTGTTCTCTGCTTCTTTCTCACACTACAAGCCCTAGACCAGGTATTATTTCTTCCTCTCTTCTTCTTCTTCTTCTTCTTCTTCTTCTTTTTCTGGTCTCTGCTTCATCTCTCTCTCTCTCTTCGTAAGCTCCCATCTCACGTAGGAGCGCGATCCCGTCTCAAGGGGAACGCGCTCCCATCACGTTTCTTAGTAAGAAACGCGGATTCGCGTTTCTCGTCAAGGAGCGCCTACAAAGTAGGCGTTTCCTGCAACTAAGTTCCAGATCTCCAAAAAATACTACCAAGGTACAACCTATAAAACAACATGGAGCTAGCATGAAGTATTGAAACCATAGATTATCAGCAATTGTAAAGTAGAGTCGAGCAAACAAGCAAGCGTTCATCTTTTCTCAATAGTCATGGCTAAAATGAGCAACAAACTACAAATGTTACTAATATTTAAGGTCTCATACAACAGATTGTGTTGCTGAAACATACAGATAATAATGTCAATTACTCCTTTAGAATCTAATATAATTTTATACATTAAAGCATTAACATCAAATCCAACACTTCGTATCCTCTACGGGTAAAAAAAAGTAAAGGATGCAACTTAATAATTTTTCTCTAAGGAAGGCAGGTCAATAAAGCCTCTGCAAACTCTATCTTTTTTTTTTATCCCCCTTCAAATGGGACATACTGAAATGTCCTCTGTACACATTGAAACCACAGAAAGATATCAATCATTAACAAAGAGTACATGTCAAATCCTTGGTGAACAGATAATTTCACTCTGAGCATCATCAGCTGTTCAATGCTTCAATCCAGATCCAAGACTCGCATAGTCGCAGTATTGTCTTGAATGCTAAAATTTGAAACCAAACCACAAAAACAAATAGTAAAATAGGCCCACCCATCTGTCACTGTTGGGATACTTGGCTCACCCCAGGCTTTATCCAAGCACAAGTGAGAGACATTGGATAGCAATCAGTCAGTGGTACTTCATAGTTGCAACTTGCAAGCACCCTGTTACCAAAATTATTCTTTCAAAAGTCCCATTGACAACCCAACCTAAGCACTTCACCTTAATTACAATGCCATTATCCCAGCTCCAGGACAGCATACCATTTTTCTAAACCAATGACAAAGGGAATATGTGCAATAGACTGGCATGAGGCTTGTTTTTGTTTTGGTATAGAACGGGATTTCATTTCCAAGTTCCAACAATGCAACAAAGGATCTAATTAAAAACTTATTTCTAACAGAGATGCATCTCAAATCGAAGTGCCACACAGGATCACCACCCGCAATCCATCTCCATACTCGAGTGATATATCTCTTGGGCACAGCAAAGATCCACACCCCCCCCCCCCCCCCCGCCTTAGTGATTCGGGGGTTGGAACATCATGGCATTCTCAAAGCACTAAACATACACGTCTAAAAAATGTACACAGAGTTTAGTATCCAAAAGTGAGAGTGAATGTGTGCGTATCTATAGAACGTATAAATAGCTGGGGGAAAAACATCAGAGGGAAACGAGAAGAAAACCCAGTTACCACAAACAATAACAGTACCCACGCAATCCCCAATTTATGGGGGCAGGACAGGGAGGACCAGAGACTGATCTAAACTTTGATATATGCACAAAGTGGCTGCTTAGTGCTTACCACTAAAATAGGCAGCCCCTATACCTCCAAAAATTGAGAAACTAAACTGGCATAGGCCTTGATGAACCCATATCCCCAAATCAAAGCCAGAAGGCATTACATAGGGCCAACCTAGAGACCCGATTCTTGGAACAAAATAAGCAAATTGCCAGATGCATTCAACAGGTTGACAACATCCAGAATGCTAGGTCAGGGTGAAATTAGTGTATACAGCTCTATCATTTAAAAGTAGCTATGCAATACCTATACCTATAGAATTGCAGGTTGGAAATAAAGCAATAGTACAGTGAGTTAAACGCTGGTGCATTCCATATGCTATGCATGCTCTAATGTGGCCGTTGTACAATGTGAAAATGCTAGTGCTCAAAAAGTTGGCCGCCTAGACCGATTAGTCCCCGCCTAGCGCCTAGGCGGTGGTCCAACGCCTAGATTAGGCAGCCAACTAGTCTCAGGGACTAGGCGGCCGACTAGTCAGCACCTAGGCGCCCCTTTCCGCCCGACTAGCGCCTTGCGATTATTAGAATATTGGAAAATGCAGAAGTAGAATGCTCATAAGTAGACAGTACTTCATGAGCTAATATGAGCCACAAAAAGTACAAACGACTTAACAAAAATGCATGTTAACAATTAGGTCATATTTCATAAGCAACAGATCCAGCATAAACATCTAATATCTGATAGCAAAACAAGTGCAGCATAGTAGGAAATTCTGAATAGAAATTATGTAAAAGATAAGATAAGAGGTGTTATGGGGGAGCATGTTACTGAAGACATTTAAAGGGTAGAGTTGTTCAGATAGCGTGAACCCCACTTTTGTTTTTCATGTAAAAGCACAGACATGACACAGGACGAGGCAATTCCTAAATGTATTTTTTTTTTCTTGGTATGAAACATCAAGGGGATGCCACCCATTATGCTAAATGGAATGACATAAGAGACAAAAGGAACTCGACAATAGGAAATAATCCCGTATATTTGTCATGTTCCCACAAATGCGAATATCATATCCAAACATTTTTATAGTAAATATCAACGTCAAATATGAAATATTAAAGAGGGTGACCAAAAGCATACAAAAAGCCACCTTGCAAACAAGGAAAATAGCAAAAAAGTAACAATGGAAGTATAAACCTCTAAACTGCATCTTAGTTTAATCCACAACTTTCCTAGTATAAAGTCTAGCTCCTTCAAATTCCTTCATCCCTTCCATCTTAAGCACAGTAAACCACTTTTCCAGCCAAAAACTACCATTGTTAATCATCACATCATGATGATGAATCTAAAGAACCTCTTTCTCCCAAAACGTGAACTGTAAAGATATGACCATAAATTTGTAAATAAATAGAAAGCACTAAACCCATTCAAGAAGCATTAAAAAATGATCCCACACTTGTTTGGTCATCAGTCAGCATTGTCTGATGGGAATTGCCCTTTGCCTAAATTAACGAAAAGTTTGTTTTGAATGATGATAATGTAATCTCCATATGCATGGTGTTGGCTTATATGGCAGGTGTGATCTATGATCCAATATTACTTGGTTGATTCTGTACTTGTACACAAACTATTACTCACAGACACTTGCATTTTCTAAGGTGGTGGCATGCACGCGTCCGGCAAAGTTTTGTACCACGAGACTCTCTAGACAATAATAAGTCTTCATCACACAACAAAACACATGTCCATGCCAGATTGTGAATTTCGATAATAAGTTATTTCACACAGATGACACTCTCCAAAGATGATTCGTATTAGTTGTTTCTTGAACAAAAGAGTGCCACACAAGCCCATCACTCGTTGGAGGTATAGGCAGGGGAGAATTGGAGACAGTCCTAACCTTTAATAATATATGCACAAAGTGAATGCTCTCATAATACCATAACTGAAACAGTTGGCCCCCTATACCTCTAAGAACCGAGGAGCTAAAGGGACGTTATGCCGCAGAACCATACCCCAATCGAAGCCAAAAGGCATGGCAAGCTTAGAGACCCAATTCAATTTCTGTGCACAATACCATGTTTCCTTCATTCATAGTCCAAACTCCAAAGCATCGTTATTGCACAAGAGGATGAAACACATTAAGTTTGGAAAAATAACCTGCAATCCAATGCATCAATGAAAAGATTCTCATTTACATTTTTTACTTTAAGAATTCTAAATCTTAAACTTCCAATTTGGTTATTGAAAGGCAACCAAGATAGATATTGTTTGTTTAGTTCATAAACGCTTACCAATCCGAGTCAATACACTTAATGTATAAACTCAAATCATCAATTCATCATTATTCTCATACTTGCATAATAACATACTCCCACCGTCCACCTTTGTTGGTCCATTTTGGGGATTCCAACTTATTAAGGAAACAAAATATTTGTAAGATAAATTTCCTTTTTTGCACTTCAATAAAAAATTTGGGCCAAAAGTGAAATTTTAAATACACAAAAAAAAGAAGGGCAAAAAAGGAAAATCACTATCTTTTGCACATTGATGTGACTAGATGAACAATCTTTGTGGGACTTAAACAAACATGTTTGTAGACTAACAGGGAGTATGTATAATGGTAGACATGTACATGGTGTGTCGGGTCCTGATCTTTCGTGCAAATATTGTATCAATGTGTAATATGTATAGTGTGGTCCCAATTATTCGACGTGATAGTCCCAATGATTCACAACTTGTTGTCCAGAAGAAGTCAATAGAAAAGGTGTTACATAACCATTTGAATCCAATTGATCCAACTCATATCACATTAAAGTAAATTCATCTTACAAGAATGGCAAGTATTTCAGCCTTACACAACTTTAACATATCAATGTTCTCCAAACATGGTTTAAAACCTCTTTAGTGCGTGTTTGCGAGAATTGTTTTTGCAGATTTTACTATTATAGCTTTTCAAAATCAGTTGGAATATTTGCCAAAAATTCTAGATAACGGATTCTGGGATTCTACAGATTCTGAAAAAACAAAAAAAGGAATAAAATTCTCAAAATCCCAAAACTCAGTTTGGGTACCTTTCGGGATTCTGCTACACAAATTCTCAAAAAAGGAATGAAATGCTCACAATCTTTCAACTGCAACAACCAGGTTTCTCAACTTCTAATAAAATCCGAAATCTAAAATTTGCAACAGAATTTGAAGCTAAAATCTAAAATATGTATCCACAGCTATCACAAACACGGCCTTAGTCCTGTTTGGCTCCAACTAAAATTTTCTAATCGCTAACAAATGCCAAATACACATGGAATTGTTAATAGCCAGGATAAACACTCCACCAAGTCATTTCTCAGACTTCAACACCACAAAAAAAAAAAAAAAAAAAGAGTTTCAAAAAGCAATACGAATTCTAAGGGAACAATTTCAAGAGACGAATATATCGCAAACTGTGGATTGACCCATGAGTGTAGGGTTCACCACCATTCCAAGGCCAAAATGGATTCATCTATCGAATATACTTATTTTGGTTAAATTTTGAATCGAAACAGAAACTGAAAATTAGGAATCATAAAATTTTGACAACTATTGTTGCATGATCACTTAAGTGACTAGCCACATTACTCTATAGGGGGTTGACAACTAAGCATGAAGGCTTTGAGTTTGGCTCAAGTTGTTTAGGTGCCCAAACCCTTCACTCATTTTGAAGGATGATTGCTTGAAACTACAACCTGGCCCCACATCTATGCATGTGAGAGGGTTGTGGTTCTTTCTACTCCTGTATTAGGAATCACAATAGGTGTCCTAGTGATTGTTTGGTAAGAAAGAGAAATATCCGCAGGGATACAACAACGTAATGGCCCTGAATACGCTGGCCCTTTGGGAATTCTTCAAGCTCTAGCAGATGGAACAAAATTGATTTTCAAAGAGAATCTTCTCCCATCTAGAGGAGATACTCGTTTATTGAGGATTGGGCCATCCATAGCAGTTATATCCATATTATTAAGTTATTCAGTAATTCCTTGTGGTGGGACCTATCTTAAATTTGTCCATTTCATTCCATCTCTATTGTTTCTTCTCTACTGCAACTATGGCATCCCACTTGTGCTACAGATACTATTGCTCTCTACACCCTTTCCTCTGTTGCAGATCTACTCTACGATCCCCCGTTTGCTGCCCCTCTCAACCACTGCTGACCTCTGCTCCGCTACTTCTGCCTCCATTTCTCCTACCGTTGCCACTGATTTTTCCCTCATGACTTGGTGCCGCATTGGTTTCAATACAAACTTCATCAACATAGGGCACTACATAATTGTTAATCGACAATGTTGAATTGAGTTCCTTTGTTTATTCCACACAATATATTCGCAAATAATGTGGAGGCTTAGTAAGCTAATTTTTGCCTACATAATCGGAAGGAGCTTGCTGGATTTTACCGTAATTCATGTTTTGAAACATTAAAGTTGCATGGAGCAGTCAGTGTTCCACACAATTGCCTATTCATGATATCTCAAAACCCCCTAAATCCCAATCTCTTCATCCAAGACAATTGTACAGTAAATAATTTCAACCTTAGTGGCAGGAATCTTCTAAAATGGGTGCGCTCCCTAGACGGGAGCTCACTCCTAACTTATCAGGCCGTTAAGGCAATTATTCTCTTACTTTGAAGAAAATTATGCCATTGTGGAAATAAGAATATGAGAATCATATTAGTCAATAAGTTTTGCAAATTGAAAATATATATCTTCCAATAATCACTTTAAGATCGGGAAAATTTTTGGTATGTATAACTTTCCCTTTAATGGTTAATTATTCAAAGATATTTTATATACAAAGATATTTTATATAATTTATATAGGCTCCTTAGGAGCTTCTAGGTGCCTCCGCTCTCCTGCACCCGCTCCCGCCCCCGCTTCGTGCTACTAAGATGTCAACACAAGCTTCGCCCACATTAGTTTGCCGTAATCAATTATCCTTGACTTTTTGTGCTCACTTGGTGGTTTAGTACTATGACAAAAAGTAAAAAACACTGCACTTAAAGGAAAGAGATTAGTTTGCACCCTATCAATAAACAACATTCATTGCGCCAAAATAATGGTTCAGTGACTATATCAAAAGAGGCAAGATAGCGTGGCACTATTGCACATAGCATTTATTGGCAGCCAGCCTAGAACCATACATTTTCATAACTGAGGTTATTTATCCTTTTCTACGGACACCTGCTATCAAATATTGCATCCCACCCCCTTTCCAAATAGGGGAAGAAGCAAGTTACCAGGGGAAGAAGTAAGTTACCAGCATACCTGCCTACCTGGACCACTAACATTCCTATTGAAATCCTTTCAGCATATCAAAACATCAATAGCAGATTTCCCACAAACAACAAATTTTCAAGTTCTTATACCTACAGTGCAAAAGCATGAACTTTTGCTCAGACTCCACTTACTACTTTATTTAGTTGTAAGAAAAGAATCCCAGGATGGAGGTACATATCAGATTAGATCACGGAAACATGACTCTTGAATGCTTTCCCCGGCTAGGGTTACGATTCACGATTCTACACCATTCAATACAGCTAGGGTTACAATTCACGACTTCATACAATTCAATGGGTCATCACTACAAATAGGTTCCATGAATCGGATATAGCTGTGAGTCATAAGTGAATTGGTGGACCCAATCGGTGAATCATTCAATTCACTTTCAATTTGCTAAATTCAATTTTGACTCTTTTTTGGCCTCTTCATTGTCGTAGAATGGTTCAACTATTTTTTTAAGGTCCTTAGCATTGTTATAAGCCATCTTTTGACTATATTTCTCTTATTTAGTCCCAAATACAGATTTCCCTTTTGTGAAGTATTATACCCAATAAAGGGGAAGATTTATTATAACCACCCTAAGGACCTTCGAAGGGTTTGTTTTGTACTTTTAACCTCAGTAGCAGGATCTAAAATAGGTGCGCTCCCTAGACGGAAGCTCGAATCGGTGCTCCCAAGATGGAAGCTTGATGGTAGCTTGCTCCCGTCAAGACGGGAGCTTATGAGGTCGTTAAGGCAGTTATTCTCTTACTTTTAAGGGAGTTATGCCATTGTGGAAATAAGAATATGAGAATCATATTAATCAAGAAGTTTTGCAAATTGAGAATATATATAACTTCCAATAATTACACTTTAAAATCCATAAAATTTTCAATCAGTATCACTTTCCTTTAATGGTTAAGTATTTAAAGATATTTTATATACATGTTTTTATATAATCTATACACGCTCCTTAGGCGCTCCCAACCTCCCCCACACCCACTCCCGCTCCCTCCCCCACTTCGTGCTACTAAGTTTTTAACTATTTTCCATAGAGAAGACCATAAGTACGATTCACGAATCCTTACCTATTACTCCACATGACTATCAATTCATCGTTTAAAACAAGCTTTCAACTGATTTAGGTCTACAATTTTCCTCATCTCTTGCAAGATGCAATAGAAGCAACTTTACCTGTTACTCCACACTCCACATGATTATCAATTCATCATTTCAAACAAGCTTTCAACTGATTTAGGTCTAAAATTTTCATTTACAGCATATACATAAAAATACGCACACATCTGTCACCAATTCAATAAATTTTCATTTCAGTCTACAACAATTTGTTACCCAAACCCATAAATATACTTTCTCACGTACTATAGAAATAACGACCCAATCGGAGCGATTCACGATTCAACTCAATTCAAATCATGATTGGACAACCTTGCGACCGTGTCAACTAAAATGATTGGGTGCGTAATACAACCAAAATTTTCCAATAGAAGAAAATAGAACAATTTGCATCTCAAACTTCAACTATGTCAACCTTAAGGTCCTTAACCAAAGAACAAGGGGATTGAAAGGTTATATTGCGAAGTTATCAAAATTGCTAGTACAGCATCGGCCAGGGTGAGAACACAACACCTCAGAACAGAAGAACTTGCATCATTATGTCTGTTTCAATTGAAACAGGAATTCGATGTTGGCAAATAGAGTAAACTGAAAAAGACATACCGAATCTACATCTACAAGTATAAGAACTTCAAAAAGGAAGATATAAGATTCTACAAGTATAAGAGATATAAGAATCTACAAGTATAAGAACTTCAAAAAGAAGATACAAGAATATCCAGATGGAACCACATAGCAAATCAAACAAGGATCTAAGCAACATAAAACATAACACCAGGAACCTAAAATGATAATAACTAGATGGACAGTCTAACACCAATCAGAAAAAATTTAAGGATACTTACATGTGTGCCGAAATGGAGACATTACCCCTGAAAAGATGGTAGGCATATTAAACACATTTTACTTTATATGATATGCATTTTGATATCATCTTATAAACAAGAAAAACAGGAAAACAGGGTGACTCACTGAAAAGTAATTTCACGTCAAGGCTGCAGCAATACACCTCCTGCGTGTAGTCCTCCAGAATGACCAAGCCATGGATCAGATGCAATGCAACTTCATTAGAATGTGTATCTATTTGAAGACGCAAATAATACAAAACAACAGCAAACATTCATAGACAGCTCTCTCACTAAGATAGCAACCTCACTACAAGGTAATGAACACATTTTAACTAACAAGAAGAAACTATTAAACTAAGATCATGCTAATGCATGTCCAACCAGCAAACATAGTTGCATAGTTAGAAAGGTTCAGCAGATGCATTTCACTCCTAAATGGTGCAAACTGCAACAACCGGGAACCAATAACCAGAGAAATTTGCCTAGTGAATTACCATTCTGGGACTACCACGTCACTACTACTAAAAACCATCATGGAAAAACAGAAGCACAACTTCAATACACAGATCAAGCTATGGAGTTCAATGTGTCATAGAAAGCTCCCAGAAAACAAACCAAGGTACCTTCTCCAGAGTGCCTTTTATGCATCTAAAGCACTGAATGGTTGCTTCATAGCACTGGTAGAATCTCCTGAATGAAAAATAGAATTAGATTCTCCAAGATCCAAGTAGAAAATTAAATTGACAAGATTGATCGATTAAACTAAGAAAGACAAAAGGTAGTCAATGTACTACTGCCAAGGAACACTATCAATTCAAAACCCCAGAAACAGGATAAAAGTTCATACAACCACAATTAACCTTCAGGGCAAAGGAGGGAAAAGACGACACAGAAATGGATACCCAGCAATCTTGGGAAGTAGTCCGAAAAGCTAAAAAATAACAAACATCTACAACTTGTACTCCAATATTCTGAAGCATTTCGTACCCACAGATGAAGTTCCAGGAACTCATCCGAAGTACAAACATATCAAAGATAAATGAGTATTTTCACGCTTTTATTTTAAAAAGAAACAAAAAAAAAAACTATAACGGTCACCATCAAGAATTATTACAAGCGGAAGAAAAAACGCCTTTGGCGAGTTGTCTTACAATAGAAACAGAAAACATTCCACTGCAAGGACCGCCAAGAGGTCTCCACACCAAACATCATCTCTTCCAACTTCCACCACGCCAAGAGCTGTCCCCGGAGCTCTTAAGCCAGCATAGAGAAGATAAAGAAACACAAATGCTAACGGATTAGAGACTCAATATAAAGATAGCCATTATGCACAAATATCTAGTGCAACTGCGTTTCTGGACTCAGAAAGTCAGCATCATTTTTCACTTGCCCGTGATGAAAGGATGGCTCAGTGCCTGTGATACTGTTATCCTCTTATCTGGATCTAACACGAAAACTTTTTCCAGAAGATCTCTGAAATTGGCTAGCATCTTCGGATCCTCACCAGGAGAGCTCGTAAATACTGCAGCTATATCTTTTGGTTTGATTGTAGGGATCAACCTCTTCATAGTCTGCATAACAAATAAGAAGATCAATAAACTTGCACGAACAGGACACAGGTACACCTCAGAACAGGAAACAAGACAAATATTACTTCAGGTTCTATGTCTACCTTCTTTGTAACAGGATCCTCTTCTGTGGCAAGAAAATTCAAATCCTGGTCAAAATGCTGTTCTGTAAAAGCTCCCTATCAGAAGTGGAGAAAAAAGAGGAGAGAGAAATTAATCAGAAACAAGAGAAGTGATGATGAAAACTAGATACCTAGTTAACTGCTAAACATCCCAACTAAAAGTGATAAATGAAAAAGAGAAGTTAACAAAAAGAGGAACTCATACACAGCTCTGAATAAGTGAACCTGATACTTACCTTTCGGAGCATCTTCTTTGGGAATGAACCTTTTAATTCCATATGAAGGCGAAGCATGTCATTATTTGTAGCACCTGGGAAAAGGACTTTCCCAGTATAGAGCTCAAATAAACAACAACCAACTGACCAAATATCCATTGGGTGGTCATAAGACAAGCCCAGAACTGCAGTAGAAGCAAAAAAATTTCTAAATGGTTCTCTTCCAGAAAAATAAAACATTATCTAGACATCCAGTGACAATAAAACAACTACAATACTTGCGCTTATTGATAAAATCAATAACAAAACTTGAGAGTAGTACGTACTTATTTCAGGGGCACGATAAAAGCGGCTCACAAGGTAAGGCGTAATTTCATTTTTACCAGCAAACATGGCATTACCAAAATCACAAAGTTTCAGTACATTTTTCGCTTCATTTACCTGAAAGGGAAAATGATCAGGACTGCAGAAGTTAAGACCAGCAACGCAAATAAGTAAGCCAACTGTACTAGAATTCTCTGTACCTACCAGCATATTGTCCGGCTTTATATCACAGTGAAGAACACCACAGTTTCTGAGATGCTTTAGAGCAATAAAAAGTTGCTTCGCATAAGTTCGCACGGCAGTTAATTTAAGCCCAATGTTACGACCAAATTTCTTTAAGACCTCACGCAGATTCATATGAAGGGATTCAAAAACTAAACAAAGATGATTCCGGTACTTAAAAGACGAAAGGAAACGAACACAGTGGCGCTTGTTGTCAGGATCAGCACCAACTAGCTTCTTTAATATGATCAATTCCTCCTTACCAGCCTTATGCCTGCATACATTCAAGTAAGAAAAGTAGTTAATTCACAGAAAATCAGGGCCTCTAGCAGTGTTGCCAAAATGGGAAACAAAAAATAAAATAAAATCCAAAATTAGCTCCAGAAAGCAAGAGGAAAGGGATTCATTAGATACATGGTCTCATTGTTACGTATTATCTTAATTGCCACTTCATCTGGATCACCGGGTCCAGCCTTAAGATCCTTTGCACGCACTACAGTTGAGAAGACACCTTTTCCATGAGCAGCAGTAACCTCATATCGGCCATCAAGTATTTCACCAAACCGGTGGCCTGCATACAAAAATCTGAAAACATGAGAAGAGGTGAAGATAATCAACTCAAAACCTCACAAGACATCAGGTTGTGAGACAAAACATTGAAAACATACAGGGAAATGATTAATAAGCAACGAATTACTTACTATAATACCCTTCAGCATCATCCCAATTGTCATGAATACCACTTCTTTCAACTGCCAAACCATCTCCTTTCCCCTGTAAGACCAAAATACATGCATAGAGACTCAGTATAATTAATTAATTATGAACGACATCGGTCACACATGTATAGCACAGAAAGCAATGTGGGAGTACCAACAAAAATTTAAAAAGCTGCACATCTACTAGAAAAATTTATCACAAGCTGAACTAATCATCATTGAGCCAGGGAAATGCAATATATTATGTATTATGCTGATTAAAAATGCAACACGGTATTAACATGAATAGATCTTAATTCATCCACAGAAGATAATCATCCGTCCTTGACTCAATCAGATGGAAGTCGGCAATCAATTATCAATATAGAAAACATAGTTTTAGCATCCGATAAGCGAAACCTTTGATCAGTCAAAATAACCAATCAAAGTAAGCTGGATCGACCATTTTTTAGTGAGTAGTTGTCGACAACCTCCCAAAAAGAGCTGTCATTTGAGAGAGGCATCTTCTTCTCCAATTCTAAAAGTAAGACACTATCTGAAAGTAAAAAGGCTTGGATAAGAAATATCAGCCTAAAACAAACAATAATAGGTAGGCAATGTAAATACAATTATACAATAAATATACATATAACTTTGGAAACATATTACATACTGTATTCAATAGTGATGTGTAACACATTGAAAAGCAGATCTTGTTCAGTTTCTGGAATACTGACATAGTCTAGCTTTCTAAAAATGTCAAATAAGATGTTATAAACACAACACTTACTGTTTTACGTACTCCAGCAGGCGACTCTCCAAAAATGTCATCCCGAAAGATATCATCTGACCTTTCACTCTGCGAAATCAAACGAAAAAAAAAAAATCATTGATCCATATAGAAACCACCATTAAAAATATGTAGATAGGATACTAACAATAAAATAATATGGGAATCAAGCTTTTTGTCAGAAATCAGAATCGGGGACACATAAGAAAAGAGGCAATCCAAGCAGTAAAGAGATGCAATACTTCAACAAGTACATTAACTTTTTGGCAACAAATCACACCTTAGGAGTACCCTCTCCCAGTCCTCCAGCACCACAAGTCCTCTCAAAAGAAGATATCCCATTTTGTTGCGGAGATTTTCCCACATTAAATGATAAGTCAGTAACACAGGTATTGACACCTACACTCCTGTCATCAAGAGTTTCTGGAGTACCACTGACGGTAGCTGCCACCTGAGAAGTTTGTTCAACATCATCTGTACCTGTCCATGTCCATTAATTGTCAGCATAAACAGATATCACAGTGCAATACAACTAACATTGAAATGCAAGATAAAGATATGTGTTGAAGTTGAACTGTCAGCGTCAATTATTAAGGTCCCTAAAAACATAACTTGCAATTAAGCACATCCAAATACTGGAGGAACTCAAAGCATTTATGCAAAATCCAACTAGTTAAACACTGGCTAATTAATGAACAAATAAGGTATTGCACAATCGACCCTCACGTGCAACACGTGGCAATTTACATGAATAGGTCACACACAATAAACCCATAAAATTTCAGAAATACAAGGGCCTAACAATACTGGCACACAATATTTATCTAAACTTCAGTGAGCTCAATGCTTGAAAGCAAACTAGGCCAATTGATTCACTAAAAATTCTAAAATTACTAATCTCTCCAACCTTAAGCAAGTTAAGCAACTACTTGACAATTTTTAGACATGAAATAGCAAGGTGTGTATATCAAAGAAACTCACCCTTATCCTCCAACTGAGGCTCGTGTCGTTGATTTAACTGCAGACATTTATATTTTTCAAGGATAGCTTGCCTTCGCCTTCTACTTTCCTCCTTGATTCTGTTAAGATCTTCTTCCTCTTCCTGCTCCTCAAGTTGCAATACCATCCTTTCTTGATACTCATCTTGTTCAACTTTATCTCTGCCGCCAAAATATGCCGCCAAAATAACAAAAGATGTAAGCATCACAATGAAGCAAAACTCCAGTTCCCAAAACAAACAGGGGAGTGATTTTCACACTCCCTTTTTGATATCCACGCTCCCTTTATTGTATTTAGTGTTGGAAGGGTATCTATTTTTCATCACTAAAAGACAAAAAAAGGAGTGTGGATATAAAAAAATGGAATGTCAAAATCAATTTCCAAACAATAATATGAATGTTTATGAAGAACAACTACCTTTTAGATTTCTCTTCATGCTCAGCCAGAGTCTCAATTTTAGCAGAATGAGTTTTTTGTGGATCATTTTTCCTGGCCCCGTCCCTGTGGTCTGTTTCATCGCGTCTCCTACGCCTGGAGTCATAGTACCTATCTCGATTATCAAAACCATCATCAGCGTGTTTCTCGTAAATACGATGCCTGGTAGACATTTCTTTATCCCTTTCTCTGTCTCTACTTCTTTCCCTTCCGCTCTCCCTATGCCATTTCCTCTCCTTCTCGCTCTCCCTCCTCCTCTCTCTCACCCTTTCTCTGTCCTCTCTTTCCCTGTCCTTTTCTCTCTCCCTCTCCCTCTCCCTCTCCCTATCCGTATCCCTATCCCTATCCCTATCCCTATCCCTATCCCTATCTCTATCTCTATCTCTATCTCTATCTCTATCTCTCTCTCTATCTCTATGCTTGGCCCCACCAATTCCTCTCTCCCTGTCCCGGTCCTGTTCCCTCTCCCTTTTTCTATCCCTATCCATGTCCCTACCCGCCCTATCTCTGTTCCAAGTCTCCCGACTACCCTCCCTCTCTCTGTCCCGAGTGTCTTGGCTGTTGTGCCGGTCCACTCGCCTTGTAGTAGATCTGCCATAACTAGAACTACGTTCCCTTTCTTTATCCCCAAACAAATCTCTATACTCATGTCTGTGTTCTCTATGGTGTCCAACCATTTTGTCATCATCAGAATCACAAATACTTCTCCTGGTATCCGGGTATTGTGGAGAATCCTGTTGATCTGTTTTTTTCATGAGGGAAGCCTTTTCTAGAACACTTTGCGACCCAGACCTTCCCCTTTCCTCATCATGCGACTTTGATCTATTCCTACCAAGAACCTCTTCACACAATTTGGCATTTAAAGGTGAGCCTGGCACGTTTTTCTGCATGTCCCCATTGTTTTCAGACGTCAAGGATTTCATATGGACCCTCGAATCAATGTCATCATCATAGTAGCTCCTTACCTTGT
Organism: Rhododendron molle; assembly: GCA_025413875.1. Lineage (NCBI taxonomy): Eukaryota > Viridiplantae > Streptophyta > Magnoliopsida > Ericales > Ericaceae > Rhododendron > Rhododendron molle. Next base: position 12,353,816 of record CM046399.1, read on the forward strand.
TGCTTCCTTCGAGAGGAGGGGACTCAGACCCTGTATCTGGCATATAGTTTTCCCTAATAGATTCCAGTCCAATATCACCATTCATGCAAAGATCAGAACTTGCATTCCCCAGTAAACCAACCTCTTTATGGATTTTACTACCATCAATCGAAATAAAATTTCCAGTTGGGGTCACATTAATCACCAAAACCTCATCACTCTTGTCCTCCTCTGACAACTTTGAGTGAGGAAAACTTCTACCCAAACTGCCTTCCACAGTATGACTAGATTTAAGGTCATACTCATCATGAGATATGTGAATTCCCTGCATAAATAACATACATAAAATTGATCAAGGGCACAAATTCCAGGTACATAAGCACAAAACATGAGGATTAAAAAAGGATTCTCCATAAAAACATGTAAAAAACAAAAGCTTCTAACCAGTTCATAAAATATTGAAAGCCATCTGTCTTCAGGACACAGCCAGAACAAATTCTGCCTGAAAAAATAAAAAAAAATCGTGGAGTGCAAATGTGTTTGGAATACAAGTCCCGCGTCTGTATGGTGGTTCTAACACGTTTAAAAGGAATCAGAAACTCCATGTACTCCAACAATGTCATTATGAACACAGTTTATGATAAAATCACTCAGGAAAACACAAATCAACAGGAAGCTTGTTTGCTGAGAAACCTGCCTACTTTGGTTTCTAACTTTCTACCCACCCAATTAAGTGTCCAACTTGATTTAGAGCATCTCCAACACTACAAGATATTTAGGTAGTCCAAGAACCTTAAAAAGTGTAGAATTCCCAACTACCCACCGTCTACGAACATACTCACACCTATATTTTCTATTTTAGCTATTCATCCAATCTAACGTGACACAGTTGAATGAACTTGCTTATCCCCCAATGGAGAGCTAAACTTAGCTAGTGAAAAGAACCAGAGTCGTTTTAGCTATTAAACTAGATATTTACTCTGGAATGAATGTTCCAAAATCTCACAAAACGTTAAAAATTTAGTGATGCAAAGCGGCCCCCATGGTTTTAACTTTTCCAGTAATGTCAGATGTTATAAACTAAACCATACATGGATGGGAGTTTTTGGAAAGACAACATATGAATTGGTCATTGCTCCAAATATGGGCATTCCAATATCTTAACGATAACCCACAATCAAGCATGTAGCTCATCACCATTCCAGCTAATATAGGGCCGGAGGTATTTTCCCTAGACAAGTAGACTAGGTCACTAGAAAGTAGAGTTTTGGAGCAGTGAAAACAGCTCGTGGCTGGCTACTTTGGCTTGAGCCTTCCTTTACAGGCCTTTTGGATTGCGAAGAAGCACTAGAAAAGAAAAGAGTTTGGCATATCACCAAAATAGAGAGATTTCGCGAGAGATAAAGTTGGGATTCAGATCCTCACACAAGAGTAAGAGTCCTCTGTGGAACCCATACATGTGAGATACCTGCAACAAACTGTCTGGAACAGTTACAGGACAGGATCCTTTTCAGTAAACATACTAAACACAAACCAATATAAACTCGCACTTTTTCTTCAATTCTCACTTCTTCAGTAATTCCAAAAAGTGATAGAATTCTACTTCTATTCCCCCCCCGGTACCCGTTTGAGAAGCTCTACAACTACAAAGTGAAAAGAATTCCCTATGACCCAATTACCAAGACATAGAAAGAAGAACAAATTTTGCGGATATCTTGCCTGGCGTCTCTCGACAACCAAGCAGATAACAAAGAAAATACAAAACTTATGACACCGAATTGTGTTTATTGGATTCACTCCGAACTTCAGCCGCCTTAATTCCACCAGACTCCACGTCCCACTCCATTCTCCTCCCTTACAAAATTGAAATTTTTACTCTCCCCCAAATTTACCAAGTACAAAAAATAACAGATTTTGTAGATACCAAGCAGTTAATAGAAGAAAATACCAAATGTAAACGAACAGTAAAGAGGAATTTTAACACACCGAATTGCGATTATCAGATTCACCCCGAACTCCGCCCAAGTCCTCGTCTTCTTCGACAATCTCCCCTTCCTCCATATCATCATAATTAGGTCTCAAATTCGAGGGCGGAGGAGGGAGAGGGAGAGTAACCTCCTCCACCTCTTCTTCTACCTCCCGTTTTCTTTCATCTTCGACTCGGACTTCTTCTTCTTCTCCGTGCTTTCGGCTGCTGTGGCTGCGGTGGTGGCGGTGGCGATGGTGCCGGTGCTTTCGGCGTTTCGAGGGCTCTTCTGCGTCGCCATTGGGAGAGGAACGGCGGTGCTTGTGACGGGTGGGTTCTTGGGCGTCGCTCGCCATGGTACTCTCTCTCTCTCTCTCTCTCTATCTGGAAGAGGAAATCTAGGGTTAGGGTTTGTGGAAAATTGGGGGTAAGATCCAGATGAAATTATTGGGGAACTTGAATATGAGAAGGAACAAATATGTGATTTGGATTAATGGAAATCTGTTAAGGGTAAACAACATTAAACCCCCCTCAACTAACCCTCATTTTTACTTTGCCTCCTTAATTTTTTGAACTCAATACTTAACGCCCTCCAACTATATGTATCAGATATAAGTATTGACGCTGTAACTGGCCCAGACCTGTCATTGGTCTAGCTCCGTCCGGATGGAAACAACTGCAACCTCAGGATCCGTCGCCCAAAGACTGAATCGAGCCAAAAACTTCTATACATGTTTCCACGGCATAAAAGTCTGTTTAAGTTCTTCAATCTTTAGTGGGATGGTCGCTATTTCGTGAAAAAAAAAATTTTGAGATCAGTGATGAAAAGTGGCAGCACCCGATAAAAAGCTATAAAAAAACGTAGATTGGATGGTTCTAAGGCCCAGGCCTTAATTTGACATATGTTGGATGATGTGGGGCCTACTTGGGATATTAATTAGGTATTGGCCGGAAAATTTAAGGCTGTAACTTTTCATGAGCCTTGTGTCTTTTCATTTATAAAAGTTTGACCACATATTTAATGCATTCAACCTTTATATATACATTCATCCCAATCTAGGGAATATGAATAGTTATTTGCATTCATACTTTCATTCTGCCTAGGCCTATTTGGAATAGGAGTAGTTATTTGCATTCAAGTATTATGGAGTCTATATAAGTCATGTAATCTCAGGAGCTTGAATTATGAATGAATAGCTTCAAGCTTTACTGATTGTGTGATGCAATCTCATTCTTTGGTGTGATGCTAAAGAGGTCTTAGGTGTGATGTCTTTAGTAACCTAGGTGTGAGGCTTAGATCTATCCTTCTCTAACTCTTCTCTCCTTCTTACAAAATAGTGTTCACGTCTACTGTTTACAGCCACAAAAACAGCACATTTCCCTTATGTTTGATCATACTTAACCCTATTCCAACTCTGTCCTGCATTAATCAGCCATTTTATGAATGTATTGCAAAAATTAGGTCGACTTTCACTCTTTCGCAGATTCGAGATCACATGAATATTGTTATTGTTGTTGTGATAAGGTGAAAGTAGTGAACTTTGATAAATGTAACAAAAATAGTAAATCAATCCACTTCCCTATGCACAGTGATTGATTTTATTGTGTTATTTTCGGCATTTGAACAGATGGATCCCGCCTCAATTCAAGTGGAATGAAAATGGAAGAATTCCGACCCGTACTTATTAAAAAATGGTGCAATAATGGACAGTGCACCTTCAGGGAAAACAAAAAATGGAGAGAGCTAATTAAGAAGGAATAACCCTATTAGAAGCACCCGAAGAGGTACATTTGAAACTTTAATCTAAGCCATTCATTCTCCTTGATTCGATTATATAAATTTAGCTACCAAAAATAAGCCACGCAGTTGCGTTCTGCGTATTTTGGAGATCACACACTAGTAGTGAAATAATTAAGCTGCACAAAAGGTTTTCGGGAGAGTGTTTTGTTAATAGTACATTTTTGTTACTAGAGCAATGGAGACAAAAGTCTTAGACAATGAAAAATGAGTTGATTTTGGAGATCAACACTACTACCAAAACCCTAGTGTTCGAAATCAGAATTTGTGTCGGGGATGCTATTTTTAGAGGAAGCTACTACGGCCACCGACCATGACCACTGACGGTTACACAGGGTCCATCCCAGAGTCCACACGAATGATCCAAGTCGTTCAACAATTTTTTTTAAAAATTGAGTAGGCTCATGGAAAAGCAGCTCAATCCAATGTATGTAAATGCTCGATCCAATCTTCAATTTGTTTCACGAATCCAGAATTGGAACGAAAAAATTAAAAGATTGGATCGAGCACTTACAGATATTGGATTGAGCTAATTTTTCATAGACCATTCGGGGGGGTTTTAAAATTACTGAATGACTCAAATCATCGGTGAGGGCCCGGAGGCCCCGCGTGATCGTCGGTGGCCAATTGGCCATGGTCAGTTTGCTTTGTTCTCTTTACAATTCAAAAAGAATTTTTCAAAAAATTCCCCTTAGATTCCTCATACTTCCAATATTTCTCTCTTTCACTTATTACTCCTACTATTTTTTCCTTTTCAAAACTAAAATGCTACAAACACAACACATCTCCCACACAACAACTCACACAACTGCTGACGTCATACTGACGTCTTCCTAAAATGACGTCATTTTGATTAAAGAAAAAAAAAACCAACGCACAGAACACTTTCCCTTCCCTCCCCGGCTCCCCCATTCTCCTTCCCTCTACTTTCTCGCTCAAAAAATTCAGAGAAGAGTGAGAGGGGTTCCCACCATCAGACGACCACGAGTACTCTTCCCACCACCACTGGCCACCACCACAACCCAACCCCAGAGCTACCCCACCTCCGGCTCAATTCTTGACTTTTACCTTCAATGTTGACGAAACTACCTCCTTAGTCCTCTCCTTCCCTTCCAAGATCCAAATGCTGCTCCCAACCTTAACGGGCTGTTTGGATGTTGGAGATAAAGGGGGATATACAACTCCCCCTGATTTGCACTCCGGGTGTTCCCATAAAAAGGTGTTTGGTTCGGTTTTTCGGAAGGGGGAGTGAAATACTGTAGCAGCTTCATCTCCGGCTCAAGGTGGATTTGCTTCGGGGAGGTCAGACCCCATCGTTGCCAAATTCGGGAGGATTTGAGACGGTTTTACCCCTCCAAATCCCCCTTGGCTTTATCTTTTCCCATTTCATTTGTTTTCATCGTGTTCTAGCTGAAACCCAGACCAACGGAAGAGAGAGAAGAGAGGAGGTCGCCGAAGAACTCTGGTGACTCCACCGCCTTACCGACGGTTACGACTCTCCCTCGTCTTCCTTTTTACACGGGCTGAGGTATGGTTGTGCTCTCCATTTCCGATCATTTTTCTGGTTTTTGAAGACTGTCTGTGTTCCGTTGGGATGAGTTTTTGATTGATTTGGTGGTTTTGATGTTGGGTGTGTAGATCTAAGTTGCCCTAATTCTTGAAACTCCATATGTTGATTTTGCCCTATTTTGTTGTACGATTTGTAGATCTGAGTTGCCCTAACTCGAAATAGGATTTTTTTATCTCATTCTGTGCATTTTGAACCACGATTTGAGTTGCGACATGGGTTTGAACCACTATTCAGTGACTGAATAGTCACGAAATCTTCGAACAGAGCAGTTTGTGGGGATATCCCACATGACAAAATGAGATATGAAACTGTGAAATAGTGATCATCGAAATAGGAAGTTTTTGGTTTCGAATGATTTGGAACTCGTATGGTGTCTAGTTATAGAAAAAGTGACTGAAGCAGATAGAGGATGTCTAGGCTGTGTTCCGGTCAACGATTTGTGGAAAGATTTATCAAGGGGAAAATGATAAGGTACCCATGAAATGAATTGATCGCTCTTTGCGATTATCTTCTTGTTGTTTACTTTACCTTTACCTTTGTCTTTCCCTTGATAAATCCGTTCAAAATTCCTGATCCAAACACAAGCCTAATATAAAAATTAGCTGCTAGTATGAAGTTGGCTTGCAAAGGAAAGATTAAAACTATGCAGTTGGTTGACCATGATACTATCGTAATTCTCAAATTTATATTGTGGTATGAAGCATACTCACTTCCCTCTTTTGAGGAGTTCTTCATACTTCTTATGGTAATCAGTAATGATGTCTCCAGTTAGATCATTCCTTTTAGGCCTGTTTGTTTGCTTGATTTACAGTCAACATTAATTATCTGTACGATATGAAATTCTATAAAAACTCGTGATCTATGATATCATAGGGTATTTGTTATTACGATTTCCACTATTATTACAATGAGAATACATGTTAGTGACTGAATAGAGTGAAAAATGCCTGTAAATGTTAAAGACCAATGGGCTTTAGTAATGCCCGTCAAGCTTCAAATTTCCAAGAGGAAAAAAACAAAAACAAAGCATAAGAAACCCCTGGACTGGCCGGGAGTAATTATTGTGTCAGGCCCCAACCAAACTACCTGCCCTTGACCTAATAAACTTCAATTTTTTCCAGCTTTAACATGACAGCTTTAACATGAAATTGTAAGTGTCTGCTCATTTAACTTGTGTCGCTTATTGTGTCCGCACTAGTTAAATTTACCAACTTGTAAGCGGTGGACACATTGGGGACGCGCCGCAAAAATGTTTGTCCTAAGTTAGTATATCTGAAAAACACATTAACACAGACACATACATATGTCCATTCTTTTTCCATTTCCTTCCTCAGGTGGATTCATGGTCAATCGTACTAATTGCCACCCTATTGATTTTGCAATATTGTATGTATAATGATTAAAATGCATTTAGTTGCCCTAGTATAATTTGAATTGCCCAAAAGTTTTGCACTAAATGAACTTTTGCCTTAAACAGATGGCAAGACTAACAAATCGTGAACGAAGGAAGAAGACAAACCGTAAGGCATTGTTAGCAGCGTTATGTATGATGAGAGTACTCAATACCGTTATTCAACTTTACTTGTTAATTACGGAGTTGATTGCTGAGAGGCATCGACAAAGGCTTCGACAAAAGCCTCATCTTAATCCTAATGTTTACCAAAGCCAACTGGACGCACTTAATAGGTTGGTACGCCAGAATGACAAAACTTGTCATGCCAATTTGAGGGTAAACAGGCATACATTCATGACGTTGTGTCAATTACTTATTGAAAATGGGCTAGAGCCATATAGGCATGTTACCATTGCAGAGAAGGTGGCGATCTTTTTGTGGATCCTCGCACACCATATGAAGAATAGGCGTACCATTTTACAATTTTGGAGATCGGGGGAAACAATTAGTAGGCATTTTAACGCAGTTTTGATCGCGGTGATTCGCCTTCACAATGTCTTGTGGTATCATCCTCAGCCTATTCCTGCCAATGAGCCGGATGCTAGGTGGAAGTGGTTTGAGGTACATAATTGTTATGTCTTAAGTTCTAGTAATCCACTTATTCATTCCTAATCTTATTTGTAGGTCGTTACTATTGTGATAAAATTACCCTTCTGTCTTGTAGAATTGTCTAGGGGCTTTAAACGGTACCTTCGTACCTGTCCTCCCCCCAGCAGAACACAAGGCACGATATAGGTCAAGGAAGGGTGACTACGCGACAAATGTGTTAGGCGTTTGTAGTCGTAACCTACAATTTGTTTACGCATTGTCTGGTTGGGAAGGCTCCGCCACAGACTCAAGAGTGCTTCGAAATCCCTTACTCAGGCCTCATGGGTTGAGAATTCCACAGGGTATGTGACTTGAGAACCTTTTCCATTAGTGAACATACCTTCCATTATTGTAAACATACTCATATAGGGCAACTAATCTTATTTGTAGGTCGTTACTACCTCGTCGATGCTGGTTACACTAATGAGCCAGGTTTATTAGCACCTTACAGAGGCCAACGATACCACATTAACATTTGGAGGCAAGGACACATGCCCCAGAGCCGGGAGGAGTACTTCAACATGAAGCACTCTAAGGCACGAAATGTTATCGAGAGATGCTTTGGGGTGCTGAAGATGAAATGGGGCATTTTGAGATCTTACTCTTTCTACCCCATTAGAACTCAATGTCGCATCGTCACTGCATGCATCCTTCTCCATAATCTCATTAAGCGTACCATGGCAGTAGATCCCGTTGAGGCTGAATACACGGCGTGGGAGATGGCGAACCTACATAATATACCACATGAAGTGTACATTGCAAATGTCGATGCTACAAATGAATGGACCCAATTTCGGGATAACTTGGCAACCCAAATGTACAATGATTGGTTAGCTAATCCAGGGGGTGACCACTAAGATACGTGTAACTGAATTTGTATGTAATAATTTGGACGTGGTAGTTATTTCTGTTAATTATATGTATCTGTTGGACGTGTTAAACTTGTTGAACAATGGTCGTGTTTTCTATTTGAATGTAATAATATGGTATTTCCTGAGTACAATATCTATGTCAAATTGTAATCATCATTTAAATCAGGTTAGCATACCTATGGAAAGTGAAGGAACTTCACAATCTGAACCAACGAGTCGTAAGAGAAAACAAGATCGTAGACTGTGGACCTTTGCGGAAGAGGAGGGCTTGCTTGCAGCCATGATGGAGTGTATATGTGATAAATAAAGAGCTCATAATGGTTTCAAGCCGGGGTACTTTAATGAAGTAGAGAAGGAGTTAAAGAAGAGATTGCCTGGGACGACGCTTAAAGCGCAACCCAACATTGAGTCGAAGGTGAAAGGTTGGACGGAAAAGTATAATGTAATTGTCGACATCACACGTCTTAGTGGGTTCGGTTGGAAAATAGCACTTAAACAGCCGAAAACTGCATGGTAAATGCAGAAAATAGCACTTAAACTGTAGAAAACAGCATGTCAAACCCAGATATCAACTACATGCAGCCATGAGTACCCTTATCTGGGCAATGATGAATGAATTCAATGAATAATTAAGGTAGATACCTTGGCGGGGTATAATTAAATGCAACCATGAGTACCCTTATGATTCCTAACTTATATTTTTTGAGCCTATAAAAGCTTTCAAATTGCATTCAACTGTTTTTGGACTGCTGTGTATGTGTGTGAGTGTGTTGTGTGCTCGTGCTGTTGTTGTTTTGGGACTGCTGAAAATTCTTGTGTTGTTGATGCTATTCTGGCAAGATACACCTGTTAGAAAATCTGGTACTGCTACTGTTGTTTTCTGCTGTTACCATGCTGTTTTATTCTGTTTAAAGGCAGTTTTCTGCTTATGAAGTGCTGTTTTCTACATTGACCATGCAGTTTTCTGCTGTTTAAGTGTTGTTTTCTGTATTTACCATGCAGTTTTCTGTTGTTTAACTGCTATTTTCTGCTGTTTCAATGCTGCTTTTTGCATTTACCATGCAGTTTTCTGCTGTTTAAGTGCTGTTTTCTGCTGTTTAAGTTTTCTGCTGTTTAAGTGCTGTTTTCTGCTGTTTAAGTGCTGCTTTCTGATGTTTAAGTGCTGTTTTCAGCATTTACCATGCAGTTTTATGCTGTCTGTTAGGCAGATTTGTGGCTGGTTTTTGGCCTCTTTTGTTGCTATTTGTGGCTGTTTGTTGGGCTCTTTATTGGGCAGTGTTGGTGCAGTTTCTTGGCCAGTGTTTTGCTGTTCCTTGGTTGCCTTACAATCTGTTTCTTGGCTACTATCAGAGCAGTCCTGTTCTGCTATTTACTCTGTGGTGTGGCTGCTACTGGTTGCTACATGCTCTTGATTCCTATGCTCTTCCGACGTCCATTTCTTCCCATTCGCAAGTTCATCACTAGAAGCTTTCTTAGATAGTATCTGTTTCTTGGCTGCCTTATAATATGTTTCTTGCTACATGTTCCATAGGTTATGATGATATGACGGACAATTTTGACGGTGATGCACTTATCTTGGCGGGACAACTTATGAGGGTCAATGGTTTAATCACCATTTGGCAACATATGTTGTAGCCAAGTGTGGTGCACTATGCGCCGGTCAAAAAATTATCTGAGCCAAGTACATATAAACATAATATTAGTATTCATTATGTTATAAATGTGATAATCGGTATTTTCTCGTAGATTTTACAATGTCAAGTGAAGATTGTCGAAACTATTGGGTGATTTTCGTTGGGCGTAATCCGGGAATCTATACGAGTTGGGAGACCGCAGAATTGCAGGTTAATGGATACCCGGGGATCTTGAAGAAAAGATACAACACGTTCGATGAAGCAGAAGGAGCATTGTTACAGTTCCATGAGGAACGATACCGGCTCAATCAAATGCAATCGGTCCGAACCGAACATCAATCAACTGATGATGCTTCCACATCCACAAGTTCTTTGCAAGTTCAACATCAACAAAGTCTATCAACATGCTTTGTTCTAGGGATTTTTTTAGGTTTCTTAGCTTGTATTTTGTTCGCACTTGTATTTGATTCGGAATGAAGTTGTAAGTTTAATTTCTTCAATTTCGAAATGAAGACTGCATTATGTAAAAAAACATTAGTAATCTCAAATAAATATAATTACTTGAGATACAAACCGGAATGATACAAATTTATTCCTCAAACATTTATTATCAAAGTACGAGCTTATTCTTCGACCACCCTCTTACAACTTCAAACTTCTAGTTTTCTTGTCGAACAAAGCAATGGCCCCAACGATTATAATTGAAAAATTTCCTATCCCGAAAATGTCTCAGTTGTGGCCAATTCTACAATAAATTAAGGCAAACAGCTAATAAATGAATTAAACAAGATTTAATATGAAATTGTAAACAAATTCAAAATTACTTACTCGAACAAATTCATTCCAAATATCATTTTCCACCACTAACTTATTTTCATTTGGATTCCACCCAAACCCCGGAATTTGAAGTATAGCGTCTAGATCATAATAATCACGCTTCCATTTTTTTATCTTTCCTTCGATATGATTTTCTTTAATACCTGCTTCGGGGAAAGAAACTCGCATTTGATTCCCAAGAACTCCTAAGTAGCCGGGATGAAACTCGTTCTCAACTTGCCAAACCCCCTGATCTACAAGACTCGTAAGATTTGTAAATAATATTTCCTCCTCCACCTCGCTCCAGCCCGGCGTGCCATTTGAAGGAGAGAAAAATAAAAATTACAAAGTAATTTTTTAGGAGATAGATATGTGTGTGAAGTGATATGAGATAGGTAGTGGTATTTATAGACCACCTTACCAAATAATTTAGGTACAAACATTTTTACCTAACATAATTTTGTGCACCTACTTTTCTTTTTCAACTACCACAAAATGTACTTTTTAATTTACTAAATTTAAAATATAATTCGAATTTCTTCAAAAAAAATTTCAAATACGGTTATACGGTTAAATTTTCTTAAATATAATTACATTTCAATTTATGCAATAAATTTGTATTTACTGTAGTTACGAAATGTACTTTTTAATTACTAAATTCAAATTAAATAATTCGGAAATTAAAAAATAATAAATAAATAAGGCTAAAACAATTTAAAGATAATTTTATTCAAATTTATGTAATAATTAATTGTATATATGTATTTAATATAATTTTAATGAAATAAACGTAATTTATCCATTAAAATAATAAAGTGGGGGCAAATAAGTCATTTTACACCTTATTCCATCATATCCACCTTTCAAATCCCCCTTCTCAAAGATTCATCCAAACACCTCATTACAAATCCATCCTTCTTAAAAGGTGGGGCCACTCTTCTTAACATATCCCCCCTCATTACATATCCACCTTCAAATCCCCCTTCATTATAAATCCACCCAAAACAAATCCGCCATCCAAACAGGCCGTAAAAGTCGATATTAACCACAATAAGGTTAGGATGAGGTCCAAAAACAAAATCTAGCGACAACCCAAGGTATGTACGGTTAAAAATTACATCTCCAGTCTAACGTTGGTACTTGCCAATTGCCATGCCAGCCAATACAGATGGTAGCACAAAATTGCTTAAGATCCCTGATTCTAACTTGTACCATTCAAAATATCATAAACAATAGTACAATTGAATTCTCTGTCAGAAATCCAAGTTCTATTCCATGGCCGGACAAATCAAAATATCTCTCCAACACCATCTGCAACCAGAAAACATGGGAAACAAAAACAGAAACGCTATCATACTTCAGAATAGTTAAAAGTGGTTTCTCAAATTGCAGCATATACAATGAAATTCCGTCACTTATCCACAATGTAATAATCAAAATTAAAAGGTTGCTAAAGTTAACAATGTTTGCTCAAAACAGTGCTCACATTGTAATAACCAAACTTAACAACCTCTTAACAACTCATCAAATTTTGGCATTTGAATAATCAAAACTAGCAACCTTTTTGCCAATAATCAAATCTAATGGTCTCCACATTTTCTTAATCAAGTACACCAATCATTACATAAAAACCTTTTCTCTCTGTCAACTATGTTTTCCAGAAAATTATTTTTAAAAACTGTTTATTTTTTCATAAACTTTTAAAAAAATAGTATTTACAAAAAAAATTTAAAGTGTTTTTACACAAAAACTGTTTTTTTAAACGGTTTCTAATAGTTTTTCAAAAAAAAGATAAACTTTTTTTAAAACTGTTTTCTTTTTGAAAAAAACTATTTTCAATTTTTTTTACTAAACTATTTTCTTAAACAAAAACTGTTATTTTTTTTTCAAAAAGAGTATTCAAATTATTGTCAAATATTTTAGTTTTTTGAATTTTGTAGTTTAAAAAGGTGATGTGGCAATTTTTGGTTATTGAATTTTGATTATTACATTATGAACCTCTATATTGCTAACCTTAGCAATTTCTTAAATGAATAACCAAAAGATGACGTGGCAACTTTTGGTTATCCAATTTTGATTATTATATTACGGATACTCTTAGCATTCGCATTATAATAAGCAAATAGGTATGAATAAGCAAACTTAACAATAATGCTCAAAAAATACATCACATTGTAATAAGCAAAGTTACAAGTCTTTTAGCAAATAACCAAACTTAACAACTTTTACCAATAACCAAAACTCAATAACCAAACCCAATAACCAAACTCAAAACTCAATAACTCAAAAACACCTCACATTGGAATCGTCTCATTGAGACGAATAATTTGGTGTGGTCGGGTGCATGATTGGAATTCGTTTGCGATTGGACATAGGTGCATTGTGTATTGTGGGATTTCTTTGGTTAGGGATATAAAAATAACCAATGTGGAGGTAGAGGTTGTTAAATTTGATTATGAACTAAATGGATAATCAAATGCTGACGTGGCACATTTTGATTATTGATTTTGATTATTTCCAATGCGGATTAGAGACCCATTTTCAGCACTTAATTGATAACCCAAGCACTCAAACACACTATTTTCAGCTCATATTTTCGAATTAGGGGTTTCTCAAATTTTTCGAATTAGGTTTTTTTTTTAGTTTGGCAGCACAACATTTTAGGGTTTCTCAAATTGAAACCCTCTAATTAATGAGGATGAGGAGTAGATAGTGGGGGTAATCTATCTATCTGAAACAAGGAGAGAGAGAGAGAGAGAGAGAGAGAGAGAGACCTTCGTCGTGGACAGCGTTGGATTGCCAGAGGCCGGTGCTGGTGGCGGTCGCCGGCGATGGGGGAGCAGCTGGGGTTGGCGGTCGCCGGCGAGAAGCTGGGGTTGCGGTGGTCGCAGGGTGGTGGGAGCCCCTCCCTCGCTTCTGTGTGTATTTTGAACGAGAAGGGGAAAGGGAAAAGGGGAAGGGGTTGTGTTCGAGACCTAAGTGTGTGTGTTTTTTTTTTTTTTTTTTTATAATCAAAACAACGTCATTTTGATGACGTCAGCACGTTGTGTAAATGGTTGTGTGTCCGTACGTTGTGTGTCTAGCATTTTCCTTTTCAATTTCAAACACCAATCCAAATATAGACTTTTCCGATTTTTAGAAGGTTTAAGAACATTAGACAAAAGGTTCACAAGAAAATTAATAGAAAGTAAGTATTTTGGGATACATATATGTGTTGTTTCCTTTATATTCTGTATTCTGTAAATAAATAAATAAATCTCACTTATTGTATTGGTAGTGATATAAATAACAAAAGTTCAACCTATGACTAAAAGATCTCATAATATCCACAGGGAAATTTATATAAATGGTACTCCTAGTTTCATTCGAGTCTCATTTTCATCTTTCAAGTATCAATTACAACTCTTTTAACCTTCAAGTTAAGTTTTCATACCAAATTGGTCCTATTGATAACTACTGTCAGCCAAACTGGACAAAAAAAAAATCAGATTAATGACAGTTTGGACATTGCAGTTCGTTCCAAATTGGTTCAATTGATGACATATGCTCTCAATTTGATTTTTTCTTTCCAGTTTGGCTGACAGACGTTAGCAATTGAACCAAATTAGTACAAAAATCAAACTTGAAGGTCAAAAGAGTTGCAATTGATACTTAAAGGACGAAAATAAGACTTGGGTGAAACTAGGAGAACCATTTCCATAAATTTCCCTATCCACAATGCTATAAAAAAAGTTTTTAAAGTTAACAATGTTGGTACAAAATATAACTCACAATGGTAATAAATTTAACAACCTCCTTAGAAATAATAAAATTTTGAATTTTGGATAACCAAAACTAGCGGCCTTTTTACAATAACCAAATTTAATAGATCCTGATGTCCGGTGTTCTCCCGGTTCAAATCGGAGCAAGGAAAGCGGCAAGTGGTGGTTGGCCTAGTGGTGGACATCAATGCGTTTGAATAAGGGAGATGTGTTTTCGGAAGTGAGTATATTACTGTTTTTCTGTGTTTTCTACCGGTGGGTCTCCCTCGTGTGGGTGATAATCTTGTTTGTTTTCGGCTAGGGTTTAGCTTGTTTTCTTAGGATTTGTTTTGTGTTACTGGCCGTGGTCTCGTGTGTCCCCGTGATCGAAGCTCGCCATGACAGCAAGGGCTTGCCCGGAGTAGCATCCTTTTGCTCGTGGCTGCGAGGGCTTACTGATTTCGTCGGTGACTCTTCGTGCTATGAGCCGGCCGGCGCCGTGTTCAAAGAGCAGTTTTGTGGGGGTTACTGAAGATTGCATCAGTTTTTTGTGCCTATGGTTTAAGCTGGGTTTTCCTCTGAATACTCTACTACCAAGTCGAATGTCCAAACCCAGGTCACATAGCGCGCATACAAGTACACAAGCAGTACTACGAGTGTGTCTTTTACAATGTCCCAAAGGACTAAACTTTGCAATTGCAAGGATTGAGAGTGGAGGGCATACTACAGCATTATGTGACTAGATCCAAACCCAAAGGCATAGAGATACCCAGTTTGCATGGAAGAGATCCAGCAAGTGACAAGTTGAGGCACAAGCTAAACAAAGTTCTATTCACAGCGGCCCTTGTAGAGATTACTTACTCAACTGCTGAAGAGATCCATCAACAATCTGCAGTTGAGAAAGACCTTAGTGTAAGACATAGGAGTGGTTTCTACCAAACAGCTACACGAGAAGACTTTTGAGCTCCAAAACATAATAAATTGCATTCAAAAGCTGCTGCCCATGATTGGAAAGGCAATTTGACCCTTCAGGCTACTGTTATGATACACATCGATATAGGGTAAAGGATTTCCTTCCATAGATGTATCATATAAGTCACTAAATCCTAACCTAGCCTAAGTCACATCAACAACGGATTACATGTACATCTAAACCGACTAACCACTTCTGAGAATCAACTAAACCGAGAGAAAGGCATCACATAGACATAACCAAGCTGGTTATAGGAGGGACAGCTGAGGAACGGAATGGATATTCCCGCAGGTACTTGCAGTTGTCACGGTCAACTTTCAAGGCTTTAGGAATAAAGAAACCATCAAAGGTGCATGTCGACACAGCTTCTGGACTGCCTTTATTTTTATCACCAACATTATCAAGCTTTTGAAATGAATTTCCACGCCTTCTCTTTCCCAATGACTTCCACCTCAGTTGAGCAAGCATTGCATCTTTTGAAAGATCGACCACTTCAAACTGTTTTACCTTGTGCACGACAGAGTCCTTCTGAGATATGCTGGATCCCATTTCATCACTGACGGTAGCTTTTTCCGGTTCCACATCAGCCATAATATTCTTCGTATCAAGGCCAGACAATATCGAGGTCACAAGATCTGGTCTCTCCTTAATATTTTGCCACCTATTTCCCAGCCATTCCTCAGAAATTCTCAAGTCGGAGATACCACAGATCAAGTCCCGCTTCTCTCCTTCAAGAAACAAAAAAAAAAAAAGGATAAATAAATATGGTGCATCAATAAAATTTTCAACGCAATCCTGAAATATATTTTTCCCACTATCATAAGAAGAATCTCAAGGAGATAACCATTTCATACCTGGGAAATAAACACGAACACTATCCTGAGTTTCTTTCCGAAGCACAATCCCCTCCCACCATCCATCATGCCCCCAGACATCAACAACTGCCCCAGAATTTACGAAAGTTTTGCACTTATTAGACAATAAGGTTGGCCTAACAGTTGTCCTACCACCCATTCGGAGTCCCAATGGATCAGGAACAGCAACCTTGGATGCCAAAACCCATTCCTGCAATATCAATTAAGATAACTGGTTAGATAAGTATAAAATTTGGGCCAAAGTTAACAGGAGAATTCAACATTTCAATGTTGCATTATCTAGTTTTCCCAATCGAAGGCAGGGGAAAAAAAAAGAACTAAGGACTACTAGTATTTTCACCTCAAGATAGTTAGTTTCATTATCACCATCCTTGATATCTTGATATTGCACCTTGACTTTATCCTTGTGCTGCTTGATGATAAGTGCTCTAAACCAACATCCTCTCAGGCCACTGTCATGTGAGAACACTTCAACTTGAGAACCTCTGGCTAAATGCTGTGGAGGATTTTGCAAGATGGCTTGCTTTCCAGACATACAAGCAGCAGATTGGCCATTCTTTGGATTGCAAACCAAACTGCCATGAAAATTATAGATATCCAAATAGGGGCTTAATGACTCTTGTTTGTTAAAAGCCAGGTCACCACCATCCTTTGACAGCCGAACTCTCTTCTTGGGTCTACTTTCAATGCCTTCGCTAACATTTCTAACCACCTTCAGACCTTGCTGAGACTTCACAGGACCTTTTGATGGGGAAATACTGAACATATATCTGAGTATTTCTTGTTTCCAGTAACCTTGAACTTGGGTTATATCGAAAGGCTTGATATCATCATTGTCAAACTGTCTCCGGCATACATATGGCTCCAACTGATTGCATTTAGCTTCCTTCAGATATTTATCATAATGCTGGGGACTGAGGACAGCTGTTAATCCATCTACGCATTCCATGCCGAGATCTTGAAGACAAAGAGAAAAGAAAATCTCTCTGTCATTATAATTATGAGGCAAAATGATACCAACCTCATCAATCTTGTGAAACCATCGTACCACAACCATCTTCTTGCCTCTCGAGTCCTCGTACATATCCTCCAAGTAAGCAACAATTCGTTTGTCTTCTTCAGCCAGAACATATACAAATGCATGAACCTAAGAAAAAAGGAAGCAGCGAAAGCAGTCAACAAATAAGTGACGATAACAATGAATATGTTGGGAAAAAAGAACAAGAATTCAGGTAAGCACTCACAGGAATATGAACACCATTCCGGATAAATGATGGATAATGCCTTCGCCTTTTCCTGCAAGTCCAAGGAGAACCTAACCATGAAAATTCGGTAGTATGACGGCCCAGCTTCCTTGACTGAACATCCTGAAGGGTGAAGCGATTAATAAAAGTCAATGAAATGATATCTACATCAATATGAGAGTCAGAAGTAACATGAGACTTCAACAAATAGAAGTATAACCAGATAGTGTCACATACATACCTTCATTGTCTCTACATCAAACATGTAAGCTTTTTTTCTATCTGAGGTGACAGCAGCTTCTAGGGATGACTGATGAGAAGGTAAGTCTGCATTCACAAATATGTATCGTTAGTACTATAATAATAACAAGTATGCACACTGTTACAAAGAAAACTATCAACAAAATCATGCAAATTTATCCTGAAAAGCATATCTGAAGATATGATTAGCAATCAGAAGCTAAATGCCAAAAGCCAAAAAAAAAAAATGGAATAAAAAACGATCAAACAATGGCAAAAGATAAACAGAGCACCTAACACGGAAAAAGACTTAATTAAATATATTAAAAGGCAAACTTAGCCATGAAAGACCTTGTAGATTTTAATCTAGATTGAGGCAAAGGAATTCTGATGCTCTCAACCAGCTCTTAGAAATTGATTGAAAATCCCTGCCACCGAGATCAAGTCAGTTTTCCATATCACGAATACCAACAGAATTGACTTGATCATAGTTAGGGGGAAAAACATACACAGTCAAAGATAGGAGAAGACGAATGTCATATGATTCATGTCCCCACAAGACGAGGGGGAAGTAGCTTATACATACAACCAAGAATTCCAGCAAATAAGAGGAAACCTACTTCCATTTATTTGTGGAAGTCGGTGACTCAATATATAACCCCAATTCCACCTAAAAATTTCCAATTTTACATCAGATACTGAAAGGGTAATGTAGTTTCAATATGTTTGTCTCACACGTTCAAAGAGGATGGAAGGTCGATGTACATACCGTTTGCATAACACCACCAACAAACCAAATAATTGCCCATAAAAAAACAAACCAAATAATTAAGAAAATGATGATATACAAGGAAAAATAAAAGGTATTCCTTCGAAAATTGGGTCAAGAAAAAAATCAACAACTATTTCACCAAGACGCACTCCTCTGCCAACGAATAATTGAAATTAAGAAATTCGTAATCAAATGAAAACCTCCAATTCCAAAAGATTTTCTTTGTGCACGCATCATATGTTCAAATCTTTTGGGCAGGGCATCATATGTTCACCTCACCAGATACTAAACGCGGATTACCAATCATATGAAATTGATCCTTCAGGTTGCAATTTTCACAATACATGTATCCAGCAATATTGTCAAGTGAAGAGATTAAGTGGACCCCGTATGAGGGGCTATCAATTGTACATGGACTTCATCAAATCCATAATTCCAAAAGGCCAAAACAGAATAAGGGTACCATGAAAAGAATAAACAAAATAAGGGCAATTGAAAATTTTGGATATTCCGCCCATGGGGAGAGAGAAATGATATTGTCTCATACCAAAACTTTATACGCTGATCTAAAGACATCAACATAGAATAAAGTAGATGAAATTTCCCTTTTGAAATCGCAAAACTGTTTTCCTCAAAACTTAAATTCATCTGCCCTCGATCAGATCTGGTTGGTAGTCCCGCACCACAATAAGCACAAAGGCAAAATTCACAAAACCCCCCCCAAATAATCCAACCCACAAGAAACAAGGTAGGGAAAGAACTCATAGAACTACAACAAAGCCATGCGCCCATTGAAGACCTAATAATTGTAACAGCAGAATTCCCATCTTTCAGTTTCCAGGGAAAACAAGAAGGGAAAAAAATTATCAAATCAGGTCGAATCCATTGGATAGCTCGCGTCCCTTTCTCTACAAACCTTAGGCCATGAAACCGGAGGATGTCTGTCACTATTATCAGGGGACACCACTTTTGGTGTGAAGGGTGGATATTAAGCCGGCTCGCACTTTTAATTTCTACCCCTCTTTATCTACTCAAATAAAATGTCAAAAAGGGAAAAAAACTGCTACCTTAATATATTCCTTCCCTCTTTTCTACTTAACACGATTTGCACACGCATCGCGGGCAAGAGGAGAGAACAGATATCAATCGGAATCCATCAAATTCAATACAAAATTGAAACATCTAAGTCGAGATCAAATAGGAAGAAATCGATGAATTTCCCTAGCCCTTCGTTTTGTGGGATTTGATAAGATAAGAAAGGATTAGAGTTTCTTGGCAAATCACTCATTTGGATTGAGTAATTTGGTGATAAATGAAGAGAAAAATACGAAAATGGCTTTTTTTTATTAGTTCCATCCCCTTTCTCTCCCAATCTCACAATCCAAAGGGGTTGTAGCCGAAAAGGTATATACAGTAATTTACATCTAGGGAAAAATCAAATTAAATAAATAACAGAAAGAACAAAGACAGCAAAAGTAAAAGGAAAATGTCCCTTTTTTTCAGAAGAAACATTCAAACCACACATACATAGGAAAATTAATCCCCAAAAATGGAAAACAACTGATTGTGTATGTATGTGTACCTGAGACGAAGGAATTCAACCAATCAACAACTTCTCTTCTCGATCTCAGCTTCAACGAATACGAAGAAGAATAAGGTGAAATCGAAATCGAAGAACGCAGAAACCTATCTTGAATAGCGTAGTGATAGGACGATGACACGTGGTGGGGGATCGAATTAGAAAAATGTCCTTTTTTCTTCTGTTTACCTATGACGGCCAGATCTGATTTGCCGTCCCTCCGTCTGAGATAGTAACGAACCTCCTCCCTCCTTTTCTTTCTTTGGTCGCTCGACACGTGTACCTCCTCCCATCGAACGTACTCCGACGTCGTCGTCTCCGCCGCTGCCATTCTCTCCATCTCCGTTCACGCCCAAACACAGCCCTAAATCGAAAATAGCTCCTCCAAGCCTGTCTTTCTCTCTCTCTAGAATTTGATGCGCTCTCTCTCTCTCTCTCTGGATTGGAATGGAATGGAAGATAGAATTGAGGATTGGTAACCCCTTCTCTCTCTCTCTCTCTCTCTCTATGTGGATTGGTAACCCCTTCTCTCTATGTGGATTGCAAGAGAGTTTGAATGGCGTTATTTGAAGCATTATATATGCAGCGGATAGAACTAGGGTTCGGAGGTTGAGGTTGAGATTGAGATGGACGGTGGAGAACGTTTTGCCACGGCGATGACACGGAGGAAAGACGTAGGAAGTTGCGGGTTCTTTCAAAATGAATTGTTGGTTTTCCCGAAATTGCCCCCGAGAGACTTTTTTTAAAATGGGTTGACGGATAAAACACTGATAAGTTCTGCTGTGTTTGGTTTGGTTTTTAAAAAGTTTTTTGAAAAATAGTAGGGGTAATAAGTGGAGAGAAATAGAGAGAGAAATGGTAGAAGTAGGGAGAATCTAGTAGGTATTTTTTGAAAATTATTTTTTGAAAAGTGAAAGGAACAAGACATTCAAATCACAAGTTGCAAATTTTTTATTTTTTATTTTATTTTGTTTGGGCAGTTATATTTGACATGAAATAAATAAAAAATTGAATGCGGCAAAACGTTTGATCTGATAAGGGTTATATTTACTTTTGGAGCTGAAACTTTTTTTAAAAACGTCTCTTTCTCTGACATTTGTGTTCAGAATTTACGCGAATAAAAATGAGATTACAAGCAAATTTTGAGTTTTTAATTTCCGTGCTTGTGGATAATAATAAAAACAAAGTGATGAGGAAATGGACTCTTGGGTGTCAATTAATACAATTGGATATGTTTAAATAAAGCACTAATAATGTTTCATGTTATCAACAATATTTAGATTTTAGGAAGCAAAATATGTTTAACCGTATGTATTTTATATACACTTGCACAAATTCTCAAACATATGATACGAGTGAATTTGTGCAGGTAGGATGTATTATTGTAGTAAATTTATTTTTTACGAATAAAATATGCTAACCACACCTCATTAGATAGTGATTAAAATAAGATTCCACTCAAATTTTATATGACAGAGAAAATGTCTAGATATGTAGATATTATCATAGATATTTTATAATTATAGAATTAAAAATAGTTCATTGTGCATTTTTTTGGCCTCGCCCTTCTTTATACCACAATATTAGGGGAGGTAGATGAGTCAAACAAGCCAAAAAGATAGTTGACCAAACTTGATTTAAAATTTTAACGAGTTTCAGAAAAATATTCAAACGTAGCTTGTTTATAAGACAAGTCGAGTGCAAAGTAAGCTTCAATCAACCAAACATTTGGCAATTTTCAAGTAACTTGAATTTTTTTATACATAATAATAAGTCAAATGAGCCAAGTAATTACTTGTTTAAGTTTAATTAGAAATTTTAACGAGATCAAAAAAAATATTCAATTAAAACAACTTGAAACAAGCTTTTAACAAACCAACATGAGTTTAAATTTGAATAGTCTGGTAAGTCCTGCTCCGGACACGAGTATTTATTACTGTATTATTACTACTCCGTATT
Source organism: Rhododendron molle (assembly GCA_025413875.1). Taxonomy (NCBI): domain Eukaryota; kingdom Viridiplantae; phylum Streptophyta; class Magnoliopsida; order Ericales; family Ericaceae; genus Rhododendron; species Rhododendron molle. Next base: position 12,375,874 of record CM046399.1, read on the forward strand.
TTCTACTATTTCTTGTTACTACTACTACGGTATTTTGAATAAAATATTAGTAGTACTAGTAATCCCGCATTAATGGAGAGCGGAAAACGGAAGGATCTAGAAAAGAGGTGACGTAAAGCAAAGCAAAGCAAAGGAGATTGGTGGGGTGCTACAGCGGAGAGATTCCAAATGACAGCTAATAATCCGGGCCCCACTCACTTCGGGCGCGTATTTTGAATATAAAGCATTTTGGCGGAATCTTTTCTTTTTTTGTCCTTTTCGCATCGGATCTGACCCGGCAGCCTCCTCTCTCTCTCTCTCTCTCCGGAGTCCGGACTAGACTCGGGCATGACCATCTCATTTGAATGGAAACCAAAACATTTTTACTGCTGGAGTAGTACACTAGTGGAGTACTATTTCTTTCAGTAACTCATGAAAAATATTTTTAAAATAGTGAGCGGTTTAAATAATTTTTTTAGAGACCAAGGGATCGTTTGGATGCGGAATAAGGATTTGGAGTACTCCTATTTTATGTAAAAAAGATGGACTCATATTGATGTGACGAGAAAATTAAATAATACTTGATTTGAATAAAGAATAAAATAAGAGATATTATGTAATAACACTCTAAAACCTTCCCATAAATAATACCCCGACAAAATGTGTTCCCAAACTATGGGTCCAAAGTCTTAGGAGGGGTATTACTAATACCCCTTCTTTAGCCCCCATCCAAACAGGTCCTAGTGGTAAAATGGATTTAAGAAAAATCAATAAGGGCACCGCTATTTGCAGCCACAAATTTTCTGAACGTAATCTGTGTACTATATTATAAACATGTGTGTACCATATTATATACAGATTACATTTTAAACAATTTATGACTGCAAATAATCCGGCCCATCAATAAATCGTTAAATTGTGTCGCTATGCCAAACGAGGGCCTTGCAACCAGAAGGGGGGACCCCTCAAAAGCATCGAAACGGTGTCGTTTCAGTGCTTTGGGACGACAGAGTCCAACATTCTGACCCAGCCACTTCCTCTCTCCAAGCTAGGGATGATAATTTCCATTTGAACGGATGGTTAGCTAAACCAAACCAAACAGATTGGGACAATTTTTAACCGATTTGTTAGTAGCGAAGTTAAAAGTTTTCTTGACAAAAATACATTATTTTGGACTTATTCATTTGCTAGTTTTGAATATTTTAGTTTTGGTAGTGGGTGGAGAGAGAAATAAAATAATGATTGGAAAGAATTGTAATGAATAAATAGAGATAGGGAGAGAAATGAAAGTAATAATTAAAACAATAGGTTAATGATTAGAAAACAAAATTAAAAAAAAAAAAACAAACATCAAGTTCTCGTTCTGCGGTCAGAACATTCTTTTTAGAGGAGAGATAATAGCATAGAACATCCACACCCATGCATGTCATTTTGCCATTTTGATTTCCATTTTTCAACAATGAATAATGTCCTATTGTAAATATAAAAAAAAAAAAAAATGATAAGGGAGCAGCACCAATGTTTTGTATTTCTTTTTGGCAAAATTCAAATTTTCACTATTTTCAACAAAAACAGTGGTTGGCATCACACCTATTGTACAAAAATTGGAGGGTGAGTTCCAAATCGTTCCTTTTTTCCTCAAAAGGAATAATTTTTGGAAACAATTTAATTGGCTCATTCAAATATCGGAAATGACTTAGTAAATCAATTCGAATTTTGGCCTTGTCATCTCATTTGATTTTCTTATGCTTCTTAGGTTACTTTCCTCTATGACAATTTTTTGATCGAATTAATAAATCAAGGTCTTACCGATCTCTGATTTGGTTGATTTTCGTTGCAACTCTTGAAAAATATGAACGGCTTGGATCATTTTATGCAAGATCCTGAGATGAGTCACACCCACCCTCAAAACATTTGGGCGTAAATTGCCAAATGGGGTCCAGCATCTTCTCTCTTCTTTTTTTTTTTTTTTTTTTGGTCAAAACGGTAATAGCTTCATTGATAGAAACAGAGGTATACAAGAGGACTAGAAAGCCATAATCAAACCACAACTACCTCTTCTAGCCAAAGAATAGGTCACCCTATTCGCACTTCTACGCAAACAACTGTTGCAACGAGGATGGCAAGCCAATCGATGAGATTCGTTATTGGATCGTTGCCACCACCACCTTCCTTTGTCAGAGAACCATCACCACCACCACTGTCAGAATGTGAACTGCCATATGGTGATGAAGGAAAAGCCAAGAGAAAAGAAAAGAGGAAATAACACGGAGAGACTCTCAAACCTGAGATCAAAATAGAAACCCCCAATATAAATGAGCAGTTACTGAAAATGAGAAAAACATCACTATGGAGGAAAAAAACACCAGTCAAGGGCAAAACCCTCTCTTCTGCCGCCGCATATGGGTGCATTGGGTGGTGAAATCCCTAGGGAGAGGAAGGAGAAGAAAGAGAGATGGCTAGGGTTTTTAGAGAGAGATGCTCTACTAATTTGGCAATTGATCTACCTCGGATCTTGGTTGTTCAATGTCAACTGGGCTTTTTCTTATTCTCTCTCTATCGGCATTTTTGACACAAATTTTGCCTTATATGGAAGAGGACAATTCCCAAATGGGTCCAATCTCCTGTCTCAAAAAAAAAAAAATAACAAAAAACTTGTGCCTCTGTGTCGAGAGGTTTTCTAGCCGTTAGATTGTGTGATTTTTTTTTATATTTTAAATCTGACAACTAGAAAATTTCTCGACACAGAGACATAGGGGTTTTCGGCACAATGGAACACTCATTTTGCCATTTGGGACTCACTGATGTAGTGTCCCTCATGATGCATCTATACAAAACTCCGAATGTTTGACCCTCAAAAAAATTGAAAAATCATAATTAGCCTAAAGAAATTGATGAACATTCAACCTTAGGCTTGACAGTTTCCCTTATAATTCACGAACTTGGACCAGTTTGCTCCCGCAACTACCCATTACCAGGCATCTTACTAGGACGAATGGTCATGCGATTTTGTTCTACTATCAAATTTGGAAGCACCTTTTCGTTATACATGTTCGTTTTATTTTTCAGAATCAATGTTATGAAACTATTCAGAACACTCATTCATTGACAAATTTCGAAACATCCTCTTCGAGGATTTCACAGATAGTACCAAAAAGGTACCTTCAAATTCTTAAAAACCGTTTCTGCTTAGTTTTTTTAATTGGATGATATACAACAACGAATGCTTAACTTATCAAATACTTCTACATTTTTTTCCCTCCACACATCCCTTCCGAATTCAAGGTCCAAACTCAACCTAAATGGCTTCTGACTAATAATTCCTCATTCGTCAACAGTGAAAATATAAGGCATATGTTAGTCTAATTTCATTAGAAATGCTTGCTTATACATCAATGTTTGCTAGTAATAGTTTATAAAAAAGAAAAAAAATATGCAGCTGACTGGAGGAATCTATTTCATGTACAAGCAAAAAAATGAAAAGGGTAAACAAAAGTGTATACAATAACTCAGCCAATCGCAGGGATTCCTATCTATGAGAATCCCGGCTACCACCAGAAAGAACTGCCCGACTTCATCGACCAAATCAAGCGAATCGAGTACTCTGATTCATTGGGTTGAAAGAATGAATGACATACTTAATGGCAGCAATGGCAGTATGTCTTACTCGTACTTCACTTTCTTGGAGAAACAAAATGTGGGTTTGAACTTGGCTGACGTCCAGACAAGAGGTCTGTTTCATCTGATCCCTCCCGAACAGAGAAACAAATTACCAATCCAAGCTGATATTCCTTCTAACATAGAGCTTATCTATATATTCTATAATTGGAAGTGAGGCTTCTATATACCTTCTCATCTCCTTTTCTGCAGACTCATCTGTGACGAACATGATATATATCAGTTGAAACCGTATGAGTTCCAACGTTAATGGAACACAACACAATGAACACATGAAACACAAGCGCGCACATTTATGGGCATATCAATAGAGCTGTAAACAAACAGAGCCGCTCGCAGAGGCTCGGCTTGAGATGAGCTCGTTCAAGCTCGACTCGAAACTTAAATGAACAAGCTCGAGCTAGAATACTTGGCTCGTTTCACAGACGAGCCGAGCCCGAGCTAATAGAAGCTCGTCTCAAGTCAAGCCGAGAACTTAATGTATTAATTTATTACTAACTATAAATATTACTCCCTCCGTTCCAATTTAAATGTCCCCTACGGATTTTCGTGCATTTTGAAACCCAAGAAAATATATTTGTACATATTTTTTTATTTTCTCACACAAAATTAAAGTCAGGGGGAGTAGTAATTATCAATATATAATAAGCCTCCTAATAAGCATTAGGCTGGCGGAAATGACAGAGTGCAAAGGTGCTTTATAGATCTGGTGGACGGCTCTTGAGTTCTTGGATTTCCGAGGATTTATCCAAATGGAATACTAGATTTATTCTCATTTAGGCTTTAGTCCTACATCGGTTGGTTTCCCCACATGAGAAAGTCAGATTTCGTTTAAAAGAAGAGCCCATCCTCCCCAACTCACCCACACCCCTTGCTCGTGACATTGTAACCGAGTCAGAGCAAGCCAAGCCCGAGCCAAGTTTTTGTAGCTCGTGTCTAGCTCGAGGCCAACCCCATTTTTTACGAGCCAAACCAGAGCACCTCAAAGCTCGACTCGACTCACTTACACTCCTATATTATCAGTTAGATATTTCCTTAGGATGTGAAATTGGGCTGGAGGATCCCAAATTTACCAAACCTGCCATATAAAGCATGCCAACAAAAAAGGAGGCCACCCCCCCCCCCCCGGACCACTGAACGAGCAATTTCAATATTTACCTCATGGATGTGTGTGTATTGCTAGTTCCTTCTAGAAAAGTTCTACGAATATTAGTTCACGAGCATTTAAACTGTGATTTCCGCTGAAAGAATTACAGTTCTTCGTAAAGAGAAATCAACAATGATTCCTTCTAACAATCATCTTTACATGCTGTCAACAAGCATATGGACAATTTGGAGACATTATGGCAAGGAATGCTCCCCTTGGCAAATGGTTATGGAGATCTCCCATCAAACGGAATTTTTTCATGGCATTCCATTAGTAAGAGCAAATATTGGGTTCAAGCAAATGATTGGTGCTTCTTTTGTGGTTTGAATTTTTAAACAAAGACAAGTATTAGATAAAGAATGCTACGCAAAATATATTGCGGTAAAGTATACCGCAACTTGGTTCTAAGATTATCACCTAACAGAAGCCCCAAACAACGGAACGTAAAGTGTTCAACAAGACACCCAAAATACCCCCCAACATCTGTCAGTTATTCTGCTAAATGTATTAGCCCACAATGTTTATATGTGCTTGCGTTGGTATCTCCTTATACGCCGATCTATAGACACAAATGGGGCCAACATAGACAATAGAGCGACAGAAGTTAAAATGGCTGTCTTTGATGACACTAACAAATGAATCTCTGTGTGTGTGTGTGTGTGCGTGTATGTTCGTTACCTTGAGAAGGCTTATTAGCTTTTGTTTCTGCAACCAGACACATTATTTACTTGGGCTCCTGTTTTGGAGGTTTTTTTCTCTCTACAAGCATGCACGAGCACAGTGTCCCCCAACATCATCTCCCAACAACAAACAATAGATTATTACGTTGAGAAGGCTTATTCAGTTTTGTTTCCATGACCAAACACATTATTTACTCGGGCTACTGTACTGGAGTGTTTTTTTTTTTTTTATTAGCAGGAACTCCTGTACAGGAGTTGGGGGCAAAATTCCAACTTCAACAATGACCTATTTCTAATTGCCAATAACCTTAACTTTCCACGTTTTGATCTTACAGAAAACCCCTGTTCATATTATTCTGGCAATGAAAGCAATGGCATACTCACCTGTTTCGTTTAGCTTCAGCAGAAGTTGTTCCCGCGTTGGGAGAGCATACATCCCAGTAGAAACTGCTGTCCGGACTGCCCATGTATGGTATGGTGCACAAGTTTCTGTGTAAGCTGTTGATGCTGCTTCTTTTAAAGTGCAATATCTGTGAAACAAAGAAATATGAGATTATGTTGCCATGGATAAAACAAAAGTAAAGATCACAATAATCGCATAAATGAAGGGAAACCAGAAAGCATCAAAGAACTACTACCTAAAAGCACTAAAGTTGATCTGAGAGTTCACTAACACGTGATTTGCGTCAACCTACGACCAAGAAATTCCTTCGTACATAAATTTTCTTGTCATGCTTTCCGTATTTTCCCACATTAATCGCTTAAATGGATTAAGTAGTACGAAAGATTTTTAAATGACGGGCAATTAGACTGTGCATGTTGTTTCAGAAAATAACACGATCAAGAGATATTTGATTCTCTTGAAGAAGTAAAGTTTAATTAGAACTTTGAAACCTGAATTCAAAAGTTCATATAATGCAATGTTAGCATGATCTTGCAGAGCTTATACACTAAAAAATCCTGTTTTAATCAAAGTTATATACTCGTGCAAGTTATATCTCTGCAACAACAGAATGCAGCAATGGTAAAACAGATCAGACAGACACCCACTTATAGCATCATTTGGCAAGGGAATGAAGGGGACAAAAGAAAACATATATTTCAGCAAACCAATACAAGCATGGATAATATTGCAGTGAAAATCTAATAAAAGAAGTAGAATGTTCTTTGATTACAGCAGCATGTAAACAATTTATGATGAAATTTTCCTGTTAAAGTAATAGTTGTTGATCTCTAGAGTTTATGGTCATTTAATTTTTGAGCAAGAAACATTGGAATAAATATGCAAGCAATAGTGCAATACACTGTAACACGACCACTCAACCACACTGTAACACGACCACTCTTAACCATGATGTCTATAAAAGGAGAATGTCTTTTGTTAGATATAGTGCATAGCCATCTGCAATATATGAATGTGGACTCGAGAATACCCAAAAGCACACTGTACATCAAGGAGCCTGAACAACAGGGAATCCAGATTTTTGTTCTCAAATTACAAATGGTATAGTGAATTGGGGAAAATGAAGATGCAATGAAGGAGTGGAACATACTCTGAAGACAAGAAGTTTTTGAATAAAGCTCGAATGAGGTCGAGGCCCTGCCTAACTCTGCGTAGATTACGTGAAAGGCTTCCATGTGTTTTCACTGTGTCATTTTTGACATCAACGTCAAGTATATTATTTAAAGTTCCATATATCTTTGATGCTTCCACAAGATCACGCACCTGAAATTGTCAAACAAGTATATTAGATCCAATGAGACATTTTCGATTGGAAAGAAACAGGGAGAAGTAAACTTTTTGGAACCAAATACACTAGGAATCATATATACGTCATATATATTGACATATACCACTTGACCTCAGAAGGCAAGAGACAATAACCCCATCCTGTCACCCACCCCTAAGTTTCAGAATTTGTAAGTGCACACAAGAGAACAAATTAAACAAAATTTTCAAACAAAGGTGACACTTGAAATGAAATTTGCAGAAAAATAAATAAATGAAAACCCAAAGGTCCCAAATTAGTCAAATTCAGTGACGACCATAGCCCAGCCCACACTAAACTTATGTCAGTTTTTGCAGCCAGCTAAGCCACATATTGGCCTTTACTATCCTGTAAATTTATTGATTACCCCATATCTTGACGACAGAATCCCACATTGCAAATGACAGTACATTTGATTGAGCATTACAATGACAATGAGCCCCTCTAACTTAAAGCATTAGCGGAACATGTTCTAGAATGTGGATTGCCCAAAGTATTACTGTATTTACCATTTTCGCCTTCACAAACTTACTATTGTGTGACAAATGAAATAGATGTAGCATTGGTTTATGCAGCAGTAAAAACTCAAATACTCTAATATGTAATAAATGAAACAAAGTGGGTCATTGCTTGGTGCAGCGGTAAAAGCTCAGGCTGTTAGTGTTAAGCAGGGAAACCAGGTTCGAGCTTGAGAAAAGCCTCTGTGTGAATATTTACGCCTCTGTGTGAATATTTACGCAAACATGCCATTATCCAAGCTACTACTCCTAGAACCCTTGACTTCTAGGAGCAGCACTAGGATGGCCAGATGCCCGCCCCTTCCTCCATGGGAGGATGTATCCTTGGCCAGATACTTACCCAGAGGTGGTTTCTCGGAAGCGACCTCACTCATCAGGAGGAAGAATGCTCGGTGGCATGCTTATTTGGGGTTTCCTTGCGAACGTGCCACGTAATGGAGACCTTCCGGATACGATTGGACTCCATCTTACGCAAGCATCCCGCAAACTGCATAAGCTGATGTAGGGCCATGCAGTATCTACATTTTGCGGTAATAAATGCTCCACAAGAAGAATCTCCAGCTAGTAATCTAACCTAAGTATGACATACCAATGGCCCTTTTTAAGTTGGATCAACGTAGTTCTTTGCTTCAATATGATAAATATGAAAGACCAAAAAGAACAGTTCTTCCAAGAGGTGGCTGGATGTTTATATGCCATTGGTCTATAGTAGCCATTTCTACTTATTATTGTCTTCTACCTCTTATCCTTCATTTCTCGAAACATTCTATATTCTCTCCTGACCTTGTTTAAACTGTACAAATGGAAACGAATTGTGCTCTCAGCTGGATATACCGAGGAACCCTGAAATAGTGTAGTCGAATTGCTAACTCAAGGCACTGCGGCAACCACCAGAAAAATAGTAGATGGATTAGCATTCAGGCTATACAATATATTTAGTTCCAGGATCCGATATAATTTCTTCTCGAATCTTTACTTATTCCAGATAGCTTGAAGATGACATGCAAGCAGGGGCGATGCCAACGTGTAACTACTGGTGTCAGCTGAAGCCAGCGGAATGAAATTTGGTAAAAACTACGAAGTATAATTTTTGTTGGAAAACGATTCACTACACACGTGACACCACTCCTAAACCCCATTGAACCCATTTACTCATCTAGTTCCGCTAAACAACAAGCAATTTCACTGCCAATCTTTTCCCTTTCACATCATGACAGCTATGGACATACCTATTGCCTGACAATGGACCAGTCTAACCTTCCTTTCTTCATCAAATGATTAAAAGACCCTCACCCTAAATGTTAATCTAGATGTTAATGTTCATGACTTCAAGTACTCCAGTACTGATTCTTGTGCAACAGTGGAGTGATTTTTTTTGACAAATATCATCAAAAGAATATTTCTCACAATTGTTTTTTATTTCAAAAATGGCATATTACATGCTAAAGGATTGGTTGGATACTCATATTGCAACAAATGTATTTAGCGCTTCCATCGAAAGCTTATACCTGTTGACTTTGAAGCCAATTGCCATCCAGGACATTATAAAGTTCGTGCTTTGATTACATTTTATTCGAACAATGGCATTGATATATGAAAATAGCTTCTTTTTTTTTATGACTTAGCAAATGTAAATTTATTTGTTCATTATAGTAGAAGTATGCAGCGGATATTGTACTTATAGAAAATGACACTACTAATCGAAATTGATGGAGTCGCCACAGCATGCAAGATGCATTGATAGAGTCCACTTTCACCCCATGTGGTTATCGCCATGTGCGGATACCCCTTTCATGGTTCAAAACTGACCACATAACCTACCTGTGGTTTTGAAATATGCGGATAGACCCCCAGCCATCATGTTTTCCATCCATATTAACGGAAGTGTATCTCACACGCCTGTAGAATGTAATCTGAGTTGTTCATAATGTATTAAATAAAGAATCTAGTATCTCTGTAAAAATCATCTCGATCAGGTATCAATAAACCAGTAATCTAATTTTTAGTAAATTCAGATTTGAAATTTTAATTTCATAACAAAATTGATCCGACCATGAGCTTTTCATTTTTTGAATGACTTGAATTTTGGCATAAATGTAGTACTCGTCAAAATTTACAATATCAACGGTTTAGATTCAATTTTTGGTATAGGGGACAGTATGGTTAGATTTAAAAACGAAGAATCAACAGACATGATGAGGGTATATCGGTCATTTTCAAAACCACAGGTCGGTTATGTGGTCAGTTTGAACCATGAGGGCGGTATCCGCACATGGCGATAACCACAGGGGGTCAAAATGGACTTTGCCTTGTCTAAAACTCACACCATTGCCTTCTACCATAGGAAAGCATGATCCCCAAGCTATATAATCAATGCAAGGTAACTTAGGGAGCTAGCCAAATGGCAACGGTTCAAAATAAGGAATTCTGGCCGGTAATCCCACCTGAGATTGACATGTAAAAACTAAAAAGCTCCTTTCAAATCAGGACCAGCATAAATTTTTCAAAAACATCAGTTTCATGAGAGGTGCTTGTGTTAAATGCTCTGTTCATATGACAATTGTAACAACCCACGTACTAGCGAGTCAGGCATAAATCATACACAAAAGCAATGTCTCCTAACCAATTCCAGGACAACGCACATTTACCTAAAACTTCAATATTGAAGGAACTTATATATTATTCTCACTCTAGTTACCAAGGACATATGGGATCGAGTGAGTAGCACCATAACCAAGCAGCTCACTTCGCCCTTTTCCTAAGTTTCTAGACCTATGAAATTATTTCCAAAAGACCTATTAAAGTCATTGAATTTTTTAACTTTCTAGCTATCATATAGCCTACTTCACCGGCTTCTAGGGTATACCAACGCTGGTCTAATAATCCCATTTCTGCTTATCATCAACTTCTCCTACCTCCTATCCCGTGTTTCTGCAACCTTTTACATTCCTTTCCAAACCTTCCATTTTAACCCCAAAATAAGAAAAAACGCATGTTCAACTAGATATACCTTGAAACCCAAAATTAACAATTGTGCTACGACAACAACCCATTTGCAACCAGCTCAACGTTACATGCTTTTAGCTTGAAGTACAACAAAAAATTAAAATCAAAATGTAACCCCGGTTATATTGCTTTATGATTACCATGAGCCAATTCAAATAAAACAACTTCTTGTGTTTCTTGAAGCAAATTCTTTAAGTCATCATACTTTAACTTATCAATGTACTCATTTTCAATTGAGATCATACTCAATCCACTTAATCTCTTGTGTGACATGGTAGTCCTAAGGTAGGTTTTTATTGACTTCAACTAAGAAAACTCCTCTTCGCCGAAGCAACTGTAACCGATATATTCAACTAAATTCGATAAGTGATCACATACCATTTGGAAACCATCATCTTCCCAATAAGACCTTATAATCACACAATTGAGAAACACGTCTGAAGGAAATTTGAACTTGAAACTTAATGAAACTGAACCCTCGAAAAAAATTAAAGAAGTACAAATCATTTTTAGCAAAAAAGCCTACTAAGGTCAAAATTAAGTGAGCATATCAATACACACATTTTATCGTCTGTACCAGTTATTGTAATTAAAAGGAATATGAAAGTAAAATAGTTTGCCAAAACATAAAATGATTTATTACAACAAAATTTAATTTACCAAATAAACCCTTTAACTTTTAATAGTAGAAATCACATTAAAAAAATAAACAAAAAGTGTTAGGAAATTTTCCAGAAATTTCGAATGAATAAAATAGAGGCATACGGAGGAGGGTCTCTCGAGGCAACCGAAAGACCTCTATTTGGTTCAACGAATCTGGACGCGTGGCTAAAGAGTCAAGAGTTACACCTGGCTTATAACTCCCCATGATGAGGTTTATGGCTGAATTAAATTCCCTAATTCATTGTGGGAGTTACTTGTAGAGGCATTTCTAGGGTCTTTTCTTCCTATATTATGGTGTATCCTCTTTTGTACAACACACTAGAAATTCACTTACTTCAGAGACTCTGAAATTCGTTCTTGTGTAAGAGACGTTCGTTCAGTTCGCCAATGCAGTCGACGGTGGTGTTTCGGAGGCTTGCGGTTTAGCCAAGTCAACCCTGGGAGGAAGACGCCGACGAATCCTACAACACCCTCGGTAGGCGGTGAATCTTTCTTAAGGAGATTGTAGAGGACTCGGCTTGTGTTTTTGAAATGCTGTTTGTATCTCATTCATGTCCTATTTGTTTTGTTTATGTATTCTATAATTGTAACATTATCAATGAATTGTTCTCTGGAATTTTCGTTATTGCCGAATTTTCCCAACAAAATTTAGTAATAGTAGGAGGTTTAACCAAGTAATAATAATAAAAAAAGATGTTCTACGGAAAGACAAAGATGAAGGAGCTCCTTCCTTGGCCAGATCAAAAAAAACAAAAACAAAGGGGGACTCCCATGACTTGAACCTGCACATGTTCTATGGAGAGGCATGATCTTTCCACTTGGCCAAAGACCTTAACTTGTTATTCTGTGCAAACTTATGTATTTATTATATACTTGATGTTTTCTTTTTTTCTTCCGGTTCGCCAAAGTCCGGGGCTTGTTGAGCTTACCCTTGGGCCGGCCCTAGACCTGCTCAACCCAATAAATTTTAGGCCCTATCGGACACGCTCTTTTTGTGTATTTGAACCAGATCACCCTATATACACTTGGTTTTCGGGGGTTCTAGGTTTTTTCTTGCGAGTTATATTCTACTAACTCATCGTATTCTCCCATTTCATACTGAAAATTTCTCTTTGATGGAAGTAGGTTTTAAGTTGAACCACATAAGCCCCTTGTTTTAAATCAATCCACATAAATCCTCGTGCAATTGCTCTAAATTTCCATTTCTGTGACAAGAAATTTTCAAACTTTTTCTCTCTCTAACAGCTCCTGAGAAAAATCCTAGCCGCCGCTGCTGGGGGGAGGCCTCCGCCTCTCTCCCTCCTCCCACCCGTCTCCTCCCCATGGTACCCCCCTCGCCTCTCTATCCTATTTCTGCCTGGTTTTTCCAAGCTCCCTAGTCTGAGGCTGCGTTTTCGTTGATCAGCGAGGTCCTCTTGTCGGCTTGTCGGACGGTAAGTGGTGCCCCAGCCTGTTCTCGTTTGCTGTCTTAAGATCTGATGTCCTCGGGCCGACGTTGAATAGTTAAATAAGGTGTGCGGTTGGGTTCGTGGGCTTTCGCTTCTTCGTTTTTGCTTTTTCCGGTGGGTTTCCGTTGGCTTTCTATCGGTTGTTTTGTACCAGTTTGGTTGTTTTCCCAAATCTGGTGCGGTAGAGGTGGTGGGCAAATAATTACGGTGCCTATTGAGTAATAGTTCGATGATGGTGATTTGTTTGTGGTCGCGCTCTCGCTCCGTGCCCTTCCGGCCTCGCGCCGGAGGTTGATTTCGGGTCTAGATTTCATAGGTGCTTTCTCGGGTTTGAACTGGGAGTCCGGTCCGTTTGGGATTCTCTTCTGTCTAGATCTAGATTGGTTCTCTTTCGGTGATTTTGCCGATCTTGCTTCAGCAGGAGGTGCCTATGTCGAAGGCTTGTTAATTTTGGTTCATTCTTGTATCTTTCGATAAAATCTGTATTGACTTCGGGCTTTGTTATGGAATGAATTGACTGTTTTTGAAAAAAAAATCATTGTCTTTTTTAAGGCTACACCCCACCCCATTTTGGAGACTAAAACCTCTAAAAAGGACAATAAGTCCCTCCAAAATTTCCCACAGAGCACAAGAATTTGAAGAAAATGGTCAATAAATTACAAAATCTCCCCTATGTCATATCCATTCTCCATTAAATGGGGAATAGAGAAGGGTTGGAGATGCTCTAACATGATTTGCACACGCATTCCCGAGCCTCCCTATGGAAGGACATGTGCGTATAAAAAGGAGAGGGGGGAGATGAACCATAACCTTAGAGCAGTATTCGTACTCGGCGAATTTAAACGCGATGCCGAGGCATCCGAAGAGGACCGAAACGAGAGAACAGGCGTCGCAAAAGGGCTTCAATAGGAGACAATCGTCCGAGCAGCCGTTGATGTTAACCTTCCCCACCGTTCGGGAGAGCTCCTCGAACGCCTCCGCGACGGCGGAGAGCGGCGTCGTCCCGCCGTTGGCGTCTTCGAACGCACCGCCACCGTCTTCCTCTTCCATTCCCCTGTTTTCCACGAATTAAAAACAAATTCTCAACACCGCGTTCGAACTTTTAGTGTATCAAAAAAAAACAAATCTAGAGAGAGAGAGACAGAGACAGAGGGACTTACTGATCCCTATCGGTGCGGGAGAAGAGGAATCGGAAGGCCATTGATTTGCTGAAGTTGCGGGGTCTGGGTAAACGGGAATATAATTTCTAGAGAGAGAGAGACAGAGAGAGAGAGAGAGAGAAAGGGGGGGAAGGGGAAGGCCGTGTTTGTAGATCGTTGGAAAGGCGTTTACTATTCTACTTTCGCGCCAACCCGTCAAACACACGGAGTGTGTCCTGGAAGTAATACAAAAATCAGATACTCTGCAGTTGTGCGGGGATATTTTGCTTTTTCTTTTTTCCGGTTGGGGATCTCTGAGTCAGTTTACGCGCACCTTCATTAACTCCCTCTTTGGTCCGGTCAAAGACAAAATTAAGAAATTTATCAGAATTTTTTTTCTTGCGAACTGACCCAAGGTCAATTGTATTGGAAATAAACCTTACCAATCAACCGGACCAACCATCGGGAGCCGGGATATTTTTTACTATGCCTTTACGTTTGTTGGCATGATGTGTACGTATCATGCATGTGAAAAAGTCTCTGTACCATTTTTTGTTTTTATTCTATGGATAAATTACAAGTACCTCCAAGCGGATAAAAAAAAAAACATGTCGACATAGAAACTTTATGCACAGATTGTGTATAAATTTTTTTTGGGTCCATCACGGGTCTCACATAAATAATCTGAACCGTTCATCAAATGAAAAACACTTTTTCAAGGATTCATGTGAAAAATCAGCTCAATCCGATACTTATAGGTGCTCGATCCAATCATTTAACTTTTTATTATCTTGAAATCTCAATGAAAAGTTTGATAATTGAATTGAGAACTTAAAGGTATCGGATTGAGCTGATTTTTCACAGGAACGATTGAAAAAGTGTCTTACATTTAGGAAACCGTGATGGGCCCAAAAAAAAATCTATATACAATCTATGTACTTTTTTTATCTGTGTGGATAACAGTTCTCTTAAAAAAGAAAAGAAGTAAACCCTCCTAAACTATTGTTCGGAAACGAGTTGTCCCCTTAATGTTTAACCCCCTTCAATTTTATGGATCCAATTTGGAGAGAACGGTGGTAATGGAAAATCTAAGAATTTTCATTTTGTCCTCAACATTTTTCTACCGTGAAATCCCAAAATTAGCAGAAAATCAACCCGCCAAATTCCAGCACCATGACCCCCCCCCCCCCCCATAGCCAAGTTATCTTTTTTATTGCTAGTCATTTTCTCCTATAGCCGCCACCTATGCCAAACTATCTTGACGGCACCCTGTCCCTACCCGACAATGAATGCTGACACCACAAGTAAACCCACTATTTTATTTTATTTTTGAAAATGTCAACTTCATCTCATAATAAATCCGAAGGCAAAGATTATATCGTAAAATATAGAAGTGCACTATACTATTTACTCCGGGATAAAAGGACACCCTGCAGAAGCAAATCAATACTAGGTGTCGATATGAGAATCCCTTTCGGGACTAGGCAGAAGGGAAATCTAAATGAAATCCCAGTACAAACCATTACACAAAATAACAGATGTAATCAAAACAACAAACAGATCACAGGCGAAAAGGAGTCTAAACTCTAGGTTTGCCGACTGAACAGAAAACCAAAGCAGTTGAATTAAGCTGTCACGCGAAGCTCGACAGCCGGATACCAAACCCTCCTTCGCCCCTGACTTGCAGTCGCCTCCGCCGGCGCATGTGTCACGCCCCAAATCCGGAGACATGACCGGCCGTGTACCATAAAGCAATCATGAGACACGTAGCCTAATTGAAAATATTTTAGCAACTCGAAACCAATAAAAGAAAACTGGATATTTTATTAAAGCAAGATCTGCAACTTAAACCAATATTTTCCCTTAACAAATGACAAAATCTCATATTTTCCAAACTCCAAACTTCACTATGATTTGCCAATAACTAAAAGTGCGGAAGCGGTTTGACATGATAAAAGAAATAAAAATGCAAACGCCCTAGAGGTCCAAACTCAAGGTCCCGACAACGCCGCAGAGTCCACTACAATGCCTCATGCACTAACCTGAAAAAAAATATTGGAATATATCCGTCAGCTGACGAACTCAGTGAGTAGTTAAGCATGCTAAGGGTGATAATACAAAGTGACAAACTTTCAACAAAAGATTATTGTGGACTCCAAAGAAATGGTTTCAAATAATGAAGGTCGATGGTCCAACAAATATCATCAACAAACTGAATATTGAACAAAGAGATCAACAGCTCAACAAATAGTATCCACCAGATGAATAAGGGATTAGTAAATAGCAACAACAGTAATTGAATCACCACAATAATTATACCAAACAATGAGTCCAATAATATCCGAACAACGAACAAAGATAACGAAAGTATAAACCAGAGTGGAAACCATAATCACCAATTACCAAATGCCAAATATTTTCTCAAGGCTTCGCCCGTTGGATCCAACACCGTACTTAGAGTCACCACAGGATGGCGTCTGTGACCTTTTCCCTAAGCCGATCCGGAATAGGGTCACAGGGTATTTCACAAGTCTTTTCCCTATCCGTTGAGCAATAGAGTCATAGGGTAATTCACAAGTCTTTTCCCTAGCGGCCAAAGTCACCACGATATCTCACGGGTCTTTTCCTTGGACTTTAATAAATATAAACATAGTCTATGGTCCCAAACACAAATAGAACAACGGTGAGCCGGAGACACCTGCACCAGGATTATTCCCCATGCCGTTGTAGAGTCACAATAATATTATGGAATCGACGAAATAGACAACAACAAGATAAGGGAATCAATCAATCAGAATTATTATCAGTGAACCTTGTATGCCAAAGGGTACGTCAATCGTTTATAAATATGAGAGAAACGAATAAGAGTATCATTTATCGGATCACAACAAATAACGAACTATCAAGGATAGATAGGCTCAAGAGGATTCCAAAGAACGGAATCACATGCTTAACCACTCACCTTAAGTCCGAAAGGATGCAACCAAATGCGACGTTGATAACAATCCACTAGTCTGTATTGCAAATAAAAGAAACACGTAGAATTATGAGTGCTTGAATGATCCCCTATGCTATAACTAATCAATGCTTAACGAATATATATATACTACTAGTAATTGAATTCGTAAACCTAAAACTAGACTAACTTACCAGAACCTTTACCCATCAAACTCCATTACCTGATCAACACCACATTAAAAATACCACCATCACCTCTCACCTTCATACACGGCACACACAGAGCGCCACATGCACGCACACTTCTCTCTCTCCACCCCACCGATTCACTTCTCAAACAACAAAACCCATATTCCATTATACGATCATAAAGGCCTAAAGGGTAAGTTACTTTTAATATAATATCTAAGAGAAATTAATTAGAAGACTTACATAAGAATCACAACTCCTATAAAAACCTTCCCACGCCGCCGCTGCTCTCTCTCGTTCTTCTTCACTCTCTCACCGCCCTCTCTTAGAAAATAATACTCCTTAACCTTAGTCCCTGAATATTTATAAAAGCATAAGGGGCCCTCTCCTCAATAATTAAATACACTCACTAACTAGCCTGACCCGAGTTTAAGAGTTAATCCAACCCAAGTAAAACTAACCGGCCCAAAAATATAACATGCACACATACACACACAAAAAAACTAATAAGTTATTCGAGATTAGAAGAATTTTCGAAATAAATGAATGCAGTTTATAATAATCAATATGTTTTTTTTATTTTATTAGAAAGAAGTTTGAAAAAGAGAAATGAAAGAATTAAATATTTGTGTTAAACATATTTTTCTTTTTCTTTTTTTTATAGAAAAAAGCGGGATGTCACAGCATGGCCGGCCCATGACAGAGATCAACCAAATAGGCAGCCTTTCGGTTCCACGGACTGTTGTCCTTTCAGCACGCTGACCGATCAGAGAAATTCCGCAGCAAGCCCCCGCTGCCACGGTGAGCTCCGACCACGCAAACCAAAGCAAACCAAACTGGATCCGGTCGTCTGAGCGTGGTCACGGCGACCGGTAACCGACAGAAAGACTATCTGATGAAACCCAACTAACAACCATACCAGACAGACACAAGAACGAAAATAGAAAAAATTATTTGCCCACTACCACAACCTTACCAAATCCGGGGGAGACCCGAATCAGTACACAATCGGACTGGGAAAAATCAGCCGGTAGACGAGACGAAAAAATCGTCGGAAAGGAAAAGAAAACCCTAACTCCAAAACCACCTCACCTTATTAAACCCATCTATCAACCGCCAGCTACCAGATCTGAGTCTCCACTGCGAGGACCGAACGGAGAGACCCACAAGCCATGGCCGGAGTCCAAGTGTCGGGCACAACAGCAGAAGAACTGAGAACGGAGATGGTGAGCATCAGCAGAAAGGAGAGGAGGGAGGGGGAAGAATAGGGGGAAAAAAAAAGGGGGAGGAAAGAGGGAGAGAAGGGAAGCGGAAGCCCCTCCTCCCGACGGAAAACCCTATTAACTAGAAAGTCTAGAGAGAGACGGAAAACCCTATTAACTGGAAAGTCTAGAGCAAGTAAACCCACCATACCCATCCTCAATCCACAACCCAGAAAACCAGAATTTTGTCTGTAATTAAGAGGGTTAACTGTTTGAGTTTGAACATTAGGGAGACAACTTGTTTTTGAGCAATAGTCTGAGGGGATTCATTGCAATTTACCCTTATAATTAGGCAACACGGTTCCAAAAGACATTCTTAAAAAATAAGTACTTATTTCACATTTTCAAACTAAAAAATACTGTAAATGAAAAATAACTTTTTTTTTTTTTGCACCGTTCAAAAGATCTCAATGAGATCCATATTTTTAGAAAAATTATTTGTGTAAGCACATTATTTTTGAGTTTGAAATTACTTTCTTAAAAAATAAGTACTTAATTCAGGTTCTGAAACGGCCGTGTTCCATTCCGTTAAGGTTCTTAAAAAATAAGTAACTTATTTGCAATTTTTAAACTTAAAAATAATACATTTAGGAAAATAATTTTTTATTTATTTTTGCATCTTTTAAAAATCTCATCGAGATCTAAGATTTATCAAACAAAATTCATATTACACAAAAAATTATTTTAGTAAGTTTATTTTTAAGTTTGAAAATTTCAAATAAGGTACTTATTGGAATAAGAATCTTAACAGAATGGAGACCGTAAAATTTGGCTTTAAGGATTTTTTTTTATTGGCTAAAGTTAAAAGAGGTCTTATTATATAGTACTAGTAATAAAGATACAGATTAGTATGTGAACACCAGAGTCCTAGAGTTGGCCTAATATTCATGGCTAATATTTAGGTTTGAGCAGGCACAGACGCAGGATTCAGGTGTGGATTAGGAGAAAATTATAACAAAATATAAAACATATGAAAGACAATATCAATTAAACCGATACAAATTTCAACAATATAATCAACGAAATTACTCTATCTCATATATCTATATCTATTTATAGCTTCAATCGACCTATATTATGATTACAAAAATATGATCGTAAACAATTACGTTATCAGATAATTCAGGTGTTCGGATCATCTTACGTGCATTTTGACTAATCTTTGGATCTAGCCGCCCACTTGCAGGGGTCCCAATTATTTAAGTAAAACTCTACATGGACTGACTCCAAAGGAGTTGATTGCGCCTGAGGTTTTAAACCTGATATCTTAGAAAGAAGCAAACCCCTAAATATCAAGTCTTGATCACTAGGCCAACCCCTTTGGCGTTATCGCAAAGAATTACATGCATACATTATAGTGCACTAATCGATCTATTTCAAAAGCAAAATGTATGACCAAGCATTCCGTCCTTGTGCAAAAGCAAGAACCTAAAACTACGCTCGACGATCTTTCATGATGTAAAATTCATTTACAATGGCATAAATATCAACGCGCCAAGCAATGTTCTTCTCAGTGCAAGTGAACATATAGTAACTCGCAAGGAAATTGTCCTCCATCCTATTCCATTGTCCAGTATTCATCAGTTTTATGACACAGAATCCTCACTTTGTTATCGCCGTAGAGTAAAGTTCCCACAAGATGACTCAATCTATCAATAAGGGGATAAATGATCGACTTTCTTGTTTTCATGAGTACTTGGCACAACTAGAAAATTGTGGACAAATTCTGAAACTTCAAAGCTCATAAATCACAATTTTGCAACTGGAACTTCAAAATTTGACTTTTCTTGGTTGGTGAAGTCCTTGGGATACCATATCTTCGCTAATTGCAAAGCTTGCAAATATCAAAGTTTGATTATTATCCATCCTGCAAAGGTTGGATAATGAAGTTGCTATCCACACGGACCACAAGCTAGCTAGGTCCTTAAAAGTTTTGACTTTTTTTTTTTTTTTTTTTAATAAAAAGTATGACTTGCAATTACTCGTAAGACATTCATTGATTTTTTGAAAGAAGAAATGTTAGAATGATAGATATTTAATTTTCAAAATTCTTAGATGGGCGGGTAGTATATAAAAAAAAAAAAAAATTGGGCAGGCAAACTTACGTAGTTTTACAATTTTGGAAAAAATTATTACTATTACTCTTAGAAAAATTTGAAATTTGGATAGGACGGTCGCCTGAGCTCATCCGTTATTGGATCGGTCCTTGGGTTTGAGTCTATATTCCTTATTGTCTCCTACCAATCATTTAGAATATAAGAATCTAAAAAAGTGATGCGCATTTGGAAGAGGAGAAGAAAGGACGATTGAAGAAGGAATACTAGAGAGAATAGTAAGGAAAGTATTTTCTTTTCTTGCAAATTTTATTTAAGAAAATTGAAAGAAAAATAAAAAGCAAGAAAAGTCTGAAAGGAGAGTTAAATTGTACTTCATTTTCTTGAATTTTTTTTCCTTCTTTTGCCAATTTAAGAATTAATCACACAAGGAGGAGGATTATGTTTTCAATTTTCTATCCCTTTCTATTTCCTTGTTCTTAACAAGGCATGATGTAACGTCGCGTTCCTGCTTCCCTCTAACCATTTCCAAACAAAGTTGCATACAAAATAGACCACAAAATCCTCCATTGCTAAAAAAATTAGTTTACGTGTCTTAACCGCACTCTTTGTTGTTTTGATATCTCACCATGTTCGAGCTAGTTTAAGCGCTTTTCAACTAATTCTCACAGATACCAATCCCACCGTTTACTCGAGGAACCTATACGAACAGATCCGAAATAGTAGAGAGTGCTAAGGGTTCCAAATGAAATTAATCTCCCAGACAAAAAAATTCCTAAATTTCAAGTACTAACTACTTGGCCAACCCTTGAAAGATTTTTATTAGATGGTATGATTGCGAAGACGATATTGAAGACAAAGGGCACATGAATTTTAGCCACTAAAAGTGCAAAAGGAAATTGGAACTAATGCTAAAAGTATTTCCAGGACCTTTGAGTCCTTTGAACAGTACTATAGTTGGCTAAGAATATTTGTTTGTTTTTATTCCTAAAAATATCTTTCTTTTGAAAATTCCTAAAAATATCTTGAGTACTTGAAAATGCTGTAATGGACCCCCACAAACCACCAATGAGGAGCGTCCCGTTGTATCACTTCCAGGCTAAGGTTTCATCCCGAATAATTGGGAAAGTAAAATTTTAGATGACACTACGATTCATGAGCACGAACAAGAGTGGTGTTGGTCATTATTTGGGACCAGTAACATGTGTTCCACGCTCATTTTGCACGCACAAATACACACACCTGCACAGGTGTTTGGGTCCCACACACATTCCACCACTTACGAGTGAGAGATCCTATGCTTGTGTGAGTGTGCCTGCATTTGCGTGTAAATGTGCAATAATGATAGTGGTAGTGTGGTACCAAACCAAAACTGTACAGAAAATGTATAATGGCTGTGGGCAAAACCGGCTCAAGCACAAGGCCCACAAGGTCTGGGCATTGGGCATCCCCAAGATATCCAATTTTTGGGGACACCCCAATTTTTTTTAGTATTTCGATTGGATAAGACTCTTTTTAGGAAAGACCCGGTCTAAGTTTTAGAAGCAATTCCCGATCTCTTGAGCAATGGTACTGAGGCAGTAGGACTTTCGAGTTATAAAAGATTCTTTGCCTTCATTGTTTCCTTCAACTAGCAATGTGTGACCATAGATTAGAGGCTTTGTTTTACAACTTGTTTGTCCCACATCGACAGAGCAAAAGCTCAATTGGCAAAGTGTTCACCTATGAAGCCCTCTACTCACCTTGCTCAACAGAGTGATTGCATGTGAAAGCAACACGTGGACAGCAAGTATCGGAATTAAAATTAAAATTGTTTTGTTTGGAAATTTCAAATTTTGAAATATACACACACACACACACATGTATTAGTCAGGGG
The DNA here is from genome assembly GCA_025413875.1 of Rhododendron molle. Taxonomy (NCBI): domain Eukaryota; kingdom Viridiplantae; phylum Streptophyta; class Magnoliopsida; order Ericales; family Ericaceae; genus Rhododendron; species Rhododendron molle. Next base: position 12,398,240 of record CM046399.1, read on the forward strand.
GATTTAATACTATAGTTTTGGCTTTCTCTTGACTATTTATTTTTTTTTCCCGTAAAATTGTCGAGCGTTTAGGGCACCATTTTAGAACAGGCCGGCACTGGATGTAGAATCTGAACCGTACATTAATTTTAAAATAATTTTTCGAATGTCCTTGAAAAAAATTAACTCCATCGAATGTGTGTGAGGGGTACCAATAGCACGGTTCGTAAAAGTGGGTGTGGAACTCGAATTGGTGGTTAAAAAAGACGCAATCACATGTGCACTGGGTTCCGCTTCAGCTTGACGATTTGCTGTTATTCTTCTTTTGGTTTTCTGGACAAAGCAATTTTTATTCTACACTATCAAGTTGATCCCAATGCCTCTTATAATACGGAGTATGATGGCGTGTTTGATAAACGGATTTTGAGTGGTGGGAGAAAGTCTTGTTCTCTCTATATCTAGAGAGAGAGAGAGAGAGAGAGAGAGAGAGAAGGTCTTGTTCTATCTTGAGATAGGAGAGGGGACAACCAGACAACAAAAAGAAGTGCAGCCACCAATTCAAAAGAATGTTTAAGACGCAAGAGCGGTATATGGGAGAAGGTCTTATTCTTCCTAAACTGCACCCACCAATTCAAACGAATGTTTAAGAAGGAAGAGCGGTTCCGGATTCTAGCAGTGGAATTCTAGCAGCGGTATATAGAGCGGTTCCGGATTCAAGCAGACTTTCTGAAGATAAAAATGGCTTAAGTTGCTGTATCGCTATACGGAGCGGCTTTTTCCTTGTCTTTGGTGACTCCCTATCAAGCGTTTTGGTAACCAATAGCTCCCCCTTCTGAATCGAACCACTCATCCAATCAGAAACCTAAAATGTTTAAAAATGGTTTAAGCCGCCCTTTCCTTGTCTTTTGTTGGTGACTTGCAACCAAATGTTTCGGTAACCAATAGCTTCCCCTTCTGAATCGAGCCACTCATCCAATCAGAAATCTAGAAAGTTTAAACGGTTTAAGGCGCTGTGTGGACACAGCTCCGGCTTTTTCCAGTTCTTCGGTGACTTCACATTAAATGTTTCGGCACCATTAGCTTCCCCTTCGCTGATCCAATTGGAAACCTAAATAAGTGATGGTTGGCCCAGGGCTGCCAAGGCAATAGCAAATTCTTGAAAAATAGAAGATCTACGTGACCAAAGAATCAAGAGCGTGATAGTACATAGCGAGGGGAGCCTCTCAAAATTTCCTAATTTATGATTGTAGTTTAATCCAGCTAGAAAGTTTCCCTTTGGTTAGGATTTTGAGAGAGATTTTTGGAGTAATGAGTAAAAAAAAAATAGCTATAAAAAATAAAAATATAAGTAATTAGAGAGCACTTATTGAGAATTGTGCGCAAAGGGAGGGATTGATTAGAGAGACCCAAAGCGAACAGTCTTTAGATTGTGGCTTATACCACAAGACAATATTTGAGAGTCAAGTTCTACTCGGACCCTGTTATTTATTTTTAGGTATTTTTTGACTTGGCCCCTACAAACTCCAAGGAAATTTTACCTTGGCGAATTAAAAAGTAGAGTCTCAATCCGACCCTTAACAGCTTCACAGCAATATGACAGCCTCATTGCCACCATCACAGATCACAGACAACACCGGTCAACTACGCTAGCAAACTGCCAATAACCTCGATCCACCATGTAAATCTAGTATGGAACATTTCCATGACCATATACACAAATCTTGAACTTAAAACTTGAAATGCAAAATATTTCACAACAAATGTTGATGCCACCAGCCAGAAAAACAGGCCGTCTATGTAATGACTAATAATACATCCTTACTAAGAAGATTACTGAGATAAGACTACTATGGAAGCATGGCAATAGCTGCTGCACAGGACATTCAAGTCCCCTCTCCGGCACTAACATTGAAAACTCCAAAGCTAGGGTTGGGGATGAAAAGAAAACAATAAAGCAGAAATAATACCAGGTGAGAGGAAAGTTGGAGAAGAAAGAGAAAGACGAAGAAGGGGAAGAAAGCCATAAAACCCCATGGCTCTAATAGTATCATTCGTCAAATTCATGCATGTGATCCAAGAGGTAATTGGCAGCCAGCTCCTCATTCTTGTTGCAGGCAAAGAACACCTCCAGTACAAGTGCCCGATCGAAACCCATTGCTTCAAGCTGAAAGAAGACACAATAATGTGGCAAATGTTAAAATCAGAAGTCAAGGAGTACCATACATCATCAAGTAAAGGTAACAACCCATCATCTGGGTCCATCTCCACAAATAAATTCAAAAACCAATAAACTCAACACGTATCACATACCAAAGAATCTATGATTCTAATTCGTAGTGAGCTTAGTGAGTCAGTGAGTAAAGTAGACAAAGATGTGTGCTAAAAGACCACCCATATAGGAGGAATGGGTAATATAACTGCTCAACCAGATTGAACACCAAGTAGTCAACCCATTTCAATCCCAAAGGACTGAAAACATGGCTCCAGAACGCCCCAATTTTATGTGCTTGATTACGCACAACTAGATACCACTTAAAACTAAAAAAGGCCCGACTATTAGCTCAAGCTTATTGATTATATGGATTATATGCCGGATATACACTCTGCATCGTGGTTCTAAATCTAGAGAAGTTCGATCTCAACTGCAAGATTTAACCTAGAGTTCTGAATTACAATAGTTTCAGATGTGCCATTTTTGTCCGCTATAATCACTAACTCTGGCTGCTTAAATCTTTTCAGTACTACTGGTTTCTCCCTGAATCAGTACTAATCCTCCAATGTAGAATAGAAGTAAAGCAATTGGAAAAATGCAAAAGCTCAAAATAAAGGCATGCTCAACACCAGAACAATAGATTAGAATCAAACCTAATAAATGACAAGCCCTCGATGTTATTTATCCTGAATTATTTGAGAAATACTGATACACAGCTATTAATTTTAGTATTTGGGAGGTTCACAAAAAAGATCAAGAGAGAACCAAATACAAATTACTATTTAGAAGGAAAAAAACTTGCCCGTTCTATGGCTTCACGCTCTTCAGGTGTAACTTCTACAGCCTGTGGCACTGCTTCGGCAAGGTCCCCCAGTATGTTCCTGATCAAAAATATCGAAATTAGCTTAGACAATTACCCTAACAGCTATAAAGTATTCAATTTACTACTTGTAATCTTAGTCGTGCGAAATGGGAGCGCATGCGGGGAAGCGAGAGGATATAGAAGAATCTGAAGTTGGCAGAATCTATAGGAGGGTGTAGGTGTAACCATATATAAATATGTGTTATTGTTAGTCCTAGTATACATGTCAATTAGTAACTAGTGCCCAGTGCAACCTACAAATATTAGGTTTATACCAAGTACTTGAATATGTTTGAGTTAATGTTTTTCTAATATCTAATCATTGTTTCATAGTTTCTCTTGCTTGGCAGTTGGTAGTTCTGTTTCTTTTGGGATTATTATGCTCAAGAGGTTCTATCCTAGTTGGGAGCAACGATCAAGGGTGGATTCGTTACCCTAATAGAAGGATGATCCCAGTACTAAGCTCGTAACTCGAAAGTGTGAAGCCAAGAACCTACCCTTCTCCCCCTTCAACAGGTTCATTGATCAGCCGTAGGAAATCAGCCTGGTGATCCTGGATAAGCCTCATTAGGTGAGGATTTTGCTTCCCTAGCTCCTGAAGCATGGGCTGTCAACAGAGAAGAGATCACCAAAAGCCCATCAATAAAAAAAAAAAAAAAATCATATGCACAATTTTTTTTGCTAACCAACTAAGAAGAGATTTGCTGTAGAAGAATGGTTAAGAACCTGCAAGATTTGTGGATTAGCCTGCACCATTGTACGTAGGGCTTGGAACTGAAAAAGGATAAAAGAACAATTCAAAATGTGACACAATGCATATAGAAAAGAACCTTTGTGCGCACACACACAAGGAGGGAGAGAGAGAGAGACCTGCGGACTATTGCTTAGAAAATCAAGGTTGCCCCCACCAGCAGCATTTGAACCCATGTTTGGCAGGCCCTATTGCAGAATATCTTAGACCATAACCAAAAAGACTGCAAATTCAATTAATTATGCCCATAGATCAGCTACCTGAGGGAAGAGATCCAAAGGATTAGCATTGGGTCCACTTGAAGGAACAGGTGCTGGTTGTTGAGGCTGAGCCGGAGAATTTGGAGCCAGCCCACCAACGGGGGCACGAGCCACAGGTGGAACTTCTGCATGCTCAGGGATACCCTAATATAAAAAGTAAAATAACGGAAATATAAATCTCAATCTACTGACACATAGAACCTCCACCAGTAAGTAAAAAACAAAAACTGCTCAAGAGAATTAGATCTCTAACACGCATAGGACCATGCACACACACACACACGGAGAGAGAGAGAGAGAGAGAGAGAGAGAGAGAGAGAGAGAGAGAGAGAGAGAGAGAGAGAGAGACGAATCTATTTTCTTCACTCATGATGCAATCCAGAGGTGGTGCTGGTGAAAAAAGGCATACAAAGATATAGTACAAGAATATCCTTTTGAGAAAAAAGTGCACCACATTCAAGTTAATGAAGATAACCCAACATTCTACTCGCACAGGAATAATCTGGATTAGGAGAGAAAGATAAGGGTGTGTAATGGGATTGACAAGAGATTTCGATAGTTATGAATATTACCTGACAATTACCCAAGAATTTCAAACATCAAAGATAGGACGAGAGACCAAATAGAGCTTAGCTTGCAATAAGTAAATATATTGTTCATCTATTTTAGCAATATACCAAATGCTGTTTTGCAATATTTGGATCAATCTTCGAAATCAAACTAAAAACAACCTGGAAGGCAAGTACTATTTTGAGTGATTAATCCAAAATACAGAAAGCTGAAACATTCAGGATTTAACTCACTCAGCAGAATCAAATATAGATGAAATTGGCACCAAATAAGTCTACCTCCCTAACATACACCAAATTATGTTTGCTATGCCAAAGACCATGTCAGTTCATCAGTCCACAGTGTAACACCAACAACAACATGAGTCTTCTTTCACAACGAGAAATAAAAAACAAAGATATTGACTTGCAGACTATCACCAACTAAGTTCCTAATGAACAAAAAAATTGAACGAAAAATTTATGCAAATATTCACTTTGTATATGGTCACTACTTTGGTTCTTTCTCATAAGGTCACCGGTGCCTAATTTGGTATGTGCGTTAATTTTCAACCTAATGACCACAAGGTCTTCAGAAGCAACATGTATATTTGAAGTGTATATCAATCGTGTAAATTTATATCAACATGCACCTACATACACTGCAATAATTAGCTACCTATTCGTACACAAAAACAAGCAATGGTATTCCCTATTTCTCCCTTTGTGAAAACAACAGGTGGCTAGAAAAGTGGAGAGATCAACAAACCATGGAAAGACAGAATGAGCTAAGGCAAGGGAAGAGAGAGACAAAGAAAGATGTTTTAAGTTACTTTGGCGAGGGGGAAATGAGGGCACGCATGGAACAAGTCCCATGTCTTCCGCTTCTACTATAATCAATCTCCACAACATTCCAGGTGCACTGGAGAAAGTAAGACTACTACCAATAGGGGGAGAGAAAAAACAGACAAAGCGAAACTACAAGTTATTATAAAAGAAGCAGAGATATTATGACAGACGCCTTCTCTTATGAAAGTGCTACAGCAGTTTAATGGACACGCATTTCAGATTTTGTTCGCAGGCAAATATTGACAACCTGAGCTGATGTTTCCCAACTAAGTAGCCCCTATTTGAATGGCAATGACAGCACATTCTGTAAAATGCACACAAGAAAGGATCAAGTACAAAGGAAGACACATACGGAATATAGATATTCAACAGCTCTCTCAGGGTTGTTGTAAGCAGCCCTAAGAGCACGAACAACAGTTTCCCTGTCCCAAGTTCCTCCACCCATGTCAATAATTTGTTGGACTGTTCCGTTAAGGTTACCACCAGCAACCAGGTTGGATGCTGCTTGTCCATAGACATCGGTTTCTGACCTGATTGAACATGAATTATTGACTATTACTAAACAATTAGAGGAATTTCTGGAATAAGACACAGAAAGCCATAGCCTTCACAACTTAACCAATATACCAGAAAAGTACTCACGCGGCAGTAACTGGGGAGCCAGGAGCTGCAGCAGGTGCAGATGAAGGGACAGATGCAGGCCTGTGGAGTGTAAATGAGCATGATGAGAAATACTGAACAAAAATACAAAACTATATATTCTAGCACTATATTTTCATATTAACACCAATGAAAAACTCAGACTCACAGTGCTGAGATTGCAGCAGAGACTTGAGCAGCTGTGGCAGGTGGTGGGGCACTTGTCTGTGGTGCCTACACATCATAGATCAAAGCAAGATGCATCTCACCTCATATGTATCATAATTTCAGATACATAAGTAAAAGAAAAAGTAGGAATAAAAAACCAAAACCACGCAGGAGAAAATTCCGAAGAAATCCCACTTTATTTAAGATGCCATGATTAAACATTCATGCAACTATATTGACCAAGCATTTTAAAGTTCATGAGAGAACGCTCAGCATTCCCTCCTAATAGGGACGAATTTCAAACTTCATTGCTGGCATGTCGACATACTAAGCCAAAACAAACGTTCCCCGATCCTTAATCTCTGAATAAAAACTTGATATCTTAAGCACAGGCAACTTGTGGTCAATTGAGAACTTCTCATTGTTATGCCAGAATCAGTAACACATCGGAAAGTTAGCTCATAAGCCTTTTCTGGTAGACGGTAGTCTTTCCAAGATAAATCAGTTGCATGGCTTTTGAATGTAGGTCTCTTTCACTTTCAGTATGCACGAGTTACAGCCTCCAATAGTCAAGCTATTTTCCAGTAAGCCAAATTATGTGTGAGTCCAATGGTTCTTGTAATTAGTAGCTTTGAGTAGAAACTGAATTTATTGCAATCATAAACTGTTTGATCTTCTGAGTGTAGCTTTGAAAACTATGACAGGGTCGACTATAACTAGGAACAGTATGTCAAGTTGAAACCACTTCACCGTGTAGGATGGACAAGTATAAAAGAACGCTTAGAACAATATTAACATAAACTTGTCGCATATTGGGCCACCGTTAATTTGATCTTCAGAACCAAGGAGGAAAAGTGTTTACACACAGTAACAAAGGTGATCTTAAAAAACTTCTGCTCTGCAGAAATTTCATTGCGAAACGTGCAATACCACATAAGCAGAGGTAGGGCTGCAAACGAGCTGAGCCGAGCTTTACCATCCTCGAGCTCGGCTAACCTTAATTCTCGAGCTCCAACTCAAATCAAGCTCAGACAAGTAGGCTCGAGCTCGGCTCGCAAAAATATTTGAAAGCTCGAGCTCGGCTCACGTGGCTCGCCAAAGCTGGAGAGTAGCCCTTGCGCAGCACGTGCAGAGGAAAGAGAGCTGAATACTTTGTTTTTACTGGTACCAATGGTTCTGAGTTATAATGACTTCCGATGCGGGACAAATTTTTTTCCCCTAACAACATAAAAGCCTTCCTCAAGACTTGTCCCACATCGGTAAAAGATGTGCAAGGTGTGGCTGCCTGCACTATAAAACTATGCAGTAGGGTTACTTACGTGTGTGGTTGCCTAAGGGCAAGACTAACACTTGGTAAGTCAAACTCAAAAGTTATATCTACAAAAATATGTATGGGTATGTATACACAACCACACACACACAACAGCCTTCACATGCGGACGTCCTTAACTAGGAAAAATGGGGACGTCGAACGCCAGCCGTTTGATTGTGTTTTCAATGGTCTGGATATGCCGCCGGACCATTGAAAACACAATCCAACGGTTGATGTTCAATGTCCGCAGATTGTATATATGCGTACGCCCTTACCTGAAGCAGAGTGAGTGTATATACATGAATATTTATTTATTTATATATATTACTCCCTCCGTCCCAAATTCTTAGTCCTATACGGTTTTACGTGCAATTTTCAATTGCTTATATCTCTCAATGTATATTGTTTTTTATGTTTTTGAAAACATTGTTTTATAGAAATAATTGAAATCTATCAAACAAGATCCATATTGCATCTTTTAAACAATATACATTGAGAGATATGAACTATTGAAAATTACACGTAAAACCGAAGAGGACCAAGAATTTGGGACGGAGGGAGTATATATATGCCATATATGTTGGCTCGCAAGCTCATACGAGCCGAGCATCAAGTGGCTCGAGCTTGGCTCATTTTGTAAATGAGCCAAGAATGATGGCTCAAGCTCATTCGTTTATTTGACGAACCGAGCGAGTTTGAGTGAGCCATTAGCGAGCCGAGCCTCAAGCCACTTGTGTGCGGCTCTGTTCGTTTGCAACTCTAAGCAGAGCAAAACATTTAGTTCCAGAAAAAAGGAACTAAGACTCATCGCAACAATCTAAGAACGCCCTCAAATTAATTCCAATACTGGTTTCACTTATATACTACAATGGAGTGACCTGAACAAAAAACAGCCATACTAGAGACTGACACACCAAAAAAAGTGTTGATTACCTTAGTTGTAGTTGCACTTGATGTAGTTGAACCTTCTCCAGATGAGCTCTTATTCTAGCAATATTCAATGACAGTTTAACCAAAATTAAGTACACAAAAAACAATATTGAGACCAAACAGGATATTAATAAAACATCATAATCTGCTCAATGCAGTAGATAAGTCGATAAGCTTGTGATAGTAGGACCAGCCCTTCACTTGCATGGCACAGCGAAGCAGCTCCAATCCACCAGGAAAAACCACATTCTTAGACTCAACTAAAATGTTGTAGCATTGATTGAGCAAAGCCACTCTGCCAATGTGAAGGAGCGGCGAAAACAAGGCGCATATATTTCTCATATGTTAAGAGGAAATACATCCAGACTCCCAGAGTATACTAACAGCTTACAATTTACATGGCCCAACACTGGCAACTTCTATTAAAAGGTGATGCTAATTGTATATTCCGCCCGCAAAAGGGAAGGCAGACGTCATTTGGCCCTAGACCCTAGTGATTTCACCTCATATAACACTACGGATTTGTTGTGTTTTTAGCTTTCTGATTTCCATCCCTTCATGACAGTAGATTTCACATCATGAAGCTAACTCACAGGTAGTTTAATCTTTAAAATAAAATGCAAGGAGCACTTTCCTAATTTATGTTCACAGCCTCCAGAGAAAACCCACATTTATGCACCCTATAGAGATGGCCTGATAGCGAAAGCAACTAATATTATTGTACTTCATTAGTTCAACCACTACAATTTAGCTCCAGTTCATCAAGGTTTTGAAAAACCAAGGGGAAATAGGGGTCTTGAAAGGTCATACAACCTTATCAGAATCGACAAGGTTCTAAGAGGTCTTGACGGATCATGCAGTAGGTTACCTTTTTGCAATTTCCTCATTTTCATAATCACAAGCTTTTAGCTCTCCGAAGTACAAAGAATCCTGATCCAATGTCAATCACTAAATAATCATGGAAGCTATTTGCAGTCATCATTTCAAATTGGTCAAGTCCACTCAGTCCAATATGAACACATTTTCAGAAGAGTATACATTTGATCCACAATTTGCTTCCACCAAGGAAAAAGGACATGCCTCCAATGGTGGAGTCTTCCCATACAAAATGTGTAGCGAATAGACAATCATAAGATACAACTGGGGATGTTCGGAAGGACTCGGGACATGTGCATCACTTTGTTCCAAGTGCAGTACAAGAAAATAAAAAGCGAGCAATAAGTTCAATATGGTAACAGTATGTACCTATTTTCCTTCCTAAATTTTGAAATTGAAGACCCTAACATTCAAATTGATGCCGATAAAAATAAAAAACTTCAAATCGACATTTTTGTTTCCACATCCAACAAATTGACATGCCAAGTGACTGTATGTAGGTTTCTATGTCTACTCAAAATATATACAAACCACTCGATGCCAGAGAAGGTCAAACCTCCATGCAATCCTCTAATATTTGTCATTATCATGATTCATGAATAGCGATCAATTTACCTTTGACGAAAACACAGACAAGTGGATGTATATTGAGAAAAATGCAAATGGATGCTTGTTTCTCATCATGTCCCTGTTGTCTCCCTCTCCCCAAGAGTTTCAAAAACTGTCAGGTAATGTTCTACCAACTCCTATATCCAAAACTATGTTTCTAAGATTGCGGTATTCGGAATGTAGGATACATCCATTCGCAAAACTTAACATTGAGCCACAAATGATTTGCAACTATGATACATCATGACTGTGTAACTTACATGGACTCTTCAAATAAAGTACATGTGTCAAACAAGGTATGCGTCTCACGTGTTTATTTCTTAGTAGCAGGATCCAACTATAACCTATAGGGTGGCGAATCCAATAACAAATATACATGTATATAAGACTAACAATAAGATAACATGTTGAGTATCTATATTTATTTTCAAATTTATAATTCTAAACAGGCCCCTATTGAACCAATATTAGTTTCTTATACATACTCTCGCTCCCCCGAACCCGCCCCCATTTCGTGCAACTAAGAGTTGGGCATCTACCTAGCAAGCACATTTTGCAATTCGAGTTTACCATGTAACTATGTAGAACCTCCAACCTTTAATGAAACTATTTATGGCACCTTGTAAACACTATTCTACCCAAGTTTAAGGAACATGAATATTTTGCTCAGTCCACGTGCTCCACACCTAACATCCGCTCACTTTTCTTCAAAACAAATTTTACAAATTGTTTATTCGTCATGTTTTCCCAAAAATAAACGAAGAAAATAAAATTGAGAAACAGTAAGCAATTCACATGAGAAGGATGCTTTAGGATTAATGATGACAACATTAGAGGTAGTATAATAATGATCTACAGATTATCAAGCTGGACATCTATACCATAAATATATTAAGAAGAACATGACATTCTATCAAAAAGATAATGATTAAGTGCATAGAAAAAGCAATCCAGCTAAAGTCACCTCACTGCAGAATGAAGATAGATTTACATAGGTATAAAAGAAGAGTTCTTAGACACTTCAATGGCTGCAATATTTTACCTTTGCTAACATGATGACAACAAAACTATTTTCAGCAACCTTATTTTCATCCAATGTTGTGTCATCTTTAAGAACCTGCCCTTGATGAATAAGCATCAGTTGCGAAGCAGGATACACATTTGCCCCTTGAGAAGATTCTATGGTTTTCTTCACATCAGCGACCTGGAAAATATGGCGATCAGCTCTACTACAGAGAGATTTACCCAAAGATGCATGAACAGGAAATATACAGATAAAAACAGGTGTACAATGAAAACAGAAAGCTTGAAACCACAATCCAAGGGACTCTTGAGTGGAGGGTTTAGGATCAGCCTTCAACTTTGGAGATCAGACGAGCCCAAAACAAGCTCCATTTGATATGCTACCTTAGCTGCTCCATGTGTCAGCAGCTAACATGGTCACTAACTTAGCCACCAAATAGAGCAGTAGAAAGGCATCCGTACTCTTTGATCCCACTTTCAATATAAACCATAGACCCTTTAACCCGCTTTAACACATTGATTGGAGCACCAATTCACTGTCTAAACTAACAAACTCTTACACACACTTAACACATAATTGGGTCACACTTTTATCTCTTGTTCTACTTTAACATCTCCAGTGGAGATGCTCAAACAAAGCCTTGCACCAACAGTTTAGATTGGCTACATGAATCTTAGACTTCCATTCTACTCTATCTATCACAACTGTAAGTCTTTAACAAACACAGGGCTACAATATCTTTCCTTGAGCACAATATCTTTCCTTGAGCATTAATTGTCTTTTTCCTACCCCACGCCTAACATCAATGCAAACCTACATGGAATATCAGTAATGATCTATTGGTAGACATCCCACAAACAGGTAAGAACTTCTAACTAACTCGAAGCATGCGAAACCTAACTTTTTCAACTTTACCACATGCTCACACATTTAAGCTCCGCACTCTCGAAACAATAACTTCTAACTCACTCAAAGCATATGAAACCCAACTTTCTTAACTGAAATGCTCACACATGAAAACAACCACACGAATGATAACTAGATACGGGTGCACCCTAAGTCACATAATCCTCCGGTAAGACCCTTTGCTCCCGCTGTCAATCCTCGCTCTCGGGAATTTTAATAACTTGGAATGTTTTTGGAAGGCGCTTTCACGCTCACACTCTCGCACGCGCTTTACCTGACTTAGGGTGCACCCACGATGCCTCTGCAATACTATCAAAACAAGATACATACACGTGTAATTCCTAATTTCTTATACATATATGTGCAACGCGATTGAGGAGCAAACTGTAATGCTTATTAACCAAGGGGGGGGGGGGGAGGGAAAGCATACATTCCACAACATTCACCTCTGATCCAATAAAACCCTAATTTCTTCAACAAGAAACGACCAAAGTGAAACCCTAGTAAACAAAATTACGATATGGAAGAGAGAAAGAATCAGTGAGACGAACCTTGTCCTCAGGTTTCACTTCGATTTCGAAATGAGTGCCCTTCAAAGTTTTTACGTTGATCTTCATTGTAGGGTTTCTGTACTCAAACTTCGGCGACTAGGACTCGACTTCTCGAGAGAGAGGAGACGGAGAGATGAGTAAACTCGCTGGCGCAAGTAAAGAATGATGAGAATCACCGAAGCCTTAAAACTTGTCGATTTCGATGTGAATTTATACCGCCTCCATCGAAGTATTTTGAGTGACGAAAAGTACGATCTCCTACTTCAGGAAGGCTCTACCAAATTCAATACGTCCATGATTAAAATTTTTTTTAAAAATGTGTGTTACAAATTAATCGAGCCGTTCGTAAAATGTTTATAAGGCTTGACTCGGTAAAAAATCGTTTAAGTTGGTTCCGCTGTTAAACAAACAAACTTGAACCTCAATTTTAGACTCATTTATAAATGAGCCAAACTTTAAGTCCGAACATGAATCTAATAATATTCAGCTCAATTAGATTTGTGTAATTGGAGTGTATGTATATATATTACATAAGAATTTTACATATATAACCTTTAACATGTACAAACTTTTACATGTAATTTTTTATTATAACTTGTACATGTACATACTTTTAAAAGTACTCCGTCTCTTATTTACAGTCCAGTATTTCAATTTAGGTTGTTTTTTTTAATAAGTGTCCATTTTTATAAAGTTAGTGAATAAAAGTTGGTGCATTATCTATTTTGTCCCTAAAAGTAAATTCTTTTTTGAAAAGTTAGTTAGCAAAAGTGTAATGATGATGGATAAGTAGGGAAGTGAATAAAAAAAGTTGATGTGAAAAGTATAATAATGATGTCTTTTTAATAAGTTGGAGTTATAATACAGGACACTTAAAAAGGGACGGATGGAGTATAAACATCAATTTTAATAATTTTTAAATGTATAATATATATATATATATATATATATATATATATATATATATATAGGGAATGGTTCAATGAACACTCTAATAAAACACCCAACGGGGACACCCAAAATCTCAATCTGATAGTTCCCGATTGAATTTTTATGATCCGAACCGCTCAATGTGTGCAGAATGTGATTTTAAGGGTGTTCGCGAGAAATTAGCAAAAAAAATGGCCGAGAAAGGCTTGATTTGAGCAGTTTTTATTTGAACTGTTCAATAAAAAATTGTTCAAAACTGTTCGGATCAAGTCCTTTCCGGTCATTTTTTTTGCTGATTTTTAGCGTGTAACCTTAAAATCATATTCTGATCACATTGAGCGACTCGGATCATCAAAATTTGATCGGGAACCATGGGGTGTTTTTTTAGGTGTCCCATTGAGTGCTCCCGGAACCGCCCCCATATATATATTATTTACTTATTTAGTTTTAGACTTGTATAAGAGTGTAAATAATAATTTATTTATTTTTTCAGTTTTAGACATGTATAAGAGTGTAAATATCTTTTTCTCTCTTTTTTTTTTATTTATTCCTCAAGACTTCTGAACAAGTTCAATTTTGATTTAAACCTAAGCAAGCTCAACTTGAGCTTGACTTATCAAGTTTTTATTGAGAGCTTAAAAACATAACGAACAAACTTGAACATTCTAAAACTCAGCTTGATCCAACTCGTTTGTAGCCTAGTTGCAATTTAATCAAAGAGCCAAGTCCGAGCTAATTAGGCTCCAAACCTAAGATGTTATTCGTAAATATATGTTTGGATAAATTTCAGAGACACTCCTTGTACTTTATCTGTTTTTTCAACATTCCTTTTACTTTATTTTTAAACACTCGCACCCCTTGTACTTTAGACTAATTTGAAACTATTACCAATTTCGTCAAATGTAACGAAAAGACTATTTTACCCAATCGTCTTCCCCTTCCATCTTCAATCACGTGTTCTCCTCTCTCTCTCTCTCTTTCTCCTCCCTCTCTCTACAAAGATTTGGTTCTTCGTCAATAGTAAACAAAGAAAGCTAGGGTTTGGAAGATTGCAAATCGTTTGGTTCAAAGGTCGTGCCCGTAAGGTACGTCTGTTGATAGCCCTAAAGTCATCTTCTAGGGTTTTGAGTTAGGTTTTTTTGTTATGTTTCTCTGGGTTTTACCCAACATCAAATTGCAACACTTTCTAAAAATAAACCAGCAAATTAAAACTCCCCGATTAAACTACCCTGCTACTTAAAAATTAGTCATCAATAAGAAGGTAATTTAATTAAATACATGACCATGCAGAAGAACATATAACAAGAGTATTGTTTAGTGAGCATACCATTACAATGGTGGCACTTGGATCCTTTGGCATAAGCTTTTATTTTCCAACAGGTCCTGTGATCTTCACTTCGGATCCTTTGACGGAATTGCCAACAATTCCAAACTAGTCTGAAGTAAAAGGGTGTGAGTGTTTAAAAATAAAGTACAAAAAGTGTAGTTGAAAAATGGGCAAAGTACAAGAAGTGTTTATGAAATTTACCCTATAAACTTTCCCCCCAAGTAAGCATTCAAGACACCAATCGAGATAGGATTTACTGAAAGTTTTGCCGCTAACAAGTCTCCTCTCATTCTCTGTCTCCATGCTTGAAGCCTCTTCTCTATAAAATGATTTTTCTTTTTTGGCGGAGATGATATTTCTCGATTCGTTACTGGTGAACAACTTCGAGCTCAACTCAATCGTTCCGTTCCGCTTTCTCCCAAAACCTTGTTTTTCAAAAAGAAGGTAATTTCAAAATCAAATATAACAAAAATTAAAAATAATTTTTCAATTTTTTTGTACCATTTAAAAGATCTCAATGAGATCTATCAAACAAGATCCATATTGATAGAAAAATTATTTGTGTAAATACATGATTTGTAAGCTTGAAATTACCTTATTTTTGAAAAAGAAGATATTTCAAGAAAGTGGAACATTAATCTTTCTTGAATCAAATATAGAGTAACTATCAGGTGTTCGGGCTTGGCCCATTTTTGGGCCTCGGCGCTTTTTCAACTTTTGGTTAGATCCCCCTCCTCTCTCCTCCTACTTGATGTACCCTTATCAAGTTTCTTAATAAATTGTTTGCTGTTTCAAAAAAAAAAAAAAAAAGAAGCCCCGAGCATCCCCATTTACAAAGACGGATCAAAGGAACAAGGCACGAGTCCACAATCAAGAATAAGAAAGCTAATTGTTCGAGCACAATATATGCATGAAACAAGGTTCGAACTGAAGACCTCCTTTTAAGGAAAAATATGAGCTCTAGGCTAGCTCCAGTGGCTAATAAATAGATAATGTCAAAAAATTTCTTATGAATTCTTAGTCCGGCGTGAATGATCTGTTTTTGATCGGACTCGTAAGCTAGTCCAAAGACCCCTTATTACAAAAAAAAAGAAAAAAGAAAAGAAAAAAGATAACGTCAAGCAAATACACTTTGACTCCCGGAAAAAATTCACTTAACTTGATGAAGCTTCTAACTGTTGCTTACTAAGTTACTACAAGGAAGCTGCAAAGTAGATCCTTTGCCCATGCTGACAACTTTGGGATGGCTTTGTTCAAACAATGGTTGTTTCGGGCTTGGGCTTCCCTCTTCGTGGGTTTTATCAGTTTTTAGTGTCTTGTGGCTCTAGACTACGGGCCAATTGAAGACTGGGCCAGACCTCTCCACCATATTGGTCTGTTCGGGTTATTCGGCCCAGGTTCGGGCTCGGCCCTTGATATTGGAATACGTTGTTATATGTCCGTCTCAGATTTCATGTACATTTTTCAGCGTGCATGTCATTTGTAAATTACTTATAGTTAATATAAATAATTAAGATCTATTCACTCCGTCCCAATTTCAATGTTAATTTTTGATATTCGTGTAAATTTCAATTCCTTATATCTTTTAATATGGATATTAAAAAAATATGCAATATGGATTTTGTTTGATAATTTTCGATTAGTTCTATTATACAAAGTTTTCTAACTCATAAAAAATATTATAGATTGAAAGATATAAACGATGAAAAATGAAACGATGTTCAAAAAATTTCATCATTTTTGGGGCAAAAGGAGTACCAAATAAGGTATAAACAATTTTTTGAGACATTCTTAATGGTGATAAGGGACAAGAAATTTGGGACACAGGGAGTAACTAGAACGTCTATCAATGTGTATGTCACATAATGCTCTTTCCTTTCAGAGAATTTTTTTTTTTTAAAATCCCAAAATTCCACGTCAACAACTTATATTCTTCTTCCCTCCGTATTCTTTTTTCCACTCGAAAGACAAAAACCTTCAAGCTACCCCTCAAATTTCCATGCACTTTATGGTGCTGAAAGTAATATTCTCTGGTGGATATATGGAGTACTTTTATCTTCATCCTTCATATCCATTTTTCTTTTGAGAGAGAGAGAGAGAGAGAGAGAGAGAGAGAGAATACTAATGGACTCAAGAGAAGTTGGATTCCATAACTAAACCAAAAAAAAGAAAAAGAAGCTGGATTCCATTGTTCTATCTTTGAAAAAACAAGAAAAAGAAATTGATATGATCGATGCATGCTGCAGGAGAAAGAAAGGTTGAGATTTGCCGTCCAAAAGAGAAAAAAGAAAGAAAGAAAGGAAGGTTGAGATCCAAAGGTCCAAAAGCTAATTGAATAATTTGGAGCAATGTTTGTTTTTAAAAGTTGCAGTTTAAATTAAGTAATCCCCCATTTGAAAGTGATTAATTAGCTAGAAAGGATTATTAATTAAAATCAATGCAGTATATATCAACTAACCATAAACAGACAAATTGGAGTGTTAGGGCAAGTACATCAGACTCTCTACTTGGGCTCTTTAAGCTAAAATAAAGAGCAAAATCATGAAAAGCTTACTACACCAGTCTAGCTATTTACTTAGGTATTATACATGCATGCATTGAAAAAGCTCGGTACTTCTAGCTATGAACTGTAGCATAGCAAAAGCAAAACTATTATTATTTTAATGTCAACACCCACTTTGTCCTCTCCCTCTCAAAAGTTACTTTAGTTTCCGTACTCATCTCTCTCTCCTCGTTTAAGATGATAAAATACTATTTTAATCAAATAGAGAGCCAGAGCATTGCTGTAGAGGCAATACAAAAAGTAAATAGGTAAAATACAAAAACTATATATGCCTTGTTGGTTTCCATACTTTACTTTGTTTTAATTTTATTTTTCAATCATTACCCTATATCTTTCTCCAATCATTACCCTATTTCTCCAATTATTAATTTCATTTCTCTCTCTATCTCTCTCCAATTATTATCCCTCTCTCCAAAATTATCTTATTTCTCTCTTCACCCACTACCAAAACTAAAATACCCAAAGTATGAAAACGAACAAGGCCTTATGAGTAGCCAATTTACCTATTTATTTGTGCACTTGCTCTTACCTACCAAGCACATGAATGATTGTCCAACAGGTCCCCCAGCAACATGTGAGGTTCTCCCGTGTGGGTAGGGTAGGGTAGGGTAAGGGAGGGTAGGGTAAGGGGGACTGATAGATACCAAATCTACCACACATTTCTGTGGCGACAGCACTGTGTATCGTGTTGGACGCGGGGGAGGCGGGGGGCCTTCTCCCTCCCTTCCTGCTCCCCTTCCTGCTCCGCCCGGAGTGGGGCCCACTCCGGGTCTCGCTCCAATAATCGGGATCGTTCACTTTGTAGAGCTCGTCGAGTAGAACAATCATGCAAAAAATCAGCTTAATTGGATATCATTAAGTGCCTGATCGGAACCCATATAACTCTCGGTAACTCTCGGTCCATGGGTTCAAGTGGATTTGATCCAGTGTTTCGGATCCATTCTTTTCAAGAAAAAAGGTTCCGATCAGGCACTTAATGATATCCAATTAAGCTGATTTTTTGCATGGTTGTTCTACTCGACGAGCTCTATAAAGTGAATGATCCCGATCATCGGAGCGAGACCCCAAGTAGGCCCCACTCAAGACGGAGCAGAAAGGGGGGAGCAGGCCCCCCGCCTCTGTGTATGATGATCCCATGGAAACGTGCCAGACTTGATATTCTTATTTCCAATGCCTGTATGTCTCTATCAAAAACATGACTGATTAGGTGCCGTTCGGATGCATAGTAAAAGAAATTTTAGGTAAGTGAAGATAATTTTAAACTTAAAAATCATGTATTTACGTAAATAATTTTTCTACCAATATGGATTTTGTTTGATAGATTTTATTGAGATCTTTTAAAAAATTAAAAAATTAATTTCATTTTCATAATATGTGAGTTAGAAATTACTTTCTTTTTGAAAAGAAAGGTTTAAAAAGAAAGTGGAACGAGGCCTTAGTCGATCATTCTTTATCGGTTTGCAACAGTGGTTCCATTGGCTCGTCGTGCCCAACACCCTAGGTTTTGTTTGGAACTTAGAATAAGTGAGGGTAAAGAAAAAGTGAGGGAAATTTTACTATTCATAAAATTTGAATTCTTTATTTTCTTTTCTGTTTCTCTCTATCCACACAATTGGAGGAATTTTTTTTTTTAACTTTCCTTTCTTTTCTCTCACTTTTCCTAAGCAAAATTACTTTTTTTTGCATTAAAAGTGGTTATTTCTCAAAATATTTGGGTAAAAATATTTTTTTTAACTTTTCCGATTTGTCTCAATAATCCACAAAAGTTTGGTGCAAAACTAATAAACGCGAAAAAAATTTGAATAAGAATTAAACATGCATTTTTTCTAAAATCTTACAAGTGTTAGGGGAACAAGAGGTCTTAGTAATGAATATTACGTACTAGCTAAAGCGTGTCCATGCTTCAAATTAAGACCATTAAATACTGTTGTGAATGGCCATAGGAAACAAAATAATGTCTTGTTTTCTACCAAAATTTGCAAATAAGCTTCAAACTAATAATAAGATGAAATCAAATAACTACAAAGACGATAAAGAGAAGGGTGAATCAGGACCGTTGTAAATTGGCAGAGGTTTACAATTATTGTAGGACAAATTTAGCATAAAAATGTTTGTACACTCCACTTGCCAATCCACTCTCGATGTTTAATTCTCACTTTTTTTTTTTTATCACAATGTTAAAATTTATTCCACCATCCTCACCCTCACGAATTTTAGTAATTTTGAATATTTTTGAAAGACATTTTCTCGCTCTTGCTCCCGTTTTCACTCAACTCACACATATTATGTGACATCGTGACGACTTATCATGTACCGTATTATATATCATCTTTTTGAAGATAGTGGATGGTGTCTATCGACCTACGTTCTAGAAGGATTGGGGCAGGCCATCTGCCTTTTTAGGTTTCAAATATATGCATAAAGATGAAGTGATGAAATTGATCAAGCTAAAGGGGTAGTTAGCTGTCCAATTTCTTCTACCTAGTTGTTGGTTGTGAAAGTATTCCACAAGTCACAGTACATACTTTATACAGCTCAAACTTTATTAGATAGTATAGTATTATGTATATCTCGGGCCGAGTAGGTCGTTCAATCATAAAAACTTAAATATCAAAAGAAAATTCTTCGAAATTAATTTGTTATGCAACAAGCCAATCGATCATACGTAAGTCGAACTTGAATATATAACCCGTTTATTTAGGCCATTAGTCCATTATAGTTTGGAGATGGGTGCATGAGAAAGTTAGAGGCGGTCTCTAGCAAATTTTCTAAATAGTTTGTGTAGCTTTTAGCTGTAACTTTTGTGATTGATCATTCACCTCGACGTGAGGATACAAAATTTACAAAAGTATTGAGCAAAGTCAAAAAGTTCATATAAGATGACAAAAATACCCAAAAAAAAAAAACAAAACTACTATATAGTGGTTGGTATTTTTCGTATTTAGTGAACTTTTTATTTGTTTTTTGACATAATTTTTTTAGTTTTTAGATTTCTCTTGTTGAGACAGATAATTAATTCATAAAATATACAGTGAACGAAAAAAAATTCAGAAAAATACCAAAACAGAAAACACTAAAAAATTTTAGGGAGAATGGACAACGACTCCAATGTTTGGGCCTAAAGTTTAGATGTGAATCCCTTTCCCATGGAAGCTAATGCAAATCATGCTGCCAAACAGAATAATATCTACCTTTTGGAAAATCTTGCCGCTTTGTTTATTGTTTCTTTGTAAATTTGTTCGTTGGTGGAAATGTCAATGTCAATATATATTGTCATGACTCATCATATCATACGCGTAAAGAAAAATTCTTTGAATGAGAAAACGGAGACCGTTGATCTAAAGTGGCTTCTAGCTAGCTTGCTGAATAAGGCGTTTGAATTATTGGACCCCAAAAAAATAATGGAAGAATTATGCAGCAACTTGGGTCCAACATTTGGCCAAGAAATTTAAAAGAATGGACCATCTGTGTGGACCATGACATGCATTTGAACGCCCCACTGGTCCCCCTGATTTTCTTGTTTGGTAGCACTGCTCTCCGTCGGATACTCTAAGGGTATGTTTGGTTCAAAAGGAATGGAATTGACAATGGAAAGAAATTAGAGAAAATGAGATTAGAATATCCTTTCCATTCTTAAGTATGGTGAATAGTAATTCTCATCATCAATGGAATGATAAGGCAATCGTAGTTTTTTGAGTGGAAATAGTAATTTTTGGAATAGCAAGAGTAATTTTTGGTGTGGCAATAGTAATTTTTGGAATGACAATAGTGAATCTTGGAGTGACACTAATAATTTTGGCCATTCCATAGAATGGCCATTCCAACGTTGATTCCATTAAACCCAACTTACCCTCATGTAAGGCCCCGTTTCACTAAGTTTTTTAATTTTTGAAGTATTTATTTTTTGCTTTATGAGATAGGTCATTCTCTCATAATACATCACCTTTAATTCAAAAAAATAAGTACCTATTTTAGTTAGTGGAACACACTACTTAATTATTTTAGTTATATAGTGGAAGTTTCAAAAAAGTGTATTCTCCTATTTTATTTTGTATATTGAAAGATAAGATTCTATTTTGCGCACTCCGAGGGATACTTCAAAATTTATTATGATATCATTTTTTTTCACATTTTGTTATTATCTTAATGGTATACTAAAAATTCTTCCAACACTGAATTACTTTTCTATAGGGATAACATAGAAATATGTCAAACTTGAAGACAGAGAGAGAGAGTGAAAGAATATGAAGGGGCCTAATTAATAATTGGAAAGTCCCGATGGAGCACCTAAAATCTTACAAATCTTCAAATTTCTTATAGTTTGAAGATTATGTTGGATCGAGATGCTCTTAGGAAATTTTCAACCACCTTCATTTTCAATTGTAATTTTCATACAATATCGGTTACAATTTTGGTTGGTTTCGAATTTATATCTCCACCACGTCGTACATTTAGATCTAAGGAAAAATGTTACCCACATGCAAGACTTAGGATGGTGAATATAATGTGTAAAAGGGTGCATGAGTATTCATAGGTTGTATTTAATTGTACCCTAAAACCCTAAAATCCTAGGGCACGCTAAGATTTTAAGGTACCCAAGGGTACTAGGGTACCATAAAATCCTAGCATATCCTAAAATCATAGGGTGACACTTTCATTAATGAGAAATGTAATTTTTTTTGTAAAAATGGACTTAGTGGTAATTAAGTATTTCATCTCTCTTTATGGAAATTAAGTGTTACTTTTCTGTACTTAGAGGTGAAAATCTCCAAATGGGGATGTGGTACACACAAAGAAACTAGAGAATTTTGACTAGTTTCGTCAATTTGTGGAAAAGACGAAGAAATTAGCAAATTGTACCCTCTGAATCTTAGACATAGAAATTGGAGAACTTTTTTTTGTTGAACAAGAAACTAATTGCTGGTGCTGAATTTTTCTTCCATTTTGTCAAACGAAATACTGAGGGTTGTTGAACTCAGTCATGCATGGGTAGGGCGAACGCACATACAAGGTTTTAAGTGTTCCAGCTTGGTTTGTTCAAAATTAGGTAAGCTTGTTCTTGTTTATGAAGCTCGAGCTCAGTTTAGCTCGAACTCGAATCGAACAAATATAACAAAGCCGATCTTGAGCTAGCTCAAAGTACTAAAATAAATGAAGTAGTGCAAAATTACTACATATAATACGAATACCAAATTTTACGGTTATATCTCCAAAAATTTGAATCTTCGTGTTGGCTTGATTATTTTAGTTAACATAAAAAGATACAGTTTCTAAACGTATGTTCACTTGATTAATTTTTCTAGTAAAAAATGATAAAAGATCATAGTTTTTGGCCGCCAACCAAAGAGGAGTATTTCTCAGGTTCCATACATAAGGATAAGTATTTTTTATAAAAAAACATTGCACCATTTTCATGACAAATGGAAGATATTCTAGGGAAAATTTCAAAATATCCCCAACCTTTACTCCAAATTTCAATTAGACTCCCAACCTTTTACCAAAAATCAATTAGACTCCCAATGTTATCTTCCGTTAATCAAAACACCCCATTTCGTTCGAATGACTAAAGGATTTCGTTAAAGGCTCCATTAAATAGCGTCCCGATCGAATTTCGATGATCCGAACCGCTCAATGTGTTTAGAGCGTGATTTTAACAGTAATCGCGTGAAATCAGCAAAAGAAATGACCGGAAAGGGCTTCATCCGAATAATTTTTTATTAAACAATTCAATAAAAAACTGCTCAAATCAAGCCAATCCCAGTCTTTTTTTTTTTTTTTTTGCTGATTTCCCATGAATACCCTTAAAAAATCACGTTCTGAACATATTGAGCGGCTCGGATCATCAAAATTCGATCGGGAAAGGGGAGGTGCGGACTGATCCAGATTTTGTTTAAGTCAGGACGTTCGGATTTTGCTTCAGTCCGCACTTTCTCTTTTTGATCTAATTTTGATGATCCGAGCCGCTCAATGTGTTCATAACGTGATTTTAAGCGTACCCAGAAATCAACAAAAAAAAATGACTGAAAAGAGCTTCATCTGAACAGTTTTTATTGAATAATTCAATAAAAAACTGCTCAAATCAGGCCCTTCCCAATCATTTTTTTTGGTTGATTTCTCGTAAGTATTTTTAAAATCACATTCTAATCACATTGAGCGGCTCGAATCATCGAAATTCGATTGGAAAAATGGAGGTGCAGACCGATCCAAATTTTGTTCAAGTTAGGACGTCCGGATTTTGCTTCGGTCCGCACCTCCCCTTTTCCGATCGAATATTGATGATCCAAGCCGGTCAATGTGATCAAAACGTGATTTTAAGAGTACCTGCGAAAAATCAACAACAAAAAATGACTGGGAAGGATTTGATTTGAGCAGTTTTTTTTATTGAACTGGTTCGGATCATCAAAATTCGATTGGGACGCTATTTAACGGAGCCTTTAACGAAATCCCTTAGCTATTTGGACGGAAGGGGTGTTTTGATTAACTGAAGATAACGTTGAAAGTAAAATTAATTTTTTTAAAAGATTGAAAGTCTAATTAAAATTTAGAGTAAAGGTTGGGACTCGGGAGTTATTTTAAAATTTTCCTGATATTCTAGGATGGTGTTATTCGCAGCTACGTATTTTCTCCCATAACCCGCTAAAAATTTCCAATTATACTCGACAGTTAGTTACCGAAATTGAGATACATTTTCAGCACCCAATTACCGAAATATAATCTTTTTTTTCAACAGCTATTTACCGAAATGTATGTATTAGCAGTTGCATACGAAGGTTGAACATATTTTCGACATGCAGTTGCCGAAATATAATTTTGTTTTCAACAGCTATTTACCGAAATGTTATTTATAATTTTCAACAACTACCTACCGAAATATAGCGGGTTGTGGGAGAAAATACGTAGCTGCGAATAACACCACCCATATTCTAATGCCTCAGGAAAGGAAACCATTTGGATATGGGTACCTTGGGTGTCACTTTGCCACATGCACTTTGAATTGTACTTTTCAAGTCCTCAAACTTTCTATCAAGTGGCAATGTCCCCCTTGTCGTTAGATACCGTTAGAAAAAAAGTATCGATTGAGTAACAATAGCTTCAACAAGATCTTTTGCACAAAATAAGCGGCTCCGATCATTTTTCATTGTGGGACTCACGATGGGTTCCAAAGCCATCTGTACTTAAGGTATGTTGTAACGACCCAAATTTTCAGCCCTATTTTTTTTAATTAAAATAGTGTTAATATTATTAATAGAATTCATATTAAGTTTTAATTTTTTTTGATAATATGTGTATATTTACATTAATACACATGTATGCATGCATTTATATCTTCCTCTCTCTCTCTCTCATTATTTGTTCCCCACACCAAGCCACCTGATTCTTCCCCCCTCGCCAGTCCTATCTCTTCCCAAGAGCCACGTACATTTCCCCTAAACACAACCCACATTAAATTCAATCTTATCCAACCACTCACAAATTCACCTATATAAACCCCGCGCCACTATCATACGAGAGCACCACAACACTCCCTACACTCCACCAGTTCAGATAGAAGAAAGAAGCAGAAGAAAATCGAGTTCCAATCCATGGAGTTCTAGAGAGAGAAAATGAGAAAGAGAAAAGTGGGTTTTGTACCTAGACTCAACCGAAATCCAATTCAACCGTTTCAATCACTTCCCACATCCCAAAGCATCACCAAACAACATTCAATTCGGTCCCAAGGTTCCCCCATAGCCAAAACCGAAGTTATCGTCTCCAAATTCAAAATTTTGGTTTCTAATTCAATTCGACCAACCCAAGGTATTATAATCCTATCCAACCTATTCTCTAAGTATAATTATCTATTTTTAGGCCTAAACCATAGCCCAAATGAACCCATGCACCAAACCTGTGGAAAAACAAAAAAAATTCAAAATCTGACATCGACCTTGTGGTCACAACATACAGGCCGCAAGAACCAGTTCCAAGTTCGCGGTTAACTGCTTTACCGCAACGTTGACTTGTTCTAACCTTGCGGCAACAACTCTAGCCACAAGGTCCGTACAGTTAAATTTAAAAATCATTCGACTCGACTTTGCGCCCTTCCGAACAACATTTTGGACACCCGACCTATTTTTTCTAGACTCCTCACACCTCAAAGATGATATCTTGTTAATATCAATTTTTTATTTAATTATCTATTTATTATTTATTTTATAAAGTTTTTCAATAGAAACAATTTTGCGACCTTATCAACCATATTATTAATGCCCGAATAATTTTTTTTAGACTATTTATACTCCTAAGATAAAACCTTATTAACGTCAACATATTTTATTTATTACCTAATTATTTTACTTTCGGTAATTTTTGGCAATATCTTTATTTAAAGTAATCTCGTGACCCTTTGGATCCAATTTTTGATACCGGAACATGATGCGTGGGATCCTTAGGACTCCTATTAAGGTCATGCTAATTATTCTAATATTTATCTATTTAATGTATTTAATTTGGTTATTAATTAATCTAATTTCATAAACATAAGCCTAGACTCACTAGTAATTATACAAAAATTATTTTTTTATAAACAAAGGCTTCCCGCTAATAAAATTTACTTCTTGGCCATACAAGATTAAGGGCAACGTCCCATTCACAAAATTTACGTGATTTCTGCACTTATTGTTTATTACGGTTATCATTGTGATTATTTGTTTATTTCTCCGACTCTTAATTGATATGCTAGATTGGATCTTAGAGACATAGTGTGGTATACAAATAGAATTCACCTAGATGGTGTTAGGTAATGGATAAATTGCAAAGTTTTATGATGTTAGAGCTTGCAGGCGGATTTTGAGATGTGAAATGAGATGGTGCTAACGGAGGCCTAGTCTCCAAACTGACAGGAAGTCCAGTGATAATTTGAAACTGGCGGAAGTCTAGTGATGATTGTGAAGTGGTGATTAAGATAGGCGAACTCTAGTTATGATTCGGACATGATAAGTTTTCCTTTTGTTTGTAATGAGAGGGATACACGCTGGGTATATAACTTGGGTGCAATCCGCGACAACAAAAGGAAGTGATTTGAAGGGACATGGCATGGCTAGCGGTTGGGGAGGAAGGATCTCTTGGATGAGATCTTAGATCACACGTCAGGCTAATAGATAGTAATAAATCAGTTTATGTGTGAAATCCCTGCTTTACTCTTTTGCATCGATATTATATTATTTACTTGCTAGCTGTAAAGTAAGAGGGGTAGTTGGGTTGGATTGTTCTACTGGGTGATTTATCACTCACGAATATGTTTGTATCCTGATAAATCGATTGCTTCGGTGATCAATTTGCCAGAGGGTGCAGAATACAATGGTGGAACAGTTGATGTAGGAAGAATACCAGGGGCAGAGATCGAGTATGCTTGGGATCTGTATCAAGACTAGAGTCGCTCTGGAGATATTTCAATAAAGAAAATTATTATTTAATGCCTCCAAAATTTATTTGAAAAATCGGAGTGTTACATATATACTCTTCTGATAAGCCCACAATAGTGTAAATAAATGAGACTTATCCCTCTCGTTTTGTCACACTTACATGTCGATGCTCGTTTGATTTCATTGATATGGCGCGAAAGGTGTGTTATTAGAGTGCGCATAGGTAAATCATGGAAATTATGTGCATTCAAAAGCTTTGGATGATTCCTAGTGTGTCAAAGGACCCGAGGCCATGCGGCACTCCGTTGCCAAGTCCAAAGAGTCATAGGAAGAAGCATTGAAGGGCACTCCAAAGAGTCATAGGAAGAAGCATTGGAGGGCACTCTGGGCGGCAAAAGGTCAAGAGAACAAAACAAGGGACAGTGCCGAGATTTTCCCAATGGTTCTAGAACCGCATAAAAGGGTGCTTTCGATACCATTTGATCAGTTGACTCTTCTTTCGGAACTGCATGAAAGGGTGCTTTTGGAACCTCCTGGCAATTTTCTGGTTATTTTGTGTCCGATCATGTAATTAGGGGTATTTTGGACATTTTGTATGGCATTTTTAGTGGGTATGAATAGAAGTAAACCCCATATTTTGTAGGTTATATTTCATTTTTCTTTCTTGCCCTACCTCCCTCTCAACCCTAGCTCTCAATCTCTCTTCCTTGGAGCTAGCATTAATTTCTAGGTTTTTGAGGTATTTGTCGTCATTAATGTGGTAAGTACTTTTGTTCTTTATATAAATCTAGCTATTATTTACATTTATCTCTCCATGTTTTGCACTCTCTTTCATTCTCCATTGTTGTGCTCATCTTCCATGGAGGAGTAGACTCTTAGACTTGGTCATGGGGTGATCTCCACTCCATGACTTAGATGTTTTAATGGCTTCTCACATTTCATGCCTTAATGTTGGTTTGCTAGATAGAACTCTAATCTTTGATCTAAACCTAGAGTTGCTAACTTCGTTGATTGTGTGTAGACAATATTCCTTGATACACACAATGCTTGGAACCATGACACTCTAATTGTTTGATCAAATGCCTAAATGAGTTTCTTTGTATTTCCAAACTCCCATTCAATGAGTAAACTTAGTTTTTATGGTTAAATCTTTTGAGTGAGAGCAAGTGACCTTGACTCTCACTTGAGTTATCATTGAGAAGGGAGTATTAAATGACCTAAGTTATGGGTGGGTTGAACCCCTAAACCTTGCCTTTGTTATATTTCTTGTTAAAAATCATTTCTAGTCAAATTAGGAGGTAGAAAGAGAATTCCAAACCAAATCCACTCTAAAGGTTGGTCATCCTAACGCCAAAACCCTTCGTAAAACAAACCTTCCATTAGTTTCATTGCAATACCTGTGGATTCGACCTTGGACTTCTGAATTAATACGCTCACGACGACCTAGTCCTACGCTTGGAGCATCACCTTCTACAACGCAAAGTTGGGTCACAAGTATCTTCCTTCTATACTCATAACAGCTTTGCATTTGATATTATATGTGCATTACCCGCCGCTTAATGAGTGGTAGTTTTTTTTTTTTTTTTTTTTGGGTCATACGGTATACATCAACAGGATTAGGGGAGTTTAGTAAGTTAGCAGATTAGTCCACAGGGAGTCCAGAGACTGTTTATAGCCCTAAATCCCAAACGCGTTCTACGGGGCTCGAATGAGTGGTAGTTAGAAAACCCGAATTAAAATTACCCATTAATATTCTTGTTCAAATTGTTGTAGATCACATTCAAAATAAGTGAGCCCTCTGATTTTACGAACCATATGAAAGATACTGTTTACTTGTGTTGCTGGCTGGATGGACAAAATTGAACTCAACCCAAACCATGCTTAGAAAACGTACGTTGGCAAGTTATGAATTTACTAATATATATCGATGGAAAAGTAAATAATGCCAAATATGATGTCCATTTTGTGGACTAGATGTTTTAATATATTCCCCATCGCCGGCCTCTCCTTTTTCATTTGCACTTTAATTCAAAGATTTTTTTTTTTGGATTTTCATAGTTTTGTTTTTATACCATTTCAATTCATAGAGTACACTTTCTGCCAATGAAGTTTTGACGGCACAAATTTTATTTCTCATTTAACATGCCATGAGTGGTCTGTTGATTGAATATCGATTAATTAAGACCAGACTACTGATGCCAGGCTTACATATCGATGTACGCAATCATATTGGTCGAAGACTAGCATATCGATGAAGGCTTAGTCGAATCATATTTACTAAAAACGAAGTAAACAGTTAATCTGACCGCTCATTTTTATTAATTGTGGCAACTATGTATTATTATAATGGATACCAATGCCGAATCAACTTAATTTTTTGCATGAATGATGATCACAAGGTGACTCACAAAACATACGACTTGAATTTCAAATGAAACTCGTCGTGGGTTGTATTTTGTGCGACATCTAGTTCTCAAAAAAAAAATTGGTGTGACATGGGAATCATCATATAAGAGTACTCATAGAATTAGCATTTTGATCCAAATGAAAAAATTATTCCGTACTCTTACCCTCGATACCACAACATCCATTAATATGACACATTCTTACAAAATAATAGTACACAATTAAATGTACGGACTCTATGAAAATATATTGTTAAATGGTATTGAAGAGCTTTGAGAGCACAGTTAATGTAGCAATGTGGCAATATCACCATGAAAGTACTCTATCTAAAGACGCTTCAGATTCTTTGTGAAGCGTCTTGGGTGATTAGGAAATTGCTGAAGCTGAGGGATATATATATATACGTGCCAAGAGTGGATTAGGTATGTCATTGGTAATGGTACGGACACTTGCTTATGGACAGATTATTGGCATCCTATTGGGGCTTTATACAAGAGATTTGAAGAGACTTTGGTGGCTCATAGGGGAAGAGCATTACAAGCCAAGGTCTATTCTATCATTGATGAGGGTGTTTGGAAGTGGCCTAGGCAACGTAACAGAGCTATTATAGAAATTATGAGGGAAACTCCTGATGGGTTTCTGTCATCTCCATCTGCTAGGGACACGGTTATATGTACTCTGACTGCTAATGGTAAATACTCTGCCAAATCTGTTTGGGAGGCGTGTAGGCACCGAAATCCCATTCAACCTTGGCATGCTATTGTGTGGTTTGGTTATGAAGTTCCAAGGTGGAGCTTTATTGAGTGGCTGACTGTTTTGGGGAGATTGCCTTCTCGAGATAGGTTGGTGAGTTGGGGGATGGTGGCGTCTCCTTAGTGTGTCCTATGTTCGTTTGGCATGAAGTCTCACGCTCATCTATTTTTTGACTGTCATTTTTCTTCCTCAATTTGGCAACAAATACTATCTAGAAATGGTATTACTCGATCTATATTACCCCTGTCTCAGGAATTGGAGTCGGCAGTGTAGAACAGAAAAGGAAAAGGGCTTCGGAATTCTCTTTATAAGCTCTCTTTGGCAGCCTTCATTTATCATATTTGGGGGGAGCACAACCTGATAATTTTTCAAGGCAGATCTAGAGATGTGGCTGCAGTTTCTCTGACCATCTTTAATTCAATTCGAGCTAAGGCTAACTCTTGGGCAACGGTGAAGTTCTCGGCCCAGAACCGAGGTCTTTGTGATGCTTGGCTCCTCGACTCTAGAATTTTTGCTGTTAACAATTGTTGCTAAGACGTTGTTTTCCTATTTTGAGTTGATTTTTTGCCTCCGTTTGTTGGTATAAATTTTCACTAACCCAAAAAAAAAAAAAAAAAATGTTCGCCCGAACAACGTCAAAGTCAACATCATTCAAACGGGATAACTTGTTCAAGAAAATATAACTTGCCGGAAATTGAAGAATGAAAATTTCAAAGTCAGAGAGATCTTCATAAGTAAGGGATTTCCGTCGCCAGTAATGACGTAGAACTCCTAAATAGTTAGTATTCTGGATTCGGTCTCGTTAATTCACATTTATTTGTTTTGTGTCAAATTTTTATGATTTATTAATTCATCTCGGTGAGACTAATAAGTAAACAGATCGTAAAACAAATAAATGCAAAAAAATAATAATAATAAGTCACCTGACTTTTAGTCCAAACCTACCCTTCTTTGCCCATTTACGTGCGATGAGTAGCGTAGCAGGATAGATAATTACTGTAGCTCTTTCGTTGAGGCTAAATTATGAGCTGTCTTTAAATATTAGATACTATATCTTAAATAATTGTTTTGAACTACTCATGACATTAATTAATTATGTCTGAAAGATGACAAAAAATGCTGACACTATATATTTTACTGAAGATTTCAATTGGATTACACTGCACATGATTCTTACTACTACAAGATAATAAAACTCTAATTAGCTAATTATAAAACTATAATTAGCTCTTCCTCTGAAGCTAAACTCTGAACTGTCTTTGATGATTTTATAGTAATATGTTTGTACGTGATCGTATCATACCATACGATTTCCAAAGTGTGCAGATGTGTACTTCCTCTTTTGTAGCCTTTTTTAAATTTATCATTTTGATTTCGGCTCCGTTTCTTTGAGCGTAAAATATTTTATCTATTTTTCTGTGTTTAGTTGAGTAAAAAATAAGAAAAATATTTTACATTATTTGGATGAAAATGACTTACCCTTAAATCTTCCGTAGGTTATTTTCCGAAATGAACCTGCTGTCTTCTATTGTAATTCTCACTGCTCAGTTTCATCGATTATCAGTCCTGACCCACATTCAATTCTAATATTCTCATATCTCTCTACCATTTAAGCCCCTCCTCTATCTTTACATTTTTTTGTCGATTTCTGAAATTATTTTTCAAGTGTCGACTAAACGCCGAAAAATAAAATTTTGAAGTTTGTTTGCTGGAAAAATATTTTACACGTAAAACAATTTACATCAAAACAAACGGAGCCTTAATTAAATTATTATTTAAATTTGGCGTAGATAGGGCAAAATGGAAAAGTTGGATAAATGAACATTTATATTTACATTGGAATATCAAAAAAAAAAAAAAAAGAGAGAGAGAGAGAGAGAGAGAGGAAAGGTGGACGATCATATCCGAACAGATGAGTTACATATAAATGTGTTGTAAAATTCATAAAATTAATGTGCAAATATTTTAAAATTTTGTATAGAAATTAAAAAATTTAACATTATAAATATTTGTATAAGCATTACGAAACTTTTTACTTAATAAAATACACACCATTTGCAGCTAAATAGTACTATACTAGGTGAGCTGCGCGTGCTAGCACGCAAAGTCTCATGTCTGTGAATTTTGTGTCTGTGATGTGTCGTACCTGTGAATTTTGTGTCCGTGATGTGGCAGTATGTTTTATTAGGAATTTTTCGGTGTAAATTGAGGTAAAATAATACGGAGTAATGAATTATTGGCTCCTGATAGCATGAGATTGTCGTGCCTGTCGTTCTTTTTTTGGTAAATTCAGTTCATAGTATAATATGGATGGTAGTATTTATGTTGTTCCATAACTAAACAAATGTGGATGAAATGGTGGCTTAAAACATTACTGGTACGTACATGAGTATTTCACAACCAGTTGAATAGTTACATGGGAAAAAATTCAGTCTCAGAAGAGACAACTGAAAAATAATAATCATGAACCTAACCAAGAAATCCTATAAGAGGTACCACACGGAAGGATTCTTTATATCTATCAACTGGGTACAACTAACAACACATGAGCTTTTTGCATAACTATTGGCAATTTAGTATCGACACAAATCATTCTAAACAATATACTAATTTGATGAATGCCGAAGTGTCATGATCTCTCGAAGCTCACTTTCTAGCCATGTGCTATCCTGTTCACCTGGGATGCAGCCCCAAGTTTTGACACTAAACACAATAAAAAAAAAACTAATCAAATTAGTGATTCCAAGTCCAGGCTTCATGAATCTGTAGCTACAAGAAAATATGCATCCAAGTAAAGGAATTGGTCATCAATTTCTCAACTCATAGGTTAACAAGATCAATGCTACCAACAAATAACAAGTTCATAGCTTCATGCAAACCAAAGATTTGTTTTTAAAGTTTCAGGATAGTGAAGCTATAACAATCAAAGCAAAAGCATACTTAAATAACCAACGAGTTGTGTTAAACATCTAATGAATAGACCACACTAATCGACTTATTTGCATCGACAGCAGCGTTCATAAAAATAGTCGGTCATATGCCTTTTATTATGACCTCATAAAATTAGTTCGGGAGCCCATGGAATGAGTGTTGTCAACAACTTTGCAGCTTCATTCCCTCCACGGTTTTTGCTATACAACATTAATAAGAACGTTCATAATTCAAGCACACCTGTGCCTAGAAATTTCCCCAAAGGTGCTCCAAATGAGCACTATTTTGGCCTGTTTGATTGGGAAAAACAAATGGGGTCCACCTTGTGAGGTGTTGTCCTCTAATCCCATGGCTAAACAAACAAGGGGTGTCAGATTGATATATGTTTGGGACTACTGGGGTAGACAGTCCCCCCATATGGAAGACCATTGTACCTCACCTCCCCAGCCTTTGGATTAATCTCAAGACCTAAGTCAACCTTCAGATTATCTTACAAATTCATCCAACAACCAATATTAATACTCAAAACCTACCCCTTATCCGACTAGGATAGGAAAAAAAATGTGGATCTCCCAGTATTAAATTAACTAATCCCATGTCATTAGTTTATGCCCCATGTAAGAACAACTTACAACTTCTTCTCATTCAGTATTAGGATATAGAATCAAATTCTAATAAACAATATGTGTATATGTCCATCAATGGCGAAAAACATAATTATGAAGTATCCATACAAGTTTTGGAGAGTGCCCTTATCCTATTGAGATGTTCATCTTTGATCTTGAAAGGTGTATCATTCAAGTCCATGGTTATCCTTTGGGCACCAATCATATTCTTAGAGTTGATACTGGCCAATGTAAACTCAGAAAAGCCATCCACTTGAGCAATATCCATTGCCACTTTTGCTTCCATGGGAAAGAGAAGTTTTGGTAATCCAACAGAGAATGATTAGAATTTTCTTGCGTAGCTGCAATACTTTAACACCTACTTTAACACTTGGCCCTGAAATTAACCACTGGACCGATCATCAATTGCTCATGAGGGGAAAGTTCAAAGAAATGAGACACTTTGGCAGTTTTTTCGTGGTTTCATTTGAGAACTTGGTCAGCTAAGGAGATTTTTTTTGGGCTATGTGGATGCAAAACACGGAGGGGATGCTTTCACATTTTTTTTCCCCTCCAATAGCTACTGATGGATTTTTCCCTTTCTACAAGACTTGATCTAATTTGCAAAGACTCCAGCAAGCCACACAAACTCCAGCAGTTCATACTTATCTTTTCCATTTTCAAACTTTGATCTTCTAATATCTTTCATATACCCACCATTAAAAAATAACAGTCGTGGTTGACAAGCTATGAAATTAGAACTGTTTTCCATCCAATAAAACCCACACAACATAATTTAAACGCACAAACCTTCAAAACAGCCAAAAAAAGGAAAAGAAAAAGAAAACGAACGTGATTAATCGACGACGAAAATCCAACATCAAAACCCTCGATCACCAACGAAAAAGCCCTAAACACGCAACTGCACACCGAAATCAACCTTACGAAAAAACATGCCAAAAAAACACGCAATTGCAGAAACACACGTCCATAAATCGACATACAAAAGAGAAATCCAAGAAACAAGAACCGAACCTGAAGGAACGAGTAACAACCGCTGATTTCACCACCGGATGAACGAAAGAAATATCAGAAAATCACGAAGTCTACGGCGAAGAAACCCCCCCCCCCCCCCAATAACGCCTCACCGTCCGTCGCCTAGACTTCTTCTTCTTCCATTCTTTCGTCGATGTCCAACACTGTCGCCTCTCTCTCTCTCTGCTATCTGCTCTAAACCAGACAAAGGAAAGGAAAAGGATAAAGCGGAGACGTGGCTTGAACCCCCCAATAACGCCTCAGTGTCCGTCGCCTAGGCTTCTTCTTCTTCTTCTTCCGTTCTTCTATCGGTGTCCAACAGTCTCCTCTCTCTCACTCTCTCTCTCTCTCTCTCTCTCTCTCTCTGCTATCTGCTCCAAACAGGCGAAGGGAAGAAAAAGGCGAAAGTGGAGACGTGGCTTCATCTAGCCCACGTCCTTCACATGACGCGAACAGACAAAAACGCCCTCGGTGCCTAAACCAGTGGCTCCCCAATTGAGGGGCACAATTGAAAAAATTGTACAAAAATGGCAAGCCACTTCAACGTTTTTAGTTTTAAAGCTTAGATATGTAAATTGTAGCATTCCCCATGTCCGGAATCTTCTGGTAAGTTCTTTCTTCAGGCAAAATCGTAGGGTTTTTTTATTATTATTATTAATCCGAAATCTTATTTTGTAGTTAAAAATAAAGGAGGACACGTTAAAGAAAGTACGGAGTACTAGTAAAAGCAAAAGCAGAGTCGCTATGTCGCCGCTGGCCGAAGTACTCGCTCCCATCCGTCCCTTCCATTTTTTTTAATTCAGAGTGTTTAGAGTGTGTCGGTCAGCTTATGCGTACCTCAAACTAATCCCTAAGATACAGTTGTTTGGGGATGAATTAGCTCAATCAAATGGCAAATAATTGTGTGCGGGCGTGCCAGAAAAGAACTAATTTCACAAACGAAATTATTCTTTTCAATGTGACTTGAAACAACTAATTTATATCAGGCAACTGTGTTATCTGTTCAATTACCTCAACTAAGAGGATTTTTCCTTAAAGTGTCAACTAAAACTAAGGACTGATTTTCCTCAAATCAAAAAAGATGATTGAACACAAACGAACCCGAATCTAATCAAAGGTAAGTTTGTATACAAACACTCTTGAGACTTTATTAAAACCAATGCGAAAATATAAGCACACTGAATTTAATCAAAGAGAGCTTATAACCAGTTAAGATGATTGAACACAAACAAACCCGAATCGAATCGAAGGCAAATTTATGCACAAACACTCTTGAAATTTTCCTAAGACTAATGCAGGAATATAAGCACACTGAATTTAATCAAAGAGAGCCTATAAACGCCTAATC
Source organism: Rhododendron molle (assembly GCA_025413875.1). Classification (NCBI taxonomy): domain Eukaryota; kingdom Viridiplantae; phylum Streptophyta; class Magnoliopsida; order Ericales; family Ericaceae; genus Rhododendron; species Rhododendron molle. The sequence continues at coordinate 12,434,015 of CM046399.1, forward strand.
TTTGGTAAGAAAAAGACTGAAAGAAATAAAAAACTTGAATTTAATCAAAAGTAGTCTTACATGCAAACAAGCCTTCAACTTACAAATTAAACTAAACTAAGTCCTAAACTAAGATAAATCTCTGAGCAATCATATTGAGTATGAGTTGTCAGAGGATAAGATTTGTCGGGGGGCGCTATCTTCAACTTCTTCTTCTATTTATAGACGCTGAGCCTGTCTTCGAACTCCACGTCTTCAATTGCTTCTCACGTCTCCATTCGAACTGCCCATGATTCCTTGAAAAACGGTTGAGGGGAGCCTTCGAACAGTTACTTGGGTTGATTCCTGAGAATTCTTCTCTTTCCACGTTTGCTAATATCGATCATGGCTACTTCCTGAATCATGGGCTTCCTATTTTTATGCAACGTGAGCTAATGCAACACGACTGGAGCTTATAAATGATTCCCTGCATCCACGCTTAATTGCCGCACAAACAAGAGATTAACCACCGTTCGATGGTTCTAAATAAGTAATCAACGGCTAAACCTAATTACCGTTTTAATTACCCCCACTTGAGGCCCAAACGCCGCCGCTTTCTATCAAAACGATACCGTTTAGTACTAAAATAACATCGCCATTAACCCTATGATCCCCTGTATCTCGGGCCAGAATGGGATATGTTCCGATAGGCCAAAGCATTGTTTGATGCCACGTGTAATTTTCTCATTGGGTGGCGTATTTTAGGATGTAAACAACAGTGAAGGATGGAGGAAGAATTTTACCATAGTGGTGGCAAACATGTATACTTAAAAAACTGAAAAACGGACTAAAATATGAATATTTTATTTATTTTACTTTAGAAAAGAAACATACTAAGAAACATACTAAAATGTTTTTCACATGTAAGTAAAGTACCAATAATTGTAATTTACTCAATTTACTAAAGTGAGGTATCTTCAATTTTGTCTACCGGCGGAGTTAGGATTTTGAATCTAAACATATACTTATATGTTTAGGTTTTTGCTTTTCAAGATATTACATTTGTACATTGAAACGATTTTAGCTTCATACAGTTAAAGTATACCAATCATTTTAATTTTTTTCTTTAGCCTAATCTAAACTGTCACGTGATTATTTTTTACTTACGAAAGAGATTGAAAAATGAGAATGTAAAATAACTGATTTTTTTATCAAATCAAATCAAATCAAAATTATTAAAATTATAAGTAGTTATACACGAATAATTTTTAATAATATTCAAAATTAGTCATATACAAAATAAAAAATTTAAAACTCAAAAGTTTGGACGGCCGGGCCCAGGGCCCAACATAGCTCTGCCCTTGATTTTGCCCAGTGCTTTATTTTCACTCATGGTCAATTAAATTTGGCTCTGAAATATTCTTTTTGAGCTCCCTTTATTAAAGGAAAAATAGAGTACTAAAGACTTTCTATATACTCCTGCTACTAACAAACAAAGAATGAACGAAACAAAATCTGGCAGGCACATATAAATTAGGAATAAAAAATACTCCCTTCATCAGGATTTAATAGTTCCTCGTTCAATTCTAACCAACTAAAAAACTAGTTATATTTTTAATGAATTTCATAGTGAATATGAATCTTATTTGATAGATTTCGATCAGTTTTATAATACAATATTTTCGAAATTACATAAAATATTATAAATTATAAGATATAATCAATTGAAAAATGACACAAACCCCCAAAAAAAATTATTAAATCCGAACGGAAGGACTAATTTTTAATATAATATATTGTTCTCGTATTTTTTAAAATTGTTGCAATGGCGACCACCGCCACTTGTTCTCCCTTGGCTCTATCCTTGCCTACTATTTTTTTCACAATTGTTCCACATACTTATATTTAGAGTGAGATGACCACGAGAATTGTTCGCATGAATAATCTAATCTGAAAAGACTGAGCAAAACTCCGTCCTAGTCGACCACACGGCCTCCCTTCCATTGTTCCCTTCTCTCTCTAACTTCTCCAACTATTCTCTCTCTCTCTCTCTCTCTCTCTCTATATTTGTCAATGTGTCACCACTATATAACCCTTCCATTTCCCACTCCAAATCCACCACCTCACCTCTCTGTCTCTCGAGCTATCCTTGGTCCTTTCGGTATATTACGGTATTTAATAATGGACCAGATGAGTAACAACAAGCGAGTCCGAGATGACTCGGACGAGTCCGAGTTCGACTCACCCGAGGTGAAGAGACTACGAGAAGATCTCCTCGGTAACCTCGACGACCCGGACCTGTGGGCTACGTGTCCCGACCTGGATTCTTTCATGAAAAGCTTTTACGAAGAGATCTCGCCGCCTCCGGTGGACCTGACGTCACGTTCCGGCGAGTGTCCGGCGGGGTTCGGTTTCCTTCTCGAAGCCTCCGACGACGAGCTCGGCCTCCCTCCGCGTGATGATACGACGTCGTCGAGGGAAGAAGATAGCAAGAATCACGCAGAGTGGGAGCGAGTCACGTCGAACTCGTCAGGTGAACTCAGTGAGTCGTGGAGGTTGGACGATCAGTTCCCGAGTTATGACTCGTTCGAATTTGGGCTTGGCGTTAACTTAGACGGAAATAATGAGGGCGAGTTTGTGGCATTAGATGGGGTTTTCGATTATTCGGATCTTGATTTCGGATTATATGATGCCGGCGCAGTAGTACAAGCGAGGAATTTCTGTCAATCTTAATTTTGAAGAAATCTCCAGATTTAAGGGCGAATTCGAAGAAACTTAGTATTATGTTTTGACCCTTGAGGATGTTAATTTTATTGATTCTGACAAATATATATATATTTTTGATGCAGTATTCATTATTTAGTACAAAACATTATAGTATATAGACATACGTAGGAGTGGAAAATGAGAGAAGCCACAAATGTTATGTTATTTTTTAAGTGCACGAAAATGTTATGTTTTCTCGGACAAAATTGGAAAAAATATGAAAGCAGATTGTTGTAACAAAATACTGCATCAAAATACTAAGAGCTTGTTCGGTTTAATAAGTTATTTAGTTTTTTTTTTTGGGTCTTTATTCAAATTATCTTTACATTTGTTAATTTTACGTCAATTTTTTGAGCATTATTATTTCATCGTAACGAGCGGAATTTAAAAAGTAAAAGGTTACTATCGAAACTCAAAATTTTTTAAATAAATATAAAAATGAACTAGTAAGCTAATTTTTTAAATCTTTATTTAAAAAATAAGTTTTGATTGTAATTTTTTACTTTTTAAATTCTTCTCGTCATAACAAAACAATAATTCTCAAAAAAAATTGATGAAAACCTGCAAATTCAGAGAAAAATTGAATATTATTAACAAAAAAAAATAAACCAAATAATTTATTAAGTCGAACGACTTCTAAGGCAAAATTGAAAAGATAGACGATGGACGGAGATTATTACCTCCAGCTGTGTAGATACATTTACAGAGTTACGATGACACAAAATCCCAAACTATCCCCAAAATAGTTTTTTTTTTTTTTTTTTTTATCCGATCCGCAAAATACTTAGCACCAGGGTTTTGCTCCGCTACGGCTTTTTTTTTTTCCTCTTTTCCAAAACATCTTGTTGTGTCGAAAATGGAATTGAGAATATAACAAGTCAGCAAGTGATAAATAAGAACACAAGGATACACGTCGTCCCCCAAATTGGGTGCGTCCATGGGGGAAGAGCAAGAAGATCCACTATAAACGGGAAGATAAATAAAGAGCCGGCTATACCCGCAACTCTCGTTGGAGCATTCAATTACAGATATGTAGGGACAAATCTCTGGCAAAACCCGATATGGATACTAAAACCCTACGTGGAACCTAATAGAGCATAAATCAAAACCCTAATATCTAATTTTCAACATGGGAGACTCCCTGGGGGCCTCTTCAAAAGGATTCACTCAAGAAGTCCAAAACCTAATGAAGAGAATAAGGCTATATTTATAGCTACAGATTCCTTCCTAAAATCAATACTTGCCCAAACATAATTTCTTGCTCCCAAAGTCTAAACCAACAAGGAAACAAATGCATTTCTTCGACCATCCCAAATTCAAGGCATATCTCCAACATATTTGTAACCTTGTTTGCTTCCCGAAAACAAAAGCTGAATTTGAGGTTGGGATGACAACGGGGTGGATCGAAGGCGGATATTGACATATCCGAATCCGAACCTCCCACTGGACCTCCGAATCTGCCCCGATCGAATATATTTTTGGTCCTCCAAAATCGCCCCGAACGGAGAATGGAGATTCGATTGGAGATTCGGATATTTAAATTTGAAAAAAACCCCCTGATTTTTGATAAAAAGAGTATTCAGGGACAGATCGGGGCGGATTTTTGATCAAAAAAATATATTTTCAGATATTCGGGGATAAATCGAGGTGGATCGGGGATGAAGATCGGATTCAGGGCGGATCGGATCGGAGGCAGACTTACCTCCGAATCCTATCCAATCTCCGATTTTTTTTAACAAAAAAATCCGAATCTGCCTCGATATCCGAAAAATCTCTAAAAAATTCGATCCATTCAGAACAAATAACGGATCAGATACAGACAGATCAGCCTTGTTGGCCATCCTTGGTTTGAGGCAATCCTGGAGTCAGAGGCAGAATCACTCATGGGCGTATGGGGCCATGCCCAGTGTTGTGTTTCAGATTTTTTTTTTAAATTTTAATATTAATACTAGTTATTTTTTGTTTGTTAAGAATACATAGAGATAGTATTGTGCATGGGATGTTTAAGGCTATTGATTTTGCTACTCATTTTTTTTTTTGTTAACGCTACTCTCCTGCAAGTAATTTTTGAAGTGACAAAATCATTTTCCGATGTTTAAATATTTTAATATGCTCGTTTTGGGTCCCAAAATTCAATCTATCTCTTTGTGCACGATATCCCGTAGGCTTTTCTTGTAATTATTGATCTCATTTCTCTTTTTATCTTTCTCCACTCATTTTCCCAAAAGACTTCCCTCAAAACCTAAATCAAACAAATTATAATAGATGTCCGAACCTTAAAAATTTCAAAACCATGAAATTTCAAGATCTTTATTGTTTGAGTACTGCTACGTGTACCGACAGCCGGGGAGGAAAATCGTACCGACCGGCCTCGCCGGGCCGTCTCCGGCCACCAAACGGCCGATCCGACCGTCCAAAAATTCTATTACAAAAAAACCAAGGGGCCCTACGCGAGAATCAACGGCATCCGAGGTGTGTAGGGTGTTTGATCCGAGCACCCATTTTTTGTGTATACACACGTATATACTTATATACACGAAAAAAGGGTGCTCGGATCAAACACCCTACACACCTCGAATACCATTTATTCTTGCATACGGCCCCTCGGTTTTTTTTAAAAAAAAATTTGGACGGCTCCCCGGCCGTCGGTACCTATATCATTATTGTTATTGTTTATAGTTCGGCTCTCCAGCATTAACAAAATCTTGCTTATGTCCCTGTCTGGAGTAGCGCTCTCATCAGTCGTCCCGAACGGACCGCCTTCCTTCAAAACACATTAAAGACAAACTTGGGATCAGTATGCACATACAACTCTTTACACCCAAAATTTAAAGCAAGCCGTGGTCCTTCCCCTACTGCCGAAAGCTTAGCCACCGCATTTGAATTAAGGTTAATGGACCGTTGAAATGCCAATACAAAAACTTTACATCGTGAGGACCCCATTCACATTAAGGGGTGTTCGGAAGCTTATTTTTTGGCCTTTTATTTTCAAATTTTTGGCTTTTTGAATTATAGTCAGCATGTATTTTAAATATCATGGAGTGTTTGGATAATAAGTATAGAATACATTTTGAATAGGAGTAGTGTGAGAGAGATATGTGATGAAAATGAATTATGAGTTGATTTTTTTACCACATTGCCCTTGATTATTTACCAATACGGCAGAGGTACCAATGAACCGACATGTTTATCAAGAAAACAGAGTAGTAGGAGTATTTCTCTTGATCCGCCAAGAAAGCTATGATAGTATACCACTGATAAGAGACGAAACCACAAATCACTGGAGATAATTATTTGAAACTCAAATTTGAGAGAAACCCACTTATTTTTCTTGAAATCAAACTCACAGTCACTACAAAGAGTGTTCGACGAGCTTAAAGACGGGTGAGGATTTCCCACGAGGTTAGATCGGCTACTCTCTTCTTCAGCTTTCGTTTTCTCTCTCTCTCTCTCTCTCTCTCTTCAACAGTCGTGTGTGGTGGGAAAGAACAGATCTGGAATAGAAGAGGAGGATTGTATGTAATTACCCAATTTTAGTCAGGGTATTTTGGTAATTGAACAGAAAATGGGAAAAGCCCAAATTGCAAAAAGGACCTCTTGGGCTCCTTTTCACTTCTTGCCTCTAAACGCAAAATCGGTGAATGTGTTTTCTAGGAATGAGGAGCCAAACAACCAAAACAGAAAAATGAAATAATAAAAATGTGAAAAGGAGGTATCCAAACACCCCCTGAGTTTCCAAAAGAAACCCATTTGATCCAAAGAGTATGCCTTGAACGTGGAATAGGGGAGGACGTGGTTGTGGCGAGGTTGAAGTTAACTGCAAACCGGGAAGCTGAAACCAAAATTTGACATTGATTAATTACTAAAAATTTCCTCATTACGTGCTCCGCCACATAAACCACAATTTAGCCCCGCACATACACACAAAAAAAAAAAAAAAAAGCAGCAACTAGTAACATAGCGGATTCTGAGAGATCCAACCTAGATAATGCAACAAGTAAATGCTCATTGCATAGATAGACACACCCCGCGAAAAGGATGCACAGATGAAACCCGGCCCATGCCTGACAGTCTCAAGTTTATAACACCAATAATAATTATAGTCAGAGATGATGCGTCTTTTTTGATAGAAAATGTTTTGTTGGAGGTACCTAGGCTTGTAACTTTTGAAGACAGTTGTACATTTTCAGTTTTGATGTAAATAAAATGCGTTGTTTAAAAAAAGTTTGCATCAATAATGTGAGTAGAACAATTATATTCATTGCATTAATCACCTAAGGTCCATACGACCTAAATTGAGTTTTAATACAGAACAACACAAAGAGGCCCCTAATTATTCAGTGTTCTAGAGTATTGTCACATGATGCCTCAAACTTCCCAAGTACTCATGTGTGGAAACTTATGATTCGATCAAAACAGTAACAACAAATTAAAATTTTCTAACTTTCCTCATAAACTAGCTAGTTCTAGTGAGCAGTTAAGTAAGGAAAATTGTTATAGCAACAAAACCGTTTTAGGGTAGTTGGTTTTAGGAGAGCGAAACGACACTAAATTCCCTCTTCCTCTTATTTTGAGAAATCGCGTTCCATATCCTGATCTCGAGTTCATATCGATAAGTAAAGAGAAGTATTAAATATCGAAGCTTGCACTGGAGCCAAAGACAAAGGAGGGAAAGAGAATGTACAGAAACCTAGGGCTTGCGCGACGGTCGATCTCATCATTACCAAAGCAAGATAACAAAGTAGGAGTTTCAAACTAAGTCGATCAGTAACCAAATTCTAACTTACGATTAATTGAAATGGATAAATAGTTCATTGATGAGACTACATACTCAGAAAAGGACAACTAGAACACAATGGTAATTGGGAAGGTATGTGATGGAAAAATGCCCTATGTTCATACCGTAGTTTTTGGGATTATTTCAACTTAAGAAGGTAACAGGAATAAATTAAGGGGGTGTTTGGATTCCCCCTTTTCCCATTTTCCACTTCTCCTTTTTGAGTTTTGGCTGTTTGGCAGGGAGGGGAAAAATGGATTTTCCGGAAAATGGGTTTTCCATTTTCAAGTTTCTAGAGCAAAAGGCAGAAAGAGCTCAGAGGAGCTTTTCCAATTTTCATTTTTCCATTCTCTTCTCCTGCCATGCCAAAAAGACTGCTCTATCCTCTCCCTTTCGGGATAATTTCCACAAAGCAGACATCGGAAATGGACAGCGGCGGGGATGGTACGCAGGGTGGGAATCTGGTAGCGGTGGAGCCGTCGTCGATCGTCCACGGTTCTGAGCAAATCGCGAAGCCCCAATTCTCGGAGGCGCCGTCGTCGATCCTCGTCATCTTCTGCATTTTTCCATTTTTCGCTGGTCTCTCGTCTCTCTCTCATCACCCCCTACGAAGCAACTACAGCTCACAGAATAAGAAACCCAATTCCAACTCTCCGACGACAACTACAACAAATACGAACTCCACAACGGCAAAATCAGACTCGAGTATGACGAAACGAGATTGACGATGGAGAAATCGAACCCCACGATGACGACAGAGGCTAAATCGAACTTAACGGCGGCGGAAAGAACAACTCGACGACAACAGCGGCGACAAAATCGTTCAAATGGGTTTGTGGGTTTCTTCGTCGTTTTTCAATTTGGGGTTTGATTTGGAAGATGTTCTCTGATTTGTGTGGAGAGAGAGAGAGAGAGAGAGAGAGAGAGAGAGAGGTGGTTTTTGTGAAGGCTTCGATGAAAACATAGAGATATACGTATAGGGGTTTTTTTAATTGACAGAAGTTTTATGACATGAGCAGGGGTAAAATGGTAAAAAAACAACCCATAATTCATTTTCATCTAATATCTCCCAAACACTACTTTGGCTGCAAAATCCTTTCTGCATATATCATCCAAACACTCTACCAAATTCAAAATACATTTTGACAATAATTCAAAAAGGCAAAAAATCAAAAAGATGAAAATGAAAAGTCAAAAAGTGAGTTCCCAAACACCCCCTAAGTCGGTTGAATGAATTTCCCCAATAAGCCAAGCGTTTCTTGCTAAGAAATGCCTAGTTTTTTAAAAGTGTTAAAAAGATACTACATCGGCTTTTATTCCTTTGTATTTTTATTAATTTTCTCCCTTTGTATTTCGGAGGTGCGGCTAACTTCTTTACAAGATAATTTTTTCTTTTCTTTTCTTTTCTTTTCTTTTTGTACCTAACTACCTACTACACATAACATACTCATCTTCTAGAGCATCCGCAATGTAATAATCAAAATATGTCACGTCAGCTTTTGATTATTCATTTAGAGAGTTACTAAAGTTAGCAATGTGAAATTCCACAATGTTACTTTTGATTATTCAAATGCTCAAATTTGATTATTAGTTAAGAGTTTGCTAACTTTGATTATTACAATGTGAATATTTTTTTTAAGCACACATTGTTAATTTTAGCAATTTTTTGATTTTGATTATTACATTGTGGATGCTCTTATATAGTAACATTTTAATCTTTATGAATAAGCAAAAAACAAAAAAGAAAGAGAGAGAGAGAGAGGCTATTTTGAGTAATAGAACATTTGATCATCCAATCGAGTATATAATTTGTAGACAGCGTACCGAAAATGAGGGTATAGTGTACAGCGATGCTTGGGTGGGCTGGGCGTCCAACTGATTTAATTCTGGATTACACGGCCTGCCTTAACCATATGCACTCGACGGCCCATTTTCCCTCGACCCAAACAAAACACACTGTAAAAATGGGCTCAATAAAAATACTATGAAAGAAAAGAGCTGAATAATTTTCAACTATGTGGAAAATACTTCATGGACGGCTTCATGATTTTAATTAATAGAGAAAAATCATCATATTCCAAATAATATGTAAAACTATGATATTTATTTTTGGTTGGATATTTATCGGCTCTGATTTATTTTATTTGGTTAAGTTATATCATCTACTTACCCATAATTTTAAGTGAATTTTCATTTACTTTGATTTTATGTGAATGATCCACTGCAAACAATAAGCAAATAAAATTTCACGTGTGTGTATATATATATGAATATAATTTAGTGCATTTTTTGAACTCGAAGAATTCGCTTGAATCCCTCAAATGATAGTAGAGCAGCCCTTGAACACCCATGCAATTTTGTGGAGCACACGCTCACTAGAAGCATTGAATAGTTAGTCCTAGAGCGAGAACAATTAAGCACCGTTAAAAGACAGTTATTTTAGGTAGATGTGGCTCTTATCTCATCTGGCTTTCAAGAAAGAGTTTGGGGTTAGAGTCTATAGAGAGACTTTGATCCCTTTAGTTGTTAACTTACTAACTCCCCTCTAATCTCCACTTGGATGGGAAAAAAAAAATTTACTTTAGGTCATTGCGATTTATTTGTCATGTGTCCATGTGGTCCAAGACCATTGTGGGCCAATTTCAAGAAAAATAAAGAAACCATTGTGGGGCATTACGTACTGGGCGCCATTGGTTTGTACTACTAATAGGAGAAAACCTTTTCTTTTTCCTCTTAATTTCGAGTAATTATTCAATAATCCGTGAGTATTGCCACGTGGTATTCTGAACCATTTTACAGCCACGTTTATGTGGAGTCCATATATTTAGTGGTAGACTCCACATGAATGTATGGTTGTAAAGTGGTTTGGAGTGTCATGTGGCGATACTCCCAGACTATTGTATAATTTCACCTTAATTTCGGGTCGGTTTGGGCACATCTCAATTAATTAAGAATTTCAAAGTTGACCACGGGGGAAACTTATTTGCCCTTATGTATCGTGGTTACTGTTGAAAGTTATATATGTTATACTCGCTAACCCTCAACCCAAACAAAAATGGCTTTACATCGTATCAAAGTTCATTTTACCACCATAGTAATCAGCAAAAATTGTTCCAAGTGGTTAGTGCCCTAACTCCTTTTTTTCTACAACCACCGGCTGTTTGAAGCCATCAAACGCAATTCGACTAATTTCGAAATCTTGACTACTCCAGTAACTAACGACATGTGGTCTATAACTGCATGGCCGCCGCTATTCGCAGCGTAGTTCTTGCTACTCGCAGTCGATTAAATTTTTTATCAATTATGGACAAAATGCTCTCATGCAGTTTGACCATTATACCCCTAAGGCCTCATGTTATTTGACCAATTTACCCTTTAACCCTTTAAGAATATTACACACAACCCATTACATACAACCACCGAAAATCTCCTGATTTCCCTCCATCCATCCCGAACGTGTTCTCCCTTCTCCATTCAAACTCCTCCATTTTCATCTCTACCCAGCTGCCATCACCCACCACCAGGCCCTCCCACCAGCAGCCAAGTCTACCTATCTTCCTCCCCTCCTCTTCCTCTTACATTGTCAATGGAAACCTCAATTGCTTCATCTTCCTCCATTGATAAACAAGAAATAGGTGACCCATTAATACACCACGATTGGAAGTCAGAAGATCACACAATGGAAGTTGAGAAACAAGTCACAAATGTTGTAGCGACGGAGCAAAAACCGCAGCAAGAGGTAAGCCCGCCCTCCATTTTCAATTTCAGAAGCCCTCCACTTTCAATTTCAGTTCTGGCCCGACACAGTGCCAAAACTTTACTCACTTTTCGGATTCTAATATCTGAATTATGTACAACTATTCGGATATTAATATCTGAATATTGTCAACATTGTTGGACTCTTATATCCAAACATAGTGCCATTTTTCAGATATTAATATTTAAATAAAACTGTAGAGAATCCTGCACTTACAGTTGGACTTACAGAGCCAAAACTTTTCTAACTTTTCGGACTCTAATGTCTGAATTATGTAATACTATTTGGCTATTAATATCCGAATATTGTCAACATTGATGGACTCGTATATCCAAATTTTGTGCAAGTTTTCAGATATTAATATCTGAATGAAACTGCAGAGAATTCTCCACTTACCTGGTTTGTCTTTGGGTGTTACAGGGTGACACTTCAACACTTGGTAGTTATGTAGAGCCATCGACTATACCTACTTCTACTCCTCCTCCATACGATTATACGAAGCATTTTACAACGGAGATGGTGAGTGTTTTTTTGATAGAGCATTTATCATGTGCAATCTTATATTACGGGCTATAATTTTATTTTTGTGTGTGTGTAGGTTTTTGCATCCGATGAAACGTTGGTAAATTGGATAAGATGCACCGGTAAACAACACGTGATCATTATGATTAAGGGTTTTGAGAAATGTATTAAGAATCGCACACCTAGGATGAGGTTTTCATGTGAAAGGAGTGGTAAGTATAGGCCGTTTGTGAAGAAGGTTGATGGGAAGGAGGTAGCTGTGAAGAAAAGAGTGCGGTCCACGGGCACCAAAAAATGTGAATGCCCATTTGAATTGAAAGCTGTAAAGGGTAATGATGGTTGGACTGTCTCTGTCCATAATGGCACTCACAACCATCCTCCAGCGGTGTACTTGGAGGGCCATTCGTATGCCGAGAGGTTGTCGGCAGAGCAGACCAGCACGGTGGTTGATTTGTCAGTCGCTTTGGTGAAACTCAAAGAAATCCTAACCCATTTGAAGGTTCAAGATCCTGAGAACGTAACGTCTAACAATTCAACCTTCATAATATTCAAATAGCATGTCTACAACCCAATCGAACAGCCAAATATAGACAATATGTGTATCCTCGAGTTCTAACACACTTATAACTTATCAAGTAACAAACCACCATAAGCATTATAAAAACTCATTAGAGGGTACTAATCGGACTGTAATGTTTGAATGGGGTATAAACGTTTGGATATTAAAGTTGCTTACTCCGCAACCTAACCTCCTAGAAATGTTTGCACCCAAGCATAGTCGTTGATAGCATATAAAACCGGTAAGAACCGGATCGTTCCCACAGAGAAATCTTCTCGAGCGAATTTGGAATAGAAGTTGAGTATCGAGCTTCGGCGTTCAAGCGGCCAACTTTTGGTGTTTGATTCAAATAATGAAATTGAGCTCGAAACTAAACTAGATTAAGATGGTCGAGTCAAAGGGATTGATTTACCCACGATTTAGCCATCAAACGGTTTCTTCATCTAACTCATGAGTGAACCGAAACCGTCCGGATTCCACTTGAAGAATTAAAAGCTGAAGACTACTTGTAACTTAATTCAAAGCTCTAATTCAAACTAAACTCATTTAACGCAAGTGAGAGACGAAATAGGATCATTCTCACGCGTAGGATGATCAAGCACATAGCATAAGTCTATAGACTCCATGATCAAAGAAGCCACCGACCCCATGATCAAAGCTAGACATCATGGGTTTAATTCATTCAAAACTTTGAGATTGAGCTAAAGTTTTAACGAAACCATTTAAATGACTAATCCATAGAGTGAACCTCATCCCATGACCAAACCTAAATACTACTCACTCATAGCAAAAAGACTTGAAATTATGCTAAGGAAGGAAAACATGATTAACCGATAAAAACGAAATTAAACTTGATTTATATGAAGATCTAACTTGTAGCAACAACATTAACAAGCGAGAAAATAACATATGACAATTACCTTAAAGAGTTCTTAAAAGAAATACACTTAAAAAGCTTAAGGAGAGCAACTATGGAGTCCTAGGAAAATAGAAGACTTAGGCCTAAAAAAAGACTAGAAATGGCCATTTCCTCCATAAATGACATACAAGCCTATTTATAGGGCTTACAAAATCAGCCAAACAATGGACAAAAGACCCCCAAAATATCCTAAAAACAATCCAAAAGTAAAAAATTTCCATAAGTGGAAAGTCTGAAAAAGTAAGAAAACTATCTCCTGGAACAAGTTGTTATTGATAACAATTCCTAGTGTTATCGATAACAAGCTGGTAAAACTGCCCCGTAGCACCATGTTATCGATACCCATGGGAAAATGTTATCGATGCTCCCAGGTCTGGAGACTTGTGCACCAAAATCATCAAAATGGTTATCGATAACCATTACAATGTTATCGATAACATTGTGAAAATCTGCAGATTCCAGGCAGGCTTCAGCTTCAGCAAATAACTCCCAAGATTACATTTTAAACCTTTCTTTTACCTTTTCTTTACTTTAATTTATTTAATGAAAATAAGAAAGTACCCCCCATTTGGAAACAATGGCATTACTAGAATTTCAAGATTCCAATTAAATCAAAATGTCAACCCCCACTTTTAATGTAAAATGGAAAACTGCACATTTTCCTCGAGAGAAAATGACTCAAAACATGACCTTGCTCTTCGAATAAAACCTTGCAACTTTGTAGTTACTCTTAGAAAAATTCAAGGATTAATTAACGCCTTTTTTAATCTAGAAAATCGAAACTTTTCCAGAAAGTCATTTTTCCATACTTAGACAGATTTTAAGGGGCCGACAGGTCTTCGGGTACTTGGAAGCACTTGGGCCATGCATGGCATTGAAATGCGTCTTATTTGCGTGTTTTACCTGAAACATACAAAAACCTACCTTACGTGCAATATCGAATAAAACATTAACTTTATGAACATAAATACTACAAAACCAGGGACTTAAGCACCAATAATCTACATTATTGGGTGCTTATCAAAAGTCCAAATGAGGCAATGCATTTTGGATATTAATTTCTAAAAGACCTAATAATTCAACTTTTATAATGTTCGAATAGGGGCCAATCAAAAATTAAAATCCGAATGAGGCAATCAATTTTAGATATGAAAATCCGAATAAGAGGCAAAAAATCAGACTTTCATTTCTGCATTATGCAGTTAAAAACATAAGAGTTTTCCATATGTTTCATTAGAAACTTTTGATTGTGCTGGCAGAGAACTGAATGGTTATCCTTATGAGAATGGAAAGCATGTCATGATATGCAACAATGAACTGCCCATGACAGAGGTAAATGACTGAATCACGAATTGTTATACAGAAAATTCATTCAGAGTTCCGGAATGATGTCTTTTTCTAGTTTGAAATGGAAGGTCTACGGGTCCTATTACATGTTCTTTTTCTTATTTTTTTTCAGTGGCAAAAAAGATAATACTATTGATCTTTGAAGAAATTAAAAAGTTCAAAAGGAAAGGAGCAAAAAGCATTCCAACGAGAGGTTGGGACCCAACCAGACAACAATCATTTGCACCTCCCATTTTTAGCAACTGTGAAATATTGCGTTTGTTTTTCCAAAGCCTTATTTAGTTTGATCATTTTGTTGCCCTGGCTATCAAAAATAAACTTCTTGGGTTGCATTCGACAAACGGAAACAAAACCAATAGGACAATAAAGTTTCAAAAAGATCTTGTCCTCACTGCAAATCAATGCTCTTGCACAGAAAAAACCATGCACAAGTACATTCAGTTCCCGACACCAGGCAATCAAAAAACAAAAGTACATTCACTTCCCTTGTACAAATGTTATAAAGGCTCAGGACTCAGGCCATAAGGCCCCTTTCCGACAGTAAATATGGTTCAGAAGTTTTCTCTAACGGCAAACAAACTTAAAGTAGACAAATGCAGGGTGACTTAGTAGATTATCAGAAAGAGTTTGATCGAAGATCAGAGAGAGTTAATTCTAGATTTTCATCTAACAAAGCCATGGTAAAATATTTTCTTTATTGGCCACTCATCTAATGCTTCATGTATAGAAATTATGTTTCTTCATCAAAGTTACCCAAAAAAATGTTTCTTCATCAAAGTTACCCAAAAAAATGTTTCTTCATCAAAGAAGGTGCAATGTGGGAAGTAAACATTTGTACTAGTTAATAGAGCTCATGAATACGGCCTCGGCCTCTTTCCGGATTCTGTCAAGTTTACATTCAGGAGAAGTCTGCATTTGGAACTACCAGTCACAAGTAAGCAATTGTTGTTAACTAGTTATTGTAGGAGGAGTAGTAGTAGTTGTGGTGGTTTATAATCTTTCCATAAAATAACTCATATACACAGTATATCGTAACTCCATATCTATGAACATGTCGGTCAATCGAGAGCTTCCAACTAATCTCAGGTATTAAAGCAGTTTAAAGTCCGAATGAGGCAATACATTTTGGATATTAAATTCTAAATGACCTAACAATTCAACTTTTATAATATTTGAATAGGGGCCAATCGAAAATTAAAATCCGAATGAGGCAATCAATTTCAGATATAAAAATCCGAATAATGGGCTAACAATCAAACTTTAATATCCGAAACTGTGGAAAACAATCGGACTCTAATGTTCAATCAAATCTAAAGTATACGAAATAGCAGTACGTACTTAATGTGGGTTTCTCAAAAAAATTCAAACAAAAATAAAAAAAACCCACGTAATAACAAGATTCAAATTTTACCGATGTTCAACTTCGAAAAAGTTGGTGATGCAGGAGTGTTGTGCTTTCTTCTCACACCTCCTTTGCCTCAAAGTTGTACTGCTATTGTGGTGTGGTGAGAGTGGTGTTGTGGTGACTGATGGAGGAGAAGAAGATAGGGGGGGGGGGGGAGAGGAGGTGGGGCTGTGGGGTGGGGGTTGGTGGTGGCGGTGGCGGTAATGGTGGGTAGGTAGGTGGTGGCGGTAACCGTGGGTGGAACGGACTGGAGCTCTACGGATTGGAGTGGCTGTGGAAGAAAACCAAACCTAGGTTAGAAAAGAAAAGGGAACGGAACGAAGAAAAGGGAAGGGAACGAACGGATTCAATTGGGTTGTAAGTTTATTGTATAGAAGGGCAAAAGGGGGAATTCAGGGATAATTTATTGGCTGCAAGCAGTGTTGTCAATATCGTACGATACGCGATACGTATCGTACGAGACGTATCGTATCGTTAGCAAATATATACGTATCGACCGTCGTACCGTATTTGAACATAAATCGTACGACACACTTGGAGTATCGTACGAGTCGATACGTATCGCGTTACGAGATCGTATCGTACGATTTACGAATACAGTAAAAAATTACCTTTTTAAAGCCCCATTTCAACTTTACTCTCGTACGGGCCATACCCTAAGTTTACCCACCGAGAGATACACCATGGACGACTGCAATCGACGCCGACGGTGAAAGCTACTCTCCGATCTCTCTCCAATCTCTCTCTGATCTTTGAAAGCTTTGCTCTTTTCGACGTTTTCGTTGACTGAGAGGTATGATTTTCGTATGATCTCTAAAACTCTGCACTCTCCGATCTCTCTACTCTCCGATCTCTCTCCGATCTCTCTCTGATGTTTGAGACTTTTGCTGCTCTGTTTTCTTTATTCTTGGATAAGGACCGTAAGGTGCTCTGCTGCTCTGTTTTTGTTGCTTTCTATGGTAGTGGCCCTAGTGGGTGTGTAACATATATATATATATATATATATATATATATATATATTCGCTAGTATATATATATAGTAGTAGCAGACAGCACCGACCATATATATATATATATGTATATATCTACAATAAAAGCCCACTGAGTGGGGTTTCATGTTTGACACTTTTTTTTTTTTGATCAGGTTTGGGCCGTTTGGCTGCTTTGGCACTTTAACTCCATTATTCTTGTCCACCTACCAGTCTTCCACCGACCCCCTTTTTCTCTGTTTTCAAATCCCTTTTTGGGACCACTACTCCATTAATTAAAACAAGTGAAGGCTGTGAAACATGTCCCTTTCTCATGCCTGATGCCACTAAGAGACAACAAAAACAGGGCGTATTTGTTTTTTTTTTTTTTTTATCATCACAGTCCACAGAGCACTGTATTTTATTATCCCAATATCCCATAACTTTCTTTTATAGTTTTAAATATTTTATATGCAATCTTTTGTATTGTTTTGTAGTGTTATGGCTCCACCAAAAAAGAAAAGTAAGAATGCGGTAGATCTCACATGGAACCATTGTGTACGTGCTATTGAGCTAACAGATCCTGAAGCTGTTGATAACACTAGACTAAAACTAGTGTGCAATTATTGTGGTAAGACATTGTCTGGTGGTGTGAGTAGAATGAAGCATCACTTAGCTCGTACCCATCAAAATGCAAAACCTTGTGAAAAAGTTCCAGAAGATGTTACAAATATGTTTCTAAAAATATTGGGAGAGTTGAAACAAAGAAAGTGCATTGAGCAAGATGATGTGGATTGCTTTGATGAGGTGGAAAATGTGATATCTAAAAGAGGAAGTATGGATCAATATGTGAGCAAAACAAAGGCGAAACAAGTTACTTTGCCTTCTATGTTGAAGGATCGAACAAAACCATGTGTTGACATATGTAGAATGATATATGCAGAGGCTTTACCCTTTAGCTTGGTTAAGAGTTCATGGTTTCACACCGCCGTACAATCAATCGGGGAATATGGCAAGGGCTTGAAACCTCCTTCATATCATGAAGTTAGAGTCACATTCTTGAAGAAAGAGGTTGATAATGTGCATTCAACTTTAGACAAGTACAAACGTGAGTGGAAGAAAACAGGTTGTTCTTTGATGTCGGATGGATGGCAAGATGGGTGTGGTCGTTCTATCACTAATTTTCTTGTTAATAGTCCAAAGGGAACCGTTTTCCTAAAATCATTGGATACCTCCTCAATTATCAAGAATGGTGTTGCTTTGTTTGAGTTGCTTGATAATTTTGTTGAGGAAATTGGTGAAGAAAATGTAATACAAGTAGTCACCGATAGTGCATCCGCTTTTGTCCTTGCCGGTGAGTTGCTAATGGACAAGAGGAAAAAACTTATTTGGTCTCCATGTGCGGCTCATTGCATTGATTTGATGCTTAAAGATATTGGTAGGCTACCGGTGCATCATGACACAATCACCAAAGCAAAGACACTCACCGTTTATATCTACCGACATACTTGGGTGCTTAATTTAATGAGGAAGCATACAAAGAATCATAACTTAGCAAGGCCCGCCGTGACAAGGTTTGCCACCGCTTACCTCACTTTGAAAAGTATCTTGACTCAAAGAAATGGGCTTAGAGCCATGTTTACTTCTTCGGCTTGGTGTAATAGTTCTTATGCCAGGACTCGTAATGGGTTAGATGTCCAACAAATAGTGTTAGATGCAAAGTTTTGGAATGCAATTAGGTATTGCTTGAAGGGTGTACTTCCTTTGGTTAAAGTCCTAAGACTAGTTGATGGTGATGCAAAGCCCGCCATGGGTTATATTTATGAAGCAATGGATAGGGCAAAGGAACAAATTGAAAAAAATTTCAACAAAGTGAAAAGAAGATATGCTGCGATTTGGAAGATTGTTGATGAGCGTTGGGCATTGCAACTTCATCGACCTCTTCATGCGGCGGCTTATTTTCTTAATCCTAGGTAACATTTAATTTGTCAATAATAAAATCATTTCTTCTTGTGACTTTCTATCATGAATGTTAGTTTCAATGTTCATTTTAGGTTTCATTATGATGCTTCATTTGAGGCGGATGAGGAAGTGAGATTGGGATTGTACACGGTCATAGAAAGGATGTATCCGGGTATCCAAGCAAGATTAAAACTTGATGCCCAAATGGACAAATTCCATAATGCCGTTGGTATGTTTGGCATTGATATGGCCGTTATAACTAGAGAGAAGAAACAACCCGGTATTAACTCTTATCTTAACAATGTTTGTCAATGTTTCTTTCTTGCATTAATTTGGCTTTCTCTTTTTAGGACTATGGTGGGAGAGTTATGGAGGTAGTTGCAAAGAACTCCAAGAGTTAGCCACAAGAGTTCTATCCCTCACATGTAGTGCTACCGGGTGTGAAAGAAATTGGAGTACCTTTCAACACATCCATTCAAAGAAGAGGAACCGGTTAGAAGCACAAAGATTGAATGCATTAGTCTTTGTCAAGTACAATCTCACTTTGGAGTTGAGGCAAAAGAAACGAGAGGAGAATGGTGATGCTTATGATCCTATTTGTCTCTCCGATATGGAATCCGATGACGAATGGATTACCGAAAGAGAAGACCCATGCTTACCGCTAGACCCTTCATGGATGGATATGAATGAGTGCTTTGAAGTTAATGAGGGAGAAACTAGTAGAAAAGGGCGTAGAGGTATATTTCATGGGATGCAATCTTTATCTTCTTTCAAATAATAATATTTATGTACATGTAAATGCAATAGTTAATTGGTTATTGCATCCATTTTTATAGGACCAAGAAACCTTCAAAATGACAGGAAAGGCAAAAGATTTGTTGGAGAAGAGAATGAGGTTGAAATTATTGATGATGATGTAGAGGAAGAAATAGAGGAAGAAGAAGAAGAATATATTGGTGATGATGGGGTGGTGCTTGGGGATGACCTTGAGGATGATGATGAACTTTACGACATTGCCGTGAGAGAGGAATAGGAGATTTGAGCAAAAAGACAAACTTGATATGTTTGGTTTACTTGTTACTTTTGACTTTTGAGCTTTTAAGTTAGCATATTAGTAGTAAATAGTTATAAACCATGCAATTAAGGTGGATAGAGGATGTAAGTCTCTAATACGTGATCTTTTGGTACACCGTACTCTTTTGGAACACTTTAGATGGCTTAAGATGTGTTATTTTGCATCCTAAATGCTTTTCTTTTTCATATGCCCTATCAATTTGTAGTTTATTGCAATGTATTTATGATTAATTAGTGTAAATTAAGTTTTGTTACCGTATCTTACGATACTCGATACGTATCCCGATACGATACGAAAAATCATAAAAACGATACACGATACGTATCCCGATTTGAAAACCTTGGCTGCAAGTAGCAAATTTTTATAAGATGGTGGTTTGTATGTAGCAATCGACTGCGAATGGTAAGAACTGAGTTGCGAATAGCGGCGGCTAACTGCATTTTTTAGACGAATTGGTCAGCTACATTTCGTAGCCTAATATCACCAGAGAACACAGCAGTACACCCATGTGCACAGGAAATACTGACAAGGAAATTGCAATGTGTGGGTGTCAAAGCCGTAAATTTTCAAAATCAGTGCCAATTCCTTTTCCAAGCAGCAAAAAACTTTGCCCACCTACTTTAAATTGGGTGAATATTGTTGTATCAGAGCAAACCGATAATAGATCTCATGTTCAAATCCCACCGTCTACCTAGATATTTGCATATGCTGAGCGAGTTGATGAACGAAAGTCTGGCCCCATAAGAGGATACTTGTTCAGAATATAAAAAGAAAGCGTGGGTTGGGTTACTATTCCTTTTTTTCCTCCAAAAAAAAAACACCCCCGTTTTGGACCTAGCAAAACGTAGTCGAGTTGGATCCAAAGTTTGTGTTCACTCTGATTATTCAGTGCTCTTAACCCTCATTGTTTATAATGAGCTCCAATGCAGTGGAGGAATCAACACAAATGAAATGAACATTACACGAAATTGATTTGTTCTAACAATGCACATATTCTTGGGCCCCAGCGTTGAAACACAAGATACAGATAATCCCAAATTACAGCTTCACTTCAACCCTTGGAAACGGCAATAACAAAAGAAACAGACCCCATTCCTAAGCAACATTGGGACCATTACAGTCACTTGTTGTTTGTTTCTATTCATTCAATAGGAATAGGAATAGAGTGGTCTTGCATTTTGGATCCGTTCTGTGCAATCTAGTGCCCGTTTCTGCAACTTGGGACCTGTAGTGCATCACCATTCACCACAGGAGCTCCAAATCGTCCAAAAATATTTTTAATGATCCAAATTTGTTAAAAGTATCTAACATGTATCCTATGTGTGGTATACTAGTATTTGAAATCTGGACAATTAATTGTAGACATGGTCGGCTTGAATCACGCACTATACTCCTGTAGTGCACCCTAGCACTATAGGTTTCCCTCAGTGACTTTTTTCTGGGGCTTTTAAGACCTCAGCCCCATCTCTCTCATTGCATTGACATCTTACGAATCAGTTTGTTAAGATAAGATGGTCTATGCATACATGGGATGAGATTATCTGTGTCGCAACGGCTCAAACGGGTGGGGGCTCCCTATTTGCTTGCAATGCCGGATAAGAGCTGGCAATCCAAAGAGCCGCAGCTCCCCTGTCATCAGATCAACAACTAACTTGACCCTCCGCCACTAGGTAAGCATCAGCCCCCGTGAATGGTCTTCCGACTTTGCAGAGACCTGTGTTTTTGGTAAATGATCACTCGGGCCTGGTCAGTGTGATCTCCTCACGATGGATGAGGAGGCACCACTTCTCTCGAAGTTACGGGGCTATTTTGCCGTCTCTTTGGAAAAATCATATCTATTGTCTGACAGTTTGGGTATTGTCTGACAGTTTGGGTCAATCTGGTAGCTACAAACATTGGATCGAACTTAATTATTTCTTTTATGAATAATCTAAATACAGAGAAGTACAAAATAAACAATAGACCCATCTAATCCAACTAGTGGAACAGAATGAATTTCTTTCCCTATTTCAATACGTGACTTTTGTTTTAGGTAGCGTTAGTGATTAGTAAGTTAGATTTGCCATGGACCGAACATAGTTCAAATCACTTGAACTAGAGACCTCTTCCTTAGGCACTTAGACCCCTCTCCATAAGTTGACTCAATCTGAAATATTCATAGATCTCAAGAAATGAAAGAAAGAAACTTCTTTCAGTACAAAATATTTTGTCAAATTGCAAAAGCCTAAAAGTTAATTTTTCTCTTCTCACTCACCTACCTCCTCCCCACCACCACCGGCCGCCACCACCTAGATCTATCCGAAGCCCTCTGCCACTTCCAGTCTACCCAAACCCCATCCCCACCCTCTCTCTACCAAACTGGCCGTATCACTCCTCCCCTGAGTCGCTTCCCTCACAACTAATCAAATTGAGGAAAATGAAGTTATTTTTCCTGTAATGGATAACATAATTTTTTGTTTGTTTTTGTGGTGAGGAGTCACGTTATTCTGCAAGTGTAACCCTAGTTTAGCGCAATCATCAGCCTTGGATTTTTGTCAGTAAGCGCGGCTCCCCATGCGCATTTCACGTAGGGTAAGACAACAAGCTTAATTCCATTCCCTTCTTTGGAACTAGCGTTCAACCCGTTCTATGCACGGGTAAAACCAACTCATTCTAGCGTTGTGCCCGTTCGAGCCTACTTTTAGTAATTGTCCTGTGCATCGAACGGGCACAATGCTAGAATGAGTTGGTTTTGCCCATGCATTGAACGGGTTGAATGCTAGTTTATGAAAAAATATAATGGTAGTATGTGAACATTAAATACAATTATTGCTAGCAATCATGCATAAAATGACAAAGCTGATAGATAATGTCCTTGCAACTTAAAAAGCTTTTTAATAAACTATTTAAAAACTAATCGCAATTGTTTTGCTAACGTTGCTGCCGCCACCGATTTTGCCACGATCTAATACCTAAGTACTCTTCAATAAGATTTCGTAAATCAATTGTGTTAGCTCTCACGGAGAACATCCATTTGAATAATAGATGCCTATCTTTACTATCCGCGTAGATTGTGAAGTCGAAACCTATCATTCGATGAAAAATATAATGTTACTTACAAAATTTCCTAAATAGTTTTCTTTTAATGCAATAATAAGCCACACAATATCAAATAAATAAATTTACTTATTACCTATTGTACATCTGTCGCTTCATCAGTTATATCACTCTCATGTTGACAATTTTTCCAAAGTTGAAATACTATTTTTCTATGAGACATTCCTACATAATAACAAAAAAAGATGAGCAACATAGATGTATATACATGTTCAATAAAATTTCGTAAATCAATTGTGTGATAGATAAAATAGTGGCTATTAGCATGGTAATGTATAGATGTATAAATCTGTTTAATTGTTACTACATGCAGTATATAACAATTTGATTGATTTTAGTAGATTCATTTTTGGCCTTAAAATTTGTTACTTGCTCTCTCTCAAATTCAGTTTATAAAAAATAAAAATTGTTATAATTGACGATTGGTAGGAAAAACTGTAAGACTAACCGATATTTGGATGGCCAACGGGAAGCATTATGTTTTGATCAGTTGGTTGATCTCCATTCAAATTTTCCATGGTAGCTTCTATGAATTAAGTAACAAAAAATCATATTTTTTGGTTGAAATGAAAGATTGTTTAAAAAAATTAGCAATATTTAATTGCGGGAAAGGTACCTACCAGTTGGATTTGGTTCATTCGATATTAGTAATGGAATATTGACAGATTGTCCTCCAATGGGGATGACATGAGCATTCGCACTATTGCGGTCGTTCCGGACCAGAGAGAGCGCACGCCGCAATCGTCTTAGACGCAAGTATGGACTTCCCAAACGTCGCGCCTCTCTTTCAATTTCTAATAAACGTTGATTCATTAATGGGTCGTTACGTTGAGTCATTCATCTTCTCCTGCGCATGAGTTGAGCCATTTTGGCTTTAATTCTTTGTTTGTTTATGTCACGCCCTCGATTTTCATCATAAATATAAATAACTTTTCATAATTAAAATCCTCCCAATAACATACATTTTTAACCCCAAAAGAGTATTACCCAAGGCACATCGGCCCAATAACTTGAAATCACAAAGAGTGAAGGGGAAATTAAATAATTTACAAATACTCATTTGATAAATAACTAAAGTGAAGTTACAATTACGTCTTTTAAATGAAATCCAAAAGAGTGGTAATGTCATTTCTTCATGTCAGCTTTCAAAAGATTTTCAAATCAATACATGCACAACACTCCATGCTACAGCTTCGAATGTATACATGAAAAATGAAGGGTTGAGCAAACACGCGCCCAGTAGGAAAGTCTCTACAAACCTTGTATGCAAGTGAAAAGATTTTGGACATAAAAAGAATAAAGTCTTGGACATTAAAAGAGAATGCGATGAACGCTAACCTCAAGCCGGAAGCTCAAGACATAAAGAGTATTTCATTTGTCATTAATCAATCTACTAGTCATCTATCATGTATCCTTGATAATCAAATTTCCATCTCGCACACTTTTACATTAAAAGACTTACATTCCGGGTCTTAAGGACCCCGTACATCTCCCGTCGATCTCCAATATGAACTCAAGTAGCTCTTCCTCCATTAACATACCGAACAGTGTGCTTAAAACATTTTCCGGGTCTTAGGGCCCCATATACCCACGTTACATTTCCGGGTACTCGTGACCCCGTACATCCGATTCAAGTTCCGGGTACCCATGACCCCGTACACCCAATTACAGCTCATTTCTATTACTTTTCTACAACCGTGTATCAAAGGCTTTAATTTGATTGAACGATTGCAAATAAGGAGAGAGGTCGAAATTAAGTAAACGATCTTCATACCAATTCATATTTCCATTTTTATTACCAAACTAGTCATCCCGACTCACTCCTCATACTACATGGCATCAAGGGTCGAGTTCTTGTATTTCGTCTCCAAGCACACCAATAAAACATTAGGACAATAATTCATTCCATACAATATTTATATTCTTCACAATGAGAGCCAACGAATGAGGATGATCAAGAAACCATTGGAGTGTAAATAACAATGTTTGGAAGTGGTTTAGAGTTGCTAGGAGTGATCGGAACCCAAGATAGGGGAATAGGGATCAGATCAGCAAAGCTGTCCAAAAACAGGAAGGTATCGATCACCCAGGAAGAATGGTATCGATACCATTAAGGTCACGATCAGTCCAGACATAATGGTATCGATCACAAAGACGAAGGTTATCGATAACAAGGGATTTCTTCTGATAAGGTATCGATAACCATGACTAAAGTTATCGATAACATTGGTTTTCTTTTGGTTCAGGAATGGAGTTATCGATAACTAAAAAAGTGTTATCGCTAACGGGTAATTTCTGGGTTTTGGAGCAAGATGGTATCGATAATAATGGCAAGGTTATCGATAACTATGGCTATTTGAGCAGATTACTAGCAGACTTTCATACATTTTTTGACCACATTCACATTAACAACAACAACGACCAACGGCATGATTTTACGCACAAAACCAACTCAAGAACATACAAAGAGTGAGAGAAATCTCTACCTCGAGGATGAAAGCCGAATTTCAAAGATCACCCAAGCCCTAGAACTCCAAACTCCGAACCAAACCAAATACGGGTCACCGAGCTCCTACGAACGCGATTCGAGCTTCAATACGCGCAAGGATGGAAGGTGGGAAGGTGTATTGTATGGATTTTGTGTTGGTTTGGAGAAATTTGGGTGAGGATGAGAGAGGTGGAGAGAGAACCGAGAGGGAGAGAGGGTTCGGAGGAGAGTGGAGAGGATGAGAGGAGTATGTGTGTCGACTGATTTAAGGGAAAAGAGGGGAAAATGTTTCCCTACTACACATCTATGCATTTTCACTAGCACCCTTCCACGAATAAAGTTATCACATTAACCCCAACTCCTTTAAACTCAACAAATTCCACATTTTCCCATTTATAATATCTAATAAACCCCTTTTTTTTATATATTTTCTGAAATTACGGGTCTTTACAGTTTATGTCTCCACCATACACCACATCCATCCTGAATATATAAATTCCAGTCAATAAATTTTTAACTATAAAAAGTTCCAACTGAATTCGAACTTTACTATAACAATTATAGAAACAAGTCTTGGTACGACAATGAACGATTCTCGCATACTCATATTAAATGAACACCTAAATAAAATAAAGTACTCTCATACTCATATAAACTGAACACTTAAAATTAAACAAAGCGAGATATTCACAAAATGGATAACATGCAACTCCAAATACTATAGTCTTGAACGTGGGAGGTGGGATTTTTGGTTTTGGGTGGTGGAACACATGTAAAGGGGTGGGTTTTTTTTTTTTTTTTACTATTTTTAAAAACGTACAAAATCCAGGAAAAGGAGTTACCGAAAAAAAAACATCCAGGAAAAGGGGAAGTTAAGGAAGTGGTTACATGTGATTTTTTGTAAACAAAAATAATTAGAAAAGGAAAAAGAAATTGGGACGTGGGTTAAAGGGGAAGTTAAGGAACTGGCTCCATATAGAGTTTTGTAAACAAAAATAATTGGAAAAATATGTCCGTTTCTGTGCATCGAAAGAGCACAACGCTAGTTTTATTTTATTTTTTTAATCAGCAAATATGTCAAAGTTCTTTTAGTTTTTCACATCCTCTGGCCGAAAAGTAAAATTTACAACGACCAAAGCTGGAAAAAAGAATTAAAGAGAGTGAATCAAAGACTAAACCGGACTATCACTTCGAATAGCATGATGTTGTGATTCATGAAGTGTTTCCTAAGATGTATGTCGGGCAGATATGAACACACCTAAATCAATTGCATATTTGAACGATCATTCATTGCACAGGTTATCATGCTACCAATTGAACACCTGAATCATTTTTTCTCCATGTATTTAACATAAAAATTATGGAATACATATTTGCTTACATGCAGCAAGATGTACTCTTAACTACCTATAGGATTCATATGCTGCAATGGTGTACATCAGCATGTAGTTTATCACATAGCAAAATAATGGGAATTGAAAAAAAGTTTAACCTTTGAGAGTTGATGAGAACTTAAACAAAACGTAGCCTCTTGCTTTCAAAATCTGCATAACAAAAAAGTAGAAATAATTTCGTCATTTAGGAGAGGGATTGTGAGGGAAGTGGAGATACATGACAAAGATAGAGTGTTTGAGTTACTCAGTATGGATTGACGTGTAAACTTCCCCTTTTGGCAAGTATACGGAAATGGCGAAGATTAACCTTTGATCAGAAGAGTTGTATTCATGAAAGAAGTGAGAAGGAATTGCATGAGAAGAGTTTAAATGGTGGCAGAAGAGAAAAAGATGGAAGAATGAGGATGTGTGGAAGAAGAGAAGAAGAGAGGAGACTGAGGACGTGGGAAAACTATCTCAGTTTACGAGACAGTTTTTTTTTTCTTCCTCTTCTTTGCAGTTCAGAGCACATTTTAGTTGATATAGGAGTTTGTTTTTTTGCTTTTAAGTTGAGAACATGTGCCATGGGAATAAGGAAGTGGAAGTTAATTGGGACTTGGGAGTATGGACGTGGGAGGTGGGAGCGGACGTGGGAGTGTTTTTATTTTTTTCTTGCTTTCTTTTTTTTATTTGGGAATTGAGAGGACTATGAATTCAGTTATTGGTATGGGATAGATAAAAAAATTCCAAAAATCAAGAAATTAGGATTTGAAGTTTGGAGGCTTTGGGAGATCTAACTACATTCCCTTAGTATATTTATAGATAGATAGATTCCAATTAACTTCCTTTTACCTTTTCTCTTTCTTCCAAATACAAGGGCATCTCTACAAAATAAGGAGACTTTTTAAGGTACTGGATTGGTACTACGTGGTCGTGCTCACATGGTACTTGTTCGGTACATTCAGACCGTCCAAAAATATATTGAACGGAATGATAACTTTCTTGAAAAACGGGGATAGAGCTTCTATCTAGTTCCGTCCAATTTTGAGCTTCTGTGGACCCGAATCAATTTTTTTTTTTTAAAACTCTTCATGTTATATATATGCACGTAAAATAAACAAAACAATTTGTACAAGAAAAATTAGATGAGAAAGAATAACTGGAAACTTAAAATTCCCTACCTTTTTCTTGTAAAAATATGTTTGGTTCATATACCCATCAATGTTTGATCAAACCAATTTTTTACGTGGATGGCGTACTCGATGAACTGTACAAAATGAACGACGCTCAAAACTGGACCGGACTGGACACTAAATAAAGTGGACTGAAACGCAGTCTGGAAAATGGATTCTTTTTGGAAAATGATATTGCCACACCCTTTTTTGTTATTCCCACACCCTGCAAGTGTATTTTTGCACCAAAAAATACACTTTCAAGGGTGTGACAATAACAAAAAAGGGTGTGGCAAAATCACTAGCCTTCTTTTTTTGTTTCCTCAGGTTTGCAGGATTAGGTACTTTTATCACGCAATCAAGCTACCTTTAATTTCATATGCTAAAATTTTGTTCACCGACGTAATTAATTTCCGTAGTCTTTTCCACGATCGATTTTATCATTTTGTGTCGCTTTTGGATGGATCGAATATCGGAAATAAAGAACATTTCTTTTAGGCTTTGTTAATTTTCCCAATCAACCATTCATGTTTTTGTGAGGGTTGGCTCACAAATCAGAAATGCTACTGGTACAGCAAGGAATGTACAGACAGCACGTACAGCGCGCTTTTGATCCCGTTTTGGATTCAACAAAGATAATCAGAGCCGCTTATTTTGTTTAAAATATTTTGTTTTAGGTCCCCTCAAAAAATTAGCTCCAACAGATATTGTTAAGGATGTTTACGAAATGTTCAATTTTGCTTCAGAATTTAAGCTGGCAAAATTGGACGTTTCGTAAACCCCCTTAACAATATCGGTTGGAGCTGATTTTTTATGGAGACCTAAAACAAAATATTTTGAACATAATAAGCGGCTCCGATTATTTTTGTTCGACCCGAGAAGAGATTAAAAGCGTATTATACGCGCTGTCTGTAAAGCACCTGCTGTACCAGTAGCACAGTTCCTCACAAATTAGGGCCTTTATCTTCTGGAAGCTACAGTACCAGGAGTTGGGATCAGAATAGGAAGTCAGAGGCATTGAAGGTGCGGAACTAGCTGCTGGTAAAAATCTGGTACCCCAGAGGCTCCCCTTCGGAGATTTTTTTTTTTTAATAGATTAAGGGTTTGTTAATAGCTGAAATTTTTTTTTGGAATTTTGTGTGTGTGTTTGGATTGATCCTCGAAGCACAACGGAAAAATCAACCAAATCACCATTGAAGCTCGGTTCAGTTTCAAGTAAAAATCGAGTTCGTTTAAAAATTCGACCGAGACACGATCGCATATTTAGCAAACAATGATTAGCCTCTGATGCCTTTATTAAGTTAAGTTAAAATCAGTTGTAGAATTCTGAGATCCGGTCCAAAACCTGTACGGAATTATCATTAATTAATGTCTGTCTCATTATTCTTCCAAGGAAAAAACAATCCGTCGGATGAGAATGGTTGCCTTATTAGTCAAAGAATTTTTGTTGGTTTTTTGGGAGAATGTTCAGAGATTTTAATGCTTTTGTTCCCCATGTTGTCACGACCAATATTATAATGCTCAAAATTAGGAAATCCGTGCAATTAATATACTAGTAAATTGAGCTATGAGATCACCAAATTATGCCCATGCACCTTATCCCGAAATTAGTTGAAGTGGGTTTGTACAATTGTTAATTTGTTCCGAAATTAGTTGAAGTACGCGTAAATTGACCTGAACATCTGATAGGGTTGGCAATGGAGATGGATCGAGGCCGGAGAGTACTATCCATGTCCCCGAACCCCGTCCCTGCTCTGATCCCTAATGGGGATTTGTTTTCTCCTTCCATCCCCGCCCTAAACGAAGAACGAGAATCCCTGTGGAGATCGATTCAGAGATCCAAAGTTTTTACCAAAAGAAAAAAGCAAATTTGCTAAACAACATAGAACAAATAAAAATTTTAACGGGTTGGCTTGTGGCGGCGGCGGAAGCTGATTCTGGATGTTTAGGTCTCTGAGTTGGTATAGGTTTGGGTTTTGTCCCATTAGGTGTTGGGCTTTGGCCCTTTGGGTTCCCGTTGGTCCTTGCTAACGGGTTTGGTTGTTTTTTTCTGTTTTCAAAATTGTGAAGTAATCTGTAGTGATAGGTTGAGCTTGTTTCGTTTGTGTAACGCTCCGTGGTGTATTACTACAGAGTTTTCTTTTTTGTATCATTATTATCAATGATAGGGAAACCTTTTTTTTTTTGCTGATAAAAAAATAATAATGAATAAAAGAATCAAAATAAGATGCAAAACCATAAGGACTTAAGTAAAAAAGAAAGAAACTTTTTATATCTGAAACTGAAGTAAAATGACCACAAATTTGTTTACATTAATACAGGAAACCAAACAACAGAGAGTAGTAGAGCACAAAAGTTAGTATGTGGACGCTGGAAAAGTGGAAACTGGGAAACAGGAGTGGGAATGAGAAAGTAACCCTAGAAACATATAAGTAATATTAAAAGGTGTACATATATTTTGGGAAATTGGAGATGGGGCGGAGATAGAGCAATTGGGAACGGATTCAGGGGCAGAGATATGTCTGTCCCTGCCTCCTACTTGATCTCCGGAATTTTTTAGAAAAAAACTCATATTCTACCAAACAGATCTCCAAATTATCAATTCGTTCGGAGCGGAGATCGGATTGGGTGAAATGGCCATTCCTAACATCTGATTATAGAAAAAACAACATTACTGGAGTAGTTTTTTGGCAATTTAAAAGGAGAAAGAAGTTACTCCTATTAGTCAAACTGGAAAAGCAAGTTAATTGCGGAAAACATGGAGAGAGTAATAAGACCGTTGGGTTGGAAAAACAGATCGCTATCTCATTTCCAATCAAATACATAGTACTCTACCAATCCCATTCCACACTCTTTTCCTTCCCTTGTTCGGTTTGCGATCCACGTTGAGAAGAAAACTTTCATCAAATTACTACTAATAAACAGCAACTTCAAATTTTAAGCTACACAAAAAGGAGAAATTATTATCTCATTATGCGACACAAAATAGAATCCACGATAGTTTTATTGAATGAATTGAACCGTTTATTTTAAAGATATTCTCGATGCATAAAGTACTTGTGTAAAAAATCAAGTTGTTTTTCAAAAAGTGCGACCAAACAAACAACTTAAATTAGAGAAAACCTTTGTCGACAAATTTATGTGCATTAATTCCTAGTACAATCTCGAAGTTGATGAAATAAACAAGTAGCCACACATGATCACAAAGATTAATTTACATGATTTTGATTAAGCGCGAGCTTAAACGTTACGTGTACGGACAGAAGCGAGAGATAATTCATTATAAATATTTAATAATAACAGAATACAAAGAGCTTCAACAAAAGAAAAAATCACAAAGAGTCGGTTGTATCCGTTCCTCTTCAAGAGGCAATAATACCAAAAAAACAACTTGAAGGGACAAACCCCAGAGCTCCCAAGTGCCCCTTTATATGGAAAAGCCCAAAAAAATTAGTTAATCCGACCTTCGTTGCGTATCCGCACCGTTCAAATAGATTCGACTTCCATTAGAAGAAAAAAACTAGAGACTTCGATTGCGCTTCACTTAATTAATGGGTTGTTCGAACGCGAAGGAGCAAGTCGAGGCAAATTCAACATACATAATTCTGAATACAGATATATTAAGAGTTGTTAGATGCACGTTGCCGTGGCCCCGATAGCAAGTCAATCATTCGGACCATTCAAAAAGGCCCAGTCTAGGGAAGGCCCCAACTGCCAACTCCCATTGTGACCAAATGGGTCACCCGGCCCAGAGCTTCATGGGCGGGCCATCGGGTTAGATCCTGGAAGATCACGTATAGTAGGGTTAGCGACACCTCAACACCGAGTTGTTTGGTTCGGCCATGTGGTGCTAGTCTTAATTGGTTCAGCCACGTGCCACCTGACAACGGGGCATTCAGCTATTGTCATGCATGACGTCAAACCAAAAAACTGTTATTTGCCACATCATGCATGTGAGCCATGAACTATCTTGGAGGTCAAGACAAGTAACTCCCTGGGGTACAATACTAAACCCTAGAGAGGTATGTTGTCTTTGCTCAATCTAGATCTGTACTTACCTTCTTGGGCTTCTTTGAACTAGGAGACTTACTTAGTCATTGGAGTGTTTTCCAGTCATCTCTGTTGGCTAGACGTACACTAACGTGGTTCCCTATTTTGTAGAGTTATGTTGGAAGACGAAACCCAATCCAGATCCACCTCAAGAGATTCAAGAGAGGAGATCGATCTAACTGGAACACCACCCTACACACGAGTATCGACATTTTTCATGTGGTAATCTTCGATTTGGAATATGTTTGAAATACTTGTTGAAGTTTCTCAACAATCACATTTGGAGATAATTATTTAAATGAAAAAAAATAAGAGAATAACAGTAGAAAACATATGGATCGATGCAATCCTAGTAGCAACGATCCTACTAGAGCTTTTTGTGTGCAACTAGAGCTTTGTAAGAATAAAAAATTGCTCCTATGTTCAGAATAATAGTGAAAGATATTTCCCGAACAAACACAACTATATAAACAAAACATCAGTTGTGTTCCTCATCTCATAAAACATGTATACCAATTACCACAACATTTATAATAATGACATTGCACTTACATATATAGGAGTATCTCTATTATAAAACAGAAGGGTGTGGGGACAAGTTGTTAGAACGGCTTAGATTCATTTGATCCAAAGGCTATAATGCATCCTCCCACTTTCCGGTTAAGTGCCTATGATTTTTACCTAAATCACATAACTGCCATTCCCTTTCAACCGGGATACGTAGTGCCTACGGGCTAGCACTAGTATATTATATTATACAGTACTCCTGAGTATGGCTTAAGTGGGTGCACGAGGTAAATTTTCCCCTTCCTTGGTGAAATGTTAAATACAATGAAATTGATGAAGTAATTAATGCAGTCAAATTTAATAGAAACTGACAATGAAAAATAAAGAAATGATATTATTATAGTAATACAAATTTCTCCACATTAATAAGTTTCCATAGAAAGGGTTTTGAGTTTGTCATCAGTGCTCGGACCAAGATAGAAAGGAAATTACTTTTTTCTTGGGCTGCTAATTTTGTCACTTCATTTTTTGTTAACGTCACTCCCCTGCAAGTGTATTTTTGAAAAAATACACTTGCAAGGGAGTGGCATTAACAAAAATGGAGAGGCAAAATCATTTCCCTTTTCGTGTTGCCATTATCAATAAGTTTAGGGCAAATTTCACTGAACTCCCTTTAGGTTTCTGACACAATTAGTAATCTCCCCTGAGATTTCTGAAATATCAGTGCCCTCCCCTACTTTCTGACATTACCAAGACTCCTCCTTCTGTTAATTTGTTCACAAACGGTGTTACCTTTTGTGGAAATATGACAACAATAACCTTATCCATCTCTCTGTTGCGTAAACCCAGCAAAAATCTTAATAATACCATTATGCCAATGTGCATCTTGCCTCGGCCACAAAAACTACTTGTAATTATACCTTTAACTTTTACTTATGCTTTTCTTTTTCCTCGTGGTGTTTCTGGTTCTTCTAAGGGTATCCACAATGCTATAATCAAAAATGAATAACCAAAAGTTGTCACATCAGCTTTTGATTATCCATTTAAGAGATTGCTAAGGTTAGCAATGTAGAGGTCCACAATGGCATAATCAAAATTGAATAATCAAAAGTTGCCACGACACCATTTTATATTGCAAAAAAAAACTAATAACTGTGAACATACAAATAGTTTTTTCTAAAAATAATTTTAAGACTATGAAAAACTATTTATTAGAAATAGGCAATAATTTTTGAACTTTTTTTGATTTTTAAAAAAAAAGAAAAACAGCTTTTGTGTAATTACGATTTTTGAAAAAATAGTTTTTATATAAGAAAAGGTTTTAAAAAAAAACATTTTCTTGTACAAAATAATTTTTCAAAAAAAGAACAATTTTTTTTTGTATAAAAATGTTTTTTAAAAATAGTTAAAATATAATTTTGGGGGGAAAACAGTTTTTTTTTATAAAAAATTTAAGTATAATACTGTTTTTGAAAACATTATTGAAAAAGAAAAAGAGAGGGGAAAAGGGAAGAGATAGAATGTGTGTGTGTGTGTTTTTTTTGTAATGATGTGTGTATTTGGTTGAGAATGTGAGATTCATTAAATTTGGTTATTGATAAAAGGTTGTTAGTTTTGGTTATTGAAAGTCCAAAATTTGATTAGTTCTAAGGAGGTTGCTAAGTTTGATTATAGCATTGTGAGCCATTTTTTGCACCAACATTGTTAACTTTAAAAACCTAGCACTTTTGGTTATGCCATTGTGGATACTCTAAGGATAACTAATAATTAGCACAAAAAATTCTAGCTGCAAATGTTAGATTAACTTAGGCCTAATTTCAAAAAAAAAAAAAACTTGGGCTTTTTTTCCCTTATTCAAAATTTTATCGCATTTGTTAGTTTTGCATCAAAATTTTGCAGATTGTTGATTCGTCTTAATGAGAGAAATTTAAAAAATAAAAATTATGACTTGTACCCAATGTATTTTGGAAACAAACAAGATTTGAACTTTTAGCACTTTTACCTGGGCTAAAAGTGCTAAGCGGGTAAAAGTCATAATTTTTGTTTTTCTTATTCTTTTTGTCGAGACGAATTAATAATTCACAAAAGTTTGACGCAAAACTAACAAATGTGAAAAAAAAAATTGAATAAGGACAAAAAAAACTGGGCCTTACAACAACATTAATACAAAAGAATAATGTCTGTGATTTGCGCCATACACCACATGTGTTGTGCACTTCGTTTGATTATTTGACTTGAATTGTTCACTTTAATCGTTTTGCCAAGTAGGTATTCTATTTAAAAATTTAGATCGATTACCAGATGACTTAGATCAAATAATTTTTTAAGGTAAACGTGTTCTCCATCTTAAGGTTTGACTTGAATTATTCACTTTTAATTGTTTTTAAGTGTTATATCTTAAGTATTCAGGTTTGATTTTTTTTGTCAATAACTTTGGGGCCCACCTCACCCCACACATGTGCTTGTGAAACCACTGTGAGAGAGCTGTGGGGATAAGTCCAAGGTGCACGTAAGCTAGCCCGAGACAATCTATATTACCAAAAAAAACTTCTTCTTTTACACTCTTCAACAATGAGTTCCTTGTGAATTGCAAAGGATGAAGATAAAAATTTCACGCCTTAGCAAATTCTAGAAGTACACCCTCGGCCTTTTCTTGTGGCTGTTGTTCTTAAAAAAATGAATAAATTACCCAAAAACACATTTACGATATATGTGAGAAAAATTACTTTGTTTCTTAAATGAACTCTAATGATGCATTTTTTTGGAGTATATAACAGAAAGGAAGTTTTGCTTCTTGAATGAACTTTAAGTCATTATCTTTAATTGTTTTTAAATTAAAAAAATCACATCTGCAATTGAAAAACTTTATTTGTTTACTTTTTATGATATAAGAAAAAACAATGAGCATTGTCATACGAGAAATAAAAATTTTAATTGCACTGTGGTTGGAAACACAATGGGTTATATATTAGCAAGAAAGGCTAAAGGGGTGAGAAAAAAAAGAAAAGAAAAGAAAAGATAAAATGAAAAGCCAAAGGGGAAGGGGAAGGGTATTTTTGGCAGCTTGAATGTCATATAACATGACATCAGTATGACTCATCCATTTCTGTCAAGACACCTAACGATAAGCTAACGGAAGGGTGCATTTTGGTAATGTCAAAAAAAGTAGGGGTGGGCAGTGATATTTCAAAAACCTCAGGTGAGGTTTATGCTAGTGTCAGAGACCTCAGGGGAGGTCAGTCAAATTTACCCTAATTTATGGAACCCATTTTAATTAGTAATATTCAAAATCGTTCTTTTTTAGACATGGTCGAAAATGTGGGACACGGTTCAATCATGATGATAAGATATTAAGATATCATTGCAACACACAATTGAAGTCATTTTCTCGAGGTAAATATGTTGTGATACATAACAAACAGTATCTCATGAACATGATTTTGCAATGTAAAAAAAAAAAAAAAACATGATTTTGCCGTACGTATTATTCTTGACGAGATTTAAAAAATAACCAAACAATTATCTTTCGCTTTGTCGGGGTTCGTACCCCAACGCATGAGTAGAAAAGAGAGGAGGGACGGGAGAGGATCCATCTCCTTTCATACAACAGTCCAATAGTGCAAGGACCCAAGAACCATCATAAATCACATGCAAGAGGATGTAGCAACCTTTCTTCTTTCCTTTTTTTTTTTTTTTTGATTGACATGAGGATGTAGCAACCTAATCCACCTCACATGTGATGACTCTTCACCCCTCGTTTTCCCCCATTCTCTCTCTCTCTCTCTCCCTCTCTATATATATCTCTAAAACCCTAAACAGTTACCAACACTTGACTCTCCTCTAGTGGCCATTTCCAATCATCCTCTCTTCGCTCCCCCCTACTGGCCACGCAATGGCCACTTCTCCTCCATTACTCTGTCTCACAATAACTACACTTCTTGTAATTTTTAACCAATGTATCGCAGGAGTAAATACAGCCTCCACCATCCCACCCAAGATTGGCAAAGGCTACCGTCTGATCTCCATCGAAGAGTCCCCTGATGGTGGCCTTGTGGGCCACCTCCAGGTCAAGCAAAAGAACAGTATCTACGGCCCTGATATCCCCCTTCTCCAGCTCTATGTCAAGTAAGTTCTCCACTAGGCCCTGTTTGGTTCTACTGTTCTGAAATGCTCTGTTCCTACAAAATAAATTTTAAAAAATTCTTCCCTTTTCCATTTACGTTTTGAGCGAAATATTTCTTTGAGAATCTAACGGGGAGGAGTTTTTCTTCAAAAAAATGAATTCATCAATAAGGATTAGTGGGTGATGGGAGACAATTACAGTTTATCTTTCAGATTCTGGATTGTTATTTTAGTTGTAAAAATAATGGATTTTTGGATTATAATGAGAATCTGACAGGTACTGGAGTAAGAGATCTTGTTGAAGAATTTTGCAAGTAAAGTATAATCAGGGTTAAGAAAAAAAACTCTTCCCGAATCCTGAAGAATGCATCTTAAGTTCATTTAGCAGAATGCATCTTAAAATCAGCTCCAAAACATGCAAAATGCATAATCAAAAAATCTGGCTCCCGAACGGGGATTTATCCGGTCATCAACTTTAAGGTCTTAGAATTTAAGTAAATGTAGGACAAACTAGTTCGGACATATAGTTATAAAAAAAAAATTTCTGGCTCCCAGACAAAACCTTGAATATTCTTTTCAACAAAACGGAAAATGGAAAACTAGTTTCAACAACTTGGTAAGTTGCGTGCAAATTGGCACATACATTTGATTATCGAAACATGATTATCGAAACATCAAAAGGAAAAAAAAATCTGGCTCCCAAGTCCCAAACAAAACCTTTTATAAATTCTGAGAAAAATTTTTCCTACCAAACGGAAAGTGTGAAAACAAGTTTCAACGCTTGCAGAAAAAGTAACGTCAAGTCTCGACGATTACATACAATGCACTTCCATGGTTCCCTAAAATCAACCGGCTGATTATTATAAATCTGGTTTTTTTTTTTTAAATTTTCCAGGCACGAAACCGAAGATCGGTTGAGGGTCCACATAACAGACGCAGAGAAGCAAAGATGGGAAGTTCCGTACAATCTTCTACCCAGAGAGCAGCCCCCACCGTTAAAACAGAGCATCGGAAGATTAAGAAAAAACCCAGTAGCCGAGTCCGAATACTCTTCGTCAGAACTGATTTTCAGCTACAAATCAGACCCATTTGGGTTCGCCGTGAAAAGGAAATCAAACGGCGAAACCCTTTTTGATTCGAGCTCAGACGGATCAGATCCATATGGTGATTTGGTCTTTAAAGATCAATATCTGGAGATCTCCACAAAATTGCCCAAAGAAGCTTCGCTTTATGGGCTGGGGGAGAACACTCAACCCCATGGGATTAAGTTGTATCCAAACGATCCCTACACACTGTACACAACCGATGTATCGGCTATCAATCTGAACACGGACTTGTATGGGTCCCACCCGGTTTATATGGATTTAAGGAACGTGGGTGGGCAGGCCAGTGCCCATGCTGTGTTGCTGTTGAACAGTAATGGGATGGATGTGGTTTACAGGGGGGATTCTTTGACGTATAAGGTTATTGGGGGTGTTTTCGACTTTTACTTCTTTGCTGGGCCCAGTCCTCTGGCTGTTGTTGATCAGTATACTGCGTTGATTGGCCGGCCTGCTCCTATGCCTTACTGGGCTCTGGGTAAGTTTCCTATTTTAACCCTACACTCGCTTCCTTTATTGTAGTAAGAGCATCCGCACCAGACTCTCTATATTTTGGACCAATTTATACTTCAAAAAGCCACTTTATTATTTTAACTACTAACTTTTAAAATATCTATTACATCAGATTCTGTACTCTCACTCTCTTCTCAATTAAATATTTCATTTATCTTATTTATTCAATTTTTTATTCTTTCGGTTTTGAGGGGAGGGCAAGACCCACTTTTATTCTTTGATTTATTACACAAAAGCAGTCCAAATGCTGAGAAAAGGGTCGTCTTCTTCTTCGTCGTGGGTTTTGAAAAGGGGTTGAAAAACCCAAATCCAGGCTCTCTCTAAAACCCAAGAGATACCTCTCTCTCTCTCTCTCGAACCCAAAAAACCTCTCCAGAAAACCCCAAATCCAACAAATCTGTCCAACGTCGGTAACCTCTTCCAAGTCGTCCTAATCGGTGACCCCGGCGTCGGTTAATCCAAACTGAAAGATCGTCTCTCTCTCTGTCAAAAGAGGCTGGGAAATAATTAAATAAAGAGCAGTGAGTGAATAGTGGCTCGTTTTGTTAGACGAGACACTGTAGCAAATGTCAAAAATTTTCAAAGTAGCGAGAGAAGAAGAGATCCTGATGTTGGGGGGAAGAAGAAAGGCTAATGTGGATGCCTTAATACATCCGCTTCTAATTTTTTAGTCCATCGTTGTATCTTAACTGAATTAAAAAATTGATTATATTTTTGAATTAAAAATATTTTTTATATGCAATATAAATTTTTGATAGATTTTAATTAATATTTTAAACATCATTTTTAAAATCACCTATAAGATATAATCAATTAAAAAATTATACGAACTCCAAAAAGACAAATAATTTACGATGGAGTACCTATTTATTGGAGTAGTTGAGCCCTTTAATTGTACGATATTGTAGTTGAGACTTTATGATCCTAACACTACTTTTTTCAGATTTTGGCTGAAAAAGGTTGACTTTTCCACCTTGCACCCCAACTTTGGTTCGCGAGACTAGTTTTAGCATTTAGCTTAGGCCCCGGTTGATAAACCTCTCCGGGACTTGGGATTGGATTGCTAAGGTGGGGTATTAGCAATACCATGTTTGGTTTACAAATTGGGTCCAGATTCGTAGTCCGATCGGACTACTAAGACCCCAAATTGGGGGTATTAACAATACCCCCTTGGACTTGGTATTACCAGTCCAATCCTATCCCTTAACACTACAATGACCAAACTCTCCCTCCCTGCTCAAGCCACCATATCTGTTGCCGGACTGGGTTGGTTTTTTGCTCGGCTGAGGGGGGGGGGGGGGGGGTGTTGTTCCGGGGTTTTTTTTTTTTTTTTTGGGTTTATTTTGGTTTTGCCAATTTGCAAGGGCAAGGGCAATGTGGGAAAAAAAATATTCCAATCCTATCTCCCTACGAATCCCATCATGTAATCCCAAGCTAAACAAACATGCAAATTATGAATCCATCTCCTTATGAATTCCATTTCCTTACGAATCCCATCTCCTTACGAATCCCACTCATTTAATACTTTTATCAAACGGGGCCTTAGTACTTTGTTTGGCTCAGTTTTTAACTACTAGTAGCTAGTAGTTTGCCAGCATGTAGGGTTTTATACTTTTATGAGCTTTGTGCAGGATTAAGGATTAAGTTTGTGTTCTTGAAAACTTATTTATCCAGAACTTGTCTCAGTAATTTTTTTTTATTTTTCGTAAATTTTTATTAAACTTTCTATTGTAATTTTTGGGATTAATCATTCGTTTAAGCTTTTAATTGCAAAAAAAAAGATGTAAAAGCAAGTGAAAAAAGGTTAGAATTTTCTACCTATTTTTGTGGTCGTATGGTAGACGAAATCTGCATTATTATCTTAATTCTAACCATACCCATCATACAACGTAAGAGTTGGACCCAGATTGTCAATGTGCAGCTACACAGTCATTATGCTAAATTGTCCAATTTCATAAAGAAAACTCATCATCCAAACTCGTCACAATAAGCTACAAACACACACTAGGAGATGGTAGAAAAAATCTCTAACCTCTAAACTAATCCTTGTATCAAACAATCGTAAGTGACAAGGTCTAGGACTGGCCCACTGTGTGGGTTGTCGATAAACCCTGATTTTTTATTTTCATTTTTGATCCGGATAAACCCCGATTGATATTGTGATTTAGGGATAAGAAACAGGCTAGCTTCTCCTCTGACATCTTCTAGTAGGGCTGCAAATGAACCGAACAGCTTGCGAGTTCGACTCGGCTCGGTTTGCTTAGTAAACAAGCCGAACTCGAGCTCAAATACTAATGAGATGGGTGGAGCTCGACTCATGAACGGAGACTTGGCTCGATTAAAGAGACTCGTGTAATAAATGATTAAACTTGGCTTGTTAAGGCTCAACCCGAGCTCGAGCTCAAGCTTTTGACTCGTTCAATAAACAAGCCGAGCTCGAGCTCGACAAAGCTAAGCTCATCTCGGCTCGTTGCAGCCCTATGACTTCCGGTAGTATATGTTTAGTATCAGTAGTATTTTGTCACTTTCCGATGCACCCAAAAAAACGTTTGGGTGGATTAATTAGTATAAGTACTGACAAAAACAGGTTGGTGGGTTGTCCCCTTTATTTTATGTTTCCTCACTTTGTACACCAAGACAATTCTCTCAACGTGTTGTTATCCAAAAGCAAGTTTCGTGCCTGGAAAAATCGGTTTCCTTGATTATGAAATTCTATCTTTTTGACAAAAAAGTAGGTAATTCTCCGGAATTATCTGGTTAGGTTAGGCCCACATATTAGAAAAGCTATAAAGATCTTTCTTTTTTGGATTAATTAAGATTCCTTGTCGTCCATTTAAAATAGATTACAACGTCCAATCTGCTTTAGTAGGCAATCAACCGTTCCACCTTGACGATTCAAATTATTCATCTTGTAAACCCGGATAAACATTTCATTCGTGAAAGAATTAAGTTGACTGAACAAAATCTATAGATCCCTGATCAAATCAAATTTGTGTCGATATTTCTCTACTATAAATTCTTGCTTTGATGATGTGTTTGCTGAGCCGGCCAAAATTAATGATGTAAATCGCTAAGGTGAGATGCTGCTAAGTTTACGAATGTGCGTAAAATTACCGTGTTGTTATCATCTCATTATGGAAGCTTTGTCTTCTTTTCTCCGCCACTAGATAACCTCGAGCCAGTCAAAGATACTGACTTTAGTTGCCCATCTTTGCTGAAAGCGCAAGGGGATCCTTGAAAATGACTACAAAACTCGTGAATATCATGTTGTCCTTGTAAACATTATCTTCTCCCACATGGGGTGAAAACTGGACCGATTACTTTCTGGTCCTGAACAGAAAGTTGTCCTTACTTTCTTTCTCTTTCTTTTTTGGGTATGGTCCCGCCTATGCTAATAATGTCAGTGATTATGTCTTTTGCCGACATTCATGTTAGAGACTTACTAGGCTATTAGGCCAAGCCTTTTTTTTTTGGCTCAGCGTATTAGGCCATGCCTTTTGTACTGCGGAGGCATCTTACAAATGAGGGGATATTCGGGCTAAGCTCGCCTCCATACTTTAATTCACCATATCCCTCCAAGCCAAGCCATTCTTTTGCTCTGCCTAGGGCCTAACATCATGATCCGAACCATTAGTCTTGTAGGACCTGTAGAGAACATATTCATGTAAAAAAAATCAACTTTATGAGACATCAATAAACCCATGAACAAATCATAAAAAATGGACAACAAATAAAACTTCATGCTTAAGTCGTCCATTTAAAGTGACTTGTTTATGTGTCGATTGATATTTAATCAAGTTGATTTCTTTGCATGGGTGGGGACAAAAACTAAGGTAGCATTCTAGCAAATGATTGGGCATAGCCACATGAGAAACGAATCAAACCATGAAAACTGATTTTGAGTTTTCAGCTTCACTTTGTTTGGTCGACAAAATTACCAGAAATGAAGTTGGTGTCATCCCTGATGTTGTTACTATATGCCATTTTATGTTGCAGCGCCTCAAGACTAAGTTGGCTTCGCAATGAATCATTTTCCACATTCATCTTAACAATGTTGGTTTAATCTGAAATCATTGATCTAGTACAGCTTGCTTAAAAAAACAAGAAAGCAAATCGCTTCAAATCCCGGAAAAAAAATTAAGGAATTAGCCTAACTAATGCATAGCAATTTGCCTTTTGCATATAGATTACTTAGATCACACTGCTCATGGATTTGGTACCTTTTCTTAAGTTGAGTAGTCTTGACAGTCAGTCCTTCAGAAATAATTTGACTAGACTTTTCATAACAGAAATCCTTTCCTCCCTCTATAAATGCCAACATTGCCAAGTCCATATCTCGATCTTCATGTTGGAAGTTAATTCTACAGATGTTGCTCTTGGACATGGTGCATTGTCCCACTCTTGTTGCAGATTTGCTTGATTGTTGTCCTTTCTTTTCGTAGCACGATCCCCGTTCACTTGGGTAGTAATTTTTCTTGAATGCCATATCATTTGCATGAGAATTAGGTATCAAGATTTTGTGTGTACCATTACGATGGAAATTTAAGAACGGATCTCCAACTGAAATAGTTTACTTGTTTTTTATGGTACAGGATTCCACCAATGCAGATGGGGTTACCACAACCTGTCTGTAGTCGAAGACGTAGTTGAGAACTACAAGAAGGCAAAAATCCCACTCGACGTGATATGGAATGATGATGATCACATGGATTTCCACAAGGACTTCACCCTCAACCCCATCAGCTACCCCCGCGAAAAGTTACTAGCATTCCTAGACAAAATCCACTCCCAAGGCATGAAGTACATTGTTCTCATTGACCCTGGAATCGCTGTTAATTCCACTTACGGCGTCTATCAAAGAGGCATAGCCAATGATGTCTTCATAAAATATGAGGGAAAACCCTATCTTGCCCAAGTCTGGCCTGGAGCAGTTAACTTCCCTGATTACCTTAACCCAAAAACAGTTGACTGGTGGGTCGATGAAATCAAGAGATTCCACGAACTTGTCCCTGTGAATGGCCTATGGATCGACATGAACGAAGCATCAAATTTTTGTTCTGGTTTGTGCACTATCCCAAAGGGAAAGCAATGCCCGACTGGGACCGGTCCTGGTTGGATATGTTGTCTGGATTGCAAAAACATAACGACATCGAGGTGGGACGATCCGCCTTACAAGATTAA
Source organism: Rhododendron molle (assembly GCA_025413875.1). Lineage (NCBI taxonomy): Eukaryota > Viridiplantae > Streptophyta > Magnoliopsida > Ericales > Ericaceae > Rhododendron > Rhododendron molle. The sequence continues at coordinate 12,477,632 of CM046399.1, forward strand.
TGCTTCTGGTTTGCAAGCTCCAATAGGGTTCAAGACCATAGCAACTAGTGCAGTTCATTACAATGGAGTTTTGGAGTATGATGCCCATAGTCTCTATGGTTTCTCTGAAACCATTGCAACTCACATTGCTCTTCAAGGCCTTGAGGGGAAGCGGCCTTTTATCTTAACGCGCTCCACTTTTGTTGGTTCGGGCCATTATGCTGCCCATTGGACCGGTGATAATAAGGGGACTTGGGATGATCTAAAATACTCGATTTCCACTATGCTAAACTTTGGCATATTTGGGGTTCCTATGGTCGGTTCAGATATATGTGGGTTCTATCCAGCACCTACAGAAGAGCTCTGCAACCGTTGGATCGAGCTAGGTGCCTTTTACCCCTTCTCGAGAGATCATGCAAATTTCTATTCCCCAAGACAAGAGCTTTATCAGTGGGAATCAGTGGCTGAATCTGCGCGAAATGCTTTGGGTATGAGGTATAAGCTGCTTCCATATCTGTACACATTGAATTATGAGGCTCATATGAGCGGTGCGCCAATTGCTAGGCCACTTTTCTTTTCTTTCCCAAATCTGACCGAGGTTTATGGGTTGAGCACACAGTTCTTGTTAGGAAGCAGCGTTATGGTTTCCCCAGTTCTTGAGGAGGGGAAATCAGAGGTGAAAGTTCTATTTCCCCCTGGTACTTGGTACAGTTTATTTGACATGACACAAGCAATTGTGTCAAAGGAGGCTCATTACTTGACACTTGATGCACCATTGCATGTGATCAATGTGCATTTGTACCAAAACACCATTCTCCCAATGCAACAAGGTGGGTTGATCTCCAAAGAAGCAAGAACCACGCCTTTTAGCCTCATAGTGACCTTCCCAGCGGGTGCGAAAGAGGGAGAAGCCAAAGGAAATCTTTACCTGGACGATGATGAGCTCCCAGAGATGAAACTGGGAAATGGGTATTCGTCGTATGTTGATTTCTACTCGAGTGTGAGCGATGGAACGGTGAAGGTGTGGTCAGATGTTGAGGAGAGTAAATTTGCTCTAGAAAACGGTTGGACCATTGAAAGGGTGACTGTGTTGGGACTGGAGGGATTTGGGGGGAAGTTTGCACTTGAGGTTGATGGAATTCCAGTTGTGGATACTTCGAAAGTGGAGATTAGCGCGACGGAACAGAAATTTCCTCAGGAGTTGGAAGATGGAGGAGACAAGAAGAAGAGTATGATGGTAGATGTCACGGGGTTGGAATTGCCGGTGGGTAAGAAGTTCAAAATTTCTTGGAAAATGGGGAGCAGTGGTTGAAGATGGAAAAAAATTCCTCTACCTTTCTTTGGACTGCTTATAGTATTTTTTTTTTCTTTTGGCTTTTTCCTAGAGTTGAATCTATTTTGAGTTTCCAATCAAGAGTTCTTGTTAATGGAGAGGAGATGGGCTAAAAATGTGCTCATCCTTTTCAAGGCAAAAAGGCCAAGAGAGTGAGTGACAGATCTCATTTGCGTGCTTTAAGCTTATTTATTGTTGTTTTTTTTACTTTGAAATAGTAGTATTAATGCAGTTTCCCTATTTATGATCCCAAATTTGTTTCGTTTTCTCTTTTTGTGTGGAAGGAAAGTGATTGTTGCACAACTCTTTTATCCTCATGCAATCCTTTGTTTGTCTTCAAAGTCGTATAAAACCTCACTATACTTGAGAAATTATATGGACCGAAAAATCACCTTCAATTGAAACAACAGCAAAGAAATGGCCCAGGGATGGCCATAGCTGGTAAGCTTAGGATTAACATTCTACACAAAAAGAACATGAATGAACAAAGGATTTTTCTATGATGCCTGAGTGTGGTATTGGGGCATTGATGCCCCCCCGTAAATCTTAGCATTAAATCAAAAATAGGTGAATCTAAGCATTGGTTCAAAATCACACACTAAAAGTAAAGTGGGATTGCTAAAAACGAGGTGATTTTGCTGTTTTTCCTCCAAAAAATCATACTTTTTACTTACCACAAAAAATAGTTACATACTATGTTTTATGATTACACTTATCACAAAATATGGCAATACTTACCACAAATATATGGCCGACTGGTTAGTCTCACCAAATTTAGGTGGGAAATACCTTACTTTGGGGATTTTATAAAGAGGAAAGTCCACTTTCACCCCCTGTGGTTATCGCCATGTGCAGATACACCCCATGTGGTTTAAAAGTGTGCACATAACACCCTGTGGTTTGCAAATTGTGCGGATAGACTCCGAATTTTTTTCTTCAACTAAATTATTGTCTAGTGGGCAACATTAAAAAAATGAGGAGCAAATATAAATGAAGAAAGTATAAAAAGTGAAGTGAAGAGGGAATAAATTACAAAATCTTCCCTCAATATATAACATTTATCCTTTATTTTGGAGGAACAGAGATGTGTTGGAGATGCTCACAAGGACAAACTTAGCTAAACCTAGAAGGCACTTGTTCTTGGTAGACAGAAAGCTGATGTCTTGTGAGCTCAAAAAATTTGGAATTTCAAAATGCACGAATTTTCATAGAAAACGTTTAAAGTGGGACGGAGAAAGTTTGCAATAGTACCTGAACTACTGCAGGAGGGTCATTTTGCTTTATGACCCTAATTTATGGGCTCTCAATTGCACAGCGTACGGATTGAACGACGGTAGTGGACTTAAATATTATAGCAGCATGGGAGAGCTCCAAGACATGGGCCATTTTATGGGTGGAAAATGAGTATCGGCCCAGGTTTCATAATACCAAATGCCCATGCAGGAGGATTTTAAGAAGAAAAAAAAAATGCCCATACAGACTCAGTTCTTTTTTGGGAAAATGACGGCCAATAACGTATTTTGATAATTAATACCCACCAAGTATATTTTCAGTATTAAAAAATGTTCTTAGCATGTTTTTGACGGATATTAATTATCAAAACACGTCATCAGCCGTCATTTTCCCTTCTTTTTTATGCACCTTTACAGGCAGTATGCGGACGAGATATAAGAAAGGAATATGTTATCACTCCAAATAATATATCTGAAATACTTATATCCGGTATTTGTCACCCGGATATAGACCGCCGATATAATATTTCCGGGATATAATAAGTATGGGGTCAAAGGTGGTGTTATTATACCCGCCCTCATATTTGCTCTCTTAATTACAAAAATGTCACCGCCCTCCTTTAATTCTATATCTACTTGCTCATATTCATCCCAAAACAAACCAAGCATATAAACATCGTCTCTTAGTATAAATTCTAAAACACATATATCCGTCTTTCATCATTTCTCTCCTCATATTATATCTAACCGTCAGAGAACAGAATTTAATTATACTAAATGGTTTCATGCAATTTGACCTGCTCTTCATTTAAAATGTCACTCATAAATTTTGTGGCCCTGCCATCACGGGCCTATGGGCTCTGAAATATCAAAGGTTGTTAGCTTGATGTCGAGGTTTGAGGTTACTGAGTTTCGATCCTTTCAGCCATTGTCAATTCTTGGGAAATTTGTTTTATTGAGTTTTAAAATTACACTGATCTCGTTTCGGTTTTGAGGTGGTTGTTTCTTGAGGTAATGAGTGGGGAGGAATAGATAGAGAAATAAGAGTTTACGAAGTAAAATTTATCGAGAATCGTGCGCAAAGAAAAAAAAAAAAAGGTCTACCGTTCCAAAACGAACACGGTCCTAAAGAACGGAGGATTCGGCTTATTAGAAATCAGTCGACATAAACATAAATTTACCGGAACACACGGCCTGGGAGGGGCGACTCCATTTAGAAGATTATGGAGTCAAGTGAACCCACTCAACCAAAATTCCCAAAATTTGCTGAGTATCTCTTAGACCTACCTGAGTATTTCTTAGACCAACCACTAGTTAATACACCGAGGATTCCCTGTCCGAGTGAAATTCGGACAGACGCTTGTCCCAGCCCTCCGAGCCGTTGATTTCGCAAATCAACGGTTGAGATGTGCTGAGCCAAAACGACATCGTTTTGGAGCAAAAAGTGTTCGGCACATCTCAACCGTTGATTTGCGAGATCAACGGCTCGGAGAGCTAGGACAGGCGCATGTCCAAATTTCACTCAGACAGGAGATCTGGTCTCTAATTAATACCACTACAAGAAAACTATTTTACCCACTAAGTAATTGATTTTGGCACTCTATAGTCTATATTTTTCAAAACTGTACAGCTTTCACGTGATCACTGTAATTGTAAAAACTAAAAAGTACTACTAGTAGTACAAGCCTACAAAAGCTACTCATGGATGTCCGGCCAGCTAATGCACACCTCAATTAATTCTCTCCTCGGTTCAGTCAAAGCCTCAAAGGTAGGCATCCACTCCGAGATTAGGGAACCCAGAAGAAAACTACTATATTGCGGCATAATCCCAATAATTGAATATTGGTCAATTATGTAGGAAGCAAACCCATCCACCCACCCACCTACCGGGCAAACCCTTGGGGTTTTTTTTTTTTGAGTCAAGCGAAAAATCCAACCCTTGGGTTTTACTCCTATGAAGAGAAAGCCATCTGACTCTCTCTTTTTTAATATTTTTCACGTGTACGTATACTACTAAATTAGATATTATTAGTAATTGTATTTATTTCCTTCAAAATCCCTATTAGTAATAATTCTTCTTTAATAGTAATTGAGAAGCTACTAAATTAGATATTAATAGTAATTGTATTTATTTCCTTCAAATTTCCTATTAGTAATAATTCTTCTTTAATAGTAATTGAGAAGTGCAGATTATTAAATGACACCACAAATCAAAATTCCCATCAATAATTACAATTAAGATTTTATTAATAATTGAGAAGTGCAAATTCATTTGTCTATGCAACAGATATTTATGACTTTATAGCAAAATTATTGAACGACACCACTGATCAAAATTTCTGGAGTCGCCACCGAGTCTGAAACATTCACGTTGTTTTGGAAGGGGGCTTTCCTGTAGTGGTCAATGTTGTTCTTTTAAATGGACTTTCAAATTGGGTGATTATGTTGTTTATCAAGCGTATCATTCATAACTTCATATTATTTTTTTCCCAAAACGATAAAAGATGATATTATTGATATAAAAAATAGTACATCAAGAGGAAATTCCATTCCTAAACAAGGGATCAAGAGACCTAAACAGGAGGGGAGCCAGTCCAAAGACTACACACAGCTCCAACTAAACTCAACACTCCGAACAGATGAAGCACTGCAGAAAATCCAACGCAGGGACACCAAAGAATGGAACCAGGCAAAAGGAGAAAAATCGATAACAGAACCGGACGGGGTTTGTCGTACCAAAGCTAACTTCATCCACCAATCTAGATCTCCCACTCCGGCGATGGAGGACGCCTCCGGCGACCACGATCTGCAAGGCACTAACTCCAAAAGTCGTTGGACTACACAGCAGAGGAGGGGTAGCGGATGGTGATTTGGGGAGGAGGAGGATGGGGTGAAGAAGAGAAAACCTCCGAGATCTAGGATCGGGAGATGAAAAAACCCCACGAGGGGGAGAAATCGCTCCCCTACCATCACCCATTAGGGAGTAAAACCATGGGAGGAGGGGAAGGAGAAGGAGAAGGAGGGAGATGGGGGTGGCGACTTCTTTAGGGTTAGAGAGAGAGAGAGAGAGCAGCCATAACTTCATATGTTCCGAGACCAACTATTTTGGTCTTTCAATTTCAAGCTAAATAATTGGCATCACACGAAATGACAACGTAGAGCTTAAGAATAGGTTTTCGTTAGTGTACCGTGAGATTGGTCGCTTTGTAGGAAGTCAAGATATGCGTAAAAGGACACAAATATCCAAACTGGGATAATGCAGTTTTGGAATTAATTAAATATTTAAATTGGGTGATTATGCTGTCAAGCAGCCAATTTGGTCTCTCTGATTGAGGCTAAATAATTTGGCACATCAACAAGTGACAACGTAGAGCTTTAGAACTGGTTTGCCACGAATCGTTATCAAACTCGGAACTTTTGTTACCGGTGGCGGTGGTGCAGCCTTCTTTGATCAAGTCCACTTTGGAAGATTGTGATGTTTTTCAGTTTCTACTTTCTTCTGTTTTTTTTTTTTTTTTTTTGGTGTTTGTTTCCTTGTTGAACTTTTTCGTTTTTGTTTGCTTTATAAAGAAGAAGATGAAGTTTAACAACATTTGCCAATGAATGCTACATGGTGCCCCCGAGAGAGAGGAGTGAACAAGACCAGCGATTCCCTCTACACCATATATAGGAGGAGTAAATAATGATCAAATAACGTAAACAAAATTCCGCAATACTATCTAAAAAAATTTGTCTTTGGAGTAATTTTTCTTGCGAATTTTGATTAATGGAAGACAAATTTTGAAAATGATGGGGTGACAAAATTATTTTGTATGATCCAAAGATAAGAAAATTCTTTCCCATAAAGCTTCCCTCAATAATGAAAAGGAGGCTTAATTTTTCATCTTGTTTCAACTAAACTAAACTGACTAAGGAAAATAAGAACATTAACGGAACGGAGCATAAACAGTTCAACACCCACGAGATACGAATTTCGAAATAGATTATTTTTCTCAGTTACATTAACTAAAGTCCAAATAATTGAAATAATAATTTGTAAGACCATAAACTATAGACAAGTTTTCCGGCCATGTTAAAGTTGCATGGAAATGATGAAAAAATGATTTTTAAAAAATAACTTTATTTGTAATTTTATGTGCGTTTAATTTCTAGTAGAAGACCTACAATTTTTTTTATTTATTTCACTTCACTTCACTCCACTTTTTTAGAACTAATTTCCCACGCAACACTGAACCAACCTTCCACTTGGAAACCCACCCGGCAAGTCTCGCACATGCGGAAACCGTCTCCGGAAATTACCCAGTCCAAAGCCTGGCCCGCTTCGTCATCACTATGGCCCACAGATGGCTGCCATATGTCCCGAGTGAGAACACGTGTCGCTTCAACCGTGAAAACCGGGACGTTTAAGGCGGGAAAAAAAGGGAGGCGGTGGGTTCCCACATCGGCGATATGGCGGGAAACCGAAGCGATCCTCTAGGACCGGTGGCCACTCATCTCCACTTGCGTAGTCCACTTGACCTCCTCTCTCTCTCTCTCTCTCTCTCTCTCATCACATTGGTCAACATGTATGTACATTCTATCTATATGCACCACATGTATGTGTATATGCTTATGATGTACCATGATGGGGGCTTATTGTGATTGTCATCATCGACAGATATTTCTCGATCACGTGACTCGTGCCCATGCGCTTTCACTTTCTACTCTACTGTATGTATTTGTGTTTAGGAAAAATAAATAAATTATTGATTGTTTCTTGACGTTGCCACGGACGGCGGGTTGGCTCCGCCGCTCCGGCCACTTTCTCTAAGGACTTAAAAAATAA